>CM053770.1:90678861-90735787 GCA_028658325.1 Potorous gilbertii
TCCATGGCCTAAGCCCATTGAATATTTATTTTGTATGTTTGGGATACAGAACCTTGACTTTTATGTCTTTCCCCGATGGTAAGCATTGTTCTTCCTCATCTGAAAGGATGGGAGAAGATATCCATTCACCAAGAAAGTAACCTTCTATGGTCTTATTTTTTTCCCCTTTTTGGATCATTTTCCCAACCAGTTACTTGACTTTTGGGTCCTTTGTCAAGAGTAGGGTATATTCTGGGAGTCTGTGAGGTCTCAGTTCCTCCAAGGTGGCACAATCAAGCATGTACTGGTCTGGATGCAGAGAGGGATTTTTGTGCCCAGAATCTTAGCAGATACCTCTCCACAACCACTTGGCCTTCAGTTCCCAAGTCAGCACTGGGGGCTGATGTTCAGATAAGCTGGATGGGTAGGGCCACCATTCAGTGTGACACAAAGACCAGCTCAGCCAGGGACTCCACCCAGGGCTGAGGTAAGACTCAGCTCTTCAATGCCCCCAGGGGTTTCTACACTCCAACAATGGAGCTTCCTTATGGGCTGCTGTGCTGGCTCTGTGGCCACTGCCTACTGCGCTTCGCTCCATGTCCAGTGCAACCCACATTTCCCACGGGCCTTTCAGGTCACCCTGGGCTGGAAATCTCCTCCACTCTGATGTTCTCCACTTCTGCTGCTCCAAAATTTGTTGAGAGTCCCTCTACACATATTTTATGGGCTGTGGGGGGAGACCCTGTGTATGTGTGTCTTTCTACTCTGCCATCTTGGCTCCCCAACATTTTTTAAAAAATATATATTCTCATTTGGTCTTCACATCAAGTCAATCAGTCACAACCTCACCGCTATTAGGAAGTGGTGCCAGTTTTTGTCAGTTTATAAATGATCTCACCATGGGTCAAAAATCTCCCATGTGGACAACTTGCTCAAAGAGTCTGTTCCTCTACTTCCCAACACAGTTGCACTTCATTCATCCCCAAAATCTACTACTAGCTATTCCAAAGACTCACACGTTAAACCAGTTTAATTGTTTAGCTAATTTGAAAGGTGGGAGCTTCAGAAAAGGGAAGTAGAGGGGAAGAGGATTTCATTCCCTTCAGTCACCACACTTGGGTGGACATATCAAGGAAAGGAAGACTCATATCATATATGATATATCATATATCATGTGGGAGTCTTATCACGTTTCTACGTTTCAGTTCCCTGACCTATAAAAGATAAATTATAACCCTAGTGAGAGATATGGTCATGAAATTAAAATGTAAATGCATAATAATTTTTTAAGAATATTGTTTCTTTTCCAATTTGTCAGTATTTTGTCACAAGCATAGCACTTGAGATTTCAAAAAAGTTTTGAAAACTAAGAAGTTCACATCATCCTGAAATGTACTAGGTTACTAGCACTCTGACCCAGGCTATGGGATTTCTTCAGACCACATGGCAATTTGTTGAGCTGCCATGAAAAATGTATATTTTAAAAGCTACTTTCCTTACTTTTTTTGGTTACCTTGTATCAAGTATGTGAATGAATACTTTCTTTACCATTTTCTCTTACAGCATTTGAGTTGTATCTATAATATTGAAAGTTTCATCACAATTCCTAGGTCTGATCAATGGGGGCTTGGATAAGGTAGGTCATCATTTCTATTCCAAGACTGTGTTCATCCTTCGTTTTCGAAAAAGACCATGACATCAGAGAAATGATGACATGACTTGCGCTTGACTTTGTTTTGAGTATGGGAGGGCTGTGCAATGTCACTAGCCTCACTTTCCCCTCCTGAGCCATCTGGATCCGGTGACCAGATATTCATCAGGATGACTGGAGAAGGCCCAGGATGCAATGGGAGACCTTGGCCTATTGAGATACTCACTTAGAGTGAGGTATAACCATTCAGTGAATAAGTCTCTCTAAGAAGTAATCAGGGAATGGCCCCTTTAATGAGCAAAAGAAAAAAACAAGTAAATCAAGACTAAGGTGAATTCAGAGACAAAGTTATTATATCTGTTTATTCGACATTCTCATTCTGCAGAAATTACTGTTACACTGTTTTGAAAGATCCACAATCTCTTAAAATTCTTTCCTTACCCATAACCTCTTTTCAGCACCTAGCCCATAATCTTTCAGGAAAAAAAATTTCTCGATTTACATGAACATCAGTTAAGTGTGCTTTTCCTGGGTATTTGGGGATCATGACTTCCTAAGAGAGCTTTACCATACAAAGTCAAACCACTCAAAGGAGGATGTGACTTCATCCTGAACAACTATGAGTACAACAGAGATGATGTTTCCAAAGAAGAGAATGGTTCCAGTGACTTTTCATGCCTGTGGGCCACTCCTTTCTGGAACAGAGGGAACCCACAGCAAGCTTTCCTGCCATATTAAGGATTTTAAAAGATTAGAAAAAAGATGACTAGATTAGCCTTCAATAAACAGTCCTTTACCAAGTGTGGAGAAAAAGTTGATTTTGATTCTTAAATTTTGCCAAATACAACTCTGTTATTAGAAAAAGATATTTGGCTAGCCAAAAAGTGTTGTTTCTCAGTGTTTAATGTCCTTCTTGGAATGTTGTGGCTTAAATTCCCTTCATTGCATAGTGAGCATAGTGAGAGTCACTTTTGCACCTACATAGCATTGTTGGTGGGGGCAACCACAGTGATGTGAGATGAGAGGAATGGCCCATGGGACAAATGTGTACCAAATTAGGAAGAAAGAAATTGGTAACAGCCAAATCACACACACCTTTAAGACAATGGGGAAAATGAATTTGCTTTTAATGACAGGCAAAAGTAACATTATCAAACATAACACTGAACACAACTGTCCCCACCCTCATATCTCAGTGCAGGACTAAGGTACTTTATTGACCACTCTAGAGTAAACTGAAGAAGCTTCTGGAGTAGAGGTGGAAAGAAGAAAAGGTGAAAAAATGATCATTCCACTTTAATCCTCAAAAATCTTTCATTTCTCATTTAAAATAATGGTTAGAATAATCTTATATAGAATATACTTATAAGTACAGCAAGGTATTCAAAATACTGTAGAGGTTGGTGAATCTACTGCATGTCAAGATGTTTCCCTATTCTCCTTCCCCCCACCTCCATCCCAAGCAATCAACCTACCCATTTCTCTGGCAGCTCCCTCTGCCAAACTATCAAAGACATTAAAGGGACTAGAAAGACACAACTAGAAGAGAATGAGAGACAAGGAAAAATTAATTCTAGATTTCTTGAAACCTCAATTTAGCAATGGGACCCAAATAAAAGATTTTGCTCTTTCCTTCCAATTTGGCCGATTCCTGCATAGTTGTACAAACCTTTTTCATATAACTAAGTTCACATTGTCCAATAAGTACTATTTTTTTATATTGATTTCCCCAAAATTGTCATGACCCTCTAGTAAGGCAAAACAGAGTACAGGCTGAAAACTATTCCTTTGAAAATAGGACAAATTCCTTGTTCTAAAAAGTTTTTCTTCCCTCAAAAGCATAAAGAAAAAAAGCTTTTTTTTTTTTAAGGGAGGGATTCATCTGGGCTCCCCTCCTATTATTCACAGGGTTCATGTTTCAGTTAAGAACCTACAAAGGACAACTTAAAGGTATAAAAGTCACCCTCTATGCTCAAGCTAAATGAAGAAGTTTTTAAGACTCAAAGTAAAACATGGAAAATAAAACACAGGGAGAAAAACTTCCCCCAGTATTCTGACTGAACTCCTTGTAATAAATGGTCAGACTTAATACTGAAAACTGATAGGTTTGTATTTGGTACACATGCACACACACACAAAAGTTGGAAAGTGAGCTCATTCACCTATAGGAAATTCCCATCACATATTCCCCTAGAAGCAAAGGAATGGGTGTCTTAGTGAGAACCCTTGGCAAATTCAATGTTTACATAAAACACCAGCCTCTCAAAGAAGAGAGAGAAGCTCTTTTTTCTATAGTTAAAAGCAAGGCCTCCAAAGCTATAGAAAGCACACAATTCTAGTTTGTCAGAATGCTCAAACCTCATACTTCTGGAAAGTCATAGTTTAAAAAATGTTACCACCTCAAAGCTACCTTTGAGTAAATATATAGATTTCTATCAAGGCTGTTGTGACTTATTAAATCTTTTTTTTTTTTTTTTTGAGACCACTGGAATTAAGGGACTCACTCAGGGTCACTTAGATTGTAAGTATCTAAGCCTTATTTGAACTCAGATCCTCCTGCCTTCAGGATTGGTGTTTTATCCACTACCCCACCTAGTGGCCTCTATTCATTAAATCTTCACCAAATTTATGCACAGATTTCACCTCCATGTAAGTTTCATGTAATAGAATATTGCCTCTTTGAGAACTTACAAAGTGATTTCAACTGGTAGATCTCCAAAACATCTACAGATGTTACCTAGCCCCAGGCTAAACCTTATCCTCAAAAATTCCATACAGAAAGCTCACATCTATAAAGAGGCTCTGCCTCTCCTCGTTGAGCAAATTACCTATTCTGGAAATAACTACTATGATATCCTTGGATTTCAAAGGTCAACTTCAGAGGGTCAATGGTGAACTCACTATTAAAAAATAACTTCAAAAAGTACCCAGTAACTAAATCACTGCTTTAGTAGATAAAATTCAGAAAACGGGCTAAGAGTAACATTATGTCTGAGGTCCCACAAACACAGATAAAGAGAGGGGAAACAACAGAAAAAGGAAAGGAACCACACCCTACCCCACCTTGTCCTAGGCTATGTGCTGCAATAGTGAGCTTTCTTAGCTTTTGCTGGTTATATAACTGAGACACTACTTATATTTTTTCTCTTGACTGCAAACATATCACCATACTGCCTTCACAGTCTTTAAAATTTAGGCAGAAAAATCAGTAGTGCCAGACACTGAACTAAACCCAGTCCTCTTCCAGTGTTACAGGAAGGGTGCTAAGCCTAATGGAGTAGATCACAAAAAGGCACAAACAACTGCTTTTAATTGAGCATGTTACATTTGGGGTGTTAGGCTGGGGCGTGGGAGGCCTATAAGCTATGTGATTGTTGAACCTAAGCTATTCTGATGACAAACATTTTTATTCCAACCTTCTAGATCCCAAGAATCCAGGGAAGGGAGGGAAAACTAATCAGAGCATGAAATATTCTAGTTATTTATGCTCTGAAGACTCCAGTGGCCAAAGGGAATTTTACCAAATACCAAACAAAGGAAACTTTTGGACTGAACACTAAAACTAGAGGGCATAGTTTTATGAGGGAAAAAAATATTTTTCCTTGTCAATGAGCCATTGGTCTTAAATAAATCAAAGCACCTATTCCTTTATGGAGAAGGGGAATGGAATCTAATAATAAATAATTCTTAGGTACAATGCATTATTGAATACCCCATAGTGCAATCCCAGAGAGAGCTTAGTGTATGGAAAAGTGAATTATGTCACAAGTGAATGGAAAGAGGCACAAAATTCCTATAAAATACTGTATCAGAACCTCTTAACTTTCAATCACACCCACCACTACCCTCTGACAGGTCTTTATTAATGCTCAAGGTCTTACCCATTAGTCAGTTTTCATTGGGATCATCCAATGGGATATAATGAGCAGACCAAATCCATACTCTTAGATCTAAAATCACATGTGAATGCACATCTGGCCTAAAAGAGGTTAGACCCTCTATGTACACTGCACCCCAGAGCTTTCCTGCTCAATGCTAAATTTTGGTTTTATTGAACTTCATACACAAAAGGAATACAGATTAGTATCCACGACACACTACCTAACATTGCCATAACTTCTACACACAGTCAGTAGACAGCCCAGAGCCAGAATTTTATTGTCATGCTTTCTTCACTTTTCCTTGATCATCCACCTTCTTGATAGCTGCTTGGATGGCTTCTTGGTCACCCAGGAACTGATGAGGGCCAATAGCATGGAGGTTCTCATCCAGTTCTAGAAGTATGGGGACGCCAGTAGGGAGGGTGATGTTGATAATGTCGTCATCCGAGATGCCTGCAGAACAGTGAGAAGGAAACAAGGAAGTACTTAAAAAAAAAATAGGCAGATGAGTCTTTTTTTTTTAAATAACAAAGTAACATAATAACCACATTTAATGAGTACCTTCTTCTATACCTGGCACACATTCATAATCTAGGGATAATAAATTCAACCCTGCCCACAAAGACTGACAGAGTTGAAGACTAAACAGATATGAGAAAACAAAATCAGCCATACTCTCTCATGTTCTGAGTTTTATGAGGGTAAACATAATATTTTGTTAACCTATTCCTATTCAGAATGCTTTGGAAAGAACATGGAGAAAAGAGAAAAGTAGAACAGCTTTGAAAGTTATGCATTGGCTTTCTTCTATACTTTTAAAGGACAAGCAAACTGTATGCAACAGAGATTCAGTTTCATGTACAATCCATTTTTTCTATATGAAGATGCTCATTTGTGTATGTATGTTTTATTATTAAGTTCAGAAAAAAATACAATTTTTTTTTAAGAAAGAGTTCAAAATTTGGAGTCAGAGGACCAAGTTTCTAACCCTATTTCTGTATTTTGTGACCTTGGGTACATTACTTCACCCTTCAGATTACATGGTGCCTCTTCTGTAAAATAAAGGGGCTGGATCCTCTTCCAGCTCTAAATCTAGGACCTTAGGGAGGTTGGTCTTTCTACCTGTGTATGTGAAGACTATGTTTTCTTCAGAAAGCCTTCATCCTCCTCCTTAGAAATCTGAAGACCAGGGGCCTCTTCTCTCACTTCCTTTTTCTTCTATATATATAGTAGTGTATTAAAAACAACAACAACAAAAAAAAAACCTATCATAGCCAAACACTGCCCTAGTTCTCTGGGGGTATTACTAAAATTAGATCTCTTCCTCTAAGGGCTCTCAAGCCAGGCTCATTTGGTAGGAATGCAGCTGGTATTTCCAACACCAATCAGGCCTGGAACACCCTGGACCAGACCCTGCCAAGCATAAGCTTGCCTCCCTGGGTACACAGCAGCCACTTAGGGCAAGTCACCTTTCTACATGGGCATCAGGGTGCCCCAGCCTACATTAGAACAAGAGGTAAGATGAAAGATAGAGAAAATTTATAAGTAGAAAGCAATATAAACACTCAATTTACTTGATTTAACATAGAAAATATTTAATAAAGAAATTCAAAAGTACACTTCAAGTCAACAAACACCTCTGCCCACCTTGTACCCAGAACTGAAATAAAAATACGAAAGCAAAACTGTTCCTGCCTTCATGGAGTTTCTAGTCTAACAAGGGAGACATAATTCCTATTTCTAACTAAATAGAAGACAGGTAACTTGGTAGAAGGAGAGGCCCCACAAGGATACTCCTCATACAGAAGGTGATCACGTGCTGGGCTTGGAGTTCAGAAGACCCAAGTTCCAATTCTGCTTCAAAACTTACTAGCTGCATAACCCAGGGTAAATCACACCTTCTCACCCTCAGTTCCCTCATCTGTTAAACAGGAATAGTAATAGTATATTACCTGAGCATTATTTTAAGGATCCAATGAGATAACATGTGCATAGCACTTTGCAAATTTTAAAGTGCTAAATATTAGCTATTGTTACATGATCATGACCAATTAGTGGAAACAAACAGCAGAATTTGAGTTTTATAAAATAAATGTTTTTGCCTTTATTCTCTCCGAGGATCTATCCTTCATGCAACCAACAAGTATTTGTTAACCAAAAAATATAGTTCTTACCCTGGAGAAGCTCAGAGTCTAGCATTTAATTTTATTTTCCTCAAAAAGGAAATAAAAAGTTTCAAAAAAAACCCACAAGGTTAAATTCAGAGGTGGGTAGAGATGATGATGACTTAAAGTCAAACCCAGGAGGTCCCAGTTCTAACTGACAAGTATTTTTCAGGTTGGGTCTGTGTCCTGCAGGGCAGCTCAGAAGTCTCTGGGAGCTGTGGAATAAGGCTCCCCTTTAAGGATTAGCCCCTAAGCAGAACATCTGGCAGTTTCTAGGAGCTCCTGGCTGTTCTAGGCTTACATAGATGTTCTCTAACAAAAGGTGCAATCAAAACAAAACCAAAAAGCCTACACTAAACTGAAAGGATGCCAAGTCTGGCCCAGAAAAGACCAGAGCTGTTCTTGTTTATACTTCATTAGCAGGTACTTTCCTGTTATAGCTTGCCAGGACCTACCAACAAGGGTTTGTATTTCTTGTGCAGATGCTGTCTTGTATTTAGCATATGCCAAGGGCTACGATGACTGATGTTGGCCTCTTCTGTTTGCAATCCCCCACCCCTCAAAAGCAGCTTTGGCTGAAAATAAGAATTTATAGTCCAACGTATTCCATTAGACCCATACCCACCCCTAAAGTGACTGCTGAATATGTAAAACACACACACACACACACACACACACACGCACGCACGCACGCACACACGCACACACGCACACACAAGAGGAGGTGGGTAGGAAGGGAGGGGTTGTCAGCTCCTTGGAGGCAGACTTTCTTAAAGACAAGAAAACTGATGTCCAAATGAATTTCTTCAATCATCTGAAGCTTTTTTTTTTTTAAGTCATCTGACCCTTTCCTACTGGTTGATTTCACCGATTTCCAAGAAAACTTTTGGGTGTCCAACTCAACCAAGACTCTGGTCTCTTCCTATTCCATTATACAATGCACACCACTGAAAAACTAAGACTTCCAAAGTTTCTCATCCTGTCACCCTTTTATTTAAAAAAAAATCTTCAGTGGCTTCTCATTACCAAGTAAATGAAGATGGAGCAGGCATTCATGGTGCTGTATGATTGGCCCCACCCCACCTTTCCAGATTTCTCCCGTTATGTAAAGGGCTCCCTCCCCTCTCATCTAATCAAACTGTACTAATGGTTGTTTCTTGAAAACACCTTGAACACCTAGCCATCTCTGCCTTTGTTCATGCTGTTCTATCTACCTCACCTTTTTCAGCACCACTTATTGAATTCTAAAATTAAGTTCAGAAAAAAATACAATTTTTTTTTAAGAAAGAGTTCAAAATTTGGAGTCAGAGGACCTTCAAGATTCAGCTCAAATGCCATCCCCATAAAGCCTTACCTGATATCTCCTGGACAGAAGTAATCCCCTCTCTTTTTCTGAACTTTGTCTCTCTGGGTATTTTTACCTTCTAACTTGTATCATAGTAATCTGGGCACTTTTCTGATATTCTGATGACTAAGCTTGACAGGGACTAGACCTTATATCCCCCATGGTGCATAACAGATGCTCCCAAACTATCTGTTAAATTAAAATTAAATTTAATTAGTTAATTAAATTTGAAAAATTAAAAATACTTCATTCCACTACAGTAGATGTCCTCAAAAAGACAAGACTTTGGGTGCTACTTGCAAGAGGTAGGACAGAGGCATGATGGGGCAGAGAAAACAGAATTTTCTAGAACACAGAGAAAACAGAGTTCCATCTAAAAATGGAAAGCTGCTATGATAAAAAGCCATTTAAAGATATGTATGGATTTATAATGAGATTCTCCACTTAAACTGTTTTCAAATGACTTAGTATGAAAGTTCCAACCCCATTACATGTTTTAGATTGGAACTATCAACAGTGCTTCATCTAATGCTTGGCTGTTCAGGTGGTAGGCCTGTTTGCAATGCACCATTGATCAATCACCTAGTGGCATAGCACCTTAACTGTGGTCCCAGGTCTTTCTGATTGCAAGTCTTGCACTCTATAAACATGACGCTAAGTTGCCTTTCTAGATAAATAGGACATAAAAGAGATTCATAAACTCAGTCTTTTTCACAAGTTCCCAAATATCTGGGGTGAAGCAGAAAGCTAACCTTTAATTCGATTAATAAGTTTCAGGATCCAGTTAATTAGATCTTGTTTTAATCAGCAAAAGATTTCAATAACATAATTTTCACTCTCAATCTAAAGTATTAATATGCTGTACATATTTAAATGCCAGCTTTGATGCATGGTCTAACCAAAGCAATTTTCCTTTTTAAAAAAAATGTATACAGCAATGTAATAATACAGCCTTATTAAATTCCCAGTGATATCCATGACACACAAGCACAGAAAAAACTTAGTTTAGTTTAACAACCACACAAAAACATTTCCAATGAACAGCAGGCTTTCCATTCCACTTAAATGACTCAAGCCACACAGATGGAGCAACAAACTAATCGCTTATAAATATTTAAGACACGCAAAATGGTTAATGAGTCAACTGGATGCTGGGTGCCTAAGATTTAAAAAAGGCAAATTCAGAAGAGTTACAGTCCAATAGTTGCTCATGTTTATCTTAGGTCGATCACTTCAACACCGTCTCAATTTATGGCCCTAAAAAGGTCAGTGGACAGATTTCAGAAAGCTGGAGTAACCCAGTCAACAACCTGATTTGACCAATTTGCACCAACATTTGGCAAATGTGCATTACAAAAATTCTTTTATAGGATTTCCAAGTAATTTTATTGTATACAAAGGCAGAAAAGCATAATGAAGAATGTACTGGATTCCACTTCAGACAGGGGTCAAATCTCATCATAGTCACCTAACCTCGAGCCCCAAAGCTAGTCTTTTTAACATCTTTGAATTTCATTTTACTTATTTATAAGATGGGTATAATTCCTGCAGGGTTACTGTGAGAATCAAAGAAACACACAAACACAAAGCACTTTATAGACTTTGGCCAGACAAAATGTCAGTCATTATATATTGTCTTTCCTGCTTTTGAGTGGTCTGGACAGGAAAGAGAAAGGAAAGATTTCAGATTGATGGAAGGAAAACCTTAAGTTGAGCTACTCTCAAATGGAATGGACAAAGCCAGAGATTAGCCAGTTCTTGGAAGGTCTTTAAACAAAGCGAGCTGGTCATTAATCAGTCAACTTTAGAGAAGAGTATCATGTTTTCCACTGAGGTTGAAGTAGATAGCCTCGGAGGTCCTTTCCAATTTTGCAGTTCTACGAAGGAGTTAGATGGGTCCAGTTTTGAACTGCCCAGAATGAGGAAGGAAGTGTCATTAAAAAATTAAAACCACCACCACCAAACCCTTTAATCTTTCTCCTGATGCTTCCTGGATCTATGCTTATGAAAGGAGTTCAAGAATTAGGGAGCGTCAGGCTTTGTTTAATAGGCCAGACTCTTTCTGGTTGGGGAGGGGAAGAGGTATTTTACAGTGATTTATTCTTGATGTCAAGGAGGAAACGCACGTGTGTATGCACACGCTTCCCTTTCCAGCCTACAATGCAAATGTCATGAAATCAAATTTGTAGGGATTTTTTAGGGTGTTTTTTTTTTTAATGTATGCTTCCCCTAGTCTCTCTCTGCCACCATGACCATACATGCCAAGAGAAGTATGACATTTAACAGGACAGAAACCAAAGAAGCAAATGTTTGCTGTAAAAGTTATTCTTTGTACAGAATTCATGCTTAACCAGAACTAAAGCAAAATTATCAATAAATCATCTGCTGGAAACCTGATCAGCTTTACTCTATAGAATCCTTTTTTTCAATGCAGGATTGTTTACTCACATCTTCCTAGAGATGGAGGTCTTCCATAGGAAGCCCTTTAAGACCAAAGTAGATTCCAGTTTTAGAGTCATTATATTCTCGGTGACAAGAGCATCTTAAATCTACACCAAATCTTTGAAGTGTAAACTCCATTTCTTACTGTCTTCAGCAGTAATCTTCCAAAATTAAGCTGGGCAGTCAGCTAAGCATCTACTAAGAGAAAGATAAAGCTGAAGCATGACAGAAGTAGAGAACTTTCTTCTCCATCTGGCAGTAGAACAAGAAGTCTTTGAGCAATGGGGAAAGCTTTGAAAACAGAAGTCCTGTTTTCATAATTATTGCCACTGCCCCAGGAGATATGCACCTGGTAGAGGTTGAAGTGCTTGAAAACCCAGTCTGAAACCTGTTTTTAGAGACTACTCAAGAGCAGAAGTGGGGAGCTTCCCTACTGTGAATGTGCCTTCTCTGGCTTCTTGCCTCATCAAGAGATGGTACAGTGGCAGTAGTTTGGGGGCCCAAGAACCTGGATTTGAATCCTGACTTTGCTGCTTCTTTGTCCAAGGCACTTAATTTCTAAGCCTCAGGTTCCTCCTGTGTAAAATGAGAGGGTTGGACTAAACGATCTTGAAAGTCTCTTCCAGTTCTAACATAATATGATTCCATTACCACTAGTATAGAAATTCTGCCAGTCCAGGATATTTGCTATACATCATTTGTGAAATATTGTATCATACCACAAGAGTAAAAAAAAATAGAAGGTCTCTAACCTAAGGAATTTTTAACCTATTGAAGAGAAGCAAGATTGGGTTTCATGTTGACTAAGAACAAACTAAAACAACAATATTTGAAATGTTCAGCAGAATTTTCCTCCAGAGGAAACTTCATAGAAGTGAATTTTTTGGATAGGAAATGGGCTACTTTTGTTTTTCCTACACACACACACACACACACACACACACACACACACACACACACAGCCTTTTTATTCCTTTCCTGTCAGCATCTACTTTTAGTATGAACTTTTGTTAGCTGTCTAGACTACATTCCTCTTTTGGAAGGCCTTTTGATTCTAGCAGGCAAGTGCAATAATAATTTTTGAATGTCAAATTATTTCAAAACTGCCAAATACACATATATTTTGAAATATACACACATATACTGAGAAGCTATGATTAAAGATTACAAAAATAGATTTTTTCAATGATTTCTGGGAGAGAGAAGAGAACGAGAACGCAAGAAGAGTCAAAATTAACCAGTGAAGTAACACAGTCTTTAGACTTTGTCAAGAGGTGGTCATCCAAATGATTCCTGGTTTATTGTTTTTGTCCTGGCCATGGGTATTGGGGCACTCCTTTCTATCAATCAGTGCACATCTGCAACTCTTCTGTAGTTTTGGGAAATTGCTTATAAGATCCATAAAATTAAAACCAGTCAAATCAGGTTGGAAAAAGATATGCTCAATTTCTCCCATCTTGGATGCCACAGGACTTAGAAGGAGTGAGACTGAGAAAAGATTTGTTGTTGAGCAAGAGAAACCCAAGTATTATGTGTACCATCACCTTATCCCCTAGGATAAGAAGAAGTAGAGGAATCATTATCCCCATGTTTAAATCAGAAATTTATATTTTCTAACCACCTATCTATAAATAGAGTCAAGGTTTATGCTATAAATTCCAAATTAACATAGTATGAATTAAAGATGAGAATAATTTACTCCATAGGATTATAAAATCACAGAACTATAACTGGAAGTTCAGAAGCCATCTCATCCAACCCCTTCATTTTACAGATATGGAAACTGAGGCCCAGAGAGGTTAAAGAATAGTGAAAGGTAAGTAAAGTAGCAGAGCCAGGATCTCAACCCACAGTCTTTGATTCCATACCCTATGCCCCTTCCACCATACCACAATGACTGTGCCTCAAGAAAAAATATTAAACATAAAAACACTGAAGTAAACTCTTTGAAACTATACCCAAGTGGCCTTTTTAAAATTATATTTCACCTAATTTGGAGCACACTATGTTCTAAATATCCAGTTTTCCCATCTTGAAGATAAGGGAATAGTCTGGGAGAGGTTAATCAAGCTGACTTAAAAAATCAACAAAAATACTTATGAGCCTTGATTGTATAGTAAAGATGGGGTGGGGATGGGAGTGTTTAGGGAGAAAATTCTTTCTATGTGGTATTATATTTTAACTGTAAAATAAAACTGCTGAGCTAAATGTTCTCAGAACTTCTATAACAATTCCTACATAGGAATACTTAATCAAACTTCATCACACCCTTAGGTAGGAGGTGTTTTTTCTTATAGGAGGCAATGCTTGACTGCTTATGAAGGTCAATTCCACTAAAATGTCAAAAGGCAGCTTGCTCAGGTCTCTCCCTGCCCTGACTCCCAGTCTCTGCAACCAGACCTGACTGCCCTTTTGACTATTTCTAATTTCATCTCACTCACTTCTGGGTCTAGTTATTCTCCCATATACAACCCTGTAGAGGTTGCATCCATGTGCTCTGGTATAGCACACTCACGCGTGCTCCCAGCTACAGAAGTCTCCCTATTCTGAGGTTGGTCACAGAGTTAAATAATCGACTTCCCCTGGCAGGATCCGGATGATAGAAAATGTTAGATTTGTAGGACCTTTCTTTCCTCAGTGAGGGCTGGCAGAAAACAAATGCCAGAAGTGACCATGCCAGCCACAAGGAAATGAAAACTTCCTGCCTGGGAGACCACTGAATTAGATTCTATTAAGTGATTCAGGTGCATATTAAGAGCTTCCATGAAAATGCTTTGTAAAAGTGGATCTGAAAAGACATTTGGGGAACAGATCACAGTCTAGCATGAAGACAAAATAACAGCTAATATTTATATAGTTAGTACTAGAGTTTGCAAAACACTTTACATAGATTATTTCACAACAACCCTCAGGGAGGAGGGGAGGTGGCACTATTATTAGCTCCATTTTATAAATGAAGAAGGCAAGGCAAGATTTCTTAGTCCTTTTTCAGTCATGTCCAACTCTTCATGACCCCATTTGGCGTTTCTTGGCAAAGATACTGGAGTGGTTTGCCATTTCCTTCTCCAGCTCATTTTATAGATCAGGAAACTGAGGCAAATAGAGTTAAGTGACTTGCCCAGGATCACACAGCTAGTAAGTGTCTAAGGCTAGAACTTTGACCTTCCTGACTCCAGGTCCAGCAATCTATCCATGGCACCACTTAGATGTTCAGACAGGTTTTTTTTTTAAAAAGAATAACTTGCCAGGGATCACAAAGCTAGTTAAGTGAGGAATGATTTGAACTCCAGTCTTCCTGACTACTATTCCACTTATGGGATTTCAGTTATTGCAGATATGTTAGACCTCTTTCCCTGTCAAAAGCCAACTAGATAAACTTTTCTTAACTTGCGTAAGTGATCATTTCATTTTGGTGGAGGAACCAATGAAGGGACACGCTGATTCTGGATCTGTCCCTTACCAACAACCAAGATGTATGTGCTGGAGTGAAAAATGGGACAAAGCCTCAAGGGCAAATGACTACCATCCCTGAATTTGTTAGAGAAGAGCAAAGGAAATCTAGGCATAGTCTGACAAACATCCTCGATTTGGGTAGAGATTTCAATAAGGCAGAGAAAAGAAAATAGGTAGGATCCCATGGCCCAAAATTCTCTAGGGCAAATCAGCACAGGAAGGTGGGAATCTCTCAAAAAAAATTCTGAAGAAATGGAGAACACAATTTCCTTAGGGAGGAGCAAGAGGAGCTATCAAAAGATGTGGGTGTACAGCAAGCCAAGTAACTAAGATTTAAATGGTGGAGTGGATAAAACATGAGGCCTGGAGTCAGGAAGATTCATCTTCATGAGTTCAAATCTGATCTCAAGCACTTACTAGATATGTGTGACTCTGGGGAATCATTTAACCTTTTATATGAAAAATGAGTTGGAGAAGGAAATGGCAGATTACTCTAGTATCTTTGCTAAGAAAACCCTAAATAGTGTCAGGAAAAGCCAGACACAACTGAAATGACTCAACAACAACAGAGGACAGAAGCAGGCAGAAAATGGAAGATAAATAGAAAGGCTTATTACAGTCTTATTAAAAAAATTATCAGAAATCCTCAAGGTTCAAAGGAGTCAAGTCTGACAATGAAAACTAAGGATAACAAAAAGAGCTGGGATGGGGGGGAGGGGCAGGAAGAGAAATCAAAGATGAGACATGACCATTGGTTTGGGGTAGATAGGATGAATCCTGAAAGAGAAGGCAGATCTGGTCAACCCATAGTAAGTATCCATTCTACAATGCCAAAAGAGAATGATGCTTAAACTAGAGAGAACAGAGCACAATGGCTAAGTGGAGTTGAAGTTACCTTCTTACACGTACTGAGCAAAGTAAGTCACCAAACCCAGATGGACTAAACAATTAGTGACTAAAAGACAATTTGTGAGCCACTGTCAAAAATACAAGATGGAGGAGTGTGGGGTCACTAGCAGTTTATCTGAAAAATATCTACAAATCCCAAATGAGTCAACAATGCAATATGTTGGCCAAGAAGAAGCTAAGTGAATGTTGAGCTTCACTATGAAAGGGTCATTGTCCAAGATCCCCCCAGGTCTAAATCTGTGAGTATGGTATTCATAGCTCTGTTGCATTCTGATCTGATGAGACCATACACAGAATCTTCTGTTCAGCTTTGGAAATTACATTTTAAGAAAGACATTGATAAGTTCAAGGCTGTACAGAAGAAGGCACCTAGGAGGGTGAAATGCCTTAAGATCACACCAGGTGATAATTAGTGGAAAGAACTAAATATTTAAGTCAAAGAGAAGGTTGCAGAGGTGGGAATAATATCAGTATTCAAGTATTTGAAGGGTTGTTATGAGGAAGAATTTCATAAGCATCTAAAAATCAACCAGGGTACATAATTTATATATAAAGAGGAATGCTATAAGCAACTAAGAGGGCATGAAATAGTTTATCTGTCAGATTTATAGATGAGAGAAGAATTTATGACCAAAAAATAGAGAGGGCATTACAAAACGTAAAATAAATCATTCTGATTATATAATACTAAAAAGCTTTTGCACAGACAAAGCCAATGCACCCAAAATTATAATGAAAGCAGAAAACTGGGGAGAAAAATTTTGCAGCATGTATCTCTGATAAAGGCCTCATTTCTCAAATATATAGGTAACCGAGTCAAATTTATAAAATTACAAGTCATTCCTTTACTGATAAATGGTTGAAGGATATGAAAAGACAGTTTTCAGACAAAGAAACCAAAGCTATCTATAGTCATATGAAAAAATTATCTAAATCACTATTGATTAGAGAAATGTGAATTAAAACAACTGTGTGATATCAAGTCACACATATTAGATTGGCTAATATGATAAAAAAGGAAAATGTTGGATGCTGGAGGGAATGTGGGAAAACCGTGGCACTAATGCACTATTGGTGGAGTTGTAGACTGATCCAATCAATTTGGAACTGCCCAAAGGGCTATAAAAATCTGACATCCTTTGATCCAGCCATAGCAATACTAGGTCTATATCCCAAAGGCATCCAAAAAAAAAAAAAAAAGGAAAAGAACCTATTTGTACAAAAATATTTATAGCAACTCTTCTAGTGGTGGCTAAGAATTGGAAATCAAAGGAATTCCCATCAAATGAGGAATGGCTAAACAAGCGGTAGTATGTGATTGATTGTAATGAAATGATATTGTGCTTTAAGAAATAACAAGCAGGATGAAAAGACTTACATGAACTGATGCAAAGTGAAGTGAGTAAAACCAGGAGACCATTGTACACGGTAACAGCAGTATTGCTTGATGAAGAACTCTGAATGACTTAGCTGTTGTCAGCAATACAATGATCCAAGACAATCCCAAAGGACTATTAAAGAAGCATACTACCCTCCTCCAAAGAACAGATATTTGAATACAGACTGAAACATGCCATTTTCCATTTTCTATCTAATATAGAAATGTTTCACATAACTGCACATGTGTAACCTCTATCTGATTGCTTACTATCTCAGGAATGGAGAAAGGGAGAAAGGGAGTGAGGGATTGAATTTGGAACTCAAAATTTTAAATAAAAATGTTTAAAAATTGAAAAAAACAGGCCAAAATAGGGGTCCCCCAGTTTTCCCAACTTCCTTATTTCTGTGGAGGATACCAACACCCTTCTAGTCACCCAGTTCTACAATGTTGGCATTATTCTCAACTCTTCATTCCCCCCTCACTGTCTTATTAAATCAGTTGCTGAAACTTGTTATTTCTACCTACACAACATTTTTGCATCCAGCCTACCCCAAAACAAGGCTGTTGTGAGGATTAAATGAAATATTTATAAAATACTTAGCACAGTACCTGGCACATAGTGCATGCTATATAAATGCATATTCCCTCCCTGCCCCCTTCTTTCTCTTAATATAGGCCCTCATCACCCTTCACCTGGACTGATACACAGCCTTTCCTCCAACTATTTCCCTTGTCTCTAGCTTCTCCAGTTCATCCTCCACATGATAATAAAGTGGTATTCCTAAAGCATGGTTCTGACCATGTCAGTCCCTCTGCTTCTAGGAAAAGATAAAATACAAAGTATGTACTCCACAGTCTGGCTTCAAATGATCTTTTAAGATTTATTGCCCACCGCTCCCCATCACACAGGCTACATGCCAGTTCACCTCTTGCTGGTGTTCAGTCTTCCATCTCCCACTGCCATGTCTTTGCACATGCTTGGAATGCATTCCTTCCTCATCCAAATCTTCAAACCACAGCCTAAGGGCTAATTCTTTTCCAGATCCCCCAATCGCTACTACTCCTTTCTAAGTGACTATGTATATGATGTATGTATATGTATTTACTAATCTGCACACATGTTGTTTCCCTCTAGTAGAATGTTATCTTTATATCCCCAGCATCTATCCCAGTAACTGGCATACAGTAAGTGATTAATAAATGCTTTTTTGGATTGGGCCAATTAAGCTTACTCCTGCATGTCTCCAGAGGGTAGAATGATAACAATGAGAAGTTGCAAAGAGGCAAAACCAGCAATGATGCGCAGTTTGGGCAGGGGGGAGGGTGGGTTTGCAGGGTAAGAGGGTGTCCAGGGTTGGAGTTTTAAAAAAAATGTCCTAAACACTGAGATCTATCCAAAAGTGAACTGATTGCCTCAAAAGGCAGTGCATCTCCTGACACTGGAGATCTTCAAAGCAAAGGCAATATGATGTAAAAGGGATTATTATTTAGGTATGAAATAGACTGCTGGTGGTGTAGCCCTGGGAGTCAGGAGGACCTAAGCTCAAATCTGACCTTAGACACTTACTAGCTGCACAACCCTGGGCAAGTCACTTAACCCTGTTGGCCTCAGTTTCCTCAAGTGTTAAATAAGCTGGAGAAGGAAATGCAAACCACTCCAATATCTTTGCCAAGAAATCTCCAAAAGGGATCAGGAAGAGTAGAACGTGACTAAAACACCACCACTTATCTTTGGAGGTCCCTTCCAACTGAGATTCTGGGATATTGTGAATCTGCTCTAACATGTGGCTACATTATAGGATGGGCCCTTTTAAAATGGAAATGTAACAGTTTAGGTAGGAGTTACTAGCATTATACAAAAGATACTTAAGTATCAAATGTTTCTTAAGTCCACTTCTAAACATATCTTTTGAGTATTAGGAGCCCCTGCCAAGTTGACAAATCAAATGAAGATAATTTTTGAGCAGCTTTAACTCTGGAAAGACATAATTTATTCTTTAAAGTTGTGTGTAATTCATTGTTTCAGTAGAGATAAATCTGTATAGAAAAGAAAAACCATTCTGAGACTTTACTGGCTTTTATCATCCACCATGACTCAATAATCAGAAACTCAGCAAAAAGGCAATAAGAGATTGTAGAGGCACTTAGCATGTCTCCTAGTAGATCTAAATACTCTGACTCCTAATTTCTTAAGATTTCTAGGGCATTATTACCTCTAAAATTTATCTGAGTTTCTCAAGGTAACCAAACCCAAAATTATATTAATAAAACCAGCAAGATACCTTAAAGTCATGGCTGCCTTTTGTAATGGAAATGTAAGATTAATGGTAGGGTGGGGGGGCGGGGTAGGTGAAGACCTTCCCCTCTCATTAATAGGCCTTAATACCTTTGACTGATTTCTATTGAGGCAGTGAGTCAGAGGGCTCTGAAAAGCATATAAATATTCTGAGGGGAGGTTTTACTTTGGGGCTTAGTTTTTAGAAGAAGCTTTGTGTGCCAGATGAGACTCTGGGAAGCCACTAAGGAGCCCCTGAGCTTTGAAAATCCAGATGTTGGTGCTTCTCTCTTTTTGGTAACTATGTATGTGTGTAAGGGTCAGAGAGTTGGAATCCTCGTCTGTTTATCTTTATTTCATTGTCTGTATTTTCTCTGAAGTTCAGGGTGCTGACTTTTTCCCTTGAACTAAGTGAATGATTGAAATGAAATTATATTGTGCTGTAAGAAATGACAATGCCAAGCAGGATGATTTCAGAAAAACCTGATATATGAAGCTTGATTAAAATGATTGTTGACCCCTCAAAACTGCTTTCTTTTTAGAAAAGCAGATCTAAGAACCTGTACAGCAGTTTTTCCTGTATATGCTGGGGTCCTTACTGTTAACACCTTTAAGAAAACACTCTAAAAGACAATTAAAGGAATGTTAGAACCAGCCTCACCTCCCCCCATATGTAATTTTCAGGTGTACTTTTCAACTTCAGAAATTGCACCAAAATATAAAAAGAAATGAGGTATAGTGGAAAGAACATTAGATTTGAAAGAGGACCTGACTAACTCTACTACTTAACTCTTGAATTTTTTCTTCCTAAATCTGTAGTATATCTGGAAGTTTCCCCCTGCTTCCTTCTAGTATGCTCAGATGTTTTCACTCCCAATGGCTACGGTATATCTGACCAGCATAATATGCTCTTGCTCCTTGACAAGTTCTTTCTGTCCCAATTTTACCATAGACCTGATGCCAAGGCCCCAGGCTAGTGATATTATGATGAAGCTTAGTATGCAGTCCCAAATTGTCAATTGCCTGCCAGGCAACTCAATATAGATGTCCAATCAGCCTATCAATGGGTTTATTAACCTTGGAAGAATCTTTTCCTCTTCCTTTCCCCTCACTCTTTGTATTCAATCAGCTGCCAAGACTTACAGCTTCTGCTGGTATCATATCTGTTACTCATCCCTTATTTATATTACCACATTCACCAACCTAGTCTGAGTCCTCATTGTCTCTGGTCTTGACTGTGATAAATAGCTTTATTAATTGTCTCCCTGCTTCTAGTTTCTTCCCTCTATAATCCCTCCTCTGCATATCTGCCAAAATATCTTTCTAAGGCGCAAATATGAGCATATCACTTGTGTTAAAGTAAAATAGTCGGTGGCTCCCTGTTGCCCCATGGATCAATGTAAACCCCTCAGCCTAGTATATAAAGCCATTGAAAATATGACTTGAAACTTCCTTTCCAACATTATTCACATTACCCTTATTTATTCACTGTGTTTCACAAAGTGAATAAAACATCTATCCAATCTACAAATACTGCATTCCATCTCTCATCCCAGTTCATTTTTCTGAGGTCAACACCATCCCCCATTCCTCTATTCCCCATACCTAGAGTAGATGCCTTCCTAATTCTACCTCTTAGAGCCCTTATCCTTCAAGGTTTAATTTAAGTTCTCAATGAAACTGTCCCTGAACTTGCCAATTGTCAGTGCTTTCTCCTTCCACAAATTAACTTGCCTAAACTTATATCAGTATATGTTGAATGCAAGTTTGATATGCCCAAAGGGCTATTAAACTGTGCATACCCTTTGATCCAGCAATACCACTGCTAGATCTGTATCCCAAAGAGATCATAAAAAATGGAAAAAGAGTCATATGTACAAAAATATTTATAGCAGCTCTTTTTGTGGTGGCCAAGATTAGGAAGTTGAAGTGATGCCTGTCAATTAGGGAATGGCTGAACAAGCTGTGGTATATGAAGGTAATGGAATATTATTGTTCCATAAGAAAGGATGAACAGGCAGATTTCAGAAAAACCTGGAAAGATGTGCACTGATGCTGAGTGAAGTGAACAGAACCAGGAGAACACTGTACACAGTAATAGCAACATTGTTGGATGATCAGCTTTGATAGACTTAGCTCTTCTCAGTAATGCAATGATCTAAGACAATTCCAAAAGACTCATGACGGAAAATGCTATGCACATCCAGAGAAAGAACTATGGAGTCTGAATGCAGACTGCAGTATACTATTTTTTCTTTTTTTTTCTGTCTTGTGGTTTTTCCCTTTTGTTCTGATTCTTCTTTCACAACATGACCAATGTAGAAATATGTTGAATATGATTGTACATGAATAGCCTGTCAGATTACATGCAATCCTGGGGAGAGGGAAGGGGAAGAGAGGGAATTTAGAAATCAAAATCTTATAAAATGAATGAAAAAAACTAAAAATAAATAAAGTTTTAAAGCATTAATTTGAGAGTCAGTAATATAATAGTTTATCTTTGTATCCCTAGCATATGGCATTGCATGTAGGAGGTGCTTAATAAATGTCTGTGGAATTGAAAGAAACAAGACAGTCTTTGCCATAGAAAGATACTGATCCCGATGAGGTGCCACAAGTGTCTGAAATAAAGCAAGCTAGGACCTCTCCAGGAGTGTACTGGGGCTCCTGAGATTTTGCCCATTCCTTCTCTCTTGAAGCTGTGACCTATGGAGGAGGCTGTGTCCAAAACTGCTCTAGGGGAAAAGAGGATGGAAACTGCCCTTATTTGAGAATGGAGCTGAGAGAACTTCTATTGCTTTGTTATTCACTTTGATCCCAATTAAATGGTTTCCTGTGTCAGTGCTGCTCTGTGCCTGGGTCTGTTAGCTGTAAAAAGTTAACCAGAAACATCTCTACAAGGCAAGTTCCTTTTATGAGGCTTCTAACTTTCAGTAGATTGGTGGAATCTTTCAGAATATTCCAAAAAAAGCACTATATTTAAATAAGAAAGGAAGAACGTCTTATTAAGCACCCACCTTGTGCCAGGTAGCAGGTGACTCAGAGGATAGAGCACAAGGCTTGGAGTCAGAAGACTCATTTTCATGAGTTCAAATCTGGTTTCAGACACTTACTAGCTGTGTAATTCTGGGCAAGTCGCTTAACTCTGTTTGCCTCAGTTTCCTCATTGGGGGGTAAAATGAGCTGGAGAACGACATGACAAACTGCTCCAGTATCTTTGTCAAGAAAACATCAAAATGGGGTCACAGAAAATCAGACACAAGTGAATACCTTGTGCCGAGGACTACGGCAAGGACTTTGCACATATGATCTCATTTCATCCTCACAACAAGCCTTCTAGGTAGGGGTTATTATCATTGACATTTTACAGATGAGGAAAATGAGGGAGGCAAAGGTTAAGTGATCCGCCCAGGGTCACACAACTGGTGCCTGAGGCTAGATTTGAACTTAGATTTTCAGGACACCAGGTCCAGAGCTCCATTTACAGCACCCTCTAGGAAATCTGGTGCATAAGAACTTAGGCAAAGCAGATTCTTTTCATGTTTTCAATTCTGTCAACTATGCTAATGCACAAGTTATCTAGGTTCTTCTTTAATTAGCATTCCAACAAAATATTACTTGTCTCTACCTCACAAGAATGTAGGGGAAGGGAATATATGTTATGCATACTCAAATACTGACATTTAAGAGGACACATAGTCCCCTAACCTTGTGACATATTTGGTCACAGAAAATAGCTTTTGGAGCAGGAAGGAACCCCTAGAGATGTCAATTAATTTCCTCCTCCCAGATCCCTCCATTTTAAATATGAGGATATTGAGGTCAAAAGAAGGTAAATGACTTGTCCAAAATCACCATGGTCATAAAATAGGAGATCCAAAATATGAACCCAAGTCCTTTTACTCAGTACCCTTTCCATCACATCATGCAAAGATACAAGACAAATGAATACACTTCAGAAAGGCATTAATGAAGTTGTTTCAGATTTCAAAATTGGCCAGTTACCTAACCAGATTTATAATCAGAACCAATTACAGCCATAATTAGGGCAGAGTTAACGAGGGTTTTGAAATGGAGAAGGTGCTGAAAGCATGTGCAGTCCTTCAGCAGATTAGAAGCAATCGAGAACAGCTAACCAGATGACACGTTAGTGACCACATCCCAAGTCAGGTCTTTCCCACCATGTGTTCCTCTTCCCCCCACCCCACTCCCACCCAACAGCCTTCCTAGAAGTATGAAGGAAACTTTTGTACTACTTGTTTCCAAAGTATATGCAGTCAGTCAATAAGCACTTATTAAATGCCTACTGTGTGCCAGGTACTGCCATGAGTTGGAGATACAAAGAAAGGCAAAAGATAGTCCTTGCTCTCAAGGAGCTCATAATGAAATCATGCCACTTGGGCTAGAAGCATTTTATTCTTATTTAGCCCACACCCAAAAATGATTAATAAGAGCTTTAAAACCAATTGCTGGTGGCCAGAGTAGTTGGTAGGATTAAGCGACTCTGATGTCACAAGGCTAGAGTGAGCAAAATATATACATATATTTTTAAATTAGGGTTGCATTCTTAGTTCCCATGATCAACAGGGGAAAAAAAATTCCTGCCTGGCTAACGAATATAGGTACTTTTACTCTATGTTCCTTCTCAGATGTGACTGCTTCTCAGCAGAAAATTAGTGACTAGGTATATGCTGGTCTACTCTGAGAAATGCTCATTTTCAAAGCTAAGAAAGGTCCAGTTTGGACATGGAGGAGTGGTGAAGCAAGAAATGAGTCTGAAGGTCTGAAATTTTCCTCCAAAGCATCCACAGGAACAAATACTTAAGGATAAAGATATGGGAGAACTCAAATGATCACTTAGGCTCCTACACCTAGAATTTGAAGTTTAAAGGTTAGGAGATTAAATTCATTCTACCTCTTGGAAAATTCTAAGCTATTTTCCTTCCTTCCTAAGCTATATCACTTTCAGGATTTGCTTTAGTGCTTTTCTTAAAATTTGTGGCATAAATTGTTGGCTTCCAATAGTTGAAGTGAACAAAGTCAGTTTTCAAAAGAAATGAAACTTAATAATCATATGAAAGAAAGCTACAAATTATTACTAATGAGAGAAATACCAATTAAAACTAGTTTTTACCTCATCTAGAGTGGCAAAGACAACAAAAAAAGAGAAAAAACTTTACATTTGAGAGGCATGGTAGGAAGACAGGCATACAAATGTACTGTTGGTGGAGCTTAGGAAGTAGAATTATTTGGAATTATTAGAAAATTAGAAAAATTAGAAAAGCCAGGCACCTCTCTAACATCTGCCATGGAACAAGGAGGGCCTCACCTGGAAGTCCCCATACCAATGAAATCATACAACAAGTCGCTCCCCACCTACCAAAAAAAAACCCCAAGTCCAAAAGTCACAAAACCATACATTCTTCCTGATTCAGCAATGCCACTACTAGGCACATATCCCCAAGGATGCCAAAGGGAAAAAGATACCATATGTGCTTAAAAAAAATTAATTTTAGCAGTTTGTAGTAGAAAAAAATTGCAAGGAAAGTAAGTACCTTTTGACTGTGAATTGTGGTATATGAAATAATAAATTATTATGGCATAAAATAATGGATATGAAGATTTTAGAGAAATTTGGGAGGTCCTCATGAAATGATGCAGAACCACAAGAATTTATATGATGACAATACTGAAACAAAAACACCGAAGGCTTAAGAACCTTCAGCAGAACAGTGACTAATGATTTTGGAGAACTGACTTTGCTGCATGCCTCTCTATGTCTCAGAAGACAGGTGGTGTGTGTTACATGGCCATGTACCTTTTTTTTTTTTTGCATAACTATATTCCTTTGTCACAAAGGAGGGTTCTTTGGAGACTAAGATAAGGGAAGCATGCATACATCATTTTTTAAAAGTAATTAACCTTCCTCTTCCAGAAGTTAAGAAAATCCACCTTTTCCCCTAATGTAAGAAATATATTTGATTTTTCAAGATTTGAGAAAATTCAGAAACTGAAAATTCTTTAAATTTCCACGAAAGAATTTATTAGAATGTGTGTACATGAGTCACAGATAAGCATTAGAAAGACCTTTGGAACCACCTACTTAATCCAGCCCTTTCATTTTATAGATGAGGATGCTGAGGCCCAGAGAGGTAAAGCAATTCTGTGTGCTGCTGAAGGCTAGTTCTGACCTCCAAGTTCAATTTCCTGCTTGCTCCTAGTCTACTCTTTCCATAATACTATTACTATTCTCCATGCCATCTTACATTTCTTGTCTGAACTCATACACCACCAGGGGGGGCTAGGGATTGAGGAATACCAACCCACAAATCCTTAATGGTTGGACTATAAGAACTGCAACATTTAGAGAAATTAAATCCAGTTCATTCATTTGGCAGATAAAGCAATCCAGGTTAGGGGAAGGGACTCACCCAAGGTCACTCTGGTAGTAAGTAGAAAGCCAAGATACAAACCTAAGTATTTTATTTAAAGCCAGTGTTATTTCTATTACTGCTCTTGTCAAAGTTACCTATTTTCTCCTCACTGCCACATCTATTGGCTGTTTCTCAATCTTCACCCTTCTTGGCCTCTCTGAAGCATCTGACTGTGTTGATCATGCTCCTTAGGTGCCTTCTCCTGGTACTCCTCTAACCTCTTTACTACTCTCTCAGTCTCCTTTGCGGAATCATTCAATCATCTATCTACAGGCTTTGGCCTAGGTCCTTTATTCCTTTCCCTAGACAATTAAGGAAGTCATCAGGTTCCATGATTTGGTGTAAAATCATCATCTCTATGCAGATGACTCTCAAATTCTTTTTTCTCATGCTCCAGTTCAACACTACTAACCACCTACCTGGACAAATCTCTAGGCATCTCAAACTCAGGTATCCAAAACAGAACTCATTATCTTGCCCCCAAATCTATCCCTATTCTAAGTTTTCCTGTTTCAATTGAGAGAGCTACCATCCTTCCCATCATTCAAGTCCTAATCCATCTCAGGTAGGTGGTGTAGTGGATAGAGCACCAGTGCAGGAGTCAGGAGGACCTGAGTTTAAATCTCACCTCAGACACTTGACACTCACTAGCTGTGTGATCTTGGGCAAGTCACTTAACCTCAATTGCCTCATCCTGAGTCATCTCTAGTCATCCTGATGAATATCTGGTCACTGGATTCAGATGGCTTTGGAGGAGAAGTGAGGCTGGTGACCTGCACAGCACTCCCTCACTCAAAACAAAGTCAAGTGCAAGTCATGTCATTAGTTCTCTGATGGCATGGTCTTTTTCAGCAACAAAGGATGAACACACAATCCTCCTTGTCATCCTCAACTCCTCATTCTCACTCATTTCATCTTTCTGATCACTTGTCATCCCTTCTCTATCTGCAATAGTGCTCCTACATGTTCACTCTTCTCTACTCATACATCTAATCATCTTATTTCAATCCCTCATCATCTCTCTATGGGACTACTGTAACAGGCTCCTAATGAGTCTCTTCAAAACACTTTATAATGTTTCACTTACATTCAAACCTAAATCCCTAAAGTTCCTTCTGTTAACATGCCAAGTCCTATTCCATCCATTTACATACTTTGTCTTTTAAAGGACCTAAAAAGTGCAACTATAATTGGAGGGCAATTAAATAATGTGGCTCAAGACCAGGTCCTTCCATTTCATTTGTAATAGAAGGAAGTTGATACAACTTAAGGAGTTTCTAGGAGGAGGTACAATTACAACTGTAGAACCTCTGAGGAAAAGGACAAGAAAGAATGGTGTTGAACCTTAGAAGGAGAGGATGTCCTGATCAAGAGATTAAAAAAAAACAGTCTCCAGAGGAGGCTATAGACCTTTTTTTTAAGGGAAGGAAGTCTGTGTAGTTAGAAGAGTCCCATCTGGAGTCCTGGGATAAGAGGGTAGTCTAGATACCCTTTTTTCTAATATCCCTAAATCACCATTTTCAGATTAAAATTTACTCTTCCTTCCTCATCCTCCCCAAAGGAATGCTCAGTCTTATTTGGAGTACAAGATACTTATAGGTAGTAAATTTCTTCTTTCAAACTGATTTTATTGAGCACATATTATGTGCAAAGCAGTTGATCTAAGCAATGAAAATAGACCTTTTTCAAAACAAACTGATAAATTGACCATATATGTCTCATCCTGCACTCTCAGTTCAACACATCTGTACCTACAGGACTGAAGTATGTGTCCTGTGGAGCAAAGAAGGGGTAATTGTATCCACCTGAATTCTAATGCACTTTTTTATTTACTGGTTTTATATTATTGTGGTAACTGTATCCATTTTATCTTTGTCTTGTCTCACTTTGAGTCACCTCATATTAACCTTCCTGAGTTTTATTCTGAATTTATTTTTGTCATTTCTTGTGACTCAATAATGCAGGCATACCTCAAAGATACTGTGGATTCCATTCCAGACCACTGTAACAAAGTAAATATGGAATAAAGCAAGTCACATGAATTTTTTAGTTTCCCAGTGCATAGAAAAGTTACGTTTACAAAACCATATTACTGTAGTCTATTAAGTTTACAACATTATTGTGTCCAAAAATGTAATACCTTAATTAAAAATGCTTTATTGCTAAAAAGGAGGAGGAGGAGGAGGAGAAAAAGGAGGAGGAAGAGAAGAAGGAGAAGGAGGAAGAGGAGGAGGAGAAGAAGGAGGAGGAGGAGAAGGAGGAGGAGAAGGAGGAGGAGGAGAAGGAGGAGGAGGAGAAGGAGGAGGAGGAGAAGAAGGAGGAGGAGGAGGAAAAGGAGAAGAAGGAGAAGAAAGAGGAGGAGGAGGAGAAGAAGAAGGAGAAGAAGAAGGAGGAGAAGGAGGAGGAGAAGGAGGAGGAGGAGGAGAAGAAGGAAAAGAAGGAAGAGGAGGAGGAGAAGAAAAAGGAGGAGGAGGAGGAGAAGGAGGAGGAGGAGGAGAAGGAGGAGAGGAGGAGAAGAAGGAGGAGAGGAGGAGGAGAAGGAGAAGGAGGAGAAGGAGAAGAAGAAGAAGAAAATAGGCTTTTTGGTTGGGGACAGCATTGAGGAGAAAAAAACTGGAGATGCAGTCTGAAAATCTACTCTTTCTGTACAGTGTTGTTAGAAGATTTTTTTCTTGAAATCAGGATGTCCCTGGAGTTCTGGAATATCTGATCACTATAGGTATAAGATTAAGGTCCCTGTTCTGAAAAGCTTACAATCTGAATGAAAGGCTATATTAGAGCAAGGATGTGGGAACCTAAAATCTAATCCGTGGCAGCCTTATCTAGGCAATATTAAAGTCATAAAACTAAGACCGAAAAACACTTTGAAAACGCTTACTTATGCAGCAAACTATTTTCAGAGTAAAAGCAAATGAGGGCTTTTGCAGTAGCCAAAAACAAATGTCAACATCTTCACACTAAATCTCTTTATTAATGACAGTATTTCACAGTACCCATTCGTCACAGAGTAATATGGAGTTTCTGTTCTCCCATCTGACAAGAGTTGCAGAAGCAGCACATTTTAAAGGGGAGTAAAATGTATGGAGAGTCAACTAGGTGGCACAGTGCATAGAGAACCAGGCCTGGAGTCAAGAAGACTTATCTTCCCAAGTTCAAATCCAGCCTCAGACACTTACAAGCTACGTGACCCTGGGCAAGTCACAATCCTTTTGACATCAGTCTTCTCATCTGTCAAATATGCTGGAAAAGAAAATATCAAACCACTCCAGTATCATCGCCAAGAAAACCCCAAATGGGGTCACAAAGAGTCAAACACAACCAAAAAATGACCAACAACAAAAATGAATAAAAGCCTGGAAGCACATGATATAGTAACAGCTGACAAAAAGACAACTAAAAGAACACTTGGAAGAAGCAGACATCACAAGATTTCAAAGCACAGTGGTCTGGAATGAATTAGTGTGTGAAATAAACCAACTTAAAATGGTGGTAGTGAAATAAACCAACTTAAAATGGTGGTAGCTTCTGAGACTTTCACTGAATTCCTATAATACAAATACTATAGTTCATAATTTAAATTTCCATCTGATCCAGTGAGCATTTGCTAAATAGCTATTATAAACAAGGCACTGGAGGATATAAAGAAAAAGTTGTTCCTGTCTTCTGTAAACTTACTTGTATTAGTAGGTACATCGTATTTGCAGATATGTATAAACACCTGACTACTTCAGGAAGAGGAGAACACATATCACCAGTAACTGGAGATCAAATAATAACTAACAGTTTCCCAAAAGGAGTCTTCAGGCCTTGAAAAGAGCTGGGAATTCTAAAAACTTTTGACTTCTCTATAAATTATGGTTTGAGGTCGTAATTCAGTTCGGCTGCTTAAGAATGAAGGGAAGCATGTAAGGCATAGAAAGAATTTTATTAGAAAGAGTGGAAATAAAGATTTCAATCCTTAAATTTCAGCTCTCTGGAAAATCCATTTGGGCAGAGGGCAGGCCCTCAGTAATGTTAAGTAAATCTGGAGGTATTTGCCTTTTTCCTTTACCCCTCCAGACATAGAAAATTGATTGAGCTAGTCTCAGAAAACAAGAGGGTGGGGCCTGAGGATTAGTCATAGAAAACACTTTGAATACATTAAAACCAAATGGAAGCTAATCAGAACAAAGAACTTTAGAATCTGATTCACCATCTGACTAGCCTGGCCAGCTCCTACCCACTCCTCCTTTGTACAAACATTCTGTATCCTACTTCTATCCATGCCTTCACAGAGGCTGTTCCCCATGGCTGGGATACTCGCATTCTTCACCTCCAGATCTTACATCAGTTTAAGGCTCACCTCCTTCCAGATAGCTATTCTAGTTCCCCTAGTTGTTAGCTCTTTCTCTTTCACCCTAAGAACTAGGTGGCGCAATGTATAGAGCACTCTGCCTGCAGTCAGGAAGACCTCAGTTCAAATCAGATTTCAGACATTTACTACCCTTGTGACCCAGGGCAAGTCAATTCACTTAACTTCTATTTGTTTCAGTTGCCTCAAGTGTAAAATGGGGATAATAACAATACCTAATTAATAGAGCCCTTGTAAGCATTAAATAAGATAATATTTGTAAAGCACTTATCATAAAGCCTGGCACATAGTAGGTGCTTGTGTAAATGTTTATTTCCTTCTCCGTCAAATCACTGCACATTTATTTTGGAGACATATGTTTACGTATTATTTGTACTTATTTGTGACCTTGTTTATCCCCTAGTACAGGGGTTCTTAATCTGAAGCCCATGACTCCCCAAGGGATCTATGGATAAAGTTTAGGAGGGGTCCATGAACTTGGATAGGAAAAAAAAATACATCTTTATTTTCACTAATCTTTGAATTTTATGCATTATTCTGAGAAAGTATTCTTGACCTTACCAGATTGCCAAAGAGGTCCAGAATGTAAAATAAGGTTAAAAAAACTTGCCCTAGTCAGATGAAAGCTCTTTGAAGGCTAGTGCTGTCTCATTTTTGTATTTGTATCACCACTGCCTAAAAATGGTGCTTAGTATGTGTGATTGTTCAGTCTTTCTTCAGTTTTGTCCAACTCTTCATGACCCCATTGGGGATTTTCTTGGTAGAGATATTGAAATGGTTTTCTATTTCCTTCTCCAGCTCATGTTACAGGTGAAGAAACTGAGCAAACAGGGTTAAGTGACTTGCCAATGTCACAGCTAGTAAGCGTCTGAGACCAATTGAACTCTGGAAGATAAGTCTTTCTGACTCCAGGCTTGGCGCTCTATCCTAGTTGCCCTGCCTAGTATGTAGTATACATTTAATAAATGCATATTGGGAATGGAAGGCTCAGTGACCTCATTTTAAACATTACATTTTCTCCTAGCTTTGTCTTTCCCCTAAAAATTTATTGTTTGGAAAAAATAGATGTTTGGGGGGGAAAGCAACGTATATTATTTGATTTCCAAAAATAGAATGGTTCTCAGACCTGAAATTACAGAGGCTGGGCTCAAATATGTCTAGTTAATATATTAATAACTACATCCTTCTAAACCCAAAATAGCACATCAGCACATCATGTAAATCTAGTAAGTAGCAAGATGTTTCATACCTTCCAGATGTTTCAAGAGTGCCCTGCTACTGTTGCCATGAGCTGAGATGAGAACAGTTTTGCCACTCCTCAGTTCGGGGGCAATCCTTTCAGTCCAGTAGGGAAGAAGTCTGTCCAACACCTCTTTCAGGCTTTCCGAGCGAGGCAGCTGATCCACAGGCACGTCACAAACCTTGTATCTCCGATCGTTGTAGATTTCATGATAGTAAGGATGAGATTCATCAATGGGAGGTGGAGTTACATTATAGCTCCTTCTCCAGATTCTCACTTGCTCCTCTCCATGATTCAGTGCCATCTTCTCTCTATTAAGACCTATAAGGGCCCCATAGTGCCTCTCATTAAGTCGCCAGGAGCTCTCCAACGGAACCCATTCCTGCCCTAGCTCTTCCAATATCAGCCAAGCAGTATGAATGGACCGATTAAGGACAGAGGTGAAGACAAGATCAAACTCAAAGTGCAGGGCTTTGAGCTGTTTGCCGCAGTTTCGGGCTTCCTCTTCTCCATCACTGTTAAGCTTCTGATCCACCCAGCTACAAAAGCGGTTTTCCTTATTCCAAGCTCCTTCTCCATGCCTTAACAAGACAAGTTTATACTTGGCCATGATGATAGTGAGCTTCCCTACAGCTCTCAAATGGACCAGCGTTTAATGATGGCAATGCATCTAGAAAGAGGAGAGGGAAAAGGCAAAATGAGTCATGCTCCTCCTCCTCCTTCAACACTCTCACTTGGAAGAAGCAGAAAAGGCAATAGGTATTTTTATTTATGATGGACAGCTTCCAAAGCGAATTAGCATTCCTTTGAACCATTTCACAACATACCTACCTAGTCACTCACAGGCTACAACACACTCTCGACTATACCTTACAGATAATTAATTACAGGGAACCCAGTTGACTTAGGTGTTTTGATGGCAAGATACTATGTGTTAATTATAGAGTATCAATTAACAGAACACCTACTACACCCAAAAAGTATGTGGTGTTTCCTCCAGATGCATAAGCTTTGTGTATTCATTCTGGGGAGAGAGGATTTAGTAGAATGAATTGTGTCAGGCAATGAATGACTGGCAGATGAAAACACATCTAACTTCTAATAGTGCCTCAGGCTTTGAAGAAGTCCCACCCACCTTTAAGTGTCTCCACTTTCTCTCACTGGGGAGAAAGGAGGTAGAGAAAAGGAATTATTCAGGGGGCTGGAAAGCTTACTTTCCCAAAGTCTATTAAAAATGGTCACCCCAGAAAAGGAACATGAGCATATCCATACTGTGTATAGAACTCATTCTGAAACATGGCAGCCATCATTATCACTATCCATATTTATATCAACAATCACCAAGTATTTAATAAACACACAGCATATGCCAGACACCGTGTTAGATGCTGAAGCTCCTAGATACAAAGAGAGAGAAGGCGAGGAACTCTTTTTCCCTAAGGGACTTACATTCTATTTGGGGAGACAACAGATAAAAATAGAAGTAAATGTGATAGCTTTGGGAGGAAAGGAATCATCATGACTTAATTATTTTAAAAAGTACTCTCTCCTTATAACAGCCCTGGGTTAGGTAGGTAGTATAACCCATATTTTACAGATGAAAAAAACTAAGGCTCTGAAGTGAAGTAACCTCTCCAGAGTTACAGAGGTAATAGATCAGAGGCCATATTTAAATGCTTCTTCTCAGACTTCAAATCCACCCCTATTATACCATGCTACCTTTCATTTATCTCAACTACATCCCCAAGCAAGGTTCTAAGGGGCTCGAGGCACAACTAACAACCACGAAAAATACACAAAAGATGAACTTGACATGGTGGCACTCACCTGAACAGAGACATTTAACTTGTAGCAGGTGTCAGTCCTGCCATAAAGGGAAACCTCTAGCAGGAAAAAAACACGAGCCACAAAAAATAAGTTATCCAGTGCAGCTGGGTAAAGCTGCCTGGAGGAGCAGATAAAGCACCAAGCAAGGTCTCAACAAGGTCAACGACAAGACAGATAGGCCCTTCCCACATACACACTAGCCACACCCTTCACAGTAAGAGCATCTAGTCCAGTCATGCAGCCAGTTACATGTCACAAATACATGGGATCAACCCAAATGACAACTTAACCATATGCCTCCTTCCCCCCAAAAGGGGCCTTTCTTTTCTCATCCTTGATTCTTTCATATGTAAAGTGAAGACTTTCCACTAAGTAATCTCAGGGCAATTCTTAGCTTGTTTGTTTCATAGACATCTTCAGCAGTCATCCAGTGAAGTATATATCCAGTGAACGCTCAGAACAAGGATTTTAAATGCATAAAATAAAACCCACAGGATTAACAAAGGAAACCTATACCAAAATAGTTATCAAAGTATGATGTGGAACAGTGGAGATAGCACCAGGCCTGGAGTTGGGGAGACTCATCTTCCTGAGTTCAAATGTGACCTCAGACACTTACTAGCTGGGGGGACCTTGGACAAGTCACTTAACCCTTTTGACTTCAGTTTCCTCATCTATAAAATGAGCTGCAGAAACCACTCCAGTATCTGACAAAACAAAACACAGGGGTCATAGAGAGTCAGACAAGACTGAATGATAACAAAAATCAATTATTTAAAAACTAAGAATGGGCCCTAGATTAAGAAATGTTGCTTAATTAAGGGCTCCTTCTAACTCAAAAGCCTCTACCAGTGACGCTTTACTACATATCCAATTCATCTCATCTTCCTCCCATAAAGCACCAAAGCTTAGCCAGATGTTTGTAGAACAGTCATTTGACCACTACTTATTAAGCAGATGCATGTAACAGCACAGTGTTTAGGTATTTGAAAAAGACAAAAAGCTCATTAAGATGCAGTCCTAGCAGCGGTTAAATCATATCTATCCTGGCAAGTATGGCATGTATTTACATGCATTAGACCCCAACCTCTTTGATATTTGCAATGTGGGGAGTGAAGATTATGGGAATCATGGGGTTTGGGGCCTCCTCTGCTATTCTTAGCAACTCATTAATCTTAGAGATTCTTTCCCTGTTTACTAAAAGACAGTGATTCACCCAGAAATATATCGTCATCAGTAGCAAGGTTAAGACTCTAGACTCAACATTTCTCTCTCTCTTTAGAAGTGTCTGAGGCTACAGGAAAATGCTTTTTAAAAGGAGCCTGAGGGTTTGTGAGAAACAAAGGAAGGAGAAGATCTGGAAGTAATTAAGATGAGGTAGCATTTACATTTAAGTTTTCTCTTTCCTGGCAAATTTGGACCTTAAGCATTTCTTTGTTTGGAGCTAGAGCAAGGTTACAGTGATTTAGGGCTATGACAGCTCAAGTCTATTTAACTAGCTAGAATATCACTGGTGTAGGGGTAAGGGAAAGAGAAGGGAAAAAAGGAGGTGGGGAGAGGAGTTTAAAGGCAGTCAGGCAAGAAGTGATTACTTCTGGCTCTCCCCTCAAAAGTAATTAGTGCCAAGCTGCAACTGCCATCTCAAAAGGGCCCTGTAAGATGTAGCAGCTATCTTAAAGTAGCACTTCGTGTGTGCACGCGCGTGTGTGTGTACACACGAGTGCATGTATACACAATATACTCACCTGTGTATATTGTGCACTTATGTGTGCATACAAACACATATGTATATATACATAAACGAATGTATATACATATGCATATGGGAGGAAATGCTGAAATCCTTCCCACTATCGCCAACATACATAACCACAAATATATAGAGGAAGGGCTAAGGAGATGATTATACAAGAATAAATGCTAAATACATGAGTACTAGAAAAAACATTGACTACTGAGTCATAGGGTCTAGATTCCCATTCTGGCTCCACTTCCTACTACTTATGTGACCCTGGGCAAGTCATATAACTTATCCAGGTCTATGTTTCCTCTTCTATGAAATGAAAGGGTTAGACTAGATTTTTGTAGGGGTCTCTCCTGGCTTTAATACATATTATCCTAATATAAATACATTATAAATGTTAGTTTACATTACACTGATGCCTCATCAGAAGGTGACCCTAGCGTCCCAAAGGTTATGCCAACAGATGGCTCAAGTTTCACTCAGCTGAAAAAGTAGATTATGGCACCAGTCGTAAGTATCTGTTATTGGATATTATGATCAAGTGGCCTCAGACTAATTTTTGGGGGGGGGAGGGAGGGTGGAGAGACTGCAATTCTGAGACCATCTAAGTTGCAGTGGGTTTACAATGTGCATCAGTAAAGGGAAATAATTAAATTACAGATCACTGATACATGCATAAAATTATATTTATAATATATTATAATATTTTATATAATATGTTATATATAATATAAAATATAATGTGTATGTATTTATATAGTAGCTAACAAAACACTAGACCAGGAATTTAGCTTTGCTCCCCTGAGATCTTTACTTAAAAAGGGTCAGTTTCCTTTTGAATTCTGTATCTGTCTTCCTTCTCTCTCTAGTTTTTATCACAGTGCCCTAAAATACCCAATGTTTAGTGAACTGAATTTCTGTCCCAGTTCTCCCAAATGACAATTTTCATCTTCCTGTTGCTGCAAATGCTTGCAAAAGAAATAGCGAGGTTATGGTGCTTTGAAGCTGAAGAGGCTCACCTTACAACATACAGAGTAAGAGGGCAGGTTTTGCAAAACATTTCCAAGTTGAGGCATATCTCTAGGATAGCATCACAGAGTTAGGAGGGCCCCTGAGGGGCCTCATTTCACAGATGAGGAAACTGGGGCCCCAAGAAGTAAAGTCAAACATCTTATGTTGAAAAATGTTTAAAGGACACTAATACTATGGCATAGTATATTATACACATGCTTTGAATGAAAAATCCCATGGTTGGAAACCAGACGTATAAGGCAACCAAGGAACCAGTTTGGAGTGTTATTCTACTGCTATTTCAGAACAACAACGAGTGAGAACTAATGACTACTGTAAAACAGGACTGACCGGAATTAAGGGGCACAAAGCGCTGTACCTACAGACCAGTAAAAAGAGAAGCCAAGGGTTTGAAGTCCATCAGCATACACTTCAGCAGGAAAAGGTCAGCTCAGTAAGGGGTGTACACACACACACGCACACACACACGCACTCACACACACACTCTTAAAATGTAGGATTACAAAAAAGTTGAAAACTTTTTTTTTAAATAGTCACTATATAAATACAACCAACTAGCAATTGTTCAGAGGGTGACGGTGCAATGGGAATGGACATAGTCTCTATACTATTGTTCGACACCAAGCAAGAAGCCTCATGGGGAAGGAAGGAAGGAGGGAGGGAGGGAAAGAGAGAAAGAAAAAGAGAGAAAGAGAAAGAAAGAAAGGAAGGAAGGAAGGAAGGAAGAAAGAAAGAAAGAAAGAGAAAGAAAGAAAGAAAAAAAGAGATAGAAAGGCAATAGTCTATTGTCCTCTGCCTTAAACCACAGCTAGGATCTGTGATTCTGATCTCTTTTCATAGAGCACTTCAAAGAGTGATCTCTTTTCATAAGAGCACTCACTGACAAGCTGGAATGGATCTAGATGAAGTGGACCAGGTTAAAGGTCATGTCAAGGGAATCTATTAGATTAGATTAACCTATTAATCTATTAATTAGATTAGAATGAGGGCACTCCACCTTCACTTAAGGCCTTCTTAACTCTCTCCTACACTAATGCTGCCACAGCCTTTTAAAAGGATTCCTGGCTTCCAATTCCTATTTTCTCCAATCCAACCTCTCTCTACAGGTATCAAAAATAATCTTCTAAACATGTAATTTTTGGATATGGCCAACATGGGGAATTTGTTTTGCTAGACTATACACAGTTGTTAAGAGAGCTTCGATTCATCTTTTTTCTTTTTTCTGGGAGTGAGGGGTGGGAAGGAAAGAACAGATCTTTGTTAATTCAAAAATAATCTTCTCAAAGCATAAATTTGATCTTCTGACTCCCTGGTTCCAGAACTTCAGGTGGGTTTCTATTGCCACTGGGATAAAATACAAACTCCTCAGTTTGGTATTTAAAAGTCCCACATGGACTCATGATGAAAAATCCTACCTATCTCCAGAAAAAGAAATGATGGGGTCTACATAACAAATTGATCCTTTTTTTTACATTCTTTATTATCCTTTGGTTTCTTTTTCTTTTGGTCTACATTTTCTTTTACAACATGAGTAATATGGAAATGTTTTATGTCACTGTGCATGGATATTTTATATCAAAATGCTTGCTTTCTCAAGGAGGGAAAGGAGGGAAAGAATTTAGAATTCAAAATTTAAAAAAAAAAAATGAATGTTAAAAAAAATTGCTTACTTGTAATTGAATGAGGAGAAATAAAATCAAAGTCTTCCATGATGAAGGACTACCTTTCCAGACTTTTCCCATTACTTTTTTCATATGCTCTTTGTTACAAGCCAAATTGGTTTCCTGGCTCTTCCCTAAAGTCCTCTCAACTCCCTAATCATTAATGCGATCTCCCTCTTTAATCATGTACATACATGTTTATCCCTGCTAGAATAAATTCTTTGAGTTGTTTTTTCCCTCTCATTTTTGTCAGGATATCCCCTAGCACCTGATACATAGTAGATGCTTAATAAATGTTTACTGGATTGCTTCTGTGGAGGAATCCAAGCTACTTGAGCCTAGAAGAAAAACTATTTAAAGTAAAAAGTTAGGCATGACTTAGGTCTTTTGAGAACTTTGTTATAAGAAAGAGGGATTAAGGGTATGCTGCAGAATAAGAGGAGAGGATGGAATGTGGATTTTGGCTAAATATGAAAAAAAGCAATTAGGAAAGTCCCAAAATAGAACAGACTACCTCTGGGGTAGTGAGTTCTTGGTCAAAGAAGGTATTCAAACAAAAGCTGGAAAACCCACTTGTTATGGATGCTATAAAGGACTTTTTGTTTTAGGTTGAGATTTAATCCTAGAAAAAGGAGGTGGAAGGGGAAAGGGAAGGGGGCCCCAGTTTCCCTTTATTTTAAAGAAGTTCAAGCCTTCTCTTATCTTAAAAAAAACCCAAAGCAGACCTAAAAAATAAGTAAACACACCTTATCTCTCCTCTCTTCCACCTCCAATATACTCTCTAGTGCCCCTCATACTTTTCCCTATCCTAACTGTTTGTTTTATCTTTATGACCTATTATAGTAGGTGTTGTTGAACACACTCATACAGTGTTGTAGAAATGCATCGAAACTCAAAGGGAAACCAAACAACTAGGGGTGGGAGGGGCACCAGGGTAAGTGGCAGGATAATGCCAATAATGCCTGGAAGAGAATAGCTACAAGAAAAATAAACTTCCTGATAAGTAAACTAAAGGGGATTGGGGAGGTGGGGGGTGGAGAAAGGCAAAAGCCTAAAATCTATTATTAAATCAGCCATCAATCTGAGGATGACTGAACAAATTGTGTTACATATGAAGGTAATGGAATTCACACTAAGAAATGAGGGGAAAAAATCCCTTGTAGTATGGACTAAGAAGAACCAGGGGAATAATTTGGTAAGGACCACAACATTTTGAATACATCTATATATGTACATTACTTCCTTAGATAGAATGTAAGTTTCCCAAGAAGAGGGAGTTTTTCAGTCATGTGCTGTAACCCCAGCCTTCAGCACCTGGCACATCAACTCACATCTGGTTGGCTCTTTTTAAATGATTGTTGATTGGTCTACGAAAGCTATACTAGCAGAGCCCAAGTCCTGGTTTGTCAGACCAAACCGAAGTGTGGTCCTAATGATGAATTTTGTGACAAGCAATCTAGTTACGTTATGAGAGCATCCTCACTAGAAGGCAGGCCACTAGGTGATTCTGTGGGTTGATTCTAGTTCAAATTCAGCTTCAGATGCTTACTAGTACTCTGAGACACTTGGCAAGTCTCTTAGCTTCTTCTTACCTTTTCAAGGGAAGCTACAGTTCCCATAACTGTAAAACGGGAGTAATATAGCACCTACTTCACAGGGTTGTTGTGAGGATCAAAGGAGGTAATATTTGTAAAACACTTAGACCAGTGTAGGTGCTGTTTAAATACTTGGTCCCTTCCTCCCTCCTTTTGGTCACTGCAATGCATGAAAATCACTTAAGGTAAAATGGAGTTACAATCTGCATCAGTGCTCATGCTAAAGAAATTGGGGTTTTTTTTTTTCTTCCTACTGCTATCATAGTTCCTTTCAATGGTGGATAACTCTGGAGGAGAAAGTGGAGACTTTGCACAGCCCTCCCTCACTTCAATCCAATTCACTTGCACATCATGGCATCACCTCCCTGATGCCATGGTCCTCTTCCAGAATGAAGGACAAACAACACTACCTCCTCCCAATGCCTCTCCTACCTCCGATTCTTCAGGATTCTTGAAGGTTCTTGCTCTTCTATCATTACACTTGCTTCCTCATCTGTTCTCATGGTTTAAATTCTCACTTCTAAATAGGTAACTTCCAAATTGGCATCTCTGTTCCTGTCTTGGGATATATCAATGTGTCCTGAGATAAATCCCTTTGACAGGTAAATACCCCCACTTCTCTAGCAATGCTTCCTTGTTATCACCAGGTGGATCAAGGGCAGAGATTTGCCTTCTAAAGTTATGGCCCTGGGATTTATGGTCCTTTCCTTCCCTTTTCCTCCTAACACTATCCTTTCCTTCCCTCCTCCCCGCACCCCGCATCCACCAAGGCCTATTGATTGTATAGTACAGTTAGCTTTGTACAAAGCATGAGTATTTGTTATAGTTCAAAGGAAGCTCAGCAGGATGATTTCAGAAAAACCTGGAAAGATTTCCATGAACTGATGTAGAGTGAAATGAATAGAATCAAGAGAACACTGTACACAGTAACAGCAACATTGTACAATGATCAACTGTGAATATTCACCTATTCTCAGCAATATAATGATGTGAGACAATTCCAAAGGACTCTATCATAATAAAAAAATTTGTATCTGTCTCCAGAGAAATAACTGATGGAATACAAATACAGAGAACACTGTACACAGTAACAGCAACATTGTACAATGATCAACTGTGAATACTCACCTATTCTCAGCAATATAATGATGTGAGACAATTCCAAAGGACTTTATCATAATAAAAAAATTTGTATCTGTCTCCAGAGAAATAACTGATGGAATACAAATACAGACCAAAGCATACTATTTTTCACTTTCTCTCATTTTTATTGAGAAAAAAATATTTTAAAATAGATACAAGGTAATGTGAGGGAAGGTAGCGGGTGGGAATAGGAATTCTGAAAAGACTTCCTATAGAATGGCTTGAATTAAGCCTTTAAGAAAACCAGAGATTCCAAAATATTGAGGTGAGGAAGGGGTCGGGGGGGGGGGGTGTGTTGCAGGCAGCCAGCACCAAGGCATGGAGATGGTAATTGAAAATGGAGTGCCACATATGAGGAAGAGTTACATCCCTGCCTTTTGACATTACAATCTCAACTGAACAACACATGGAATTCAACCAGGAACATCAATATTGATTAAACCTTCATTCACCTACACATCTAACCAAGATATCCTAGCATTACTTTTGTAGGTAACATTTCCATGGTTAACCTCTACCCCCAATTTAAATGTTCTTTTCCTCAGACCAGTCTGAATTCCTTCACTAATTCCCAGATTTGAGGGTTAGCCATATTTGTTATGCTTTTCACCAATGCAGAAGTCTATATTCCCATTTGTATAAAGAATATTTCAATCTGGATATCTTATACAGAACTATTTTCCAAACCTCCTTAACCTTAGATAAGGGAGAAAAAAATGACACCTCTGCAACTATACCACCTCTATTAAATAGTGATATCTCTGTTCTAAGGTAGAAACCTATTGATCATTTAAAAATATATACTTTCTTCTTTATCCCCCAAGAGTTAATCTGTGACCACATTTCATCAAGCACTCCCTTGAAAACCTCTGGCATTTGACTCTAGGGTTACTAAAGCAGCCTCCTTACTGACCTCCCTGCTTCTAGTGCCTTCTCACCAACGTAGCTTGTAGACCACTTCCAAATTAGGTTTCCGTTGTCATCATGTCTCTACCCAGTTTAGAAAAATTCCCCATGGCATCAAGTCCAAGCTTTCAAAGTCTGGCTTTCAACAGTCTGTAGAATTTGGCTCTACCAATATTTGCTTTTCTGCTACACCTCAGACAACTTCAACTCCAGGCAGGTTGGTCTTTCCACAGTCTCTTCCTCTTCCCAGCCCCAGAGGTCACTGTGTGCCTTTGCTGAGGTAGTTGGCCCTGCCTGGAATGCCCTCCTCTTTCCTACCTTCCCAAATGTCACCTTTCCTTTGAAACCTCATTTACATTCTATCTTTTTCACAGCACCAGCCCCCCAAAATTTTACCCTCTTCCAACTTCATTAGTATCAAATAATTTAACACTTCATTGTTCACCCATCTTGACTGCCACTGGAATTAAAGACCCTCAAGGTCAAGGATGAAGTCTTTATGTATGTCTTCTGCATCTCCTTCAATAAAGAGCAGTGGTATGGCGTGGTCTTAGAATCAAGATCTGGTTTTAAGTGCAGCCTGGGTGAGGCTGGGGAAAGTTCCATAACCTCTTAATGACCTTAGGTAACTCCAACTAAGTTGCACCTAGGGGAGTCCCTGGTCTACATGGGTTGAAGAACTTTCCATAACTTAGGTTCCCCTGATGAAGTCACAAGTCTGGAACCCACCCCATTAAAACAAACAACTCTTCATCATCTTACTGAAGCTTAGACAGCTAACAGGTCTCTTTACTGGGGAGTTTCTTATGAAAGAGTGGAAGATGAAACATTTTATCTCTTTCAGTTGTTACAAACATAACCCCCTGCCCCAATCTATTGTTACTGTATCATGAGAATGTTAAACATCTGTGAGATGCCTTCACTTGATAGAAGCTGTGCTGGGCCAAATCTAGTTAGTGTGTTCAGAAGCAGTTTTCATGCGGTCATCTTGTAAAAAAAAAAAATGCGTTTTGAGGAAGCAATCTATTCTACAAGTATTCATGAGAAATCACGCAAACAGGGTAGGCTTAAATATTCCTTGCTTTATGGGAAATATATTTACTGCTTAAGAAAACCTTATTTCCCCTTTCGGATAGTTTTCTCATTTTACAGTGGCCCTCTAAATGGACAAACTTTTTGGCAGAGCACAATTCAAGATCAAGGCCATGGCCTTTTGGGCATGGGAGGATGTCCTTTCCATATTATTCTATCCATTAAAATAGCTTCTATGCATGCAAGCAATCCTTTCACATATATAATCTCGATTGGTCCTCATGATAAACCCTGTAATTCCAAGTACAGTTGTCACTACTCTACAGAAGAGGAACCTGTGGCTCTGAGACAGAGGTTAGGTGACTTTCCCAGTGTCACACAGGTATGTGGTGGGCTGAGACTCAAATCTAACCTTGCTGGTACTTTCCCCCCAAATCCAGGCTTCCTCTTTTGCCATTATATCTATGTCTAGGAAGTGTTCCCATGTTTAAGGATTGCCACAGCTTTACAATTCATGTACCTTACACAGGTAAGTTTTCTTCTTTCTGCAAATATCCATGGATCATTTTCTTATTGAACTGTGCAAGTGCCTGCAGTTAACACAACTAGCTGGCAGGCACTGCTGTCTAAGACTACATAGTACAAGCTGAAAAGCCTCTAATACATTTGTCCCTGTAAAGTAAACTCGTGGACTATTTTATCAACTCTTGTTTACTTGGAACAAAATCCATCCTAACATAGCGCTCTCCTATCTTTCCAGCTTTCTTATACCCTAGTCCCTGATAGTATTCTTTGATTCAGTGACACTGGTCTCCTGGCTGTTCCATGAATAAAACACTCCATCTCTTGGCTCCAGCTCTGGTCATGCCTGGAATGTTCTACCTGTTCTACTTCAACTAGTGACCTCCCTTTTGGGGAGGTCTCTTTTAGGTCCCCACTTTTTACTGGAAGCCTTCCCCAACCCCTCTTATTTCTAGTGTCTTTCCTCTGTTAATTATTTCCTATTTACCCTGTATCTCACTTATTTGTGTGTGTGTGTGTGTGTGTGTGTGTGTGTGTTTGCATGTTGTCTTCCCCCATGAGACTGTGAGTTCCTTGAGGTCAAGAACTGCTTTTTTGCCTCTTTTTTTATTTTTAAATTCCCACTGTTTTTAGCACAATGCCTAGCACATAATGGACTCTTAATAAATGTTTATTGGCTGATCAATTGGTTCCTAGGAGGAGATATTAGTAAATGAACATGAGGCAGAAGACTACACTAGGGTGAGCCTTATCTTGGTGGAAGCAGAGGAATTCCTTAGGGTTTCTAAATAAAAATCCTCCTTTCCCAAGGAAGCCAATTTATTGATTTAAAAAAACACACACAATAACCCAATCACAATTATATACATGCATAAACACTTATCTATTGGCAAAGGTTCATGGAAGCTTAGAGCTAGAAGCAGCCTTGGGTCCAATCCCCTTATTTCACAGATAAAAAAACAGAACCAGAGAGGTTGAGGATCATAGGATTATAGAGCCAGGGTGGAAAGGGACCTAGAGACCTCCTAGGGCAACCTCCTCACTTTACAGATGAGAAAATAGAAGCACAGGGAAGTCAAGTAATATGCCCAAAGTCACCAATGTAGTAAACATGAGAAGTGGAATTGGAATCCAGCTCCTCTGGCTCCAGAGCTAGGCTCTTTTCATTATACTAAGGTCACACTGCTAATAAGTGGTCAAGAGTCAGTAAGATGGCAGACCAGACCCTGCACTCTACCTTCTGCCCAACTGCTGACCCCATCATATAGTCTCCTCCAATCTGAATCTAACAGGTTCCTAGAAAGCAGGGCCTCTCAGTCCTATTTATTTCCCCAGCACTTGAGAAATTCTTTTTCATTTGCTCATTCCTAAACCCTTCTTTAAATATAAGTGAATTACATTAAAAAAAATCAGCATCTATTCCATGAGAATATTGATTCCCTGCCCATGTGCCCTTATACTTACTTGTCAAAAGGGACACTCAGTAGATGACACTCCTCCAACACCCTTCACCCATTCAACCACCTTCCTCCCCTCCACCCCGAATTTGCACTCCTCTTTCCTGGTCTCTTTTTTGAAAAAACTGAAGGAATTGAATGCTGACTCAGGACACAAAGATTGTCAAAAACTGGCATATTTGGATCGGCAGAAGTCAGGGCTTAATAAAGGAGAACAAAGATTGTTTCTTGCCCTGGGCAACACCCCCAGTGCCAAGTTGGTTTCTCCTAAATAACACAGTTTCAATCTGCTAGCATATTGTAGCTTCTACTCCCTCTGTATTTAGGGCCCTGGCCAGGATCACAGGTTCATAGAGGGGGTGGAAGGAAGGAAAGCAATTCTGGCAAACACTCAGCAGTTGGGAAACCAGGTGCAATTCAGACAGAAATCAGGAGTGATAGCACTTAGACCCACACCAGTCACAGTCCCTCTGCTCAGCCTATAGCACTGAGTGGAAAGGTGGCAGAGAAATGAGGAAAGTAAGTGGAGGAGATAGGGGAAGTAGGGGCACTACCAGGGGTGCACCAGAGAAGGTGGGAAGGGAGATGGTTACATTTTTAATGTGAGCATCTGCTCCGTGAAAGTTGGCAAATGCTACAAAATCAAGGCTTCACTGGTTGTTTATAGTTTAGACTTAAGAAAGTGAGAAGGGAAAATGTTAATGCTGATTAAATTTAAAAGTATATCCTTCCTTACATACTCTCTTCTGGAGAGCCAGTGGTTAAAAATTTAGCAGCACTACACTGAACTCAACACAAATTATAGTTGAAAATAGGAGAAGGGCTAAGAGTTAGAGGGAGTGGAGTTTAAAAACTTGCTAGCAGCACATAGAACTCTTAGGCCTACCCTAACACAAATGCATGAGGCTTCTGGTTACCATTTAATCAGTTTGTTTGCCAGGTTAGTAGACCAATTTCAGTGAAATTGAACCTATCATTATAATTTTCCTCTATGCCCCGGGCAAGGATCTCCCAGATCTCTGAACATTAGCTGATTGGCAACATTAGAGATCTTCTGTAGCAATCGTTACTCAGAAAGACTGTGAACATCCAGGGACTTGGAAACATTTTTGTTACAGATTTTGATGTTCTAATAGTGGATGTATATCTGTTTTACATCTCTAGCAGCACATAATGAAGGGCTAAGGCCCGCTACAGGGAAGAATTATTTATAAATCAAGGTTTAAAAATCCTAGTTAAGTTTTTGGATTATGTTCCCTTAGAGCTGGAAGGAACTTTGAACATCACTGAACTGGATCCTTCAGAGGTGGGGAACCTGTGACCTGAAGGCCACATGTGAGCCTCTAGGTCCTCAAGTGTGGCCCTTTGATGGAATCCAAACTTCACAGAACAAATCCCCTTAATAAAAGATTTTGTTCTCTAAAACTTGGATTCGGTCAAATGGCTGCACCCAAGGCCCTAGAAGGTCCCATGTGACTTTGAGGCCAAAGGGTCTTCATCCCTGCATCTTTCATAAGGGAATTTAGTCCCTTTGTGATCCAAATTGATTTATCCAAGGACACAAAATTTATGGACCACAGCTGAATTAGTACTAAGACCTCTTAAGTAGTCAAATGTTCTTTGTTTACAATAAACTCTTGTGCCTTTTTCACGATCTCAGTGCCTATTAGTGAATGAGTGCATTGCCACTGAGGAACCCAGGTTGTCAATAATTTCACAATCAACAGTCATTAAGCATTTACAAAGTATTTACTCAGTGCCAGGGATTATGCTCCATTGGAGCATATTATTTATTAAATAATCACATTTTACCCTCAAAAAGCTTACATGCTATCAGGGGGAACAATTTGTGCACATCTAAGATGTGTCCCTTAACCCTTGAGAATCATTCAAAACAGCTACAAATCGAAATTTTATCCCTGCATTTAGTAATTATTCTTTCCCACTAAATAAAGTGACAGAATTTCAGAACTGGAAGGAACCTCAGAGGCCAGTAGGTTCTACTTGTGCCTTAACAAGAATTCTTTCTACAACATTCCTTAGAAGGGTTCTCCAGCCTTTGCTTGAAGACCAGTCTCTAGTGAAGGAGAATTCCTTCCTTCCTGAGGCAGACCATTTCACTTCTGAATACTTGACATTTTTAGGAAATATTTTCCTTCAAGACAGCTAGGTGGGTCACTGGGCCTGGAATTAGGAAGTCTGCATTCAATTGGACAATTACTAGCTGTGTGATCCAGGGCAAGTCACTTAACTTCTGTCTGCCTCAGTTTCCTCAACGAGAGATACAAAATAGCACAAGATAATAAGCATCTATCTTCCACAGTGGTTAGGAGACTCAAATATGACAATATTTGTAAAGCACTCAGTACAGAGCTTAGAACACAGTAGCCACTTGGTAAGTCCTTCTTTCCATATGATCTGTCTCTTGACAACTTCTATCTTTGTTCCTAATTTTATCTCCTAGGAACAAGCAGAACAAATTTAATCCCTCTTTCATAAGACAATCCTTGAAATGTTTCAAGACATCTATCCTGTGCCCCTCCACATCTATCCCCTCCCCACTACTACCAAGTCATCTCTTCTGCCTAAATATTTCAAGTTTCTCTAATTAATCCGTATACAACAAAATCATGAAACCCTCCATTTTCCTAGTCACTCTCCATTTTATTAATGACCTTCTTAAAATGTGGCCCAGCAATGAACACATTACTCTGATCATCCCAGAGTGGACTGCTGCTAAGGCTATTAGGGTTTTAAGAACAAACAAAAATCAGTATTTGCCCTCAAGGAACCTACACTTTATCAGGGGACACAACACATACACATATCAAGTATATATGCCAAAACGGAAGTGCAAATAAAAGTTTAATCCAAACTTGGTTCATATTAAGCTTGCAGTTAACTAAAACCTCAAGGTCATTGAGCCATCTTTCATTCTTCTTGTGCTTATGAAATTTGTTTTTTGAATCCCAAGGATGACTTTACATTTATCCTGAGTTTTATCTTGTTAAATTGAACCCAATATTCTAGCCTATTGAGATCTTTTTGAGTCTTAATTTTGTCTCTCAACTTCATGTCACCTATAAAAGTGTTAAAGTAAACCATTTATACCTTTATCCAAGTCAATGATGAAAAATGTTAAAATGAAAATGCTAAAATAAAATAAAAATGATAATTTTATAAAATTATAAATTTGTAAAATAAAATAAAAATTATTTTAAAAAGCCACACAGGACCAAGCCCAGATTCCTGGAGTCCTCCACTACAGCCCAAATTGATATGGAACACTTACAACTGTTCAATCAGTTCTGAATTCTACATCTTTCCTAATCAACAACAAAAATAAGATGTCACTGACAAATGCAAACAAAAACTGGAGCAAATTCTTTCTACTAAACTACCCTGACATCAATCTTTTCTCTCTCTCTCTCTCTCTCTCTTGCTGTCTTTCCCCATACACTTATATAAAAAATAAGTTGATATGACCAATAAAATTGAAAGGGAGGAAGATCTTTGTATCCCTCAGTACCTGGCACATAGTGGATACTTTGCCTGTGGATTGACCTGTTCTTGATAATACCATACAGGCTTTTTTTTTTTTCAATTACTGCTTTTTAACAATTCATAAAATCATAGAGCTAGAGCTCTATGGGTGAGAACTTCAGAGGCTATCCAGGGCTGCTTCATTTTACAGATGAGAAAACAATGGTCCAGAGAGGGTAAGACACTTATCTAAAATGGTAAAGGTAGTATCAGAGATGGGATATGAACCCAGATCCTGATTCTAGAGCCAGACATTCCACTGTCAACTCAGAAGTAGGGATGACAACATTGATTATGGTATCTTATTTTTAGGTCTTTCAAACGGTCTTTATCATGGGTCTGGCTATGATATTTTAAAATAGGTATTTTTAAAAATTAATGAGTCCAATAGGCTGCGTAATAGTACCATTTAAATATGCTGCCTATAGCTACTAAAATAGCCATCTTCTCCCTGTATTTCTCTTTTCCTATGGACTTTTCAGTCTAATCTTTTAAATTAGACTTCAAGCCAAGTCCAATTCTGAGCTGAACATCCTTTACAGTACCTAGCATTCCAATGAGGTTCACATCAAGGGCCCCTCATCACCCCCAGCCTCAGCTACATCCCTAAATACAAGGGAAGTCCATCCACTGCTCATGATAGCTTACTTACTCTGGCTGCCAGGGCACCCCTACAGGTCACGTGGGATCTCTATCTAGGGCTTGTCACAGTAGCAGCTGCCAGAAAGCCTCAGAGAGAGGGGATACAGCTTTAGGGTTGGGGGTAGGGGGGAAGAAGAGAGGGAATTCCCAAGGGGTTAGCCCCTGGGAGTTGCACGGGATGAGCTCATACAAATTCGAGCTGCACTAGGGCAATGTTTAAAAATGACCTTCCTCCCTCATTCCCTCCCAAGCACCTAATCTCCTGTGCAAACACACAGGACCGTGGCATACGATAATTAAGAGCTCCTTCCCACCGACCTAACCCCCAGCACAAAGCACTTGCCTGACCAAAGACCACTAAGCTCTCCCTCTCCTCCGAGTGGCCAGCAACAGCCTCGACTCCACATAGCTCCACCAGGCTCCAACAAGCTCATATAGAAGTAGTCAGGGGTGGGAGGGTAAGTTATTTGGGCCTGCCCATTGGCAGGCTGCGCTGTCACTCCACCATCCCAGCTGGCTCTCCGAGACAACCGCCCCAGCCCTGGCAAGTGGGACGTGCTCCAAGACGCTGGCCAAAGGCCTTTCGTGTTTCCAAGCCTCCAGGATAGGAAGTAGCATTTTCATTGGCCCTCTGTAAAGACAGGCACTTGCAAGAGCCAGTAGGCTGCATGATGGGGCACCTGGTGTGTTTCCCAGCCCCCTTGCCAACCAAGAAGACGAAAAGCTTAGCAGGGCCCCTTGGGGAAAAAAATTAAACCCTTTGGCCTGGTAATTAATCTAGGATGCTCCCTCTGTAACTTCAAACCTTGGAAGGAGGATGCGAGTAAGAAGACGGAAATGATCTTATTGCAATGGGAGGAGCTAGTATTAACACGAGAATGAGACAGGCTATGAGAAACAATCATCTTCTTGCTAGGAAAACACTTCTGGCACCCACGTCTGTGGTTTAAGTGTCTTAGATGGACATCAGAGATTATGAGACATGATGGTTTTCTGAGCAGGCTATTTGAAAAAAACGTTTGCTTTTCCCACTTTTGATAAAGTCACCCAGTCTATAAAGGAGTCAGGGTCCTGGACACCCCTCTCCCCTCCAGACCTCTTTCAACTAGAGAAAGATGATGCTTCTTGCCTAAATGCAGACAGATGCTGTAGTAGTAAATGGGATGCCTCCAAAATCTTTACAAAGTGGGAAGGAATAGAGGAAGAGACCCTGTAAGCAATGACCTTTGAGACTAGAAGCACTGAGCAAGAACCATCCCAAAATAGACTTGGTGACATCTAGTCCAACCTGAGTGTGACAGACACTTTTCCACGTTAGTTTGGTGTAAGGAAATATGTTTTATCGTGTACTTCTTATGCTTGATATCTTGTTAAGATTTCTTTTTTTCCTTGAAGAATATGCTATATTTATGAAAACATTCTTTTTAAAAAGCTATCATTGGATAACCAGTTATTATCAGGATATTCTGATTTAGTCTTATATTTATTAAATTTCCTTAGGGGAGAAAGTTCAGCAATGCGATAGATGATTCAGTGGGCAGAGTATTGGACCTAGAGTCAGGAAGTCCCAAATTGGAATTCTACCTCAGAAACTTATTAATTATGTAACCCTGGGGGCAAATCATTTAATTTCTCAGGCTCAGTCTCCTTAAATATAAAATAAGGGGGCGGAGCTCCATGGCCTTCAAAGTTCATTCTACCTCTTAATCTATGATTGAAAGGTGAAAGGGACTTTAGAAAGCATCTGAACACAGAATCACAGAATTTTAGAGTTGGAAAGGAACTCAGTGGCCATTTAATCCAATCCACACCTGAAAGGAACCTCCACTTTCACATCCCCTAGTGGTTCAACCCCATCGTTTTATTGATGAGAAAACCAAAGCCTAGAGAGGAGAAATGACTTGTAAACTAGAAGAACCAAATTTCAAACCCAGGTCCCCAGATTGAAAACCCTGGCTCTTTTCACTCTATTCGCTTATCCCTAGAATCTAGTAATCTAGCATGAGGAGATTTTTCTTCCTGTCTCCCTTATAGAGGTCTAGTGTCTATGCTCACTGTTCCCCCTGGCCCTAATTTCCACCAAGATACAAGTTAATAACTGGACAGGGATATCACCAGCATAATTTTAAATGAACCAGAAAACCTAGAACTCTTTGAACATAGCATGGGGGGTGGGTAAATAACTTCATATATATATATTGTATATATGTATATTCTTTCTCTCTCTCTCTCTCTCTCTCTCTCTCTCTCTCTATATATATATATATATATATATATATATATATATATAGTGTATATATGTATATTCTATATATATCATATATTAAGTGCTTAATACAGTAAGCCCCCTGTTTACAGCCTTTTCAAAGTCTTGTCTGGCACAGGATAACTTTTCCATTGGCATCAACCAAGCTTAACTTCTCTCCAACAATAATGAGTATTTGCAGTTCTCTTCCCCTGAAACATCCAGAGTGCAGAAGAGAAAGCAGACCAGAAAGTTGAATAGAGTTGGGGGAGGGGTATAGAAAAACAGGACTCTGTGCCCAGAATCCCATGTTCCTACCTACAGTAACAATTCACATTTATGCAGCATGTTATACACCTCACATTTGATTCACACAATAAAATCTGAGAAAGATAGATAATATAAGTCTCATGATCATCCCATTTTATATAAATGAGGAAATTGAGTCTCAGAAACATTAAATGATTTGCCCAGTGTTACCCAGCTAGTAAATAGCAGTAAGGACCTTAACCCAGATCATATGAACCCACATTTGAGTCTCTTTTTATTCATTTATTTTCATTCATTTATTTATTATATGTAATACTACATTTAATACATAAATATTAAAATGTATTATTTTATTTATTAAAATAATAGCTAACATTTAAATAGAATCTACTTTGTACCCGGAAGGGCAGCTAGGTGAGGCGGTAGATAAAATATCAGGTCTGGAGTCCAGAAATCTCATCTTCCTGGGTTCAAATTTAGCCCTGGATACTAGCTGGGTGACCCTGGGCAAATCTGTTAACCCTGTTTTCCTCAGTTTCCTGATGTTTGCCAAGAAAACCCCAAAAGGGGTCACAAAGATTTGGACACAACTGAACAACAACAAAATCCATATATATATGTATGTATGTATATATGTATATATACATATATATATCAGAAATTAATATAAACTCATGTGATTCTCACAACAACCCTAGGAGACAGGCAATATTATTATTTCCCATTTTACAAATAAGAAGAGTGAAGGGAAAACAAAGAAAAAATGAAAAATTTCAATCACTTATCTGGGGTCACACAGCTAGTAAGTGTCTACATCTGGATTTGAACTCGGGTATTCCTGACTCCAGGTCCATCGCTCTATGTACAGTTCCTTGTAACCTCCCTTTATTCTCCTGTTCATCCCATTCTTCCCCCACAAATGTTTCTTCTATTAGAAATCAGGAAACTAATTAATTCACCCTCTTCTCAGAGGGAAAGAGGGTAAGCCCTAACCAAAGAAAACAGCTAACAATCCAGCTGGTTTGGTGGCTCTTAAGGCAACTCTTATGAGCTTAAGTAGAGTTTAGGCTGCTTAAGGGGGAGTCCCCCCTCTGCCCTTCACTATTTTGTTTATTGCTCTCCTTTCCTGTCTGCCTCCTCCTCCCCTTCTTTCTCTTCTCCAAAGGAAGGTAAACTTAGATGGCCAAAAGATACACAGTTGACTTGGATTTTACTGGCCCCTTCCCTTCCCTTTCCCCTGTCCTGTCCCGTCCCATCCTGTCCTCTCCCAAAACCTTAAAGCTACTGCACTCTGAAACTGGGATGCCAATGGACCCCAGCCTAACGGCTCCCCTGGATCCTTCTAGCTTTAGAGTGATTATCAATACTTACTGTTGCTATTACCCAGCCTGATGTCTTTTTTTTTCTTGGTCTCATTAAAGGGGTCATGCCCTGGCTACTTCTTAAACAGGCTTATTCAATGAATGGGCATTGCCTCACCCTAAGTGAGTACCTCCAAACATCTTGGCCTAAAGGGCCCAAGGTCTCCCAGTGCATCCTGGGTCATTTCCAGTCATCCTGATGAATATCTGGTCACTGGATTCACATAGTTCTGGAGGAGAAGTGAGGCTGGTGATCTGCACAGCCCTCCCACACTCAAAACAAAGTCAAGTGCAAGTCATGTCATCATTTCTGTGATGGCATGGTCTTCTTCAGCAAAGAAGGATGAACACAAAACAATTTTGTTTATTGCTCTGAGTAAAGCTTCCACAATAAAACAAGGACTTTTCTGTAGTAATGCTTGTCAATGCTTTTGTTGAGCTTTTGTCCAGTAATACCTACTCACTGAACCATCTCTTCAACAGTTTCTAGAAAGGATAGAGGATTAGAGCCAGAGTTAACGAAAGAGGGGAATTAGGGGATGAATTCTTTTGTACTACAATATAATGTCACACCACCTCACCATGGTACTCTTCTTTCCCATTCTACCAAAAGATTTGTGGGGCCATCTCCACTTGTTCTTATCTGTGTATGGCCAATGGACTCACGTGACTCTAGAGGAGGAAGTGAGGCTAATGACCTTGCATAGTTCTCTCTCATTTAAATCCAATTCACTTGTAAGTCATAGTATCACCATAATATCATGGTCCTCTTTGAGAATGAAGGACAAACAACCATAACCACTAAAGGATTTTGAACCAGTAAAGACCTTGGAACTTATCTAATCCATTTTACAGATAAGGAAAATCAAGTATCAAGAGGGAAGAGATGATTTGTCCAAGCTCCAGAGGCAGCAAATATCAGAGCTTCAGGATTCAAGCCCTTTCATTTGAATTGCATTTTGATTCCTATTCCAGCAATCATTTATATTCCTCTATACTTTGGGGAGAGTATATTGAATATAGGACAATATACAATGGGACAATGTCCCATATATACGGATGGGAGAGTATAGTGCGACTTGGTGTTTTAGTTTATTTGTCTCCACAAACCCCAGTTTCTGCTGCAGCAGAAATGGCAACCGTCACCATGAGTGGTTATGGAAGACATCATACAGAACCCTGATAATATCAAACCTCACCTTTCTCTTCAATATTACTGAACAGAACTTTTCAATAAAAACTTTATCAATAAATAGGAAGCAACATGGCCTAGTAGAAAAGCTGCCAGATTTGGAGTCAGAAAACTTGGTTTCAAAAACCACCTGTTACCTCAGTTTACTCATCTGTAAAATGAAGAGATAGCCTGAGTGACCTCTAAGGCCCTACTTAGTTCTGAATCTTTAGACTTGCTGTGAACAGTACAAGACTCATGTTGTCAAGAGATAAATGAAGTATGTATAAGCCCAGTATCCTATGAGGAAGTGATAAACACACACTCAGGTAGCTGCTACAGGGAGGAACTCACCATTATCCTATAGCAAAGCTCTATTCCAAAGGTAGCTGAGGTAATTAAAATGCTTGAACCCTGAACTCAAATCTGATAAAAAAGAACAATAATTTCCATCATAAAGTTTCACGTAGGTGACACTTGGTATGCAAATACAATAGGGAAGCCAGAAACATTTTCTCTTTCTTGGAATTACAGTCATTCTGTTAGTAGTAATGGCAGGTCTTTAGGTTTTCAAGCAGGTAATGTCATCTCTCTCACTCTGTTGGTGCAATGGTGGTATTAGTCTTCTGACCTACATCTCCAACTATCTCCATCACCAACTGAAACCTCATCCTGACTCTCCCCATGGATTTCTTCTACTTCATAAGCTTTCTAAATTGCCTTGTTCTTTATCAATAAAATTCATTTATTTCCTTTGATGGATGACTTAAAATATTTTCTCACTAGACTTATTTATTTCTCCCAAGTGGCCTATGTCCAGTTCTTATAGCATACTCAGGAAGGTCAAACTTGTTTTTAAAAAGTAGTTTTTAAATCCTGCATCAATCTTAAAATTGGACTTTTTGAAAATGACACACATGTATTACTTTTCTTGGCTTTGGGGCCTTTTGAGATATGGCTATAAAGTAATGTGACTAATTTTTCTCATGAGCTACATAAAATGGCTGTGAAGACAATTCCAAAAAGAGAAACGGAAATACTTTGAGCAAAGGCAGGAACATGACAATAAATATATGACTTCTCCAAATGACTATGATGAAGTACTCTGCCTCATCTGAATTTCACAGGATCATGGCATCTCTGAGTAGACAGGGATATCAGAGGCCACCTTGCCCAACATACCTAACAAATGATCATCTGGACTTGAAGACATAAGGCTACTAATGCTAGCATATTAGCTTAAAAGCATAGCTCCTTAATTTATAGTCATGTCATGTGATTTTTATTTGTAAATACTTCAGATCCACACAAATATCTGGCATGTTTTTATGCTGAATGAGTATAGGAGTTAGGGTAGGAATTCCCATCTCCTCTCCCACCTCACCCCTCCACCCCAAAGTACCAAATATGTGTTTGTGTGTGTATATATATATACATACATTTAATATGTACATATACATTTAATATATATTATACATATTACTCTAATATATCTAATACACATATTTAATGTCTATATAATATAATCATCATATATATTATACATCTTATCTTGTATATTACACATATGTATACACATCCCCCTAATATATCATATATATGTGTGTGTGTGTATGTGTGTGTACACATACACACACACACATATTTAACTCCATGGACCAAGGATTTCATCTATCCCCTACTCCAGTCTGTCCTCCACTTTGCTAATAAAATGATTTTCCTAAAGCATGGGTCTGACCATGTCACTTCTCCACTTAAAACTCCAGGTTCTCATGTTATGTCCAGGATCAAATATAAACCCCTCTATTATGACCTAGTCTAGTCTCTTCCTACCTTTACTATCTTCCCCCAGGTATTCTGAGATCCAACTACACCACCTTCCTGGCACAAGCTGGGCCATCTCCTGACTCCTGGCATTCCTCACAATCTGGCCTCCATTTCTGAATGTTCTCCTTCAATTTCATGTCACAGCTTCCCAGGTTTCCCTTAAGTCTCAGCTTAAATCCCCCTTTTCTTGGTTCCCCTTAATACTAGTGCTTTCCCTCTGAGCTTCCCTTCCATCTACCCTGTGTATAACCAACATGTACATAGTAATTTGAATGTCATCTCTCTGGTTAGAATGGGAGGTCCTTGAGGACAGGGGCTGGTTTTGCCTTGCTTTTTATTCCCAGTGTAGTACGGTAGTGCAATGTCTGATAGTGATAATAAATAATAAAAAAGGAACCTACTTTCTAATCCCCAAGTCCATCTGTGTCTGCAAAGACATTAACAGGAGAATGTGAGCCACAAATTGGATGATTGATGACTGGACCTCTTTTGGCAGTCCGGTAAAACTTATGGGCCTCTTCTCAGAATAGTGTTTTTAAATGTATAAAACACAATACATAGAGTTACAATGGAAACCAAATATATTGAAATATAGTTACCAGTTCTCAAGTGGTTGGTTACAAGGTTTATCAAAGAAGGTGAGGAAACATAAGATGTTGGGGGTCCGAAAGAGTTAACATTCTAAGTTACAATTATGAGTTCCCAGTATTATTTTCTTTATGGCAGGTGGGGGAGGGGGAAGGGATGGAGAAGAGGAACCTGACTTACTGAATTCCTATTTTCTTCTTGCTAAAGACAAAGAAAACAAACTAGAAGGCATTCACCAAGCCAGAAGACAAGGTCCCAGAGGCTGTTCTTGATTAAAAAGAGTGTGCTGATTACCCAGCCAACAAATCCCATGTCATAGATGCTATTGAATTGGGATGACACTGACTAGGCACAGACCAGGAAAAAGAAAGGAAAAAGAAATCTAGACAATTTAGTAATTAAATCATTGCAGGGGACAAAACAAGTCAATTTTTCTGAACTCAGTTTACTCCTAGAACAGATCCTTCCTATAGTTGCCTGTCACATACACATAATAAATGCTCATTGATCAATTGCTTCACTGTCAAGCCTTTCTGGATATATATGTATACATATATATATACATATATATATACATGTATATATATATGTATACATATATATATACACACACATACATACATACATGTATGTGTGTGCATATATATACACATATATGTGGGTGGGTATATATATGTATGTGTGTGTGTATATATATATATATGTATGTATGTATGTATGTATGTGTGTGTATGTGTCCCAGAAAGTACCAGGTACCAACAGGAAGCCTCATTCTGTTATATGTCAGTTCATTCCCCTTAATTTGTTTGTTAATGCTCACAGCCTCCTGTTAATGTGTTTGCAGACACAAATGG
>CM053770.1:90735887-90899835 GCA_028658325.1 Potorous gilbertii
TATATATATATATATATATATATATATATATATATATATATATATATATATATATATATATCATTTCATCTGATCTTTAGGACTTTGCAAGATCATAACCACTACAATTGTTATCTGCATCATATAGATGAGGAAGCAGAGAAAGTGACTTGTTCATGGTCACATAGTTAACAAGTAGCAGAGGGAGGATTATGAACCCAGACCCTTCTGACTTCAAAGTCAGTACTCTCCCACCTATTCTATATACTTATGATCCCCACAGGGTAATAGAAACACAGATTCATAGCAAACTTCAACAAATATTTATTAAGCCTCTACTCTATGCAGAGTACCTTTTTTTTTAGACTAGAGGAAATAAACAGAATAAATAAGATGTAGCTGGTGCCCTTACAGAGCTCATACTATAGGAGGGGAATAAGTACAAGACAAGTTCAAGTAACTACGACACAAATCACTCACATAGAGAAAGGATCTTAATGAGCATCTACATAAATCCCCTCATTTTGCTTTACTTTTAAATTCATTTCTTTTCAATTAACAAGCATTTATTTCCTCCTTCCCACCCTCTGCCAGAAAAGAAGAAAAGAAAAGCAAAAATACATAGTCAGGCAAATCAAATTCCTATATTGTTTATGTCCCCCGCCCCCAAGCCCTCCCCTTCATAGCAGCAAGCACCTGGACACATCCAGGAGGGCCTGCTAGCACAGGTTCTTAGATTTGCTTTTCTAAAAGGAAAGCAATTTTTGAGGAGTCCACAATCTTCTTTCATCACATCTACCAATAGAGAAAATACAAGCAGAGAAATAAAGACCAACAGACTGGACTTCTGTCTGATCATAAGCAATACATATGTCACAGATCAACAGATAGATCTAACTGTATGACCCTTACATACAAGACATGCACCAACATCTGGGTTTTCAAAGTGGGTTGGGTGGGACTCCTTAACTTCAGACCCAGACTCTCATCTGGCACTTAAACCTTCTTCCTAAGAGTAAACCCCAAAAGAAAAACCTCACCTCAGGGTATATATACACTTTTCAGAGCAAGAGGGCAGGACCCTTGTAACTCAGTGCCTCATTAGTAAGTAGCAAATAGTGGGGGCCATCCTACTAAACAAGATTCCCCTAGTCAAACTTCCCTTAATGAGTTCCAACTGAGGACCATTAATAGGCAGGGAAGATCTTTTCACTCCCATTAACATTCCACCCTCCCCCCATTTTACAGCTGAGGGAATCAAAGTAAGTGATTTCAAAGATACATGATGACAGCGCTCAGGTCTCTTAGCTCACTATTCTTTCCAGCACCCCATACTAGGGAACAAAATGATAGCTATGTGTCTCCATTTGCTAAAAACATTTCCCCCCAAAAGGACACAAATATGAGTGACTTGTCACTGATTCCCTAACCATCAGTACTGGGGCCAGAGACAACGACCTTCTGAGGGCTCTGATTATCCTTCCCCACTTTTTGAGTTAGTAACGTTGAAGAAAATGGACACTGCTATCAAATCAGTATTAAGTAGTCAGCTATTAAGATATAACATGGCTAGTAAAGAAAATGTAATGTGCTGTGCTTTCCCATAAAACTACAGTTTGAACACTGTGTACAAATTATGAACCAGTAGTTGAATAACAACATTATTCCTAGAGCAGGGAGGCTTCCTCTTGAGTTGTCCTGTAGGTTGTAGTGATTAGTGACCACCATGTAATAAACTGAGATGGAACAACAGACACCGTGAAGTTCAAATTCCTCACCACATAAACCTCACTCCATTAAAGGAAAACTAGGCAAATATCCTGTGGGCATCTCCCACAATGCCCTCCCATAAAAAGCTTTAAAATCATTTGGAAAGGAGCCCACTTCCTAATCCCCAAGCCCATCTGTGCCGGCAAAGACATTAACAGGAGGATGTGAGCATTAACAAACTGTCATGCAGCTCTTCTCTTTTCATCCAGCTCTGGATTTCCCTAACAGAGGTATTGAGGGAATGGAAGGCTTTGCCCTGAACTCAGCTAGTTCCCCTCACCTGGAGAGAATGAAGTAATTCTTTATTCATTCAATAAATGTTTATTAAGCCCCTTACTATAGGCAATATGCTATGCTAAGGAGTAAGTATCTAACCATGGTTAAGACATGTTCTTTGCTCCCAAAAGACTTGAAGATTTATCATTTATCAGGGACCATTAAACACATAACCAGATAACTATAATACAGATAAATTAGAATGAAGAATATGAATCTTGTCACCACTGAAGATAAAAGAGAATTCTTCAAGTATGCCAGGGAGGGTGATATGATTGTTCTGTCAGGTGAGGTGAAGTCTGATCCCACAAGACGCTGGAATTCTTTACTACCGCCTGTTCACTGTGGGGAAATCGGGGGAGGGTGGAGGGAAGTAATTGCTGTTAGGCAAAATGGCTCAAGACCCCAACACTACCTCATGCACAGATCAGTAGAACATCCACACACTATCTACAGAACAATAAAATAAATAGTAAAACATTTAATTAGAACAAAATATCCAAGTAAATAGCAAAGGAAAGCCAATCATTCTTTGCTGTCTCATTTTTATGAAGGAGTACAACCTGCCCCAGACTCTCAAACCAATAGGGTGGGAACATTCTCTAGGAAATTCTTACAGTTAGGTGAGGAAGGGTCGCATCATGGCTAGAACACCTCTTACGCACTGTGCCTTGAGGTTTCTGAAATGTGCCTCTCACAGCTCTCTCCACATGATCTCAGAGCTTCCATGGCCCCTGAACTCAGCCTCTACAACTACCTTTTCTTTGCTTCCTCCCTATGCTGATGCTGTCATCTACTGGAGTTACCATCTGAGGCCATGACTTTTTCCTTGTGGGTGGGGAGGATAGGAGAATGACACATATGGGTCCCTCTGACCCCCAGAGAAGAAATAGAAGGGAAGAAGTCTTAAGCAATAGTTTTTTTCTCTTTTTCAAGGCACAGGAAATGTGCTTATTTGAAAATGGTATAGACGAACTGATAGAAAAGGAGACTGAAGATAGTACACAAGGAGGGATAGTTGAAGGAACAGTCCTAGAAGAGATAGAGAGGAATGAGAACAGTGACACAGATATTGATTCTTGGCAGAGGCCAAGGACCTCCAGGACATTCTAGGCATATAGCCAAAGAATATGGCCAACGAGACTGGAGTCAAACAGCTATTTGATTTATGGCACTTTCTATGGTACTTTTGTATTGTCTGAAGGTCTCAGTAGAGTACATGTGCCTAGGACTAAGTCCATAATAATGTGATCTATAGTGAGATGCTACAGGAATGGCAGTCACCAAAAGGAGGAGGAACCATTTCATCCTAGGGAGGAAGGGCCTTCTCCAAGTCAATGCCTGGGACAAAATCCCTTTGCTCACTTATTGTAATTAATGTCACTCCAGCCCCACTCCAAAATTTGAGACGTATCATCACTATGGAGGGAGGGAAGGAATTTGAATATAACAAAAATGTAGTAGAAGATGATTTGAAAATATGGTGGAAAGTCCCAAATAAGGCCATTTAATGGTCATGTGATTGAGGACAAGTTCCTGGCACCACTGTGTTTGAGTTTTCTCATCTGTTAAATGAGGATTATACTTTACCCTAATTGCTTCCCAGGGATTTTTGAAGATCAGGTGGCATCTTGTATAACAAAGCTCTTAATAAATTGTAAGATGTGAATCTTAATAAATTGACCAATGTTAATTCATCATTTTCTATTCTACTGTTCCTAGTATGGCAAAAATTGGAGTGAGTGATTTTTTTTTTTTAATGGTTTGATGCCTGAGAGTAGGAACTCCTGCCTAAATAGATATACATTGTTTTTCAGTAACAGTCCACTCTTCATGACCCCATGACCCCTACTGACCATGAATGAGGTTTTCTTGGCAAGGATACTAAAGTGGTTTGCCATTTCCTTCTTCAGGGGATTAAGGCAAACAAATCTTGTTACTTGCCCAGTGTCATATAGTTAGTAAGTGTCTGAGGCCACTTTTGAACTCAGATCTTCCTGACTGCACACCCAAAGTTCTATCCACAGAGCTATCTACCTGCCCCTATACTTGGCTTTATTTAATATTTTTCTAAATGCCACTTAACTGGTTGAGTTGAGTGTCAAATGAGACTAAACAATGATCCCAGTGTAAATACAGCATTCTTTAAAATTAAGCTGATGTTCTTCCTTTGTTGGGGAAAAATAGTTCTAACTTAAGGCACAATTTTTGATTTTTAGACTAGATTCATAAAATTGTTGAATAAGGATTCATGCCTAAGAACTATAAAATGGACAGTTCAGTTTGTCTCTTGGATATTTCATAGGTTTAGAGTTGGAAAGGGCCAATAGATGTGATAGAGTGTGATATGTGATATAGAGTGTATCCTTTCATTTTACAGATGGGAAAACAGAGATCAGTAAGGTTAAGGAAATATACCAAGGTTGTGAAAGTAGTGAGATGACTCAAATTCAAACCAACCTCCTCTAATTTTATCGAAAGCTAATGTCTACACTTTTTGTAGTAGCAAAACAATGTTAGAAACCAAGTTCCTATTTATTGATAGGAAGAGAGCTGAGCAAATTATGATACACAAACACAATGGAAGACAACTGTTCCATAAGAAACATGAAATAAGAGAAATTCAAAGAAGCATGGGAATATTTGTATGAGCTTCTGCAGAGTGAATTAAACAAAACCAAGAGATCAGGGTACCCAGTCTATAGAAAAATAAATGAAAAGAACACTAAAAAGAAATTGAACTCTGGTCAGTTATAATGGCCAGTCTTGCTCCCAGAGAACAGATGATAAAACAAAAACCTTCTTCCTAGTAGTGAGATGGGAAAACAAGGGTGTGGAATGTGGTTGATGATGTCATTTTTGCATGACTGTTTTTCTTCGAAAGGAAGGGTGAGTGTTGTATGGGTATATATCAGGAAATGACAGGACTGTAAAAACAAAAACATAAATAAATTTTAAAAAATAATTCAGTCCAAGTCATTTCCATTATGCCAAATTGCCTCTCAAATGCCTGTGGAGGAGTTTTAGGTTTCCCCAGTAACATCTCATCCCCAGAAAGGGCATTCTTTGTTTACCTAGCCCATAGTAAGCTCTTAATAAATGCTTATTAATAATAAAAGCATTAACAGCTACCATTTATATAGCACAGTTAGGCATTGTGCTGAGTGCTTTACAAATATAATCTCATTGGATTCTCACAACAACCCTTCAAGGTGGGTGCTATTACTTTCCCATTTTACAGTTGAGAAAACAGAGGCAAATAGAATACAAGTGACTTTCTACAGGGTCACATAGCTAAGTATCCAAGGATGAATTTGAATTCAGGTCCAATGCTGTATCCTAGCTGCCTAAATGATTGTGGGTTTTTTTTTAGTTTGCTTTCCCCCCACTTAATCATATTTTATTTTTCCAATTCCATGTAAAGATAATTTTCAACATTCACTTTTATAAGATTTTGAGTCCCACATTTTTTCTCCCTCTCTCCCTCCTCCACTTTCTCCACTTTCTCCTCCCTCCTCTATTTCCTCCACTTTCTCCTCCCCCTTCCTCATGATGACAAGCAATCTGATATAGGCTATACATGTACAATCATATTAAACATCTTTCCACATTAGTTATGTTGTGAAAGAAGAATCATAATAAAAGGGAAAAACCATGAGAAAGAAAAATAACAAAACAAGAGAGAAAATAGTACGCTTTAATCTGCATTCAGACTCTATAATTCTTTCTTCGGATGTGGATAGCATTTTCCATGATGAGTCTTTTGGAGCTGTCTTAGGTCATTGTATCACTGAGAAGAGCTAAGTCTATCAGAGTTGATCATCAAACAACATTGTTGTTACTGTGTACCATGTTCCCCTGGTTCAGCTTGCTTCACTCAGCATCAGTTCATCATCAGTTCAAGTCTTTCCAAGTTTTTCTGATATCTGCCTGCTCATTTCATAGCACAATAGTATTCCATTAAATTCATATACCATAATAGATTCAGTCAATTGAAGAATATCCCCTCAATTTCCAATTCTTTGCTACCACAAAAAAGAGCTGCTATAAATATTTTTGTACCTGTAGGTCCTTTCCCCTCTTTTTATGATCTCTTTGGAATATGGATCTAATAGTGGTACTGCTAGATCAAAGGGTATGCACAGTTTTATAGACCTTTGAGTATAGTTCCAAATTGCTCTCCAGAATGAATGGATCACTTCACAACACCACCAACAATACATTAGTGTTTCAATTTTCTCATATCTTCTCCAACATTTCCCATTTTCCCTTTTTTTTATATTAGACAATATGATAGGCATGAGGTGGTACCTTATTTTAATTTGTATTTCTCTAATAAACAGTTATTTAGAGTATTTTTATGTGACTATAGGTAGCTTTAATTTCTTCATCTAAAAAATATCTGTTTATATCTTTTGACTCATCAGTTGAGGAATGCCTAAATGTTTGTTAACTGACTAATTGATGTGATTGTTTCAATCAATCAACATCATCCCTTTTTTTTTTTTGCACTTGACTGTTTTCAAAATCCTTTTATTCAGGCTCTCTCTTGTGATGACCACAGGAACCTCTTTGAAACTGGTGAGACAGATGTTATTACGCCCACTTCACACATGAGGCAATGGAAGCTCAGAGATGAGTACTTGCTAAAGATTGCAGAGCTCGCCATAAGAGTCATCGGGAATGAAACTGAGATCCTCTAACCAATAATTAGTGATTTGCACATTACACTGACTCTGCTACTTCTCAGAGTTAGTACAGTTCAGAGTCGTTCATTGGGAGAATAACTATTGGACAACAAAGATTAATTTTTCACTCTTATCTCCACACTGTATGCTAAGAAAATGGATTCTAATCCCGTAGACCTTCCAACACTTTTGCCTACCTGTTGTCTCATTCTCTGGTACAGTACTTTAATACCTAACTTCAAAATGTTCCCAATATGTTCTTTTTCTTACCAAAGGCAACAGATTATCTTTATAGGGATGGGGAATCTGTAGCCTCGAGGCCAGCTACACCCTTTCTATTACAGATGAAGAAACTGAGGCATAGAACAATGACATAACTTACCTAGCATCAAACAGATAATAAGGGGCAGAAATAAGATTTGACCCTGAGTACTCTGACTTCAGAGCCATAGTTCTTTCCATTGCACCATACTGCCCTTCTATGGTTTATTTTATATATAATATTACATATATTTTGCATATAATATATATTATATGTGATATAATATATTGTTGTATATAGGAATATATAATAATATAGCATATATAATATGGTATATGTATATACTCCCATGTATTAATACCTTTTCCCATCATGAAATATATACACTCCACTTGAATACACATACATACATACACACAAGGAATATGCAGACATACCTCAGAGATATTGCTGGTTTGATTCCAGACCACTAGAAATAAATAAAATGAGTAACATGAATTTTTTGGTTTTCTAGTGCATGTAAAAGTTATGCCTAAATGGTATAATATTTGTATTAGACTATATAGTATATATATATAGACTACATATATAGTCTATATATATACTATACTATAGTATAGTATATATATACTATACTATAGTATATATATATATATATATATATATATATATACTAAACTATACTATACTATAGTTTGTTAAATGTGCAAGAGTATTATGTCTAAAAATTGTACATACCTTAATTTAAAAATACTTTATTGTTTAAAAATGCTAATCATCACCTGAGTCTTTTTTTTGCTGGTGCAGGGTCTTGCCAGATGTTGATGGCTGCTGATCTATCAGGGTGGTGGTTGCTGAAGATTGGAGTGGCAGTGGCCAATTCTTAAAATAAGAAAATAATGAAGTTTGCCTCATTAATAGACTCTTGATTTCACTTGAACACTTAAAAGCCATTGTCAGGTTATTAATTGACCTAATTTCAATATTGTTGTATCTCAGAGAAAAGGGAGGCCTGAGGAAAGGGAGAGAGATGAGGAAAGCATTTAATGATTAAGTTTGCTATCTTAGATTGGTGCGCTTCAAAGTGCACCAAAACAATTACAACAGTAACTTCAAAGATTACTGATCACAGATCACCATAACAGATAAAAAAAATAATGAAAATGCTTTAAATATTGTGAGAATTAACAAAATGTGACAGTCACAATATGAGCACATGCTGCTGTAAAAATGGCACCAATAGACTTGTTCAAAAGAGGGTTGCCATAAACCTTCAATTTGAAAAAAAAACACATCTGCAAAGCACAATAAAGTGAAATAAATAAAATGAGATATGTCTGTAGTACTATGTAGTATATAATATAGAATAATATATAGCATATATTTTGTTCTATGTAGTATATGTCATGTATATATGTGTATATATATACAGAATCTATTATTATACTATATTCCTAGAGCTCATACTGCACTATAGTATTATATTATATCCCCAGAGCTTCACACAGTGCCTGGTAGATATATTAGATAATATATATGTTTATATGGGGTATATGGGTATTCAAGGAGGACTAGCACCTTTGGCGTGAGAGGCTTGTCTAGCTTTTCCAGAGCTAATTCACCTTGGTATCCACTTTTACCAAGTGTCTCCTGTGACTCCAAGAAGCTATAGCATGAGCAGCAACCACACCTGATAAAAGTGTCTTGACAGATGGGTTAATCCAAGGTCAGGACAGTTGGCAGCCTGAAACCCATTGGTCAATTAGAGGGATGTCTACCACAAGTGCATGAAGACTGTCCTCAGTGAAATGGATGAATGTGAACAATTAATTTCAATGGCCATGAAGAGGGCTAAAGCAGGTTTATGGAGCACTTATAGCTTGGTTAGATGTTAAAGACACTAAGGTCACCCACTGCATCCCAGGCTACCACCAGTCATCTTGACTTTTGTCTTGTCGCTGGACTTTGATGACCCTAGAAAAGAGAGTGAGGCTGATGATTTTACACAACTCTGTCTCATTAAAATCCAATTCATGGACAAGTCAAGTCATCACCCTGTAATGTCACTGGCCCTCTTTGAAAATGAAGGATCAACAACAACATGTATACACACACATATATATGCGTGTGTGTGTGTGTGTGTGTGTGTGTGTGTGTGTGTGTGCAAAGACATTAATACCTGAGGGCTGGGAGAAGCCCTCTAAGAGATGATATTTGGTATCTGTGATGCAGAAGGGAGAAAGGGAGTATATTTCAGGCATGGGGATAACACAGGCCAAGGCACAGTGATAGGATATGGAGGATCATGTCTCATGGAGCAGGTCGTTATGATGATCAATAAGAAAATGGAGATCCCTTTGAGAAGCTGGCAGTTTTGAATGGGAATGGTGGCTGTTTTTAATCTGCCTTTGATTTTGCTGCTTTGCAAGAAATTTTCTCAAGAATTGTATGTGTTTTTCAGAGTCCTTCATCAAAATACACTTCTCTGTCTCCCTCCTCAATCATCTTTTGAACACAAATGATAGGGAGGAATATGGAGCTCCTGTTATCACTTAGGCATATCAATTTCATTGAGTTGGACAAATTTTCATTAAGTATTTACTGTGTATGGGCACTATGTTAGCTAGAAATACAAAGATAGGGTGGGACATAAATTTACCTTACTATTTAATAATGAAAAGGAAAACCATGTAAAGAAATGATACAAATGAGAGTCTGATCAGTAAAAATGGAAAGGTCCAGGTCACAGGTTATGAGGAACTTATAGCATGATAGATTTAGAGTTAGAAAGGTCCTTAGGCTTTATCTCAAAGGAATTTGGTTTACTCTTTTGGAAAAATTCACAGAGTGATTCGTTGGTCTCCCTCAAAATACTAAGGGTCACACATATATGCCTATAAAAAAGAATACTAGATTGAAACTCTATTCACCTGTGAAATAAAGTACTTGTCTGCTCTCTGGTGGTCACAGATAAAAACACACCTTGAATGACTTAGTAACCTGGCTTTAACTCTAAAACATAAAAAATGCTAGAATTCCCCGAAAAGGGGTCCTAAGACCTCACCAAATCAGAACTGACAGAGACCTTGGAGATCATCAATTCTTTTATTTTAACAGATGAAAAAAGACAACAACTAAGGTCCATGGTCTTTCTGAAATTCACAAAAAGAATGAGAAATAGAGTCAGGATTTTAACTCAGCACCTCCTGACACCAATTCCAGCTCAGTTTCCACTAGAACATAATTCTCTCTTCCTGGTTGCCTTCAAGAATTATATGGTCTGCATTTATTCATCAACTTTGGTGCTGACAAAATTGAAAAGATTATTTGGAGATATAATATTGGTATTCTAAAAAAACAAATTCATTCTTTCCTACAGAGTCTAGAGAGAATTTAGATTCTATTAAGTAATATTTAGGTTCTATTAGTAAAAAAGAAGATATATTTACATGTTAGGTAAAAGAAGGTGTTATTAGGTAAAGGATGAGAAATGTTACCAAACTATTTATGGGTTCATAGCTGTAGCCGGACTTTTACATACAACGTGAATGAAATCTCCATTCTTTTACCTCTGCATACTATGTCCAAAGCTTGTTCTTATGGTATTCAGCTCCTCAGAGAAACACACAAGTCTGACAAGGGGTATATGCTAGTCTGTTCTGCAGCCAACTGGGTTTCAGCCTTGGGTCTTGATTCTAGGACATGTAGTACCTGACAAGGACCATCCTGGAGTTGGCAAGCTCTGTCAGGACTGATGACTGGCCCTGAGTGATCCACTCATGGTCCCATCCCGAATACATTCAGCTATAGTCTTCTATAAGTTAACTACTTAGGAATATTTTACAAATCACATCTAGCTGGATCAAGAAAATCCTATGTAAATGTGAATGTATCTATCAGAAATAAGCTAAATGAGAATACACAAAGGGTTTTTAACTTTTTTTATGTCATAAATCCATTTGGCAGTCTGGCAAATCCTATAGATCCTTTCCAAAATGTTTTTGATTGAATAAAATACCTAGGATCACAAAGGAAAAAAATTATACTCAAATTCAGCTATCAAATTCTTTTAAAAAAAAGTTCATGGAGAAGGAAAGGAAAGGGGGAAAGAACAAAGTAAAAATGCACAGCAGAGAACAAAAGAAAACTTATAAAGAAGGAAACAAAAGATGGACAGCTCTGAACACAAAGTGTAGTATTTATTATTCAGGATTTCTTGAAATGGAAATTTATTGTTGTATATTTTGAATCCTCTCACATTCTTCTATGCATGTGGCAATGCTCCTTTGTCTTTCCTTATTTTGAGTTTAAGTTTTAATATTTAAGTTTATGTTTCTTTTTCTTATTGTGTATTTAAGTTTAAAATAAAATTTGATTTTGAAAAAAGTTCATAACCCCAAATTAAGAAATTGTGGTATAAGATTTATTTTGTTTGATTCATTATGATTGTACCCTAGGGACTCACTAATCATCATGGATGTTTATGTTGGTGTTCTCCCTCTGAGAGGAGAAAAATCTAGGCTAAATGTCTCATCAACCTTGATAGGGGCATTGGAGAGGGTGCTGGTGTTGTCATTTTTATTCAGTTGTTTCAGTCATTTTTTACTCTTCCTGATTCCTTCAGGGTTTTCTTGGCAAAGAAACTGGAGTGGTTTGCCACTTCCTTTTACAGCTCATTTTACAGATGAGGAAACTGAGGCAAACAGGGTTAAGTGATTTTTCCAATGTCACACAGCTAGTAAGTGTCTGAAGCCAGGCTTGAACTCAGGAAGATGAGCCTTCCTGATGCCAGATCTGGCACTCTATCCACTATGCCACCTAGCTGCCCATCATATGGAATACATTTTTCCTTAGTGATATTTTAAACAGTGGTTAAGTTTAAGTGGTTAAGTGGATTAAACCTTTTGAAATAGGATCTGTAATTGCCTCAGTTTGACTATTCCCTCCACTAACACTGATCATGAGTCCTGTATAATCTCATTAAGTGGGTTTCAAGAATGGCCGTGACCCCCCCCCCCCCGACCACCCAAAAATTGTCAAACTGCTCCCAACTTGAAGATGACATTCTCTGAACTTGGTGTCCATAACTGGAAAGTTTTCAGCTTAATAGGATCTGAGAGCTTGTGGCCCCATGTCACAATGAGACATCAGAGTAAGACTTAAGATGTCCCTAGAAGGTAGCTGAAATACTATACTTTACATTTACTATCTTGATATTGAAAGAAGAGTTGGAACAGAACCTGCAAAGCAAGGACAAAAGTGTACATGAAGAGATTGCTATTGTCCACACTCATCCAGCTGTGGCTGAGAAGTGAAGAGAAAAGCACGATTTACACAAGGCTTATTCTCACTCCTTAACTGCACTGATGAACACTGAATAAAATAGCAGTTATGTCTGCACATCCCAAGGGAGTCTTGTGTGGTATCAGGTAACATGTGTTGATCATAAAACACATTTCCCCTGATGAGCTCCCTCCCGTCTGTCTATTCAGGTGAAAGGTACAACATTGGGTGTATAGGGTATTCAAGGAAAACTAGTATCGTTAGTGGGAGGGCTTTCTGAGCTCTTTCCAAGGCTGCTCATCCACTTTTGATGTCCACTCAGCACTCAACTCTCACCTACAACTCCAAGAAGCCGTATCACATGCCAGTAAGACCATGTTGGTAGATGAATTAAACCAGGTTGAGGGTAACCAACAGACCAACAGTTGGAGGATGTCTGCCTCAAGCATGTGAAGACATCTCTCACCAAAATGGACAGATGAGAACAATGGTTCACGAAGGTAGATGGAGCATTTAGACCTTGGTCAGACATCAAAAACACCAAGGTCATCCATTGTATCCTGGGCTATTTCCGGTCATCTTGACTTTTATCTTGCTACTGAACTTGATCCTGGAAGAGAGAGAATGAAGATGATGACTTTGTACAACTCTGTCTCACTTACATCCAATTCATGCACAAGTCAAGACATCATCTCGAGATATCATTGGTCCTCTTTGAAAACAAAGGACAAACAGTAACTACAACAATCCACATACACACACATATACACCTACATACATATATACCCATATACATATAGATATATATGTATATGTGTGCATATTCACAGATACACATATACTCTTGCCTAGAATGTTGGTAGAATCTTAAGTCTAATCTCTTAGAGATGGAAGACTCATAGTATCATAGATTGAGAGCTAGAAGTTAATTCAGAAACTAACTCTCAGTTTACAGGTGAAGAAAGCAAGGCTTAGGTTAAATGATGTACCCATGATCATGCAGATACTTTTTGGCAGATACTGAATCAGAACCCATATCTTATCCCTTAATTCTCAACCCAGTATACAATTACTTGTATATTCTGGGTACCCCCAGAAAAAAAAGGAAGTAGAATTGAAATCTTCATGGCCCATCTAATTTTAAATTGTTAATGGGTACTGTTATGGAGATTTTGGCCTGGCAGCACTTTCTCATGAGAAGTTCTCAACTCATATGAAGGAGAGCCCACAGCCTGTCAGCTGTTGTCTAACAGCTGCTGGTAAATAAAATACATCCTTTATATTCTCCACTTTCAAACAGAATAGTTTAAATAGCCCAAGGGCAGCTACAGGCAGGAAGAGTCTTCTTGAATAAACTCCATTACCAGAAACATTCAATGTTTTCTAGTTTTTCTACCCAATGAGAAGATGAAATTATTGGATGTAACCAGTGGTGGATAGCACAAACAAGTTACTACTATAGAAGTAAATTTATATTTTATATTTACAAGACAAGTCAAGCCACATGAGCTAATTTCCTGTAGTAACACAAGCAGGGTGAAAATTAGTATTGGCATGAGCATAGAGAGAAAGAAAGAGGGTATTCTTCTTCTTCTACTTTTCAAAAGGTGACTTTCCTACTTGTGCCTTAGAAGTCACTTCTCCATTTCTGAGAGTGGCCCATTCCTGGGAAGAACACTTGTTTGGGAGTGAAAAAATACGAAATACTTTGTTGTGTTGTCTCCCGCCACTAACTGAGTGACCTTGGACAAGTCTCTTTTTCTTCTTTGGGTCTCAGATTGGAGGAGCTTGGATTAGGCCAACAGAAGATCTTCCAACTTTAATCTCCTATCAAGTAAATCACAGTCTATCACATAGCAACAATTTTCTCAGACTTTTTATCTATTAACTCCTCCCCCTCTGCCTTCAAACATGCTCAGATATTCTCTAACTTGAAAAACATTTGTTTGAGCCCATTGGCATTCTAGACACCATCTAATTTATCTTCTTTTATTTCCAAATTCCTCGAAACAAAGGCCTATAGCAGGTTTCAGGATCCTCCAAAGAGAGACTCCTTCTCCATGATCAACTGCATCTCCCAACACAATGTTCACTCCAAATACATCCCTGTCTTCACTGACTCATGAACATACTTTATGGTCATGCCCATTCTTTCATTCATGATGCTCCCATTACCTGGAAAATGAATGCAATGAAATGTTTATTGTGCCATAAGAAACAAGACATATGAAGGATTCAGAGAAATTGGGCAGATTTATATGGATTACTATAGAATTAAATAAGCAGGATCAGAAGAACACTATATACAATAACTTCATAATAAAAAGACAGGAATCTGAGCTCTGAAGAATTGTAATGAACAGTCTTGGTTCTAAGAAATAGAAAAGACCTATCATCTCATAGTCAAGTAGTATTGACTTATGAACATGAAAAGAATTTATATTTTATGTTCACGGTAAGGGGGAGCTGCTGAAGCTTTAAAAAAAAAAAGAATGACATCAAACAATCAAGTATGTATTATACTCTTATTATATGCCAGGTACTATAATAAACCCTGGGGAAACAAAGACAGAAGCAAAACCATTCCTGACTTCAATGGTGATTGAGAAGTCAAATAAATATCTATTAAGTATCTACTATGTGACAGGCACAAATTCCTGGAAGGAAGAAGACCTGGATTCAAATCCTACCTGAGTAAATAATAGCCACCAGTATTTGAATTGAATAATAAATCTGGATAGTGTTCACCTCAAAGGGAAGGAGGTTGCTATGTGATGGTAGTAGAGGGAGTCTAGAGGAGGCAATGAGGGGCAAAAAGTATTCCAACTCTACCTACAGGACAAGTGAGTCAGGGCAAATATAATCAGGACTGGAAAGTAAGACCTGGGATAGAATGTCATTGAAGGGACTCAGGTCTCAGGGAGAAGCAAATGGAAGGACCACAAGGAGAGGAAATGAAATGTGTCAATATGTCAATTACAGAATGGAATTTGCAGAGGACATAGAGGAAGGCAGAACAAATAAGTAGTGGGACATTGTAGGGAAACAAGCAATGTTGAGGTAGATGGGCATGAGATAGGATAGCAGGGATTAAAGGGAGGAGTTAATCTTCAGCAGTGTGGGTGTTATCACAGGGATGAGGAGACTAAGAGGGAGTGAAAGATTGTTAGTTTGGGGAATTAATTGAAACAGATTATGAGTAGAAGGGAGGAGCTCTGCTGATGAACCAGGTGAACTGAATTCTCTCCTAAGCCAGAGGAAGACCAGTGGAGTAGGGTTTAAACTTTGGCAGTTCTCACCAAACAGGAAAGGTTTCTTGTACAAGGCTGGTGACACACTTTGTATCTGCCACCTGAGGACCAACCTTGCTAAGGTGAAAAAGGTTTACCATCTGCCAGTGGTGAATTAAAAACAAGGAGATAAGGAAAAGGGGGATTGGTATTACATATGCATTAGTGAAGGAAGCACTCACCGTGATGGTATCAATTTTAATTTTATTTTAGCCCTGTAAAAAGAGATGGAAAAAGAAATTCCATTCAAAATAACTGAAGACAATATAAAATACTTGGGAGTCTATCTACAAGACAAAGCCAGAGATTATATGAACACAATTACAAAACACTTTTCCCAAAAATACAGATCTAAACAATTGGAGAAATATTAATTACTCATGGATAGGCTGAGCCAATGTAATAAAAATGACACTTTTATCTGAGTTAATTTACTTATTCAGTGGCATACCAACCTATAAAAAATTATTTTATAGAACTAGAAAAAAAATACCAATATTCATCTAGAAGAACAAAACGTCAACAGTATCAAGCGAGTCAATAAAAAACCACTAAGGATTTATTGTACAAAAATATTTATAGCAGCTTTTTTTGTGGCGACAAAGATTTGGAAATACAGGGGATGCCCATCAATTGGGGGACAACTGAACAAGTTGGGGTATATGATTATGATGGAATATTATTGTGCTATAAGAAATGATGAACAAGGTGGTTTCAGAAAAAGCTGAAAAGACTTAAATGAACTCATGCAAAATAAAATGAGCAGAACTAGGATTAAATTGTACACAGTAACAGCAATATTTTAAGATAATCAATCTTGAAAACCCTAGCTACTCTGACCAAGACAATGATCCAAGACAATTCCAAAGGATCCACAATGAAAAATGTTGTCTCTCTCTAGAGGAAGAACTGATGAACTCAATGCAGATTGAAGCATATTTCTTTTTACTATTTTTATTTTTTATTTGTGTTTTATTTTACAACATAGCTAATATGGAAATACTTTTACATGTATTTGCATGTATAATTGAAATCAAATTGCTTGCTTTTTCAAGGAGGGTGAAAGAGTGGGAGAGGTAAATTTTTTAAATGGTTATTAAAAATGTTTTACATGTAATTGGGAAATATCTTATGAAATAAATAAAATAATAGAAAAGCTTTAGTTTAATTTTGGTTTTGATGTTTTGAGGTCTGGAAATAAGTATAGACATGATTTACTCAAGACCAGCTGTTCAGGAATATTGGGCCAGATGGCTAGGGATCAGCAAAATGGTTTGGGAGGGGGAGTGGAGAGAGAGACTGAGAGATGCAAGAAAACCTTAACTTTGTATCACTGAAGAACCTAAGAGATTGAAGCAGCTCAGGTGGTATATCTTTTTCCCAGTGACAGTGACAAGAGGAGGGAAACTGGGTATTTCTCCAGGATTTCCACTTTCTGAAAGCATGGAGGGGGAAAACTGTGGTGTAGCTTCTTAATAAAGGATGAGTGGCCAGTAAAATAATCTTAGCCCAGGCATGCTTTAACAGCATTTGCTTGGTGCCTCACCCAGGATATGTGAGACTGACTGTGCCATTGCTAACTAAATGGTTGGGCTGTGAGATACTGCTTACTTTTAGCTCTTTGTTAAAATAGTATAGGAATATATAATAGGTTCCTCAGTTTTCAAGAGAAACAGAAAGCAATAATGAAAAGAGACTGTCCATTAATACTTTTTAAAAAATTAATTTCCCTGGACAAATCTTCAATATTTTCTTCCAGTTGAATCAAGAAACCTGCCAAAAACACACTGTACAACCTTATTCCCTCTCTGGGCCTCAGTTTCTCTCTCTGTAAAGGGGATAGATTTTGTGATTTGAAGGGTCCTTTCAGTCTGTGTGTTCTATGAACCTAAAAAGTTGCAAAGGAAGTTGAACTCATGAAAATAGGATAGTGGACATGGGAACTTTGTTTCCCTGACAGAAATAATGCTGTTTGGAGATGGAACTAATCTCTTCTCAGTCAACCGGACAGAAATCCCAGGAAGACCGCAGTCTGAGCAGTTTCAAAGTGACCTCAGCTCTCTTTCCTAACACAGGCACTTGCTCTTTTGTTTTTTTAATGTAGATAATTATCCTTTTGTGCATATGTATCACAACCCTGTGTTTCCCCTGCAGTAGTACCTCCACTTAGCACACAGAATATTTTCAACCTTTTCTCAGAAGATTACTGTAGGAAATGGAAATCCATGGCACCTTAAATACCGCTGGCCAGCAAATGAGAGGATCACTAGAAGAAAATAATTTTTACTCTGCATTTTAGCTAAATATGTCAGATGCAATTTATTAATATACAAATATTTCTGCAGAAGTTCAGACTCACACAGTTTATTCTGTAAACTGAAGTTCTCTTTCTACACAATGAACTTCCACCTTTATAATTTATTATAATTATGAAACAAAAGACAAAATTCTACAGCTTTAGGATTTTTTTTTTTACTTTCCAAACAAAACAATAGAAATGTGAATGCTGGAGGATCAGCTTGTCTCTCCCTCCCCGCCCCACCTTCCCCCAGAGAAAATACTTTCCTGTTTAAGTCATTCAGGTCAGAGATAAAAGAAAGGACTAAATTAGGTCCCAATTTGGTCCCAGATAAACCAAAGGATCCTTCTTTGGGATAACAAAGTGATATTCCTTCTATTTATCACTGATCCAGAGCTTTTTGTAGTTGTTTGTCCTTAAGAAGACCAATGACAGGGTGAGTTGAATAGGATGGGATCATACGTTAAACAAATGAAATTAAGGGATGAGAGAGAAATATATTGGGAGGAGAAAGGGAGAAATGAAATGGGACAAATTATCTCTCATAAAAGAGGCAAGTAAAAGACTTTTCAGCGGAGGGAAAAAGGGGGGAGGTGAGAGAAAAACATGAAGTTTACTCTCATCACATTCAATTAAAGGAAGGAATATAATGCACACTCAGTTTAGGATGAAAATCCATCTTACAATACAGGAAAGTGGGGGAGAAGCAGGGTAGGGGGGATGATGGAAGGGAGGGCAGGGGGAGGAGGGAGCAATTAGAAGTCAACATTCAGGGAGGGACAGGGTCAAAAGAAAGAGCAGAAGAAATGGGGGGCAGGATAGGACAGAGGGAAATATAGTTAGTCTTACACAACACGACTATTATGGAAGTCATTTGCAAAACTACACAGATATGGCCTATATTGAATTGCTTGCCTTCCCAATGGGGATGGGGGGGGGCGGGGAGGGAGGAAGAGAAGTTGGAACTCAAAATTTAGGAACAACTGTTGAGTATTGTTCTTGCTGCTTGGAAATAAGAAATACAGGTAATGGGAAATAGAAAGTTATCTGGCCCTACAGGACAAGAGAGAAGATGGGGAAAAAGGAAGGGAGGGATGTTAGAAGGGAGGGCAGATTGATGATAGGGGTAATGAGAATGCTTGGCGTTTTGGGATGGGGGAGGGGAGAAATGGGGAGAAAATTTGGAACCCCAAATTTTGTGGAAATGAATGTTGAAAACTTAAATAAATTTAAATACAAAAAAAAAAGGAGAAGAAGAAGACCAATGACAAGAGGAAAGTGCTGTCTTGTTTCGCAAGTGAACTGGATAAAGGGAAGCAGGGTTTTGCAAAATCAACAGCCCCACTCTCTCTTTCAGAGTCATCATAATGTGGCAAGATATAGTTCAAGGGAACTGGGAATGGCCCCAGATGCTGTGGGAAACCTTGGCCTTTTAAAACTAAGGTCTTTCCCAGGCTTCACAGCACCCATTTAGTACTTAAAGGCTAGGTAAGAACTGAGGCAAAAGATGGCTTCTGTTTCCTTCACAAAAGAATCAGTCTGGAAGGGGAGGACTCTCAGAGTGAGGGAACTGAGTACACACCCAAACTTGATGTGGTCCTTGATTCTAGAGGTGAAGAATAATGAGGCCTTGGTGCTATATATGTGTCCACACCCCATAATGTAACAACAATTCACTGAGTAATGTTTTGGCAGGCTACCTTTTCCAGGGATATTGCATAGAATGTGGACCAGAAATAAAAAGAACAAAGCTATTGTTAATTACCTAGGAAAAACAGGGCTATTTCACTTCTTGAACTTCTAACTTCTTGAAAACAGCTCCTATTATCTACCAAACTAAGGATTGGGTCTAAGTTATAAAGAACTGAATTATTGAAAGAGTCACAAAGTCACTGGAGGGTCAGAAAAACATTGAATGTAGTTGCGCTTTCTATGTGTTATGATGACTATTAATATTCATTTTTACTTTGTTATTTACAACTACTACTATTACTTCTGTTAAGAGGAGCAAATAAAATAACACAGTGTCCCAAAAAGTCTTAGTGCACTTTTAAGCTTTTGATAACAGAAAACTGAAAGCATCAGAAACTCTTTGCTGGTGTTTTCTGGGTCAGCCCATTCTGTTGTGACAGAACTTGTTGAGTGAGCTCAGCTGACTATCACATGTTTAGCTTGCTGGCTAGATGTGGGGTACAACTCAGCTTTCCTTTTCTCCTGGTTTGCCACTTGCAATGCAGTTGGGCTCTGGAGCAGCACAAGCCCACAATCATGGACCACACAGACACCAAAGGAATATACATGGCACACACCTTGCATCATTGCTCCCATGTGGTTGGATCCCAGGTGTTAACCACAAATACTCAAGAGGAGAAAATCCAGGAGTCCTAAAACATTCAATCCAAGCTGATACTACTGGATCACTCCTTTGGGCGCTCACCTGGATTTTGATACTAAATTTTACCATGCCATTGAACTCTGTACCCACAATGTAAACTGGTTTGAAAGATATACTAGTCGGTCCTTCAGCACTACCAGTGTTCAAATGCTTCCATTTCAACCCAGATGTGGCTGAAAGTGACCAAGATTCTTTCCTGATACACAGGCCCCCATTTTATTGTTCCATTTCCTATACCCGGTTGCATTATATGATGTGAGGGGAGAATGTTCAAGTAGCTTGAAGCAACCCAGATCCATTAAAGAATTTCTTTAGAGGGAGAAATTACTTAGCCAGACTAAGTAATAATTATAACTTTATCCTGCAAGTAATGGAAGGTCTGGAGAAAGGAGAATGGCATAATTAAAATAACATTTGGGGGAAATTAATCTGACTTCTGTGATAGATGTTTGGTTGGTTGCTGTCCTTTGTTCTCAGAGGACCAAAATGACATCACCATGATAAAGTGAAGTTTCAGTGTGTCTGACTGTGGCTGATCAGACCAATATGAGCTCGGAATGTTCTACCCCAGGTTGGGCACAAATAGTCCGTGTGAATATTTGGGGTGGATACTCCAAATTTGCGCATCCTACGTTTACTTTGTGCTGTCTCAATTCTGCTTTGCTCAAAGAGCACAGAACACTTTCTGATGTGGGCACACCATACTGAGCAGTTCTGTACCAGTGTCTCCCATGTTGCACAATCAAATCCAAAGTTCTTGAGAGAGACCTTGAAAATGTCTCTGTGATAGATAGATTAGAAGGGAAAGAGACAAGCAAAGAGGCTAGTGTAAAAGTCTAGACAAGGGCAATAGAATTGAAAAGAAGGGACAGAATAAAATCATAGGCCATGGAATTTAAAACTATTCGTAATCTTAGAGATCATTTAGTTTTTTGTGTCATGGACCATTCTGAAAGTCTGGGGAAACCTGTGAACCCTTTCTCAGAATTATGTTTTTAAATGTGTAAAATACATCAAATTACAAATATTTGGGTTATAAGATCCTTACCCAAAATTTTAAATAAATTAAGAGACTTCTCGAGGTAAGAACAGAAGATATTTTATTCAATTCTTGCTACAAATAGGGCTAATGGAAGGAGGCAACTTACCAAGAATAAAGCACTATCATATACTCTAATGCAGAGAATCCCACCCCTCATTATCCCACCTCACAGCCTGAGCACGAAAAACTAGACAAGACCCAGGAAATCAGTTAACCAGGATCCACCTATCCAAATACATTTCCTTATCTAATGCTTAACTAACTGCTGATGTGGCTATTCTACAAAATGTAGAAAGGGGGGAGTGGGGGAAGGAGAGGGAGCTTAGCTGATGTGGCCATAGTATCAAACAAAGGGAGATTTGATTAACTTCCAAGTTTCAGCTGCAGTCCATAGCACTATTACTGAGAGAAGGGAGGGGAGGGGCCCTAACTGCCCACAAGCTCTGGATTCCTGGAAATCAGGGATCCAGAGAGAGAGGCCTTATGGAAAAGAAATTTTATTTGCTATATATAATATTCCCCATATTTTATTATGAGAAGTCTTCACAGTGTCCTTATTTCACTCACAAAGAAAACTAATTCTATTGAGAGGCAGTTATCAAAATATTGAAAAACAAATTCACAGATGATGGAGTAGGAATGCTTGATCTAGTCTCACGCATTTTACAAATAAGAAAATGAGGTTTAAAGTGATTCGATGACTTGCCCATGGCCCTATAGTAATAAGTAACTGAGCTGGAATCCTTTGAGAGGTATCTTGGAAATACTGACAAGAGTTGGTGACTAGATATCGGGCATGAGTGAAAAGCAAAGTATCAAAAGATGATTCCAATGTTTCAAATCTGAGGGATTTGAGAGAAAATGGTGGTGCCGTGAATAGGAAATCAGAAAATGTTGGAGGTGAGGAAGAGAGGAGCGGGAGACTCATGATTTAGAAAATTCTCATTTGAGGTTATAGCAAGAACCTAGTAGAGAGCTGAAACTTTGGAGTGAGTTCATGACTGGAATTACAAATGTTTCTTACAAAGGATAGGATCAGGTAGGGCACATTGGCAGAACAAGACACAGAAAAGCTACATTTAAAAAAGAAAGAGGACATTTAAATTATTGTAAAAGAAAGAATTTGTTCTTTAGCATAATTTTTTACAAGGGATCAAAGGAAACCAACCTTTGTCAGTAAGGTAATCAACATTTGTTAAGCTCCTATTACATGTCTTACTGGATGGGATAAAGAGAAGAAAATGAGCTGGAACTATTCAAAGTTCTATGAATTTTCTTTTGTAATAGGGGAAGGGAGATTTTGAAGGAGACATTCAGTACTTGTCAATACATAAAGGCAAAAATATAATAAAATGTCACAAAATATAATAACAGCAAAAAAAGAATAAAATAGAGTCAGTTATGTTCTCTCCAAAATCTACTTTTCTATACAATAGTACCATTAAAATCACCAAGCCTAAGGAATACAGAGAAATACAGGAAGAACTTTATGAAGTAATGCAAACCCCCCCAAAAAGTGAACTAGAATAAACAAAACCAAAATAGTGGAGTATATATTAATCATTGAGTGAAATCAGGTTAAGTGAAGACCCCTCAGGCTTGAATTCCTCCCAAATCCCCACCCTTCCTGCCAAAACTAAACTAAACTAAGTATCCCCCTTGGGCAAATGAAATGCTCCAGGATGAAGGAGAACCACCAACGTTCTGGTCAAGCCACATCAGCATTCTTCCCTTAAGTTCTGTATTTGGTAACAAAAACCCTCACTGGCGAGTAATAAACCTTTCCGTGTTCTTTGTCTTTGGGGTAAATTCCTATGCTTAGACTTGTTAACCTAAAAACTTGGTTAAGGAAAAGGCAACAGGCTAAATGCATACATTTTATGATTTAATCAATTAATCAATTCCCTATTAAAGAAAACGGTAACCTAATGAATTATGGAGCCAGAAAAATGTTCTGGCTACCGATACAAAGAATTGGGCAGCCTTAAATCTGTTTTAGGACAAAGAAGTGTTCTGTGTCCTTCAGATTTATGATCTCCATAAGTGATTAACTAGACGGTTAGAAAGGAATTTCTTAATTGCATAGGTTGTAAATACAATAAGATAAAATTTGACAAAGTTTCAAATAGAAATTACGACCTAAGATGTCTGTATTTTCTTTACCATTAACATGTCGTAACATTGTATATGTCTACAAATATTAAGATATGAAAAACGTCCCATTATTCAAGATAGTGTCTTACATTAAAGGTCTCTTCAGGAATGTTAAGTCAGCCCTGGTTGGCTTTTGTTGACATAGGAAGAGGCACTCTCTGAGTTGCTTCAGAGAGAACAAACAGATTATTCCAAAATTTTATATTAAACATTATCAGACTGTATGTGTGGATTCCCAGCCAATGGGAAGAGAGACTAGTGGGCTTCCACGTTAGGACTATATAGTGCTGAACTTCGTTCCACTCAGGTGCACTCCCTTGCTGACACCATCCATGGTCTTGAGGGAAGTGCCCCTTCTCATGAGGTTGTAATAAATTCCTTTTTGCCTTCTACCTTGAGAAGCCTCTGAGTTTAATTTGAGTAAGGGTCGCTGTATCCCACACAATCATGATCATATGAGGAAAAGCAAATAAAAATGAATGGAGAATTACTTCTCAAATTTTTGGAGCTAAGGTCAAGCATAAACTGAGGCATCTACAAAGAAAAAAACCATAATGGGTCTTAGAAAAAGGGACTAAAAAATATTATACTTCATGGATTGAAACTGATTAATTTAAATGTAAAATTGGTTCTAAGCACTTATATTTAGTTATCTGTATTGATGTTTAATGCCACGTTTCTAATAAAAGATTTAAAAATTTTTTTAATGCCTTGGCTTGACTGGGAATTTACGTTCTCTTTCTACTCCTGGATAGATGTCCTCTCACAGCATTCAATAGAGCAATTCCCCTCCCTTTTCATTTGCCATCTCCCTCCATTCCTCTGCACAGCTGTTTGTTCAGCTGTCTGCTTTGTCTGAGCCCTGAGGGTGGCCCAGGTGCAGAGGTTTAGCAGAGAATCTGGAGAATCTGGGCAGCCTGCTGGTTAGAGTCCTGGCACAGGGATGCAGATGGAAACTATGACTCCATTGCTAGAAGGAGCTGCTGAATGGAGGTACTCCCTTTACCAATACAGGCTAGCACCTTGATACTGAGATCACAGGTGTCAAATGGGCTAGTCATGGGCCACTTAGGGCCACAACACTGGGGTATAGCAAGAACCATATTAACATGCAATGAGAAAATAATTGATAAAATAGATAAAAAATATAATAAAACATACCTAATATTAATGTGTGGTTTTCTAAGTCAGTATGTGGCCAGCAGGGATTCTAATACATGGTTTGGTACCCCTGTTTCTATCTGAATTTGACACAACTGGCCTAGCTGATTTAAAAGTTAAATGACACCCACATCTACCCTGTGTCAAAGGCAAGACTTAAACCCAAGTCTTCCCAGTTCTATGCTAACTCTCTAGCCACTATGCCATCGTGGGTGTGCAAATTCAGTCTACTGTTTGTAAAATGGTAGACTTACATTCCTAGCTCTGTGAGCCTGGGCAAATCACTTAAACCCATTTGCTTTAGTTTCCTCATTGGTGAAATGAGGAAATGAGGAAAGAAAGAAATGGCAGATCCTTCCAGTACCTTTGCTAATAAAATTCCAAATGAAATCATGAAGGATCAGACATGACTGAAACAATTCAACAACAAAACCTTCAGAATAGTTCATTCACTGTGCAGGGATGCTGTTGTCTGGTAGGAAGGGGATCCTTCCTTACCTGTGTGGCTTTGGGCAAGTCATTTAACTTCCTTGAGCAACCGTAAGATGATAGACTGGGCTGGAGGGATTCTGAGATCTCTTCTAGATGAATTATTCTATGACTGCCTGCTAGACTATAACACCTCTTTTTTAATTTCTTGCTAATTCTTCCATGATGAACTCTTTTGCTCTGGGTCCCTGGATATTAATTCCCACATGTAAGCGAGGTGACTTCAGTGGCTAGAGCATTGAGCCTAGAATCAGGAAGATACTACTAGCTGTATAACCCTGGGCAAGTCATTTACCCATTGTCTGCCTCAGTTTCCTTAATTGTAAAATGAGGAATAAAAAGTAGCAGCTACCTCCTAAGTTTGTTATGAAGATCAAGTCAGATAATGTTTACGAAGTGCTTCATATAGCCTGGCATCTAGTAGGTACTTAATAAATTTTTATTTCCTCATCCAGAAAACCCTACTATGGCAGTTACTTTCTCAGGGATGATATGTGGGATAGATTTCAACTTGCAGCATGAAACCTCCAATGTTAAAGATGCTAGAAGCTTTTTGAACTATCCCTACAAAGTTCTATGGCTGCACAACATACCCTGCTCCTCCCCTGAATATAGTAACATCTCAGTTAACTGGTTTTAGGCCACTTTTTTAGGCTCCCTTCTCCCCCCACCCCATCTGGAAAATCCATGTAAAAATTTTTTGACCCTTCCTTTGTAACCGAGAAGAAATTTAAATTTTTTCTTTTGCTTTTACGGAGTGTTTACAGTAACTTATAGTAAAATTTGGGTTAAGTAGTTGATCATAGGCTCTGTGTCATCTGCTAGTCTTTGTGTGTTGTCGGCTGCTCCCACAAAACTCCTCCAAAATTCCCATTTAATTTTTTAGCTTGGATGGGGTAATTATAAATATTTTTGATAGTTATTTCAATATCATTGCTTTCTTTTGTAATCCTGTGGATTTCATGTGTCTAAAAACATGATTTTGGGAAAGTGTCTCCATTGACCCACTTAAAGAAAGCTGTCATGTGCTTTCCCTAAGCATTCTTTCCTCGCTGTTAAACATCACCAATGCTATCACTAAAGCAATTATGAAGCCCTGGATCAGATTAGAGAGTGTAGCTCACAGCTAAATTCTGAAGGGGGTTTATCTCATTCTTATCAACACTCATTGACTTTAGGTTAGCAAACAAGCAAAACAAGTAGATCAGAATATCCACTGGTTCCTATCAGTATAAACCTCCTATCTGCTGCAGGACTGTTCTTCCTCACTGTAACAGAATAGCATTAATACAACTCATTCCACATTTACTTTATTGTACTTTGTATTATACTGGGGATTTTCTTAATGTATGATTTCATAGATGGCTGGGTGGGGGGGGGGGGTCCCTTCCTTACATGAGTGACTTTGGGCAAGCCATTTAACTTCGTTGGGCAATTGTAAGATGATAGGCTGGGCTGGATGGATTCTGAGGTCCCTTCTAGATGAATTATTCTATGACTGTCTGCTAGACCATAAACTCCTAATCATGGGGCCATAGGATTTAGAGCTAGAAAAGACCTCTAATTAGACTAGATTCTGGTCGAATCCACTTATTTAATAAAGGAAAAAAATAGGCCTAGAAAAAGCAGTTCAATAATTTTACAAGAAGACATTAGCGTCCCCGCACCATGAATTAATTTCTCTGCAGGTTTTGTTGTTGAGCTGTTTCACTCATGTCTGACTCTTCATGACTCCATTTGGGATTTTCTTGGCAAAGGTACTGGAGAGATTTGCCATTTCCTTCTTCAGCTCATTTCACCAATGAGGAAACTGAGGCAAATGTGTTTAAGTGATTTGCCCAGAGTCACACAGCTAGGAAGTATCTGAGGCTGGATTTGAACTCAGGAAGATGAGTCTTTTTGATTCCAGGGCTCATGCTCTACCCTCTGCATTGTCTCCCTATGCTTCAATTCAAGTACCTTGGCCATATATAGTCCCCATGTGGGTGTTCCTCTAGTTGCCAACATGTGTACTCTTCCCATTTCTGATGTATGTATTTGTGGAAGAGTATTCTTCATGATTTGTCTTATTTCTACTTTTCTCATTATGCTATTTCATTAAAAGCCTTTCCTTAGAACTATTGTGTCCTTTAACTACTAAAGATAAAGCTATAGATAAACACTTTTGAGCTGGCTTGGGGTGGATGTGTATCCACAAAGCACCTTAGATAACAGTTAGCTTTGTCTAAGGGATCCCACTGTGTGTGTTGGGGCTGCATGTGTGTACCAAGGTGTTACATAGTAAACTGAAGAGTTAAGCTAACTTTCCACTACTTTTAGTGCCAATGTGTTTTATTCAGACCAGACCATCCTTGTAAGACTTTCAGTGCCTTGTGTGAGAGAGTTGACAAGTAGACAGCAGGAAACGGTCCTACAATCCTGCAGCAAGTTCAATGGCAGTGGTTCCCCCTCCTCTGGTACTGCTGTGACCCTGATGTTTCTGGAGCATGTAGGCTCCAGATATGGACATATCCGGATATGTTATATCCATCTATGTGGTCCATGGGTGGGAATTGGGGGTAGTTAGGTGATGCCCTGGATAAAGTGCTGGATAATCTTCCTGAAGTCAAGAAGACTCATCTCCTGAATTCAAATCCAACCTCAGACACTTCCTAGTTGTGTGAACCTGGGCAAATCACTTAACCTTGTTTGCTTCAGTTTCCTTGTCTGTCAGATGTGCTGGAAAAGGAAATGACAAACACTCTGTTATCTTTGCCAAGAAAACCCCAAATGGGGTCATGCAGATATAGACTCAACTGAACCACAATTAAACAAACCAAGGTTGGGAATCAATGCTACTCAAGATGCAGAATATGGAGAATATACCAGCAAGATCTGAACAGTTGACCTGTCCTGAATTCAGTCTCAGAGAGATGTATCTGATCCTTCACAGCTGAGCTCATATCTCATTGTCAGAGAAGACTGCCCTACAGTGGCTAACTTTATGACAGATATTGACACCATAATAATTATTAAATAATTAAATTAAATTATTTTTGCCATAATAATTATTTCTCTTAGGACCTTGCCTCTACATTTAAACCTTGACCAGAATCATCAAGAACAGAGGTTAACTCTGGGCATAGTTTCACATAGTTTCCCTTATTTTAATAAGGGAAGAACCCCTGGTATTCATATCTTCAATTCATGTACATGGTAAGTACAATCTATAATATGGGCATAATAGCAATACATTCCTGCCTCATAGGGTTGAGATTACAAAGGCACATTCCAATGAGGCTGTCTTGTAGACAATTGAGAAATCAAAATGAACTGACCTAAAAAGACTTGGTAAAAGCTTCATATTGGAATCATACATTTTTAGCCCTGTGATGACATAGGAGAGCAAAGCAGGTATATGACTTGTTCAAGGTCACATTTATAATGACAAGGTCTAGCTAAGAAGAACCCAGATATCTTGGGAAAGAACACAAGTAGCTCACAATTCTTTCCACTAGACCAGGGGTTTTCAAAATCTTTTTGGATCCCTTTGGCTGTCTGGAAAAATCTATAGACTCCTCTAAAAATTGTTTTAAAACACACAGCATAAAATATTACAAAGGAAAATAACTATTGAAATATAGTATTTATTTATTATAAATTATTTAAATATACAGAAATCAAATTTTAAAGCAAACTCATGGACCCCAGATAAAGGACCCCTTCCCATGACTATATAACACTTGTAGTGGTGATAGCAGCCTGGTAGCAGCAACATTAGTAATATTAGTGGTGGTAACTGACTTTTTATAGCACTTTAGGTCTGCAAGTGCTTCACATATATTCTCATTTTGAAGCCACACCTACCTGTGAGGTGGCTATTACACATCCAACTGCCTCCAAAACTGAGGCTCAGGCAAGTAAAGTGACTTGTCCATCATTTTGTTCTCCTGCTCAATGAACTGCAGTGGCTCCCCAGTACCACAAAGATCCTAAGCAATCTCCTCTGTTGGCATTTAAAGCACTTCATAACCTGGCTCTAATCTACCTCAGCAGGCTTATTATATATATTTTTCCCCTTCACATAGTCTATATTGCAGCCAAAATGTCCATCTATCACTTGGCTCTATGTCTCTGTCCAGATTATATTCTCCTTATTTCTGCCTCTCAGAATTTCTTGTTTCTGCTCAGACTCCACTTCTGACAGGAGGCCTTTCCTCATCCCCAGAGCGCTAATATCTCTTCCCTCTCCACCAAAATTATCTTATATTTTAAAATATTATTAAATTACATATGACTTATAATATACCATTGTGCATGATATAATACATAAAATATATTACATTTAATACACATTATTGCATGTACTCATATGATTATGTCTCCACCAATAGAAGACTACCTCCTTGAGGACAGAGACTTTGTCCTCATGTCACCAGTGTCTAGGGTAGTTCTTTGCGCATTGCTGTTGTTCACTCAGGTCCAATTCTTCATCATCCTGTGAACCATATCATCCATGAGGTTTTCTTGGCAATGATACTGGAGCAGTTTGCCATTTTCTTCTCTGGTGGATTAAGGCAAACAGAGCTTAAGTGACTTGCTTAGGAACATGCAATTAGTAAGTGTCTAAATCTGGATTTGAACTCAGGTCTCCCTGACTCTAGATCCAGCACTCTGTACACTGAGCCATCTGGCTGCCTCTTTGCACACAGCTAATGTTTAATAAATTCTTGTTGATTTATAGTATCAAAAGTGAGATTTCTATTTGAATTTCTGCTGACACTAAGTCCAGCATCCTTTTCATCAGGCCACACTGTATCATTACTTCCTGTCAACAAGCTCTTCTTGTCAGTGGAGCTCATCCCTTCTCATGGCTCCAATTGCTTATTTCTTAATGTAGCACAAGTCTATATCCCTAAGCCTTCAGCAATGACCTTTCATCAAAGTTCTAATGTTACATTTAATTTTTTTAAAAATCCAACAACTACAAATCCATGTCATCTATCAAAGAATTGTAGATTTTTATTGTTGAAAAGAGCCCTAGCAATGCTTTCATATTACAGATGAGGAAACTAAGGTCAAGGTCAATTACACACAGAGCCAGGTCTATAACCCAGGTCTCCTGACCCTCAGAGGTTCAGTGACCTTTCTACCACACTATGTTGCTTTTTGCTTCAGAAAAATGAATAGATGTAGAAAGTATTTCTAATAATCCATGACTACTTGATTTTAACATTAAGATTTAAAATAATTTCTCACATTCATCTGATTGCAATCTTTCAGCTTTCTATACAATCTACCATCATGACCTTAGATTCAATATATCCAGCTTCCCCACCAAACCATGATTTCTTCTTCTGGCAACACTGGTTTCCTAATCACCCTTCGATATAGGATAGAAAGGAACAAAGTTCTTCAAAATCTCTACTGAAATCCTTTCAACCCAACATTATTGTCTTCAACCTAAGAGTCGGCTGTATTTTACCTAAGTTTCTGGGAATGGAGTCCTGTCTCAAACTGTACTCTGGCAGCTAATCCTCATCACAGACTATGATGCTTGGCTATATGGCTACACACACACACGCACATGCACACATACATGCACATGCACACACACACACACACACACACCCCAACCCCAAAACATATACCCTGCTGCAAGAATGGACAGTATAGCAGACACCAGTAAAGTTCTACAACAGAACTACATTTCAATACCAACATAACCTATCTTTCCTGGTCATTGACTGAAGTCCTTGACCACAGGCAAGGGGCATAGAGCTCACACACAAAGAAGAGGAAGGCAGGATTAACAACTGCTAAGGAAAGGATCTGAACTGCCATTATACAGCTATGCTGAAGTTGTCCAGATTCAGCATTTCTACTTTGGAAAAATTCAGGGAGTAACACACAGCTCCTTGACCATTCCACCATTACCCAGAAAACTCCACTCTAGGGCTCTCTTCTTCTCCTTGGTGACTCCTTCCCAGTACCACCACTTTATAAAAGACCTCATCCATGCTTCCCTTCCCTCCTGCCTTAACTCTCTCCAGAATCCTTCTCTTTCTTCTTGCCAACCACATTGTTCACTGTTTCCCCCATCCACTATCTATCTCTTCTTTATTTGTTGTCTTTTTCCATTGGAGTATAAGCTCCTTGAGGACAGAGACTGTCTTGCTTGCTTTTGTATCACCAGGTCTTAGCACAATGCCAACCATACAGTAAGTATTTTATCTTTATATGGATAAATGGTTGACCTTGGAGTCAGGAAGCCCTAAATTCAAGTCCTTATTCCAATACATACTGGAGGTGTGACAGATAGCTAACCACTTAGCCTCTCACCGCCCCAAGCAACTTGCTAAGTTACAGAGGAGTTACTCATGAGGAGAAGAAGTGAACACACAAAGAGTCTCTTATACTGATGAAACTATGCATCTGCTCTAGACCAAAATAACCCCCAGCATGGAATATCCCTGCATTCCATATCAAACATGACAGTAATCCTAGTAACTGACTTTTACATCATGCTTTAAGTTTGACAAAGATTATTTCATTTGATAGGTTAGTGGTATCCAGCAGCAGGCAAGACCTATTAGGGCAGCAGTGGTACCCAATACCACCAGGATCTGGTGTTACTCCTGGAACAACCAACTGATGGGCAGATGCCCCAAAGACAACTGTAAACCCACTGCTTCTTCTTGGTTTTGTTTTGATTTGGTTTTTAGGCAATCTGGGTTAAGTGACTTGTCCAGGGTCACACAGCTAGTAAGCTTCTGAAGTTGAATTTGAGTCAAGTCCTCCTGACTCCAAGGCAGGTGCTTTATCCACTGTACTATCTAGCTGTTCCAAGATCACTACTTCTTGGGCAGGTCAGTCAGTTGGGTTCTTGTTGCATCAGTGTTCAAGGAATAGATATCTCCAACTACCTCTGAGCTGGCCTCCATGTCACTAGTTTCAAGCATGGTGGATGTACACAGAATGGACTGAGGATTAGCATGAGGAGACTAAAAACAAGGGGGCATTTTTTATCTTCTTAAAGCATTAGTTTTGTCATATCACTTTCTGGCTCAAGAAACTATAATACTCAACATGGTACAGGGGAAGGGATACTGGATTTAGGGTCAGAGGAACTGATTCTGTGTCCCAACCCTACCACCTACTTACTAGTTGAGTGACCTGGAACAAATCATTTAATGTCTCTGGGTCTCAATTTCCTTATCTGCAAACTAAGGGGGTTTTTCAACATTTCCTTTTAAGTAATCATACTGTCCTGATGATTCCTAGAACTTCCTGTTCTCTTGTCCACTGCACTAGATTTAGGAGATAGGCTACAAAAATGCTCAGGTCCTTTTTGTGAGAAGGAGCAATTTATTGTCCTGAACCTTTGAATTTACCATAGGTGGGGTAGGAGAAGGTTGCTAAGAATGAATGACATGTTCTTAAATTAAATAAATTTGGTTCCATCACCTTCATTCTTGTACATACAATGTGTATAATAAAATAAATTATTTTTCACTTGCATGTGGTGAAACTTACCTGCCACTTTTTTGCTCACTCAATTAACTTTTTAAGAATTTTCTATGAATACATCCCCTCTCCTTTTCCCTTCCCTTTCCTACCCTTCTCTTTCCTTTCCTTCTTCTCCTTCCCTTCCCTTCCATTTTTCATTGCTTTTCCCCCTCCCTTCTCCTCCTTTTCCTTTCTTTTCCTTTCCTTGATCAGGACTTTAGTTGTTAGTGTAGGAAATGGTGTCAAACTCAAATAGAGATACCTGCTTCTGGCTTATTGACTTTGAAAAACACTTTATTAACATTATCTATGTTGTATTGTATTTTTATTCATTTTGTTAAACATTTCTTAATTACATTTTAATGTTTCTTCCATGCTTGAGAGTTTTACAGGCCCACAAGGGAGCAAGTTTGACATCTTTGGTACAGGGAACTGTCTCTCAGTGAAGAAACTCTCTCTACTGATGGAGCATCTACTCATCAACTTATGATCTTAGAGAGTTGACTGGAGCACTTAGATGTTAAATGACTACCCAGGGTAACAGAGGCAGTATGTGTCAAAAGTAGGCCTAGAACTCAATTCTTTCTGACTCAGAGGCCCTCCTTCTAACCACTATATCATGACAAAGAAGATTATCTCAAATAATTTCACTACGCAGAGTTTAGTATCATTTGAAAATTTGAAGAAGGGGTTTTTAACCTGGGGTCTCTGTGGTTTCTTAGGAAGTCTATGAACTTGGATGGGAAAAAATTATATCTTTATTTTCACAAACTTTTAACTGAAATTCAACATTTCCATCAGCTATGAATGTTTTCAACCAGTCCCAGTAGTACTGAAAGTCCCTGTGACATTGCCACAATAGAAAAATAAATATAAATCATTTATAAAAATGACAAATTAAAGTTTTAATTCCTGTGGTACCTTGATGATTGCCACTGAATTTCTTTTAGTGACTCATGGAATTTTCCTAACTAGAAACTTGAAGTGGCTAACCCTGATTTCCTGTTCACCTCCTGGGAAGAGTCAGGGATCTCTGACTCACCAAGATTAAATTTCTCCTCCTTGTCCACGGTGGTCAGACATTTGAATTCCCAAGCAATTGGGTCTTCAGGCTTATTCCACTCTTTGCTCATTATGTGTCATGGAAAATTTAGAAAGCTATAGATATACAATGAAAATGTTGGGGAAAAATACTGTTAGAACCCATCTAACCTTGAAGGCATGATATCTGCCAGTCTAAGCCATACTATTCTAATTTAGCTTAGGGTTATCTGAAGGTAGAGTTAGAGCAATGAAACTAGGGTGCTTTAGTTTAATTTGTTCTTGGAGAGAAAAGAAGAAACAGTGGTATACTTTGGTACCACAAAAAAATAGGTACTTGCTCATTGTCACCAAAAACATCTTTTTAAAAAATTTTTTTCAAAGAGCAAAAATCTATTTTCTCTCCTTCCCATATCCCTCCTCCTCCTGAAAAAGAGAAAGGAAAAAAACCTTTATAACAAATATGAGTAATCAAAGAAAACAAATTCCCACACTGGACATGCCAAAAAAAAATATGTTTCAATCTATACCTTGAATCCATCACCTCTCTCTGTTAGGAGGTAGGAAACATGCTTAATCATAGGTCTTCTGGAACCATAGTTGGTCACTGTGTTGATAAGAATTGTTTTCTTTTAATCACTATACTATCTTTTTCCACCTATCTTTTTAGGTGTCAAGCTGCCTCAACTTTTTTTCTTACTTACTAGATTCTCAAAATGATACATCCCTTAAGAGAAAAAACCATAGGCGATGCTTCAACATCCTCTCTCAGAGTGCCTTCTATCTACTCTGTATGTATTATCTATCTGCTGAATTATTTACATTTAATTCCCCAATTAGCATGTAAACTCCCTGAGGACAGAAATTGTCTTGTTTTTCTTTTTGGCTTTTCTGTGTATCCCTGGAATTAGCACAGTACCTGGAACCTAGAAAGTATTTAATAATTGTTTGTTAATGTGACCCTCCCCCTTCCCTCTGCTCTGTAATAATGACATGCCAATCAATCTATTACATATTTAAAAATGATTTACCGCAGAAAATATTCAATTGAATGAGGGGCATTCTAATAGAAGACCCAGTCTCAGTGTTCAACTTCTGTCTTCATCTAACAGAAATTGATCAAGTACCTATGTATAGACCACTGGACTAGGAATTAAAGTTTAGATAAGACCCAACCCCTGTCTTCAAGAATCTTGCCTCCTTATAGTAAGATGAAACTGTAATATAAATCATGTACCATATTACACAAGAGAGAATGGCAAAACAAATTGCTACATCTTCATCATCATTATCGTCATCAATGACAAGCATTTATTAAACACTTACTATGTGCCAGGTATTGCACATGGCGTCCAAGGGGAAAGACAACTTGGGAAATTAGGGAAAGTTTAGGGAAGGAAGTAGAGTTGGGCTTTAAAAGATGGATAGTAATTTACTATACATTCATTCTGTTAAATTTTGCATCCTTAGGTTCAGTCCAACACTCTAGTAGTGTTAAAAGTATAATTAAGCTACACTCTAAGACTTTTGGGACACTGTATTTTTGGATAGGGTCCTCCAGTGTGCTAGCTGTTCCACTCAGCTTTGTCACCTGCAAATATGATATAGGTGCCTTTTATGCTATCTTAGTCTTTGATAAAAGTTAAATATAGCTTGATCATGATTAATGCAAATAATAAATCCTCTGAAAAGATGACAGATATTTGAATTTGCATTCTTTGAAGTTATAATTAGGCAAATGCAGTATAGAGTTAAGCATAGATCCCTGGGACACTCCACTAGAGACTTTTCAAAGAAGGACTATAGTATTCCTTGAATTTAGCCATTCAATCAACAACAAATCCATCTAACTTTATTGCTATCGGGCCCTTTTTTCCATCTTTTTTTTTTTCACAAGAAGAACATGAAATACTTTTCAAATGTTTTGTTAAAATCTAGGTCAACTACATGTACAAAATAATATGTAAAGGCAACAAGGGCATAGAGAGCTGGACTTGGAATCAGGAAGACCTAAGTTCAAATTCTATTTCAGACATTCACTATTATGTGACCCTAAGGTAAGTCACTTAACTACTCAGTCTTAGTATTTGTAAAAGGAGGATAACAATATTACCCACTTTACAGCATTGTTTAAGGATTAAGTGAGATAATATATGGAAAGTATGTTGCAAACCTTAAAGTGTTATATAAATGCTATCTATTAGTAGGATGTATGTTGTATATATGTATGTATGCATGTCGTACAGCCAGGTATTAAACCTTGGCCTTTCCATTCCAAACCCTATGTTCTTTCCACCACACTGCACCATTTCCAAAAGCAACAGAATGTGCAGAATGTGGCTCCCCATATCACAAGTGGATTTCTCTTGGAAGCAACAGTCCAGAGAGTACCTGAGAGCTGCTTCTGGAGTGCTTTGTGGACACAATCATCAATCTCTGTTTATTCATCTCCATGGAAAAAATGAGACACAAACATATCCCTGGATATACAGTCTAACTGGCTAAACCTTTCATGAGGGAACAGAAAACATCCCTGCCTGTCATGTATTTCTTTAACATAAATTTTTATTAGAAATGAGCAAACATGGACAAACATACACACTTCAATACACAAAGAAAATAAAAGTGGATTGAATTTGAAACTGCAAAGTCTGTTATAGTCAGTATAATTTTAAAGTGTATATTGAGTGTCCCAAAAGTCTTAGTGCTATTAACTTAAAATAGCGCTAAGACTTTTAGGATAGCCTGTATAAAATTTAGAATACTAACAATGAAACTTCCCTGTTTGCCTCTGTCCTCTTCTGAATTTCCTTCTGCTCTCTTTTCTGAATTCCAAAAAATATTTCACAAGTGGTATTTCTTCTCTTCTCTTTTTTGCTTCACTAGCACCATCTACCTTCTAACCCCATTGCCACAGGAGCCCCCACTTGGAACTGTGGCAGGCAGAATGTTGTCAATGAGAGTTTCATCCTTCAGTCAAGAACAATGTTTTACTTGCTACATACTCACATGATTTAACAGCAGACAGAACTCTGTGTACATTTGAAGGATGGATCTCCCATTCACCAGTCTTCCCCTCCTCCCTCCCTATTACATGACAAAAGAGTGTAGTCTAACTAAATAAATATCTGCACTGCTAGTCTGAAAATGGATATCATATATTCCTCTTTCTATGTGTCTAATCCCTCATCTTTTTGCTAAGAGGTAGGAAGCACCATTTTATCAATCTTTTGAAATTGCTATTGGACATTGACTTGATCAGAGTTCTAAAGTTTTTTCAACGTTATTTATCTTTATATTATTTTGCAAACTGTTCTCCTAATTCTATTCATTTCATTCTGAATCAGTTCATACAAGTCTTCCTAGAACTCTCTGAATCCATCCCCTTTGTTATTTCTTATGGCACAATAACATTCTATCACATTCACATGCTCTAAATTTGTTCAGCCATTCCACAATTGATGTGTGTCCATTTTGTTTTCAATTCTTTGCTATAAGGAAAAAGTGCTGCTGTAAATATCTTTGTACATACGAGTCTTTTCCTGTGTCTCTGATCTCTTTGGGCTTTATACTAGGAGGTATCACTGGGTCAGAGTAAGGACAGTTTGGTAACTTTAGAGTATAGTTCCAAATTATTTTCCAAAATGGTTGGACTGGCAGAACTAAGATGGCAGATTAGAAGCAGGGATCTGCCTGAGCTCTCCACTCAATCCCCACAAAATACCTGTAAAAAATGACTTTGAACAAATTAGAACAGCAGAAGCCACAAAATGACAGAGTGAAACAGATTTCTAGCCCAAGACAATCTGGAAGGCCCACAGAGGGGTCTATTGCACCGGGTTCAGAGAGGAGTACAACCCAGCACGGGCACAGAAGGGACTGGAGCAGCACCTCAGGGTGCTGACTCACTGTGCAGTAGTTTCCAGACTTCTCAACCCACAAACACCAAAGATAGCTTCAAAGGTCAGTGGGAAAGCTCTTTCACCTGGGTGAGAAAAGAACTTTGTCCAGCCCTAGCCTCAGCCCTAGCCTCAGCCCCAGGAAGGCAGCAGCCACTGCTACAGCAGTCAGCTGCTTCTGGAGCTCTCGGAGGGGGAATTGAGTTCTGATCTGGGCCACAGTACTGGATAGTGATCTTGGGGCCAAGAGGAGTACTGGCATGGTAGAGTTGGTGGCAGCTGTGGAGAGAGAATCCTACTTGCAGATCCAAGGCAGAAAAGAGTGCCTGTGGCTGCTCACAGTTCAGAGTGCAGGTCACGAAAGGAGTAAATACCTCTCCTTCGATCATGAGGGCAGACTGTATTCCAGGCATGGGTGAATCATGGAGGTGAGAAATAGAATGTTGGGTTTAGAGAACAGATAGCATACCAACGTGACTACAACATAGAATACATATTAGAGATTCATATGAAATAAAGCTTGAAAAGTAGGTAGAAGCCTGATTGTAGAAAGTATCAGTCATGTAAAGTCATGTAGAAAGTATCAGTACCAAGCTGAGAAGTTTGTATATTATCCTAAAAGCAGGAGGGAATTATTGAAATTTCTTGAAAAGGAGAATAACATGATGACACCTGTATTGTAGGAAAATGATTTTGGCAGCTGCATAGAAGTTGGATCAAAAAAGGGAGAGTAGGGAGATCAGTTAGAAAGGCATTATAATAGTCCTAGTGAAGCCTGATGAGGTCCCAAGCTAAGGAGGACATGGTGTAGGTTTCTGACAAACAAGATGCCAATTTTGGCTATATTAAGTTTGAAATGTCAATGGGACATCCAGTTGGACAGGTCCAACAGACTGTTGATGAAGTAGAACTGGGTTCAGAAGAAAGATTTAGGCTGGTTCTATAGATCTGATTGGGCACAGAAATGATATTTGAACCTATCAGAGCTGATGTGATCACCAAAAGAATTAAAGAAGAGAGAAAACCCAGACTAGAGTCTTGCAGTGCCCCTATCCTTGAGAAGCAGGAATTGAATGATATCTCAGTGAAGAAAGCTGAGAAAGAGTAGTCAGTTGTAGGAGAACCTGAAGAAAGGTGTGCCACAGAAGTTGGAAGAGATAAGACTACCTAGAAGAAGAGATGGTCAATAATACCGAAATCTTCAGAAACCAAGCAGCATGAGGAGAACCAGTTGAGAAGATTTAGCAGATAAAAGTTCATTATGGGGCACACTCATTCATTGTTGGTGGAGCTATGAATTGGTACAATCCTTCTGGAAAGCAGTTTGGAATTATGCAGAGAAAGTGATTAAAATTCTGGTACTCTTTGACCCACGGATTCCAGTTGTGTGTATATATGTGTGTACACACACACATACACACATATACATATATATAATATATATATATTATATATATAATATATAGTATCTATCTATATATATACCACAAGATGGTTAATGACCAAAAGAAAGTCCTCTTATATACCAAAAGATTTAGAGCAACATTTTTTTGTGGTATCCTAGAACTGAAAACAATATAGATGTCCACTAATAGGGGAATGGCTAAACAAATGACAATATATGAATATAATGGAATTTCATTGTACTGTAAGAAAAAATGAAGATGATGAATGCAAAGGAACCATGAAAACATAGTTCATAGTTTACCATCAACCATAAAAAAGTTTATAACTTACAGTTCATGTGAACTGATACCAAAAACAAACAAATAAGCAAAACCAGGTGAATAACATATACAATGACTAATAATAACTGCTAAGAATTCTATAGAACATATAGCACTTCACGAATATTATCTCATTCGATTCTCAGAACAAACCCACAAGGTAAGTGCTATTGCTATTCCCATTTTACAGATGAGGAAACTGAGGTTGAGAGAGGTTAAGCAACTTGCCCGCGGTCATTCAGCTAGTATGCATCTAGCAGAGAATTGGAACTCAGATCTTCCTGACTGTGATTTCAGTGCTTTATCTAAATGGAAAGAAAATCAATAACATAACAACTAAAGCTAAATGCTGTGAAATTACAACCAGCTTGGCCCCAAAGGACAGATAAGGGAAAACACTTCTCCCCAATTCTTTGCAGAAATAAGGGATGATGTGGCATACTCTATATAAATACTGGTTTTGGATGGATAATACTGATTAGTTTGTGGAACTTCTTTCTTCCTCTTTTTTTTCCTTTTTCTTTATTATCAAAGATGACTCTCTGCGGAGAGAGTAGAGAGATATAGTGGGAAATGGAAGTGATCAAAATAATGTAAGATGCCAATAAAAATTTAGGTAGCTGGGAGCAGGGGCAGTGTGTGTAGTGGATAGAGTGCCAAGCCTGGGGTCAACAAGACCCCCTGCATTCAAATCCAGCCTTAGACACTTACTAAAAGTGTGACTCTAGGCAAGTCACTTAACCCTATTTGCCTCAGTTTCCTCATCTGCAAAATAAACCGGTAAAGTTTATGGCAAACCTTTCCAATATCTTTGCCAAGAAAATCCCCCAAAATGGGTCGAAAGCATTTGACATAACTGAAAATGACAAAACAACAACAAAAAATAAAAATTTAATTTTTAAAAGAGATCATAAATAATGGTGACAAGACAGCAATTTGTCCAGGGGTGGGATCATAAACCATTATATTTCTTTGTGTCTGTTTGTGTGCCTCTGTGTTTCTCTGGGCAGAGAATGATGCTATCCTGTAAATTACTGATGAGCTTAAGGCACAACATTCACCAAAGGACTTCAATATAGGGCCACAATGTCCATGTGAACTACATCCTTGGACACACCTTCTGAGTGCTCTCACAGTTTCTTGGTGTGCTTATGCCAAAAGTTAAAGGACCCTAGCAGTAAAAGATCGCAAGACCTGGAACTAACTGAAAACGAAAATACATGGAGGAGTGGTGAACTAGGAATCTGGAAGACCTGAATTTGAAACCTACTTCAGATCAACTAACTGTGTAAGATCTGACAAGTTACTTAATTAACCTTTCTTAATTTCAGTTTCCTTGTCCATAAAATGGGAATTATAATTAAGCTTATACTATAGACTTATAAATACTTTAGTAGGATATGTAACATAAAATATAAACACTATAGTATTTACTTTTCAGAATTGTCAGAGGATCAATGAGGTAAAGGCATGCAAAGCTTATAAACACTTAAGTGGCACATAAATGGATAACCATTATTATTAAACACATTGCTCTATAAATATTTGCAATTTACCTCTGTTGCATCTGATTTTTTTGTACCTTCAACTAGGTGGTACTGAGCATAGAGCACTGGGCTTAGGGACAGGAAGACCTAAGTTCAAATTCTGACCCAGAGACTTACTAACTTCATGACCCTAAATAAATTACTTAGCCTCAGTTAAACATTTGTAAAATTAAGGAATTGGACTCAATGTTCTACATAAGACCACTTTCAAGCTCTAAATTTATGATTCTCCAAATTCTCCTAACTACATGTTTACATGGGTTTTTTTATACTGAGTTTATTGAACACATGTATATATTCTTTTTTCCCCTGTCTCTGTCTTTTGCAATTTGTACCTGGATTTTTCCATAAATGAGTAAGACTAGGTAGAAAATGGAGAGCTAAAAGATGCATGATTACCTGTATCACCAAGTGGAACATGAGAAGGCCTCTGTCCCAGATAGGAACCAGAGGCATGCCAAGCATTATTTGCATTTCAAAGAGACACACCAAGGAAGGTAACTCTGGTTAATTTGCTGTTTTTAATAGCTAGGGAATCCTTTGGGAGTTTTATTTCATTTATTTATTTATTTTCCTTAGGACTATAGAATTTAACTATAAATTGCCCAGCATAAGGTAGAAACTCAACTTTGTACCACAAGTTATACTTTTGTCAAAATAACAGAGCATGCATATAGATTAAGGAACCAGAGTCAGATAAGATAAAAAGTTTAAATAAATTAACCAGAAATACTCAGCACTTGAAGATTTTGACTGCAAAAGATGGGCTAGTGATGAACCAAACATACACAAATGCTTCAAAAGAAAAGTTTTCAGGGATTATGAGTGGGTTGTGTACTGTAAGAACATTGCTTACTTTTTGGAATATATATATCTCTGTACAGTTCAACACTGGGTTTGGGGTTTTCTCCCCTCTCGGAACCTCATTTCTCTTTCAATAGCTAAACCCTCTAAATCCCTTGAGAGAGAACGTTGTTGTCATTCCTCAAGACTTAAAGTTTGAATTTTATCTCCATTGAATTCACATACAGAAAGGGAATGGTATAATAGAAAGAAAAACATGTTATAACTGCAGGTCATAAAAGATATCCTGTTTAACAATATTTTGAAGTAATTGTTGGTAACATGAGACTAGATACAAAATGAGGAAAGTGACTCAAAGAAATGTAAAGTTTAGTTGCGATGAAGGTGCAGCTAGGTGACATAGTGGATAGAGAACTGAGCCTAGAGTCAGGAAGACTCATCTTCCTGAATTTAAATCTGGACTCGAACACTTCCCGGGCAAGTCACTTAACCCTCTTTGCCTCAGTTTCCTCATTTGTAAAATGAACTGCAGAACGAGACAGCAAACCATTCCAAGAAAAACCCGAATGGAATGACAAGGAGTTATACATGACTGAAAAAATTTGCAGGTAAAACAATGTCTTGACAAGTGTCTTTTCTCATAAATAATAAAGGGAACATGCTAAGACATTCCTGAACATGCAGAATCTTTGGGTTAATGCTTTCTCCCTCTTGGATTTGTTTGAGAATCCTTCAAGAACTGTTTCAAGAAATCTACTTAGTCCGTGGGAATCATGGGGTTTTTAATCCAAGTATTTTGAAGAGAATTCTACTATTTCTGTGGTGCTTCTCTTTTTTCAGGTATGACGTTAATAATGATACCGATAATATCTGGGGAAATGTCCAACCTTTCTATGGTTTCTTAAATGTTACTGTCACTGATTACATGCAATGAATACACTTGTACACTAATAAGAATTTATTAGTTTATTAATTGGTTTACTATGTGGAAACACTGAAGTAAGTGGTAGGGAAACACACGTACACACACACACAGAAACAGAAAGAGAGATTCTGGAAGACCTCACATTCTATTGGTGGAGACATGTAAATAACTAGCTACATAGAAGGTATATATAGGGTCTTAGGCAAACATCTAGGCTTGAGATCTAAGTTATGCTATTTTTTTTAGGGATTTAATTTCTTGGGTAAGGTTTACCACTCTCTCATCTCATTTACTTATTTCTCTTACAATTCTTTCCTCCAGAGCTTTTAATTTGTAAAACATTTCTTGCTTCATTTCTCTTGAATATCCTGGAGACATAGTGAATAGAATGCTGGACTTGGAGTCAGGAAGACCTGAGTTCAAATCTAGTTTCAGATTCTTAATAGCTACCACCCTGGTTAAGTCACTTAACTTCCATCTGTCTCAGTTTCCTCACTGTAAAATAATAGCATCTACCCAGGGTTATTGTAAGAATAAAATGAGATCATATTGGAAAAAATGTTTTACAAACCTTAAAATGCTGTAAAAATTGTTAGCTATTATTCATTTAGTCTTTGTGAAAAATACATTTCTTTTCCTTTGAGTTTCTCCATCTAGGTTAGATTTTTGGGTATTTCTAGATCTAAAATAGTTCTGCGTTGCAGGCGGTTTCTTGTATGATTTACTTATCTCTCTAGCTATAGATGTTGAAGTTGGGCTTTGTGTCTAGGCTAAGCTCTGTTACTTGCTGTGCTGAGTGGAGGTGGTCAGTCCTGCTGACCCTGGACCTGGGTTACCTAAATTGTTGTGCTGACCTCTACTTCCTGCCACCAGTATTCCCTCCCTCTGGCCCCACCACCCAACTCTTAGCTTGGGGTCCATGAACTTGGTTTTATAAAATAATTGTATTTCAATATGGTTGGTTTTCTTTGTAATCCTTATATATTTGTAATCTTATATATTTTGTTTTATGATAATGATACAGCTTTAGATAAAGTTAATAATAATAGCTAGCATTTTTTTAGTGCTCATTATGTGTCAGAAACTATGATAAGTGTTTCACAAAAATTATCACATTTGATATTTATGGTAACCCTGGGAGGGAGGTATTCTTATTATATCATTTTACAGTTGAGGAAACTGAGGCAAGAAGTCACTTGCCCAGGGTCACACAGCTAGTAAGTGTCTGAGGGCAGGCTTGAACTCCTGGTCTTTCTGACTGCTGGCCCAGCACTCTAACCATTGTACTGCCTAGCCAGCTCTACAGAAGCTCTGTAAAGCTTATACCCAACAACTCTGTCAATCTGGCTACCCCTGGGGCATCATTGGCAGTTGGAGACCCAGAGGATAGGAAGATTACATGGCACTGGGCATAGACTCAGGACTAAGGAAAATCCCAGGAAGAAAACTCCAAATGAAAGGGCAATTGAAGGACATATCCATGAACTGACAAAATCAGGGCATAAACATCAGGAATGGAAAAACCTTCCTGGAAGCCTTCACTTTGCCTTGGCTTCTCTCCTCCTCCTGGAGGCAGCTAGAGATTTCAGTAAAGTGGTACAGTTGTTCTCCTTCAGCTGTGGTTTTCACATGATGTGTAACAGAACATAGGTTTTCCTATAAGAAATACATTATTTTTTATCAGGCCACCTGAATACACTGTGAAAATCTTTTGATTACTGATTAGTCGTGATTTCTAACCTCTTCTGTCCAGTCATCAAGATGTGAAAGTTAAGAGGAGAAAGAAAATTTCCAGATAAAAATGGTGTTTTTCCACTTTCCATTTAGTTCATTATGGCAATGTTTAGTTTAAACACTAAATTACTATATAACAAGGAAAACCATTTAAAAGATCTAACAGAGAAGAAATCACTAGATACAAGAATCAATGGAATTGGTATACATAGATTCAAAAAAATTTTGTACAACAAAAAACACTATCAATAAAATTAAAAGAAAACAAACAGATTAGGAAAATATTCTCTCTCTCTCTACACACACATATATAAAGATATAACAAACAAAATCTATAAGGAAATGACATGTGCAGATATGTATATCTACATATATACATATATAATATATTTTTAAAATAGCACTTAGCACTATGCCCAGCATATAGTAGGCACTTAATAAATGCCTATTGACTGATTGATATATATGTATATATATGCAATATGTGTTATGTACTATGTACATTATATATATATATGCATATATACATATACATACATATATATACACACACATATTTCCTCAATAGTTAAATAGGTGGTGCAGTGGATAGAGTGCCAGGCCTGGAGTCAGGAAGATTCCTCTCCTTGAGTTCAAATCTAGTCTCAGACTAGCTACGTGGCCCTGGGCAAGTTATTTAACCCTATTTGCCTCAATTTCCTCATCTGTAAAAATGAGCTGGTGAAGGAAAGGACAAACTACTTTAGTATCTTTGCCAAGAAAACCCCAAATAGGATCATGTAGAATCAGACACTGAAACTATCTCTCTCTCTCTCTCTCTCTCTCTCTCTCTCTCTCTCTGTATATATATATATATATATATATATATATATATATATATACACACACATATATTTATGTGTATATACATATGTGCATATATATGTGTGTGTATGTATGTATATATATTAATAATGAACAGTACTCAGGGGACTAATAGTCAAAGGACATAAAGATTTATGGAAGAAGAAATACAATTTTTTAATGCCTACATGAAAAGATGCTTAAATTCCCTAATAATCAGAGAAATACATTCAAGCTAATCTTAAGAGAATACCTCATACCTATTAAGATGTCAAAAATAGCAAATAGAAATATATAAGTATATATACATATGCATATATATACCTGTACAACAAAAGTTATTACATTATTGGTGATACTATAAACTGTTGTGGGCTTGAAGAGCAAGACCTAACAAAAACTTTCACTCGAAGCAATTACACAAAAGGAGGGAAAAAGAGATAGATTTGTACAAAATCATTGATAGTTATTCTATTGGTGATAGCCAAAAAAAAAAATTAGGCATAACTTACATATCCAATGGTAACAGAATATTGGTGTGATGGAATTTTATAGTACCATGAAAATGGCAAATATTGAAGTATTAAGGAAAGATATACATATATATGTACACACACACACACACACACACATATATATATATATATGATGTAATGCAAAGCAAAACCAGCAGTTCTGGAAATTTTTATATAACTATAACTAAATAAAACTATAAGAAGGAAGGATGGCAGAAAATGAAGAATGAACAGAGGAAAAACAAACTTGGAGGCAACGGAACCTCCTGAAAAGGGACGCAGGGAACAAAAGCATTTTGTTTGCTTATTCACTGTTTTCTAATTAATTAATTGATTTCTATCAATTTCTGGCCAAGATGACTGCTTAATAAGAGACATGAGTCCAACTCCCATATACTATTCCAGCAAAAACCTGCACAAACACCAGAATGACAAATGATCAGGAAATCCAATGAAAAACTATAGTAAGTGACTTCTTCCCACCAAAACTAAACAAAAAGACAACCAGAAACTCAGGGGGTCACTAGCTAAACAAGAAGCAGCACAAGCAAACAGCAGAAAGGGAACCCTTTAGTACAGTCATAGATATACACCATGTAAAGGCAGTGAAAGCAGAGAGGACCCTGGGAAAGCCCCAGGCCGGGTCATAAACTGCCAGAAAGGTCTTTGGAGGTAGAGACAGCAAACAGTGTGGTCCTGGTGGAGCTCAGAGGACACCATAATTCAGGAACTGTGAGATTCCTGTACAGGCATCACAGAGGCCCTAGAGACAATGCTCTAAACTCACAAGATGCTGGAGCCAGAGGGAGGGTGTACTAACTTCAGGAGGAGGAGGAGGTCAGCACAGGAACTTAGGTGACCTGGGTTCAGAATCAGCAGGGCTGACCACCTCCACCCAGCACAGCAAAGAACAGAGCTTCACCCAAACACAAAGCCTTTCTACCTTCTCAGCACCACTGGGAGACACTGGGATGTAGAACACTGCCTGTAAGATTGGACTTATATGACATGATCAGGACTGGGGAATTTTTTTCCTTTCTCTTTTTTATTCTTTGTTATAAGAAATGGCTTCTGGGGGATGAGAGTGAGGAAGATGAGCTGGGAAATATAAGTATTCTTTTAAAAATGTCAATAAAATTTTAAAAAGAAAAATTTCCCCAACTAAAAAAGATTAACAATTTATAGATCCTTTCCTCACCTCCAAACTTCCCCTATGTCAGCAAGAGGAAACCAGGATTCTGCCTTTCTCTCTAAATGACTGCTCTAACTAGTGGATCTTTCCATCTTTCTTTGAAGCTCACAGAAAAAAATCGTTAGTAAACCAAGGAAAACCACCAAGAAATAGAAATTGGTGGAGGTCAAAAAAGAAGTTGTTGCCATACATAATATACTCTGTTCTCCCATGGGATGATGGAAGGAGCTTTTAGACATGTTATATTAGTTAAAACCCATATGGTTAGTGATATCCAAGGCTTGTGGTTGCAATGATGTGCTTAAATGTATAGAGTATGTCCATAAAAAATACAAATTCTGTTTAAAAAAAAGGACAGGCTGTGTCAAGCATAGAAACTGCTGCTACATAAGAAATCAAATTATATACCTCTCAGAATCTCCCACAGTTTCTTTCAGTAGAGAACTCTTTAGGATCAACTAAGTGAGCTCTTCCTTTCTAAATCTCATCCATATCTGCCCACCTTCGTTTACTGACTAGTGATGACCTAGACATTAGAGGTTTCTGTCATCACAGGGAGAGTGTCATCATTCTGTCATTAATAGCAGCAGACAGATTTCTGGCTATGTCTGACAGTGACCTTGTCACTGTGCCCCTCCCCACTCTTCATCAGCACCCAGTAAGACTGTGAGTGGTTGTTGGCATTTCCTACCCCTTAACATGTTGGAAAAGAATGAACGGGAGGGAACAGGTGAGATATAAAATCCTATTTCTTAAAATCAGGACACAAGAATAGGTACTAGATGGCCTCTGGGATACCTGTTCGTTCTCCATCTATGATCTTTTCCAGTATGTTAAAGGGTAGGAAATACCTAGCACTTAGCTCAGTCCCTGGCACATAGTAAAGCAAATAATAAACTAATAAATTCTTTTTTAACTTGACAAGTATATTCATTGCATGTAATCAGTGACAATAACATTTAAGAAACCATAGAAAAGTTGGGCATTTCCATAGATATTATTTTTGTTATTATTAATGTTATACCTGAAAAAAATGGAAGTGCTGTAGAAACAGTTGATTATCTCTTTTTATCATTATTAAATTTTATTTTTTAATTTATGGAATAAAATAAACATTTCCATAATAAAAAAGATGATTGCACATGAAACTACAAATCTACTACACACAACTTGCTGTTCCATTCACACATATGACAAAATTATCATGTAAATTTCTTTTTTTCTTTTTTAAAATTTTATTGATATTTTTAAAAGAATACCTATATTTCCCAGCTCACCTTCCTTACTCTCATCTTCCAAAGCCATTTCTTATAACAAAGAATAAAAAAGAAAAAGGAAAAAAATTCCCCAGTCCTGATCATGTCATATAAGTCCAATCTTACAGGCAGTGTTCTACATTCATTGTCTCCCAGTGGTGCTGAGAAGGTAGAAAGGTACATCCTCATTCATATCTTTTCTTTGGGGCCAAGTTTAGTTATTATTGCTTCAGAGCATTCAACTTCAGCCATGCTGTTGTTGTTGTTTTCACTTGTTACTGTTGTGGACATTTGTGTTTATTGTTTTCCTGGTTCTTATTCCATTTTTCATTAGGTCACATAAATTTTCCCATGCTTCTCTGCATTTCTGTTTAGTTGGTCAGTCAATAATTGTCTGCTATTTACTACTGTGCTAAGTGCATCATTTCTTACAGAAATTATATTCATTATACTCACATACCAAAACTTGTCTAGCCATATTTCAAGTGATGGGCACATATTTTGCTTCTAATTCTATTTTTATGACAAAAATCTGTCACTATATGCCACTATAAATATTTTGGTGTCTATAGGACTTTTCTTCTTGTCATTGGCCTCCTTGAGGCATAGGTCTAGGAATAGAATCTTTGGGTTAAGAGTTGCAACTTTTCAATACAAGAAAACACATAACCCTTCCACTATACTTGTTCACCTGTAAGTCAATTACTTTCTCACTGAGTGTAAATTTATACCCTAGGAGATGCATTAGTGTACTCAACAAAAAGGCTTCTTTTAGCATGAGTAGAGCTAAGCAAGCTTCATTCATTAACTAGGTCCTTAGTCATGGACATCTCCAGGAGAGCCTAACTGGAGGAACTTGATTTAGCATCAATGACTGGTCTAGGAAAATGCCTTTAGAAAAGTTGCCTTGTGTTATCTCCCTATAGTTATTATTTAGAGCTTGAGCTGAATCCAACTAAGGAATCTGGTGGCTCTGACTTCTTGGAATCAGGTCAATTCAATCTATCTACCCATCATGTGAAGTTCTGTTTTCCAGTTGGATCAAATGTTCTAATGCTAATAAAGCAACTATCCTAGTATATAAGAGGAAGTTACTCCATTTAACCTTTTTTTTTCTCTCTTTTGAAGTTGCTTTTGATGACTTTTGCTTTTACATTATGCTCTTTTCTGAATGTACCCCTTCTCCTCCCTTGAATGCCTTCACTTATAACAAAGATTTCTTTAAAACAATTCAGCAAAACCAACCTGAAACTTTGTTGCAGAATAAAATGGTAATTGAACTTTACTTTCATCTCTACTCCACCCAGGGCCATCCAAAGGAGTAAAAAAACAGCAATGACAAAGTTCAATTGGGTGTGCTTGTTATTTTCATGTTATAGGATCCTTCCTGACACAAAGTACCTCAGTAGGCTTTGAGAAGCAAGTCTCACTTGCCTGGTTTACTGTCTGCCCCCAAATGACTTTGAATGTCATTATTTGATGCTCCTTGAGGGCAGCTACCAGTTCCCCATACAAGCACATAGGCTGTATAATTCATTTCAATAAGCATTTGTTCAGAATACACTATGTGTCAGGTATTGTACCAGATACTAGGGATATGAAGACCAAAATGAAAGTCCTCTCCCTCAAAGATCTTACATCATGCTTGAAACATGAACAATTTTATTTACAAGTTAATAGAAACAGAGATTTGTGTCATATCTAGCTCTCCTATTGTCTAGGCAGGTAATATTAACCTTCTCAGTGATGCTGCCGCTTAGCTATTAGTGATACCTGAAGTTCAGCTCTTCTCCAACACATGGTGCCTGTCACTTAGGTGGTCAAACTGCTCACTAGTCTCCAAAGTTTGGCATTCCTCCCATCAGCTTGTGTTCATCTCTTTCTCTGGGGAGTGGTTCCCTAACCCACCTTAGAGTCATATTCCTTTTCAGATGATTAAATCTCTTCTCCTCCATACAAAGATCCATCCCTTATAACAAAAAAGAAAAGGGCATAAAAAGCAAGTTAGCAAAACTGACCCACATATTAGTCAACTTTAACATCATAAATAGTGTTCCACCTCATAGTCTCACCCTTCAATCTGGTACTACTACAAAGATGGGAAGGAGGTGCATTCTCACATCTCTTCTATGAGGCCAAGCTTGGGCCTTATAATTACATAGCTGTATTCTATGCTGGCCAGTTCATGCCTGGACTATGGTGTCAGTCTCTGGGAACAATATTTTAAGGGGATTCATGAAAACTGAAGTAGATGCAAAGGAGGGTAACCAGATTTTTGAAGGATCTGAAAAATCGTGCCATGTGATAAATAGGTAAAGATGTGGAGGATGTTTTGCCTATAAAGATGACTTAGAGGATACATAAAAGCAAACTTTGAATAATAATAATAGTTAATATATAATATGTGTGTATATACATACACAGTACATATATTATATATATGTGTGTAAATGTATATATACACATATATGTATTACTGCGTGTCAGGCAATTTGCTAAGCATTTTGTAATTCTTATCTCATTTGATCCTCACAACAGCCCTGGGAGGTTGCCATTATCATCCCCATTTCCCAGATGAGTGAACAGAGGTAAACAAAGGGTAAGAGGCCCATCCAGGGTCACGCATTGTCTGAAGCCTGATTGAGCTCAGCTCTTCCCGACTCCAGGTCCAGAGACTCGGTTGAGTTGAATCAACAAGCAGTAAATACTTGCTGTCTGCCAGGTACAGTGCTGTGCTAGAGATACAAAGAAAGGTAAAAGATATCCCATCTCTCAAGGAACTCACAGTCTAATGGGAGGGAAAACATACAAACAACTAGGTACAAACAAGATATATAGGAGATAAATAGGAGATGATCTGAGAAGGCACTAAGCACTGAGAAGGATCAGGAAAAGTTTCTTGCAGAAGGTAGAATTTTAAATGAGACTTTAAGAAAGCCAGGAGATGGAGATGTGGAAGGATAGAACTCCTGGCAGGGGAGACAACCAATGAAAATGTACAGAGGGGGATGATGGAGTATTGTATGCAAGGAACAACAAGGAGGCTAGTTTCCCTTTATTGTAGATTACATAAAGGAAAGCAAGATGTAAGGAGACTGGAAAGGTAAGAAGAGGACATTTAGGGTTATTTAGCTTTAAAAACCAGATAAAGGATTTGATATTAGATCCTGGAAGTAACAGGGTGCCAATGGAGTTTATTGAATGTAGTAGTGGTAGGGAATTGAAGTGATATGATCAGACATGCATTTTAGGATGGTCACTTTAATAGTTGAGTCTAGAGAATTGATTGGAGTAGGGGGAACTTGAGTCAGGTAGACGAGAGTAGATACTGTAACAGGCCAGATAGAAGGTAATGAGATCCTTCATCAGAGGGGTAGCAATGTCAGAGAAGAGAAGGGGGCTTGTTATGAGAGATGCTGTGAAGGAAGAATTGACAGGACTTAGTTTAGGTTACTCAAGAAAACAGATCAATGGATAGAATTCATAAGGAGGCAGATTTTGGCTCAATATAAGTATTTTGTTGCATTCCAATAATAAAATGGAGCCATTAAAAAGATAGTCTCTAATCCTACAAATGTTGGAGGTAAATGACCATCTATTAGAGATTTTTGTATAATGAATTCATAGGATCATAGATCTAGAAGGTATCTCAGAGGAAATCTTGTCTAATCTCCTTGTTTTTCACATGAGGAGACTGAGATTCAGATAGGTTAGGTGACTTACCTGAATTTATTCAGATAAAAAGCTTCAGAAGCAGAATTTGAACCCACACCCTCTGACTCTAGCATTATTTACCTACTGCTTTACCTGGGCAGAAAGGTGATAAGTTGTGATTAGTGAACTATAAGGTCTTTTCTAGCTAAAATCCTATGATTATATTAAACTGATTTACCAAACACCTGATATGTTACCAACATATGGCATGTTGAATTCTACTATTCGTTTGGAGGGGGTGGGACACTTTGGGTCATGTGACCAACAAGATGGAGAACTAGTCACTTTCTCTGATCATCACAAACTATCAATACTCTCCAAAAATAAAAATTAACAGCAGAAAATCCTAATCCCTATGCTGACACTTAGCACCCCTTTCTCCCATTATTTGCCACTCTCAGGCAAGGCAGCACAAACCTGCATACAAGCTTGCACTCAACTCTGCACAGCTCTCCTTGCCTCTGCACCTCAAAAGACCAAAAGGCAGAAGCTGTGTTTGAGAATGCAGCATGGTAATGCTCTTTGCAACAATGCTTAGCCAGAGGACTGAGGGTGGCAACCCAATAAGGCAGGCAAAGGACCTTGTGGAATCTCAAGAGAACATGAAGCTACTACAGGACATACCAAAATGGTTTAAGAGAGAAATAAGAATGGTAAAAACAGAATTCTGACCCGAGCAGAAGAGAAAAACTTGAATCCACAGTGGCAAATTCAATGGTCAATAAACATTGATTAAGAACCTACTATGTGCCAAGTATTGAGTTAAGTGCTGAGGACACAAAAAAGAAAAAGAGAGCTCCTACCCTCAGGGAGCTTACCATTTAGTGGGGAAAGGCAGGGAGAGGATAGTGAAGATAATACATAAAAAAGTTGGAAGTGGGAGGAATATCAGAGGGGGAAAAGCACATAATGTTCATGGATTTGAAACTAAGCAGAGCAGCTAATGGGAAATGAAGAGTTGGCTGGAAATTCTGAGTCTTCTATGAAGGGAGAACAAAACAGAGAACAATTAATTGGTAATGCAAACACACAGAAGCTAAAAAAAAGGAAATAGAGGGTCAAAAAAGAAATAGCATCAAAAAAATGATTACAATACAAGCAAAATATTTTGATCTCAAATACAGGGTGCATAGAGAAGAACATGACAACTAAAAAAAAATCTGAAGAACATAACAATAAATAATATAAGAAAATTGACCTTCTGAAAACAGAAAACAAAGTGCTAATCAAAATAATCCATAGATTGTCTGCAGAAAAAATTCTAGTGACAAAAAAAAAATTCTGCAAGAGAACAGGAAATACAACTTCAAATATAAAGGAAATATTTGAATAATGTAAGCCTATTTTGCACTCACCAAAAACTCCAGGAGAGAATGGAATAATGTGTCTTGAAGACATTCCTGCAAATTTGAACCTAACCACAAATAACAAAAGATAGACACTTAATTTAAAAGATGTATTTGAAGCATTCCTGCAAAGAAAATCAGAACTAAACAAATTATTTGCTTTGAAAACACTCCAGATATCAGAAATTCAAGAATGGTACACAAATAGCAGCAATTTTAAAAGGCACAGGTAAAGAAATAAATTATCCCCTCAAGAAAAAAAAACTAAAAAGAGAAAGACAACTATGGTGTTCACAATAAAATAACAAAAGAAAGACTATTTAGAGATTTCTTTTTAAAAGTACACAAGGAGACAAAAGTGAAAGCTGAAGTCAGGTGGACATTATGTTGGAGGGTGGTAAAGCACTGCATAATGAGGTACATAGGAAAATTTCTACTATGAGTCAATATTTTTATTCTCTCTATCACCTGCAGGAATCAGTATTTTTAAGAGTGAGGCAGGAGCATCTGAGTGGAGCAGTAGATAGAGTACTGGCCCTGGAGTCAGGGGGATTAATGTGTGTTCATCCTTCGTTGCCAAGGAAGACCACAAAGTCAGAGAAACAATGACATGGCTTGTACTTGACTTTGTTTTGAGTGAGGGAGGTCTGTGCAGGTCACCAGCCTCACTTCTCCTCCAGAATCATCTGAATCCAGTGACCAGGTAGTCATCATGATGAATGATGACATGACTTGCACTTGACCTTGTTTTGAGTGAGGGAGTCAGGAGGACCCTTAGTTCAAATGTGGCCTCACACATTTACTAGCCGTGTAACCCTAAGCAAGTCACCTAACCCTTAAAAAAAAAGAGTGAGTCACAACAGAAAAATAAGGTCTGGGGGCAAGACCTACAAGAAAATATTTAGAAGAGGGAACTCAAAATAAGTACCTTAGAAGGTTTAATTCAATGAGAAAGACAGAAGGAATAAATTATAAGGACCACAAATCACAGGATTAAAGTCTGAAATAGACCGAAAAGGAAAAGATATGATGACAAAAACAAGGGAAATAAATCCTCTTTTTAAAGGAAAAGTCATAGAAAATGAAATTTAAAAGCAAAAATTGAAAGAGAGGAAAAGGAATTTTATTTTACTGAGAGGACGAAAAGGAAAAGAATGAGACTAAATGAGAGGAAGAAAGAAAAAGGAATTAGTAAGTAAAGTAAAACTCCAAAAGTTCAGGAAGGGGTGGCAAGAGAAAGGGGACTGGGCAGTAAGGGGAAAAGGAAGAGAACCAGGAAGCATAGAGTTGCCTTAAGGAAGATTGAGCTAAAATAACAAAAGAGACAAATAACTGTCTTTACAGAGGAAAGAGAAACAAAGAAAAATCATTTTTAAAGTATTCTTTTTTTTTATAGAGATTTCTGGTTTTGAAGGATAAACATCAATTAATCCAATTTCTAAAAGCATTACTCTGCTGTTTGTGCACATCATGTCATTCATTAAATGGTAATTAATAAAATCTCAGCATTATTGAGAGCGTCACATTACTTAATTCAGTATAAATGTGAGCTATTCAATTGCAAAGAAGCTGGGTTGGCGATATTTTAGTCAAGTCATATTGCCTTGGAGGACTGAGGATTTTAACTTCTCCTGGAACAATTCCTTAATTCATAAACCAGAGGAACAACAAGTTGTCAGTTTAAAAATAGTTCTCATTCTTTGTCCAATTTTACATAAGACTTTTCGCAGTTCTGCAGGAAGCATATTTAAATGGGTACAGAGGCAAAGCACAAGTAGTCAAAAATTGGGCTGGCAGAGTGACCCAGATGTAGTCTGACCTTGACAGAGCATAGTGGGACCACTATATCCTTTCTTCTAGACGTGTGATAATTCTGTTAATGAAATTTCAACTACCATTACCTATTTTAAGCAACTGACTTCCACTAAGGATCACTAAACCAACCAACCAAATCTCTTTCACAGGAATCACTATTAAGCTAAGTCTCTCTTATCATGGACTTGCACATTTTTTTAAAACCCCAAATTATATATTTTCCATTTTTCTGATAATTCTCCAATATTATATGTTTTACTGTAACTTTTCCAGATGGAATTTGTGACAAGATACTTGACTATTTGAAACCAATATTTTGGTTTGAAAAATATTGGTCTGAGCAACAAATGTGGAGAAAAAAATTTTAAATGTTATTTATTTAATTACATATCTATAAATTAGTGAATATATTAGCGGTGACTTGAATCAGAGTTTATTATCATGTAAGTTATTATAGTTCTCCAAGTCAAATATTTGCTTCTACAATACTACTTTTTAAATGCCTGATTCCCCAATAAATCTATTCCTGTGCTTCTGGATCCATAATATTTACATTGTCCATCAGAAAAACTGGTTTTATGGACTCGTCCACAATCTATTCTTATTTTAACTAAAAAAAAAATTATAATTTTTGTTGCTGTGTCACATTTCTCTTCTGAAGATGTCATCTCTCCACCCCTCCACAAGGAGTTATCACTGGTAACAAAGTTTCTTTAAAAGGGTGAGAACAGTAACAAAAAATGCAGTTCAGCAAAACCAATAACAACCAGACAGTACATGCAACATCCCACACCTATAGTTCCCCAACTAAGCATGGAAGGGAAAGTGTTTTGTTTTTCCAGCTCTTCTGGGCCAAATTTGGTTGTTATATTTACCCAGTGTTTGGTTTCCTGTTGTTTTTCTTTCTCTTTTCATGACTGTAGGCACCTTCAATCTTTCATTAGCATATCAATGGTACTACTACTTGTTGCAGTCAAGGGTAGTCTTTATACCTGTCTCTAGATATTTTCCCGGGACAGTCTAACTTTTCTCCTTTCTCCCTTTCCCATCTATTGACTTGTGCATAAATTTCTGTATTTCTCTTTGGCACCTGTTTTCTTTCCAGATGGATTGTGGTTGCCAACTCTGATCTCAGTTAATAATCTAATCCTCACTCTTATCCTTTCAATTATTCTTCTTAAACGTCAAGTTTTCCCCCTTTTCTTCATTTTTATATATAGGTTGCATGTTTTCCTTTCTGTACAGCCAAAAGGATAATATCACCTATCTGTTTAGTAAAAGATAATTTATTAAGGGATAATTTGTATTAACCCAAAATATAATATCACCTTGTTGTTTGCCCTTCATTCTTGAAGAGAACCATGATATCAGGGAGGTGATGCCATGACTTTCAAATGTGTGTGTATGTGTGTGTTCATTCTTCGTTGCCAAAGAAGTTCATGGCATCAGAGAAATGATGGCATGACCTATGCTTGACTTTGTTTTGAATGAGGGCTGTGCAGGTCACCAGCTTCACTTCTCTTCCAGAGTCATTTGAATCCAGTAACCAGGTATTCATTAAGATGACTGGTGATGACCCAGGATGAGGCAGTTGGGGTTGAGTGACTTGCCCAAGGTCATACAGCTAGAGAGTGTCAAGTGTCTGAGATTTGAACTCAGGTCCTCCTGACTCCTGCACTGGTACTCTATCCACTGCACCACCTAGCTGCCCCTTTAAGTGAATTGTAGTTAAGTGAGGAAGGGCTGTGCAAAGTCACCACACTCACTCTCTCCTTGGGAGCCATATTGATCCACCTACCTGTTTAGTAAAAGGTCAACAACTGTTTATGTGGAATACTACTCTTCAATGATATGACTTTAAAGTGTTTCTAATTATTGTAATCTGCCTTTGAAGAGGAAATACTTGGGCAAAGAAAAGAAGGAAGGCTGGCAAGATGGAAAAGGGAGAAAACCATTGAGGTTTGTTTGCCAGCTTCCACTGAATATTCTATTTGATGAATTCTGCCCTGAAGGCTCCAAACAGTGATATATCATTGTCATACTGGTTTCGAAAGAAACATTTTGTCAATGCTCCTGGAGCAGAGACCTCCAGGGGAGCAGGCGGGACCAGGTGAGGCAGTTGCTGCTGCTGGGTGCACAACAGGGGGTTGGGGAAATTCTAACTCGGGTAACAATAGGTGTGCCCTCCAGAAGGGTTGGCATCCAAGACTAGGGAGAAATTATCATCATAATTTAATTAAATACACCAAACATTGGTTAAGCGTTATTAGCTTTTGTTTAGTCAAGGATTAAACCCAGAATCAGATTGAAATTTCTCTGAGACAGCAATGAATGGAAGCCATGGTACAAGAGGCAAAGACAAGTTGAGATCTGAGGTAAAATCCCAAATCATTCCAGTGGATACATAAGACACATAGACTTGGCAAAGAGGTCACAATAACTTGGAAAGAAATCTTTTAGTGAAGTACCTCAGTGATCCCAAATCCCCGGGGATTAAATAGTATGTGCACTACTTAATATATTTTTTAAAATTTACAACTTAAATGGATGGATAGAGGGCATGTAGCTGGGAAAGAAAGCAAACATAAATGATGGAATCAAAATCAAAAAAGGCATTGAAAAACTAAAACAATGAGAACAAATCTAATAAGATAAAATTTGATGGGGACAGATATAAAGTCTTATACGTAGGTCAAAAAATCAAAATAAAGGAAGTATGGTTTGATTTGAAGCAATATATCTGAAAAAAAAGGTCTATGGGGTTTAAATGGGCTTTAAATTCCAAACGATCCAATAATGTGACAGGGATAATCAATACACGTGTATACGATTATATTCTGAGTTAAGAGAGACATACTATCCAGGACTAGGAGTGGGGAGGAGGAAAGAAGGGACTGCTAGTTTCACTGTGCTCTGCTGTGGTTAGACCACATCTAGAGTATTGTATTCAGTTCTGGATGCTACATTGACAAGGTGGAAGGTGGCCAGAGAAAAGCAACAAAACTGATGAGGGACTGAGAGATAACACTATATGGGAACACTATGAGGGAACTGGGTATGTTGAATTTAGAGGAGAAAAAACTTTTTAAAAAAAGGATTTGTAAGACTGTTGCTTAAAAGGGAAATTAGACTTTCTCAGCATGTTCCCAGAAGGTAAAACTATATGCAAGGGAGGAAGATGTAAAGAGATAAATTTAGACTCAGTTTAACCATTAGAAGTATCTAAAAATGGCGTGGGCTTCCTCAGGAGGAAGTGGGTTCCCATTTCACTTGAAGGTCCTCAAGCAAAGACCAAATTACCACTTTGGGGGATGAATTATGGTTCAAGTTGGGATTGGTCACATTGGCCTTTGAGGTTTCTTCCAATCCTGAAATTCTGCATTTCTGGTATGTGTCAAAGCCACAGTATATAATTTTGTATTTAGTCAAATTTTTCCAATTGTCTAAGCTGTTTTAGTCAACTGATGGATGGTGATGGAAAAACACTGAACAATTTGTGGTCTCTGGTTTCTCTTTTGATATTCATTTTTAGTTACTAGAAACCTTTATTGTTATTCCACTAACTCTATTGGGTGGCACTGTGGGCTGATAGAGAGCTTAACCATGCTCTTGGCGATTTGGAAGACTTGGGTTCAAGTCCTTCCTCTTACACATACAGACTGCATCATCATGGGCAGTCATTATTGTATTGCTACCAAGAAAACCAAGCCCCCCCCAAATTGAAACAATGTATTGATTTCAATGGGCTTAACTTTGGAAGGAAAAACAGATTCATGATGTGTTTTCCAAGAGAAAGTAAAGAACTTGTATCAGTTTGACAGTGGTCAGTTTCCATGTCCCTAAGGTTCCAATATGCCTGTTCACCTGTCCCACTACCTTTCTTTCCCTTACTTCTTTACTGGCTGCTGATTTAAAAGTCTGCCCTAAGTCAAATTTGAATTTTTATTACAGAACTAAAACTCTTTCAATGTTATTCTGATTAAAACATTTGATTAATTAATTAATGTATTTGATTAATAAAATTGGTTTAGACTTTGTGATTCTGGAGCTATATAGCTTCTTTATGTATGTATCTTCTTTCCCTAGTGAATTCCCATTGTTGTTGTAGGTGAAATTCAAAGGCAATAATAACTAGTAAATAAAGTGTTGATCTGTATGAAAGAAGGAATTTCCTTACTGGTAGTGCCATATGCAGACCCAGTTCCTATCCCTGGATGATACTACAATTTCCTTATATTTTTCACTGATTGCATGATTCCTTCAGTCCTACTCGAAAAATTTATCATGGCATGGGGATTCTCAAAGGCTTCAACAAATTTTTTTTTTGCCTCTTTGTGACCCCAATTGGGGCTTTCTTGGCAAAGATACTGGAGTGGTTTGGCACTTCCATCTCCAGTTCATTTTTTTCCCCATATGAATTTATTTATTTTCAGTTTTCAAACATTCATTTTCACAAAATTTTGAATTTGAAATTTTCTCCCATCTTTCCCTACCCTCAACCCAGGACAGCATGTATTCTGATTGCCCTTTCCTCCAATCTACACGCCCTTCTATCACCGTCCCCATCCCTTTCCCTTCTATTTTCCCATAGGGTAAAATAGATTTCTATGCCCCATTGTCTAAATATATCTTATTTCTTAGAAGTTCTTCATCTGAGTCTGTTTCTCTTTCTTTTTCTTTTTTTCTTTCTTTTTTTTTTTGCTACTGGCCTTGTTTTTTTATTTTAGATTCAAATGCAGATGGTTAGTATGCTGGATTTGGAATCAGGAAGAGTTAGGTTTGAATTCTGCCTCAGACAATTACTGAGCTGTGTGACCCTGGACAAATCACCTTAACCTCTCTGTTCTTCAGTTTCCTCATCTGTAAAGCAAGGATAATGTTAATACTACCCCTCAGGGTTGTTGTGAGGACCTTAAAGTGCTACATAAATACTATTATTAGTAGTGATAATACTTAATTATTTGGGGCGAATGAGGGCAAAACATACCTAGAGGTAACACATATGATTAAGAAATCAATAGGCCAAATGTTCAGAGAATCAGTTTTCCTTTTTAAACTTCCCCCAGAGAGCTGCTACTTTTGACAGAAATGTTCAGAGAATCAGTTTTCCTTTTTAAACTTCCCCCAGAGAGCTGCTACTTTTGACAGTACTTTTCTCATAAAGTGGAAAATCACTAGAATGTCGTTTGGGGAGGGATACTTCCCAGAAGGTTAGTGGCAGAACAAGTCCCTGATTTTTCATAATTAGGGGACTGATGGGAAGGTGATAGAGAAGATAGAGTTGGGGGGTGGGTGGGGAGGAGGTCACTGAAGAGAATGCCAGGGTTTTCTTTTACTGACTTGTCGAGGGCTCTTGGGAAAAGAATGTGTCTTCCCTCTGCTAAACCTTCCCCATCTACCAATTAGGACTAAAAATGTTTTCATTTATCTTCCTTTTGGTAATCTGTTGTAAAACTCATAATCTGACAAACTGTATAGCTGAGCAAGTCACTTCAGCTTTCTGAGGGCTCAGTTACTTCATTTGTAAAATGAAGGGATAAGTTGGAATTTATCTAACTTTTTGAGGGCCTCTTCTAACTGGAAATGGGAAAGGAAGGGAAGGAAAGAGGAAGGAAAGGAAAGAAAGAAAATGGGAGGGAGGAAAGGAAGGAAAGGCAAGGGAGGGAAGGAAAGAGGAGGAAAGGAAAAAAGGAGAGAAGTGTGGTTTGGGGATCACAGGATTTCCCAGGCAAGGTCAGGGAATGAGTCTAGGATGAGCTGCTGCTGACCACTGCTTCCCATCCCTCTGGAAGACCCATGTGATACACCCATTCTCACTGAATGAACAGAGAAACAGAGTGGGTAGAAGAAGCCAATGTGGTGTTCACTAGGAACATGCACCCTGATACAGAGGCAAGAGTGAGGCTACATGGTTCAGTCCTCCCTTTCAGAGTTAGGGTTAGTTCAAATTCTTCAAGGATATTTCCCTACATTCCCTCCTTATGCAATTTATGTGTGAGGATACTTGTGAATGGGACATGAACTCTAGGGTATGATCAGTTTGTCACGTTCCTATCCTTCTAGTTTCCCCTGAAACCAAGACGTGCTCAGGTTATGCATGCTTATCTTATCACAAGCTCCCAGCAGTCTAGGATTTTTTACTATTTTTCAAGAACATTTGTGGAAGCAAAACAAGATACCATAATATCCCTTCTTACAGAAGGATGGAAGGAAAAGAAAGAGGGAGGAAAAGAAGGAAAGAGAGGAGGAAGGTGAGGGAGAGAAAGGAAGAAAGGAAAGAGGAAAGCAAGGAAGGAAGAAAAGGAAAAAGGGAGGAAAGAAAGGAAAGAGGAGGAAGGGAAGGAAGAGAGGGAAAGAGGGAGGCTTGTTGTGTTTGTTCTTCATTCTCAAAGACAATCATGACATCAAGATGATGACATGACTCACACTTGACTTTGATTTAAGTGAGGGAGGGCTGTGTAAGGTCACCAACCTCACTTTCTTCTCCTGAGCCATCTGGGTCCAGTGGCCTGATATTCATCAGGACTACTCAAGATGGCCCAGGATGCAATGGGAGACCCTGGCCCTTTCAGGCTAAGGTCTTATCACAATGTCACTTTGAGTGAGATACACCCATTCCAATGAATAGGCCTCTTCAAGTTAGCTGGTTGTAGTCTTTTGTTCTAAAAGAGGATCAAAATGAATTCACCATGATAAAGTCAAGTTTCAATGTGTCCCACTGTAGCTGATCAGATCAATATGAGCTTGGAATGTTCTACTACAGATTGGGCTCAGACAGTCCATATGAACATTTGGGGTAAATATTCCAAATTTGCAAATCCCATGTTTCCTGTGTGCTGTCTCAATTCTGCTTTATTCATAGAGTACAGCACCCTTTCCGCTGTGGGCATGCCAAAATGCACAATCAAATCCAAGTTCTTGAAAGAGATCTTGAGAGTGTCCTTGTATTGCTTCTTCTGACCACCACCTACCCCACGTGAGTTCTCCATAAAATAGTCTTTTTTGCCAAATGAACACTTGGCATTCGAACAACGTGGCCAGCCCATCAGAGTTGCACACTCTGAAGCATAGTTTGAATGCTTGGCAGTTCAGTTTGATCAAGGAGCTCAGTGTCTGTTACCTTATCCTGCCAGGTAATCTTCAGAATCTTTCTAAGACAGTTCAAGTGGAAGTGATACAGTTTCCTGGCATGGCACTGGTAGACTGTCCATGTTTCACAGGCATACAACGAGGTCAGCACAATGGTTCTGCAGACTTTCAGTTTGATAGTCAGTCTAATACCTCTTCTCTCCCAAACTTTTCTTCAGAGAATCCCAAACAATGAGCTAGCTCTGGCAAAGCGTGTGTCAACCTCATCATCAATGTGTACATCTTTGGAAAGTATACTACCAAGGTAAGTGAACTTACCCATGGTGTTCAAAATTTCTCTATTTGTTGTAACTGATATTTCCATGATCAATCAACGTTGAAACAACTGACCCTTTGCCTCAGATTGAAGTCAACCTCTCTTTAGCTGAACTTCCAACTTTAGAAGAGGTTTTGAGGGTCATTAGGCTCCTTTCATGTGGCAAAGCACCTGGTGCTGATTCTATTCCAGCTGAGATTTACAAGGTAGGGGGACCACTACTCATACAAAAGCTGACTGAAAGGTCTCTTCAAGTAGTTACTCAAGGGATGGCCTCTTTTAATTAAAAAAAAAAATCAAACTGGGAGGGAAAGACCCTCAGGGTTCCTGAGTAAAAGAGAAACAGTTATTATTTAGTATTTACATTCACTCGGTGCTAGGTGGGTAGGGACTTGTCCAGTGTGTGAGCTCCAGAGTGAATTGTGTTTAAGGCTTGGTCTTTGAATAAGAAATCTAGCCAGTAAACGCAAAGGAAAAATTCAGGTTTTGGCCATGGAAGTGTACCTTCTTTTGGGGAGAGGAAAGGAGAGGAGAGGAGAGAAAAAGAAAGGAGAGGAGAGGAGAGGAGATTGTGTTTGTCTTTCATTCTGAAAGAGGACCATGACATCAAGATGATGACATGACTTGCAGTTGACTCTGATTTGAGTGAGGGAGGGCTGGGCAAAGTCACCAACCTCACTTCTTCTCCAGAGCCATCTGAGTCCAGTGGCCTGATAGAAAAGGAAGGAAAGAAGGAAAGGAACGAGGAAGGGGAAAAGAAGGAAAGTTAAGAGAGAAGAAAAAGGGGGAGAGGGAGGGAAGGAAGGAAAGGAAAGTGGGAGAGAAGGAAAGGAAAGAAGGGAAAGAGGAGGGAGAGAAGAGAGGAAAGAGGGAGGGGAGGAAGGAAGACGAGGGTCAGGCACTTTTTTCCTCCTTAGAAATGAGTAAAAACGCCTCCTTTCTTATCGGTCAGACATACTACAACAGCCCCTGGGATAGCAATCTGCTCATGCCACCATAGATGGGACGCTTGGAGGGTCTGTGTATCAGGGCCAGACACACCCCATCTGCAGAGACCTCGGACACTGCCCAGGCAGGGCCCAGTGCGGACAGGTGGCACTCCGGGTACCGAGTCTCCTCCTGTCCACAGAGGCCTGCCGCGTGCCACCCCACGGGGCTGCGGTCAGAAGCAGCGATGAGGCAGGATCAACTTGAAAGCCTCGTTTCGTGGAGGCCCAGGGACCCGGGCCGCCCTTGGCCCACTTCCTGCAAGGCCCAGCTCGATGCCCACCGTACCCAGGGTCCCAGCGAAGGCATCAGGAGGCGGAGTCCAAGGCCCACGCACCCCTCTGCCCAGTTCAAAGCCAACAGGTGCGGCTCAGGTAGGCCCGCGCGGGCACGAGCCGAGCTCCGCCTCCAGCCCAGCCCGGAGCCCAGCCGGGAAAGCCCGGGCAGCACCGCCCCCGCGCGCGGACGGCCCCCCGGCGCCGGCCAATCAGAGGCCGGCGGATGCCTCCGCTCCGGCAGCCGGCCAATCGGCAGCGGCCCCCGCCGGCCCGCTCAGCCCGTTTAAGGAGCGCCTGGGCCAGCCCGGCCGCGGTCGGAGAGGGCCGGCGCTGACGTGCGGGGGTCACCGTCTCCTGCGAGGCCGGGGCATCATGGCTACCTTCCTCGTGCTGAGGAACCAGGCGAAGATGCCCGTCCTGGGCCTGGGCACTTGGAAGGTGAGCGCGCGCTGGCGCCTCGGGCGGCCCGGGGGCGGGGGAGGGTTCTCGGACCCTGCGTCCCCGGGCGGGGTGCACGGCAGGGGGTCCCCTCGCCCTCTCCGGGGGCCCGGCTGCGGGCCGGCTTCCCGACCTCGTGGGTGGCGCCGGGGGCTGCCGGAGCCTGCCCGGGCCTTTGCATGATGGTTCCAGGCTCTCGGAGAGACCAGGGGGCCGGAGCGGGGGGAGGGGAAAGGCGCAGCCCTGCTAACCGCTTTGCACGGACGACCACCGTCGAGGTCGGTGCTGCCCCCGCCGTGGTGTAGATGAAGCTTGAGGCGGGCAGCAGGCAGCCACTTGGCCCAGATGGGATCTCGGGGCTCCTTCTGTGTAGCCAGGCTACAGGGGAACCCCCCACCGAGACCCCAAAAAGGGGCGCGGCCGGCGGCGGCCCCCAGACACTGGACCAAATGGCCTGATGGTGCCCTTCCCACCCCTACCCCTGTCTCCAGCCCGTTCGGATTGAAATCTCGGGGGGGGGGCCCGGCCTCTCCGTCCGCCTGCCCTGCCTGGGTTTGGAAGGTCCCGGTCCGGGGACTGCCCTGGCCCAGAAGTTGGCCTTCCTCCCGGGCCTTCTGGCCCCTGGCAGCCTGCCCCCGGTCCTGTTGGGTGTCTATCCAATTAGTCTGGGCGGCCTGTGGTCCCCCCTGGAGTTCGGTCGTCCAAGTGCCGTGTTGTTGGTCTGCACATCCCGAGATGCGTCTATCTTCTCTCTGCCGACGAGTATCTTGTTGTTTCCAGTTACGTGTCAAGGTCCTTTCGGTTTCCTAAGATTTTGAAGTTCAGATTTTTCTCCCCAAGACGGCGGGCAGTCAAGACCCAGGTCATTAATCTCTTTTCCGCGGAGACCTTGAGCCCTCTGTCGCCAGCCAGGTCGGGGGTGCGAATAGCATTTATAAAGCAATTTAACGTTTGCAGAGGTGTCTGCCCATAAGTTCTCTCCTTTCATCGTCCCAGCCGCCCTGGGAGGTTATCAGATACACCGGTCAGGGGTTACAGGTGAGGCAACAGGGGCGGAGAGGACTTGCCCAGCGGCACACAGCAGGTAGTGTCTGAGGACAGATTGAATCCCTGGAACCCAAGTTTTCCTGATTCCAGGACCTCTGGGCCACCTAGCTGCCTCCCTGTTTTTAGTATAGAGTACTTAATATCACTTGATCATTAAAATTCCTTGTGGTTAGTATAGAACTTTTTTCCTCCCCCTGGAAAACTTGTTGCAGTAAGTTCATGAAAGGGCTCCTACATCCTTATAATTGGATGGGTTAAGGAGAGGAACCCTGTTTCTATAAACTGGTGGAGGGGATAGGAAACATGATTAGCAAGTAAACAAATAAGTTTGAGAGCAAGATTAAACCCTTTTAAAATTAAGATTACAGCCCCATTAATGTTCCCTGTCCATAAGGAACTTACACTCTACTGGACAGGTAAACATAAGGAATATGCATGATAACTTGAGGGGGAGGAGAGAGAAAGTACTTCCTAGTTATCGGTGGAATTAAGAAATGCCCCCTCTTAAGGATGGCACATTAGCTGGGCCTTGAACAAGGGAGAGACTGAGGGCCCAGAGGAAATGCATTAAAATCTGATTGGGACAGCCTCCTTATCCTCTTGGTCTTTGCTATTCCTGGAGCTGAAAGAGAAGTACAAAACTTACTTCTACAAACGTTAATTCAGAATACTGCTAGTTGTGGGGGTGTTCAAGTTAGGTCATCATTGGGGGGGTATAGCTAGTAATTACTCCATAATTTCTATGTGCTTAAAAGAGATGTAAACTGTGTTACATAAATTGGGGTTAGAGTAGGGTATGAGAGGCATTGTCTTGAAAACCCAGGTTCAGATCTCTCTTTAGACGCTTACTGGCTGTGGGGCCCTGGGTTGTGACCAACTGTTAAGATTCTAAATTGCAAAGGGGTCTTCGACCTGCCTTGATAGTGAATATTTCTTCATCCAGGATTTCCCCATATCCATACAATGAATGGTCCACTTGTTATTCCTGTTAACTTGAATTATCGTATAGAGTGATCTGGCCCTGAGGTTGGACAGCCTTCCATAATGCCATTGCTTCTTTCTTGTATTTATGTACTCCTGGCTCACTGTTTGTTGATTGTTACTCATAAATGCTTTCTTCTCTAGGAGAGCTCATTCTTGGTCTTTGAAACCAAATGATCCTGTTCTGCTAGATTAATCGGGTTAGAATTGAACTCCCTTTGAGCTGTAAGAATTCTGGAAGGGTTATTTTATTTTCGTTGCCAAATTGAGTTGATTAAGAACACCCATAAACTGATAAAATATAAGCAAATTTTTTTCTTAATTTTATTTAAGCCCTGCCCAGATTCTTGTCCTAGAGACACTCCGAGTCCCCTACCCCTCAGGGGACACTCTCAGAGCTAGGACACTCTGGTGGAAGCTGATGAAAATCTTACCTCTCATAATTGTCCAGTGCTCTGATTTTTTCCTAGTCTGACCTCCTTAGAAAAAAATCAGCAATTTGGGACAAAGGAGCCTTCTGAAGTTTGATTTCTCTTTGATGAAGGTGGATTAGACAAAACCCTGCTGTCTTTGTCAAGTTATCCAATGAGAGATCAGACCACTGCTGACCACCCAGCAAGGAAAGTGACCACTAGAGGCAGAGGGGAGGGAAATAGAAAGAGTCAGAAGGGATTTGAGTTCTAGTTTGTGTAGCTTTTGGGTAGTGTCAACCTCTAGGAGCTTCTAGGTTTCCTCATTTGCAAAATAGAGATAATAGTACCTGTAGTACTCATATCACAGGGGTGTTGTGAAACCTAAATGAAACTTTGTGGAAAGTGCTTTGCCAACCTCAAAGCATTACGTATAGGTGCCTGTTGTACCAAAGAAATCTGGGCAATATTGAACATGCACCAGGGATAGATGCCACAGAAGACATTGCCATTGAAAGTTCTACAGGGTGACTAGCATGGGCCAAAAGGTATATAGCATACCTTTCATAATGCCTTTATAGTCTCCTAAACTTGGGGTAGGAATGTGTGTGTGTGTGAAGTTCAAATCCTGCTTAGGACACTAGTGTGTGACCCAGGGCAAGTCACTTAACCCTGTTTGCCTCTGTTTCCTCATCTGTAAAAAGAACTGGAGAAGGAAATGGCAAACCACTCCAGTACCCTCATCAAGAAAACCCCAAATAGGGTCATATAAAGAGTCAGACATGACTGGAAAACTCCAACAGCTTCCTAAGTCTAGACTTGGTTCTAAACACTGTACCACCAACTGCCTCCGTAGATACTGACCCTTTTTCCTTACCTATGCTGTATATTTCTTCCTTTTCCTGACTCTTCATCTTGGTCATCTCTTGCCCAAGGTTTTTGGGTCCTCTACACCATAACAACATGAAGTGCTTTCTAATGATGACTGTTGTATATATCATATCCCCGTGGCAGTAGGCCTTGAAACTCATTTACAAGGACAGTACTTTTACATAATTTACTGTAAAAATGGAAAATAACCCTTTGTGTTTAAGACCCCATCAAAAAGGCCTTTCATCTTTCTGGATGAAGTGTTCTGCTTGAAGCAAGACTAATTAGTGAGTGGGAGTTAAAAGTGTACATTCTAACCTAGGCCAAGTTGTTTGCTCAGGAAACACTCCCACTGTCCTGGGTGGGGGGGTGGGGGGGGTGGGGGGGCGGGGCTAGGGCCAGGGCCAATAAACTAAAGGTAAAACTCTCAGCTCTTTAGGCAGCCTGTTTGGTTATTTAATGTTGATAGATATGCTCTGATTGAATTTGAAAAACATTTATTATGCACCTACTGAGTAGAGCTAGGCAGTATAAGTTATTTGTTGGATGACAGGCTCCACAAAAGCTAGAATATTGGGCTAGATCTAAAAAGATGAAATTTAATTAATTTATTTTAAACTTAAATACACAATAAGAAAAAAGAAGCATTATAAATTTAAATACAAAATAAGAAAAAAGCATTGCCATGTGCATAGCAGAACAAAAGACAGGATTTAAAATATACAATAGATTGCCACTTCAAGAAAGTCTATATAATAAATACTATGCATTGTATTCAGAGCTGTGTATCTTTGCTTCCTTGTGAGTTTTCTTTTCTTTATATATATGTATATATATATATATATATATATATATATATACATACACACACACATATATTAACACACATACACCCAAAGATATATACATGTACATATACTTAGATATCTATAATCATATTCATATGTAGGCATATATATATTCACATTCATCTGTGTAAGACCATGCTATTTCTCCTCTATCTTTGAGGGTGGATAACCACTTGCTTCATAAGTAGTAAGATGAAATTTAATAAGAAAATCACTTTTCAAACATGGACCCCAGAAATCAGTTTCATAAGTGTAAGAAAGTGAAAGGGAATCTAGACAGAAGTTCATCTAAAAAATGTCTGAGGATTTTAGTGGACTACAAGTTCAGTATTGGTCACCTATTTGATTAGCAATAAAAGAGAGACATGGTGTCTAGGATTATTGAAGTGGTAGGACTGTTGTATCTAGAAGTTGGAATATTGGATTTGATTTTTGAATGCCAAGTTTCAGAAGGACATTGAACATCAAAGTCAGAAGCCATATGAAAATTGATTAAAGGATCTATAGATACTTTTACCCTCAAAAAGAGAAGATTTGAGGAAATGATACCTATCCTCTGGCATTTGAAAGTTTCTTGTGTGATGGCCTTAGAGTGCAAAACTGGTGAGAGGAAGTTACAGTCTTAACCAGATAGAAGGAAAAATTTGCAAGAGATGGTGCTACTCCTTTAGAGTGGGCTGTTTTGAGAGGTAATGGGTTCCCTTCCCCTGGGAGTCTTCAATCAAAGGTTAGATGACAACCCAGATCAGTAGAATGGATTCTCATTCAGGCCACATTTTTTGGACTAAATGATGTCTTGAGATAACAAGGCCCTTATTCTCCTGACATTGAGGTGGTCATTCTCAGGGAGTGGACCGGGGAAAACTTGCCAGGATTGCATTGGGGTTTGCAAGGAGAGGAATTTCGTAAGTAGATTCTGTTGTAGTTACAAAAGTTCCAACAGGGGTGCTCGGGAAGGTATGTATCATGTGCTGCTGGCTGTAGCTGCTGACTTTGGAGATAAATTGATGGGTCACTGTAAAGTCCCATATGTACTTAGCTAAGCACCGTAGGAGTTAGAGGACCTGGTTGTGAACCCCAGTTCTGCTATGACTATCTGTATGACTTCAGACAAGTCATTAAACCTCTAGTCCTCAATTCCATGTTTATAAAGCAAAGGCGTTGGTGGCCTTCCAGAGATAAAAAATTATGGTCCCTTTTTTCTCTACTTGGGGGGATAAGGCCTCTACATATGAAACAAGTAGAAACTATTAAATTTTAGATAACCAAGAATGGATCATATGGCATAGGCAAAATTGACATTGAGATCAGAGGATAGAAGCAATTGGGAAAGCGTTCATAGAAAAGGTGAAAGTAGGATGTGCTTTTTAAGCCCATAAGGTCATAGTTTAATTTTTATTTATTTTGAGGGGAGGCAGTTAGGGTTAAATGACTTGCCTGGAGTCACACAGGTAGAAGTTAACTTGAGGATGGATTTGAACTCATGCCCTCCAGACTCCAGGGCTGGTGCTTTATCCACTGCACCAACTAACTGCCTATATAAGGTTATAGTTTTAGAGTTAGAAGGGGCCTCTATTTTCCACCTCTTCCCTCTTTATAAATGAAGAAATTGAGACCTGGGAAGGGTTGAGGGACTTACCCAAGGCCATATAAGTAGCAACAGCCCAGATTCTAACTTCGGTCCATAGGCTACCTCCACTGCATCAAGTTGACCTCCCATTGTTTCTGGTCCGTTACAAAGTTTTTCTTTAGATATGGAATCCAGAATAGAAATAATTCCCTCTCCTTAGGTTAGGTTTTTAGCTCATATTTTATATTACTTTCCCTTTCAGTCCCCTCCAGGCAAAGTGGCTGATGCTGTGAAGGCTGCAATTGATGTTGGATACCGCCACTTTGACTGTGCCCATGTCTACCAGAATGAGAATGAAGTAGGTGAGGCCATCCAAGAGAAGATCAAGGCGAATGTTGTCAAACGAGAAGACCTCTTTATTGTCAGCAAGGTATGCCATTTGACTTCTGGTCAGGCTGAGGGAGTATGAATTCATACCCTGTTCTGTATAGTCTTTTTTACTTCAATTAAACCCAAATTCTTACCTTGATAGTAGCATTGATTTTAGACAGTGGTGAGTGGGAGGACTCATCCAGTGTGGAATCAAGGGGAGCAGGTGCTGTGGAGCGCTTAGACCTAGGTCAGCATGGATGATGCCAAGGTCATCCGCTTCATTTCAGGTCGTCACCAGTCATCTTTACTTCTGTCTTGCTACTGGACTTTGTTGACTGTAGAAGAGAGAGTGAAAGTGATGACTTTGTGAAGCTGTATCTTACTTAAATCCTGATGTCATTGGTCCTCTACAGGAATTAACAGCAAAAATAAACTCATTTAAGACATCAGATCTATGGTCTTCAAAATAAATGCAGTGGTAGATGTGAGAGGAGAAAGTCCATTTTAGATTATTTGAAAGATCAACAGTTTCTTTGTCTCAGGACCTATGAAAGGCCAAGAGAGGCCCTTCCTCCTGTAAGTAATTTTAATGAGTGACAGCAATGGGTGCTTCATTGTTCTCTTTTTTGTAGCTTTGGTGCACATACCATGAGAAAAGCTTGGTCAAGTCAGCCTGCCAAAAAACTCTGAGTGACTTGAAGCTGAATTACTTGGATCTCTACCTTGTTCATTGGCCTACAGGATTTAAGGTATGGCTGTGCTATCCAGCAGCCCCTATTTCCAGAGCAGGTTGAAATGTACAATGCAGTTTCCAAAGGTAAATAGAATGAGACCTTCCTGAGAATCAGTTGGTGGGCAAATTGATTTTAATCTTTATTTTGGAGCTAGAAGAATTTGAGGTTCTAAGATTTGGTGACTTGCTTGTGACCATCCAGAGGGAGACATGTGACTTTCTTCATGTGTACTTCCTAGTCCTTTTAGGACCTGTAATTTCTCTATCTAGTACATTAATATCTTACTACTGAACATGTATATAGGGTTTTTGCTTTGAGATTTTTTTTGGTCAGCAATGATTAGAAATGAGCTTTCTGAGAAGAATCTACATCTGAATATTGGGATTCATTAAACCGAATTGGCTTATTAGAGGCACTGGTTATTTATCTGTCTAGATCTATTTATCTATCTATCTAGATCTAGCTGTGTAGATAGGCAGATAGATATAGTTAGATAGACAGGTAAATATGTCTATGTAGATAGATATGGATTTGTTCCAAAACTACCTAAAAATAGTAGATGACGACTACTTAGGTTTGGTATAATTTTCTATATGTTCCTTTCAGAAAAAGGAAAACTTCCTAAGGAAAAAAATCTATGAATTTTTATTTATTTCAGTGTGTCTTATCTATGAAATTCAAATTATGTTGCTGTATCTTGTCCGTGACAGGCTGGAAAAGATTTGTTCCCATTGGATGACAAGGGCAATGTAATTCCCAGTAATACAAGCTTTTTGGATACATGGACGGTAAGATCAATCACTGTTTTAGTTGGACTCTTTGGGATGTGACTCTGGGAGAATCATTTGATGTCTTTATTGGGGTCCTATTGTCTCTTTGGATCTTTAAGCCACATGTTTGTGTTTCCGTTTGAACCCCTGTTCAATTTTTTTGTTAGTTTCCTATTTTTTTAGCAAAATCTAGCTTGACTTTTATTCATTCGTTCAGTAAATATTAAGCCCTCAAATCCTGTGTTAAGTGACAGGGGAGCTAAATCTTTTAGATGACATGGTCCATATCTTTATGTAGCTTCAAGTCTTACAGGGAAGATAAGATACAAACACAGATAACTGTAGTATTCAATATTATATTAGATGTGACTTCGAGTCAGAAATTGAATTCAGGGTCCAAAGGAGAATGTTCTTGTCAGATGGACAGACAAGGCTTCAGGGAAGAAGTAGCATTTGAGTTGGACTTTAAAGGATAGGAGAGCTCAAACAGATAGGAGGAAGGGACATTCCAAGACTAGGAAACAGCTTGAGTAAGGGCAAAAAAAAAAAAAAAGGTGAGAAAGTAGAATAATAGAGCCACTAAAGAGTTTTGGGCAGAAAAGCAGAATGGTCAAAAGAATGACTAAGAATGATTCTGGCCTGTGGAATAGATAGTAGAAACCTGGAGAGTGAAGAGAATATTTGTGGGCACACCTGTTAGGAAACTCATACACGTGTGCCAGTGTATAGTAAAGAGGATGGGTACTAGGATGGTGAAATAAGGCAGTCAGCAAATATTATTAAACAACTACTGTGTGTTAGGCATTGTGCTAAGTCTCAGGGATATACAGAAAGGCAGAAGACTACTCTCCAGGAACTCACAGTCTTAATGGAGTGGACAACATGAAAAAAATGTATGAACAAGGTATTTACGGAATTCATTGGAGATAATTAGCAGAAGGCACTGTAGCATTAAGGGCCATTACGAAAGGGTTTCTGTAGAAGGTAGGATTGGAGGGTATGTGGGGGTTAGGGAATGTAAGATGTAAGAAGACTGGGAAGATAAGGGAAAAAGTTAGGAAGGGCTAGTAGAAAAGGCTTCCTCTGGAAGGTAGAATTGCAGGGTGTGCGGCGGTTGTGGAATGTAAGAAGATGAGGAAGTGGGAGGCAGATCATGAAGAACTTTGAATGACAAACAGGATTTTGTCTGGTCCTGGAGAAACAAGAAGTCACTGGAGTTAATTGAGTTGGAGAGAGAAGATGGTCAGATCTTTGCTTCTGGGACATTCGTTTGTCACTGAGGAGTGAATGAATTAGAGGAGAGACTTGAGTCTAGCAGACCCACCAACAGGTTATTGTAGCAGTCCATGCATGAAGTGATCAGGGCCTCCCTCAGGGTCGTGCCAGTGTCAGAAGAGAGAAGGGCGTATATTCAAGAGAAGTTATGAAGGGGACGTATACAGACTCTTGGCAAAAAAATTGGATGTAGAGAGATGAGAGAGTGAGGGTCAAGGAAGACGTGTAGATTGTATGCGTGGGTGCTTAAAACTGGTGGTAACCTCAACGGTAATAGGGAAGTCAGAAATAAGGTAGGTTTTAGGGGAAAAGATCATAATGAATTAAATTTGGGGCATATTGAGTTTAAGATATCTACAGGAAATCGAATTCTAGATGTCCCATTGATAGTTAGAAATACAATTCTGGAATTCAGCAAAGAAGTTAGGACTGGATGCCACAGACACTGCAGAGAAATAATTGGTAAGACTGGTCCCTGTGATTGACTCCTCCCTCTCCCTCAATTAAATCCAAAGTATCAAGCATGGGAAACTGGGTAAATGGTGATCTTGGGAAGGAAGAATGGAATTAGGAGGAAAAGATTTCAAGGTCAGTTTTTGGTATTTTGAATTTGAGGGACTAGTGCACATATCAGTTGTTCTGTAGTCAGTGACTGACAGCAGCATCTTAGGGTGAGACCCAGAAGCACCTTTACAGAAAATCTAGGAGACTAACACTCATTTAACCTGTCATCACTATCATCATTAATGTAGTGCTAATGATTTTCAAAGCACTCAACAACTGGCTCACTTGATCCTCACAACAACCCTGGAAATAAGTACTGTTTTGTTATCCTCATTTTACAGATCAGGAAACTGAGGCAGTCAGGTTAAGTCACCCAACCAAGAAGGGTCTCAGGCCAGATTTGACCTAGTCTTTCTGAGTCCCAAGCCTAGCTGCTTTCTCAGAAGGGGATCTAGAAATTAGAGAGACAGATTGATTTGGAAGTCATTTGCTCAGGAATAGTTGCAAAGGACTTGAGAATGAATGGGATTGCAAAGGGAAAAAGTAGGTGACCAAAGAGATCCTTGGGTAGCACCAATATCAGCTTTGGGAAGATGACAAGTTGTCAGTGAAAGAGATGGGAAAAAGGATGAGGTAAGAGTAGAACCAGTGAGTACTGGGTATCTAAGACCATGAGTGACGAAGCATCCAGCAAAAACATGAGAGGTCAAGAAGGAAGACTAAAAATTGCTTTTATTTTTTAAAACTTCTTTTAGCATTTGGCAATTAGATGGTTGTTGGGGAACTTTAAGAGTCATTTCTGTAGAGCAGGAGGGAGAAAAGCCAGATTAATAGAAGCTGAGGAGAAAGTAGAGGTTTAATGAATTATCACATAGCCTGAAGACAGAACCAAAGGCTTTGTAGAATTGGGTAGCCAAGAGCTTCCTCATGGGAAATTAGGAATGAGCAATGATGTGTAAAGGATGGAAGAATAATTACCAGAATAAGATCTTGGGAGGAGGCAAAAGGGAAATGACATCTCTTCACTAATCCATTCTGGTTGCTAGCTGTTCCCTCCACCTTCTCATCTCTTATCAGTCTTCCTTACTACATCCCCTCCCCAACCCTCAGCCAAAGACCTTGCTTCATACTTTACTGAAGAAAAAAAACCAGTCCATTTGCTAAGTGCTCCTCCTCCTGTCTTACTATTCAGACATCTTCCATTACTTCCTTCTCCTTCATTCTGGTCTCAAGAAATGTTTTTAGTCATTCACAAATCTTCCTCTTTTCAGGCCATGGAAGAGTTGGTGGATGCAGGACTGGTAAAAGCCATTGGAATCTCCAACTTTAACCATGACCAGATTGAGAAGCTCTTGACCAAACCGGGGCTGAAGTACCAACCAGCAGTTAACCAGGTAAATTCTAAAGAGAAGATGGTGCCCTTGACCTGTATTTTTGGACCATATGACCCTGACACTTAATAGATGTTTAACAGCCAGATAGGTTTCATAGTATCCTGTTTTATTAGCTTGATGCTAATAAGAGAAGGCATATGGGACGTAGGTGTTGCCAGACTCCAAGAACCAAATCTATTTTGACAAACCTTGGAAAATTAGAGAATCTTAAAACAGTCTTTTATCCCTACTGTGACAGTGATATCTGGGCTATGGCTCCTACTGTAGAGAGTTCTCCTTAGAAAAGCTCAACCTGAATCATCAATAGGGAGAGAAGGACTTGGGGTAAGTGGTTGAGGGTGAGATCAGGGTGCATCCTGAGGCAAGTCATTCACATATTACAACATTTGTTGATTTACAGATCGAAAGCCACCCCTATCTCACCCAGGAGAAGTTGATCGAATATTGCCAGTCCAAGGGCATTGTGGTGACTGCCTACAGTCCCCTTGGTTCTCCAGATCGGCCATGGTGAGTAATCTAAGGAGTCATAATTTCCTGTCTTCTCACAGAGGATAGCAGCAAAGAGAGGCAATATTAATTCAGCAAATCCATCCAATTGGAACCCACTGTTGGTGCTATCTACAGGGGAAAGGGTGGACTCAGGATTTAATCATTGATTATCTCATGGAATAGCAGTACTGTATAGTAGTAGATAGAGGACTTTTCCACGTAGTGAGTACTTTACACCAATGCAGTAACAGCTCTTACTTCTTCTTCCCCCTGAGAAAGAAAAAAAAAACTGAAAGGTTTTTGCTAGAGGAGTGCCAGTTTTACAGATTAGGAAACCAAGGTCTATAAAAGTTATAAATAAAGTCACCAATTTAGTAGTTTGCAGACCTAGGATTTTAATAATGAACTTTCTGCCTCCTAGCATTCTTTACTTCCTACTCTATACTGCTGCCAACAAGATTTCTTGCTCTTCTAGGAAAGGTATAGTGTTCCAGTATTACAAAAGGTTGTACAAAGGTCTAAGGATTGAAATCCCAGCTTAACTCGCTGAGTGTACCTGTGATACTGGGGGAAGGGGTGGGAAAACCTTTTCTTTCCCTAGCGTTAAATGGAGCAAATAATTACTTAAAGTATAGGAGTTCAGAAAGGAATCAAGAGTTATCACTTTTATTTAAAATGAAAATGACATAAAATTTAAAAGTCAAAAATTTATTAAAGGTTAAAATTTAAAATTAATTAAAATGTAAAATAAGAGTGCTTGTTCAATTTAATATCTTCTCGTTCCTAGGGCCAAGCCAGAGGATCCTTCTCTCTTGAATGACCCCAGGATCCAAGCCATTGCAGCAAAGCACCAAAAAACTACAGCACAGGTACCACAGGGTTTGCTGCCTACTTACAGGCCTTGCTGTTGGCTTGCTAGCACTAGCTGAAGGTTCTGCTTGAGGCTTCCTTTTCACTCTTCTCCCACCCTCCTTACTGCCTTCCTCTCCCAGTACTGCAATCTTAAAAGCTCAGTTCTGTCCCACACTTCTAAATGTAAATAGCAGAAGAAAATGCTTTTATTCCGTGAAGTGATTTGTCTTAAAGAGGAAGAAGGCCTGATTCAAGTTCCTGGTGACTCTGGATAGACCAGAGGAGAACAGTGTCTCTCTTTCTTTCTGCAGGTTCTGATCAGATTCCATATCCAGAGAAAAGTGGTTGTGATCCCTAAATCGATCACCCCGTCACGGATTGCCGAGAACTTTCAGGTAAGATACCCATGGGCCTTGTATTTCCTCAGGGAACAGGAAGCATGCTGGCCAGTTTGTTTGTCCTTAGAATAGAGGTTTATACCCTTTTTTGTATTATTGACTCCATTGGCAGCTTGGTGAAGCCACGGACCCTTCTCATGATAATATTTTTAAGTACTTAAAAAGTGGAATTACAAAGGATTGTAATTATGCTGTAATTAAAATATAGTTACATTGAGACATGCTTATCAAAATATTATTCGAATTACATTAAAATTGTGTTATTTCAGTCATGTCCTCTTTATGATCCCATTTGGGATTTTCCTGGCAAAGATCCTGGAGTGTTTGCCATTTCCTTCTCCAGCTCATCATACATGTGAGGAAATTGAGACAAACAGGATTAATAAGGGTCTGAAGTGGGATTTGAACTTGGGAAAATCAGTTTTCCTGACTTCAAACACAGCACTCCACTGTGCCACCTAGCTGCTCTTATATATAAAAATATACTTATCCTTCTTCCCGTCCCACCTCCCAAAAAAAGAAAGAAAAGTTTGTAGAACCTAGGTTAAGAATGTCTTGTCTAGACTGTGGTCATTGGTGTTCGCACAGTAAACTCCCAAATAAGTAGCTTAGACATGTAATCTTAAGAGGAGCACACTTGAACTGTTCCAGTGGCTCATTGTTGGACTGATTACGAACTTTATTAGATCGCTGTCTCTCTTATCCTCCATTTTTTCCTCTCTGTTGGCTCCTTTCCCTCTGTCTACAAACATGCCTGAGTCTCCCTCATTCTAAAAATAGTTCCTTGACCCTCCAATACTCTAAAGCTGCCGTCCTCTCTCCGATCCGTTCCCCACCAATCAACCTTCTCCCCTGCCCCATTTATAGCCAAATGTCTAAAAAGAATAGTGACTCCCACGTCTTCATTTGTTCACTTGGTCCTCTAAAATCTGTGCCTGTTGCCTGATTGATATTTCTTCTATTTCACTTCATTTTGTTACTCTCTAACGCTTTTAAAAAAAATTTTATTTATTTTTAGTTTTCAACATTCACTCTAATAAGATTTTAAGTTCCCAATTTTCTCCCCCCCACCCCAAGGTGGCATCTAACTTGATATAGGCTCTAAATATATATATGTATGTATACATATGTAATATTCATATTCATATTGAACCTCTTTTCACATTTGTCATTATAAAGACAATGGGAGAAACCATGAGAAAGAAGAAACAAAAAAATAAAAAAGAACAAATAATAATCTTCAATCTGCATTTAGATTCTAGTTCTATTTCTGGATGTGGACTTTTGAGAAAAAAATTGAGAGCTGTTTTTCATGATTTCATTTCCAGATATATCCCTCTTTCCTACCCAAAGAACTACCCCTTATAACAGAATAAGAAAGAAAGGAGGAGGTTGGGAAGTGATTCAGCAAAAATAATCAATATCAATTGAGTATGACAGTGAATGCAATGTTCCGTGTCCCTTGTGCATTTTCTGTGGAAGGTCTAGGGCACAGGAGGGGTCATTAATTACCAATCAGGAAAGGCTTCACAGAAGAGGTGGCATTTCAGCTGGGTTTTACAGAATGAGTAGGCAAGGAGTGGGAAGGGAGAGCATTCCAGGCATAGAGTGTAGTCCAAGCCAAGTCAGAGGTGGGAGGGCACATTCAGGGGACAGAGGAATCTGGTTTGTCTGAGTTTGTCTGGAGGTGTAGAGTGCATGGTGTGGACAATATGAGGAAATAATAACTCCCTTTTAGACATCACCAGACAGTGAAAAAAGTACTTTGTTCGCCATAATTCTATGAGGTAGCTTAATGGAAAATACTAGTCATTCAAGCAATTCAAAGTTATCAAGGGAAACCCTCCCCATGAGTCCATATGAGCTTTTACTGTTGGGAGCTTTGGAAGGTGACACATCTCTGTCACTAAAAGTCTTGAGGCAGAGGCTAGGTGGTCTCTGGTCAGCATTGCCATAGAGGGGGCTTCATGTTTCAGGTGGGCTTTGTACAACATGACCTATGGAGAGTCCTTTCCCCTGCCTCACATTGTATAATTTTCACATATGCCTTCTTAATTCAATACCCTGAAGTCTCCCTGACTTTGTTGGTTTGGATTTCTCCCTCACTGATAGAGCTCATAACCCCAATATGGTTTATGAAATGGGCCTTCAAGGTACTGTGGTTGATCTTCTCTGAGCTCCCAGCTAGACTAGGCTTCCTATGACACCCTGTAACTGATCCATGCTTGGTAGTCATTGAACTCTATAAACACCTGAGGTCCTGCCTTGACATAAAGCCTGTCTTGGAAAAGGGAAAGCTCACCCAGAATTTGGCTTTCCATAGTAGCCAAACTACTATGGTATCTTGTGACTCGGATGTCTGGTCCCCTTAGGCATTCTGGAGCAGGCCTGTTCTCAGAGCAGCTCTGAGGGAGGGTCTGCTTCTCTGGTGCAGGTTGCTGGTAGAGATTTTTACATGATTCTGCTAACATCATTGGCAAAACTGATCTCAGTGCAATTTAGTACAGCCATTGGAATTTTACTCTTCCAGTAGCTAGTGCATGTGGTGAAAACCAGCTCAAACCTTGGGGTTCTGATCCTCTTAATAATTTAGCTAAAAGAACAGTATCTCATTGGGAACTCACAGTACATTCGAAACTTCAGAGAATGTAAGTCTTCACATACCCCTTGCTGTTTCCATCTTTGTTTAAATTCTCTATTTGATATAGACAATACCAACAATAGGCTGAAGGAAGATTCTTATCTGTGAGGATCTGACTTGTAACATGAGCCCTTCTGGTTAAAGATTTGATCTTTACCAAAGTAGATATATAAGCTAAGGTTAAGGATGCTTTTCTAAACTAGCACTGATTCTATTATCATTTAACTTTTTAAAACTGATACTCATTTTATTTTTTATTTCTAACTTAAGTCTCATAAAGGGAAAACCTTCAGTGTTACTACTTACAGTGTCAGCAAATGGTTATGATTGTATACTTAAGAAATTCAAATAACTGAGAAATTAAAAAAAGAACTAAACATTTTAAAGTACCACCACAGAAGGCAGAACTCTCAAAACTTTATTTAAATTAAGCATTCAAACAACAGAAAATTCCTGATTTGTGCATAGGGTGAACAATACAATTTTATATATGAAGTCTTGAACCCTGTTTTTAGAACTTATTATTAGAATATATGCAAAGCCTGTATATCCCATTAGAATCATTTACATTTTACATATATGATTGCCTGATCTTGTTGCTTTCTCAGAATTTTCCACTCCAGTTAATTCTCCTCCCTCTTTAGGAGTACCTCCGTACTTAAGGATCAAATCCTAAACGTGAACATATAGCTATTTACCCTCATTCCAAGTAGATGCTTTTCATTATTAAGTTCATGGGCCACCCAAATGGACTTGCTTAAAAGGTGTTTATGTAACTTCAGATGTTGTGTTGTGCTCATCCTTCATTTTCTAAGAAAACGATGACATCAGAGAAATGATGACCATGACCCAGGATGCAATGAGAGACCTTGGCCTTTTAAGACTGGCCTTTTCACATACTCACTTTGGGAGAGGTAATGCCCATTGAGTGAATAGGCCTCTTTAAGAAGTGGTCAGGGAATGGCCCTTTTAATGAGCAAAAGAAAAAAAATAAATCAACCTAAGAGGTAACAGAAACTGTTAACTTACAACAAAAGACTTGAGATGGAATATGTAAATGTATAAGTACTTTATCTCAGATTGTATCCAGACAATGCATATCTCATGAACTGTCTGCCTCTTGTTTGCATTTCAGGACATACTTTGCACACAGGTGTTAATCCCAGATTAAATAATAAACTTAAGTAAAATTGGATTTTCCTTTGAGATGGTCCTCAACTTATTTTTTTCCAAAATAGCTGATTGCACTGAAATTTTTTTTTTCTTAAAACAAAAGATGTTTCTTATTTTTGACCTTACTAATTGATAAATTTATAACTTTGTCCCACAAACTTTTTCACCTTGTTATTCCCGTACCCATTCTAAGATATTTCAAGGACCTTATGTTATAAATGAATGCATAACTATTAGAAAGGGGATGACAAGCTCAAGAATTAATTTACATAGTTGCCTCCAAATTCAGATGGAAAACAGTAAGATCTTATGTACTTTCTTCCTGTAACAGTACAGAAGTGCTAAAGAATTGCAACAAAATTCATTATATTTTTGAAAAATCAGCTTTACCTGTCCTGGTTAGAGAGTTGCGATGAAAGGAAGCAGCAAGGACATGGCATGGTTCTCAAAACTGGGTCTCCAGGCCTAAGCCTAAGGGCACAGAATGACTTAGCACACGTATAATAAATAGGCTAAAGCATCCTTAGTTCTGTTTGATTTCAGGTAAGAATTGTATTTACTATTTGGAATAGCCAGTCATTTGGCACAGCTCTGCATCATTCACAGAGCATCATAGCCAGGTGGTTACTGGCAGTCTTTCTTCTTATTCCTCAGTGGAAATTTGTGAGAGTTAAGTCCCAGATGACTATTTTAAAACTGTTCTTCTAGGCTTTCCATTGAAATACATGTTTGAAAGTCACACAGAAGCACACAGTCAAACACAGGGCTGACACCAACTGGGTTTCTGTTCTCAGTAGACTTCTCCAGACATCACACTGTAGACATACAGAGAGACATGGAACTTGTAAAAAAAAAAAAAATTTAGGGGCTACAAAAATGTGCATATCCTGTGACCCAGAAATATCGCTTCTAGGACTGTATCCCAAAGAGATTGTAAAAATGGGAAAAGGTCCCACGTGTACAAAAATATTTATATCGGCTCTCTTTGTGGTGACCAAGAACTGGAAATCGAGGGAATGCTCATCAATTGGGGAATGACTGAACAAGTTGTGGTGTATGAATGTAATGGAATACGATTGTGCTATAAGAAATGATGAACAGGAAGACTTCAGAGAGGCCTGGAAGTTCTAACCTGTTGAGTGAAAAAAGCAGAGCCAGGAGAACTGTAAACAGTAAAAACCACAGTGTATGAGGAATTTTTCTGGTAGACTTAGCCCTTCACAGCAATGCAGGGAATTAAAACATTATCAAAGGACTCTTGAGGCAAAATGCCATCTACATTCAGAGAAAGAACTGTGGAATTGGATCACAGAATATTTTTTCTTGTGTTATGTTTTGTTTTTTCTCATGGTTTCTCCCATTCATTTTAATTCTTCTGTGTATGCAACATGACTAATGTGAAAATGTGGTTAGTAAGAATGTATGTGTAGAACCCATGTGAGATTGCATGCCATCTCAGGAAGGGAGGGGGAGAAAATTTAAGATTTGTGGAAGTGATTATAGAAAACTGAAAACAAATAATTTTTTTTAAAAATTTAGACTATATTTTGGTTGTTACTTTTTTGTCCAAGTGGGAAGATGAACTTCCCTACTCTTTAATGGAAAATGTCCCTCTCAGTCTAAGATTGAAGGAATACTTCAAGGTTTAAACACCCTTCTAGCCTCCTCAGAGGAAACAAGTCCTCTTAAGGTTTAAGAACACCTTTTTGGTGTTCTTAAACAAAAAACAAACAAACAAAAGTACCCTGGGATACCACGCCCCCTCAGAGAAAGTGAATTTCATGAGGTTTAAGACTTTCTAAAAAAGGGTATCCATCCCTCTTGGCATCAGAAGCTGAGATTCTCTCCCCTCCCTTGCTTGAAGAGGGAAAAATTTCTTCAGGGGTTAATTCCCCTCTTGAAACTGAGCCCACCTTGAGAAAAGGAATTCAAGATTTAAGTTTCTTAGGGGGTTGCCCCTAAGAAATTTATCTAAAAGGGCTTTATATTGTCAGTTATTTTAAAATTATCACACCCCAAGACATATAGACAAAATTATAACTTTTCCTACCTTTTAGCATTCTTCCCCTGTGTGAGGCAGCCTTCTTCTAAGGCAGCAGACAGTCTACAAATAAATAGTAAAAAAGCAACAGACTTTTCTTAGATCAGTTGAAACTCCTAGGTTGTTTCTTCAACTATGATTTAGAGTGGCTGACGTTAAGGAAGGGACTATTTCCATGGTACCCAGATCTTCTTGTACAGATTTACTCTTTAGCCTTAGTGATCTTTTCCCAACTCATTTAACTTTGAAAGCTCATGTCCCTGGAAGGCATTCTGAAGTTTCACTGTAATCCTGCTTGTAGAGTATTTAAGTATCCCTTATAGTAAATAATACTGCTTCATACCTGGAATGTATTTCTTCCTTACCTCCATCTCTTAAAGTACCAGGTTTCCTTCAAAATTAGGCTGAAGCAGCACCTCTTACATATTTTTCCCAAGCTTCCATAGCCTTGTATTTTTTATGTTTTGTTATTTTCATATTATTTCCCCAATAGAATATCATTTCCTTTGAGTACAGGGATTATTTCATCTTATCTTTGAATCCTCAGTGCCTTGCAGAATATCTGGCATGTGGTAGGTCAGGTACTGCTGTTTGATTTCAGTCAGGTTCTTACGTCCAGAACTCACCAGAAACTCTCTTTTTCCTTTTCAGGTATTTGATTTTGAGTTGACTGACGAGGAAATGTCTACTATACTCAGCTTCAACCGCAACTGGAGAGTCTGTGCCTTGGCCAAGTAGGTTTCTCCTGAATGTAGCCCATCTGTTTCAGTCTTCAGTGGAACAAAAGCGTGTGTATCCCTGGAGGCCCATGACCTTGAAGCTATAGTCAAGAGGAGGTGTGAAATGAGCTCCAAGGTTCTAAGGAAAGGGGATGGTTTATAGCTTCTTACGAACCACCCCTCATGTGGCCAAGACTGTGCTGGGAAATACAACTGCTTCAGGCATGGCTAGAGAGCCACATTTCAAATGACTTGGACTAGAAATAACCTGGAAATCCTTTGAAGGACAAATGCTAAATTTAGCTCCCTTGAAGGGGTAGGGATGGTGTATCTTTTCTGTTAGATGATGTGAGAAGTTAATGGTATGTGGTATCTCTGTATCTTTACCACAAGGCCATCTAGTTAGTTGTAGCAAATATTTTATAGTTGAGGAAACTAGAGGCCTAGAGGGTTAAGTGATTTCTCAGGGGTCAGAAGGATAGTAAACATCAGAGGTGGAATTTGAACTCAGATCCTCTGATTCTAGAACTGTTATCTCTACCATGCTATCTTCTATGAAATGTCCCATTGCCATCTAATTTCAGAACCTGATGGGAGAGATGAGACACACTGATCCCGGAGGGTCCTTTAGTCTTTCCTTTTGAGGAAAAGTAGCTGATGGCTCACTGGATACTCTGGAGTCAGGAAGAGCTGGGTTCATTTTGTCCCCAGACACTTCTAGTGGTGCAACCCTGGGCAAGTCACTTAACCTCTGTTTGCCTTGCTTTCCTCAACTGTAGATATAAGGACAGTAATAGCACCTGTCTTGTAGGGTTGTTGTGAGGATTGAATAATATTTGTAAAAAGAACTTAGTATCATAGCCTGGTACATTCCCCTTTAAGTTTTGTTTTTTTAAACCAACTCTTCTACCTCTAAACCTAAATGTAGTTATGCCCCAAAGTTTAGTTTTTAGTTTTGGCCTTTTGGTCTTTGTTCTCTCTCCCATAGATAAATCTGTCCCTTAAAGTCCCATGCCTTTAACAATCTGCACTTTCCGTGGTTGATGCTCATCTAAGCATCGTCCAAGTGTTGGAAAGACATCATCTTGTCTAAAATAGAGCTTTTCCTTTTCCCTGATCGCTCTTTTCTTGGCTGATGCTATTGCTAGACAGACTCAAAACCTTGGGGTGATCTTTGACTATTGTAGAGGTGTGTGTGTGTGTGTGTGTGTGTGTGTGTGTGTGTGTCTGTACAAGAAACATGTATATGTGTGTGTAGTGTGTACATACGGACATGTGTATTTGTATATCTTTCTTCATCCTCCCTACTCAACCCTCACCCCCATCTTTATTGGAAAACTCTTGTTCCAGGGTATGTTGTAGGTTCAGGTACCTACAGAAGGTTTTTGAGTAGAGAAAATAGTCTGATCAGTCAATGACTAAGAATTTTTTGAGCATCTACTGTGTACCAGACACTCTGATATAAAACCCTAATTAATGAAAAGGAAGACTCAAAAGTTTTCCTTTCCCTCCTTTTTTCCACTTTTTTTGTGGGGTGTAGTTCTCCCCACCATGGAATTTTTACTCCCACCTAAATAGATCCCTCACTGCTCCTCTTCTCCTGTTCAATTCATCCTGGGCTTTCCCAGCATCCCCCTCTGATTTCTTGAATGGTTCACTTTATAGCTTCATGGCTTGTAATAAGAGCTCCCATTTATATAGCATGTTAAGCTCTTCAGAATGCTTACTTTGCTGAAGCCCCGAGAAAGAAGTAGTAAAAGCACCATTATCCACATTTTGCAGATAAAGAAACTACTTAAGGGATTTCCCCTCTTCCTTCCCACCATCCCCACCCTCTCCAAGGCTCTACATAAGCAGCCTAGAAAAGATGGAAACCCAGGTAGCCTGAATCTAAATCCAATGACTCTCTCCATTGATACTTCCCATTTCCTGTGACTCTTTCCAGGCTCAGCTCAAACCTCCTGTTTATAGATCTGCCCTGTCTTTCCTGAGGTGATCCGAGTCTTCTCTGAACTCCTATAACATTTGTCTATATTGTTCATTTAACAGTATATTGTGGTGCTGCTGGTGTTTGTTTTAATCTCCCCAAGACCAGAAACTCTCTGAGGACAGGGCCTTGTATCCTATACTCTTTAGCAACCTCATAATGCACAGTGTAGCCCTGATGCACCTAGTAACTGGTCCTCAGTAACTGTTGACTGATTTGGCATATTATATCATTAGGTTAAATTGCTGCCTCTAAGGGACTAGCCTTTATAACTCATGCCCTGGACCGTACCCTCCACCATCTTTCTGTCTTCATTATGGTCAGTGTTCCTATGTTGAAAACAGATTTGTCTCTTTCCCTTGTAGTGCTGCTTCTCACAAAGATTATCCCTTCCACGCCCCGTTTTGAAGTTCTGGCTAGTGCTGCCCAGTGTCCGGATGACGGTCACCTGATGCTTCCAACTTTACCTGACCTCTGCTTCCAAGATCTGAGTCAACCACTGAATATTGCCGTCAATCTCAGCTTACTATAGTAACTCCTAGTTTTCTGGACTTTACTTCCTTCCCAGCTGGGAGGAGTACAGAATGACTACCCCCTCTCCATGTGGGCCCTGCAAACAAGAATTATTCCACTAGCAAACGGTGTTCTTTTAGTAACAAGTAGATTTCATCTGCTTGAAATTATAAACCCTACCTTCTTGCTTTAAATTAAAAAAAAAACTTTCATGTTATATGCTTAGTGTGATTGTTTCTAAAGTGAGCTGCTCAGACATCCAGAGCCCTGGACCCCTATCCAGCTGGAACACATACAGGAAACAAATGTTTACAAAGCAGCATATCAACTAAAATATATAAAAAATAAACATAATAACAAAAAAAATATAAATGAAATATGAAAACCATACATACTTCATTCCTGAGTTCCGAGAGGGTGCCAGCTAGGAGAGGCTGGTGGACAAAGTCCAGAAGAAGCATGGGTCTCTGGCAAAGATATGTGGAACTTGGTTGCCATAGTCCCCTGTCACCCACAGCCCCCTTCCAGGTCTGAACCAGCCTGGATGTTTATCTTAGCTCCTTTCATGCTTTGAAGTCTTTTTTTCAGTAGTCTTTCTAGCATGTATGGGTCTACACAGATCCATTCACATTATTTGGCCCAGTTTTTCCTTTTGAGTGATAACGTACTTTTATGTTTCCTACAAGATAACACCCAAATAGTCACAACTGAAAGACCGTGAAAGGGGGCCATAGGAGTATGCTGGGATTTGGGTGATATTGGTGCCATTAATTAGCTGTGTGATTAATATACTCTCTGGGCCTTACTTTCCTCATTTGTAAAATTAGGGACTAGACTGGGTCTCTAAGGGTTTTCTACTGCTTTAAGAATCTGTAAATTCCACCCAAAGTTTCTGTCTTGTGAAAAAGTGTCATGTAGGGCTGACACAAGCATCTTCCAGCTGATCATTGAAATGAGAGCATAGCAGGGTTTTCCCACTAGGCTGGACCATTCTCCCTACCCAAAGATTGTCTATTGTGCTTCCTGAAAACTATTAAGTGGGGGACAGAAAACGTTCCAAGGTACTAAGAGGGAGAGGAGAGGGGACATGTAAACAAGGGATGCAAATGAGCCTCACTGGAAAGGAGCCTATGGTAGGTGAAGAAAGCAATAAAAAAATCAGCATCCAACCACAAGTGAAATGTACATGTTCTCTTAGTTAAGTCATTATCAGCCATTAATAGTTTGAATTAGTTTATTAATCTGTTTCCCAATTATTCAGCAGGGTAAGATCTCATATTGAAGTTAGAAGGAACTATAGAGTTCTTTTAGTCCTGGAGTTCCTAAATTAATTTTTTTCATAACTACTTCAATATAATCCTTAATTTCCTATGTATTATATAATTTAAAACATTTTTCTGAGATGGTGTCTATAAGTTTCACCAGAAGCCCCAGGTCCATGACATGATCTAGACTTCCTCATTTTACACATAATTAGAAACCATGATGGGAAAACCACAGACTAGAGAGGTCATGTGCAAAGTCACATTAATGAGCAGACTAAATAGCCAATAGGATCCAAACCCAGATTCCCAAATTCCAGAGCTTTTTCAGTTGTCATATTAAGCACCTACCATGTGCCAGGGGGATACAAAGATTATCGCTGCCCTCAGGTAGCTCAGTCTTAAAGGGGAAAACAACATTACAGCAATTCTGTACAAACTGCTACAAAGAGGATAAACTGAAGCTAATTAACAGGGACAACTGGCACTTAGGGAGACTGGGCAATTTGACCATTGAGTGGAGGATGGGCTGGAGCAGGGAGAGACTTAAGGCAGGGAGACCAACCAAAAGGATACTGTGGTAGTCCATGTGTGAGGTAAGGAAGGATTGCAAAGGGGGTGGGGGAGAGTGTCAGGGGAGAGAAGGGGGCACATAGGAGAGATCTAACAAGGGTCAGATCTACAGGGCTTGGCAGCATTGAATAAGGGTTAAGAGAGGGATGCTTAATTTGCAAGTCTGGGTAACTGGAAGGATGGTGGTACCTTTGATGGCAAGTAGAGCCAAGTTATTCAGTGGATCATAGCACGTCACTGTTGCTGTGTTCCGTGTTAAGCTCTCTTGCTTCACTGCGTCAGATGTTCATGTAAGTCCAGGTTTTGTTTTGTTTTTTTAATCCTGGTCGCTTCAATGGTAATAGAGAAATGAGGAAGAGAGGAGGGTTTGGAGGAAGAAAGAAAATGAGTTCAGTTTTGAATGTTAACCTGATAGTTTGGTTAAAGTAGAAGCAACAGGCTAAATGCATACATCTTTATTCTTATTCTAAATTCCCTTTAAAGTAACGGTACGTGGATTCCAGCAAGCCAGTCTTTATGATCTGGCTGCTCAGTGCAGGGATAATCAGGCTTAAATACATTTTACTGTGAGAAAGAAACTTTCTTGGTTGAACAAATTCTAAATTTAGTGAGACAAGACAATTAACAAGGTAGTGTCGGTTGGAATTTATGATTCCAGGCTGTGTGAATAGCATATGTCTGTGACATAAGATAAAGAGAAAATCCCACCTCTCTACTGGCAGGTATCCTGTCATAAACAGGTCTTTGAAATTGCTGACATAGGAAAGGGCATTTTTAACAGAGTTGACAAAGTTTCCACTGAAATTACAGACCCAGGATGTCTGTATTTTCTTTACCATTAACATGCCATAACATAGTATATGTCCACAAAATATTAAGACATGGAAAACATCTCATTATTCAGAAAATATCTAGGGTTAAAGGTCTTGTAATGAATGCTGTCAGCCCTACCTGCTTTGTTAACATAGCAAAAGGCATTCTCTGAGTTTACTTCAGAGAGAACAATGACACTATTAGTTCTAGGCTCTTCTTAATTCAAACTCTTGCTCATTAGTCCAAAATTTATATTAAATATTATCATTCCCTCCTTTTGGTCAAAGGCAAGCCGAAGGCTTCACCTGTAAACCAACAAAGATATGAGAAAAAAAAACCTCTAAATCTTGGTTTAGGTCTTGGGAAAGCTGTCCGTCTGATGTCATCTTCTTCAAGCCCTTTCAAAATTGGAGGGCACAGTCCGCTTAGGAGCAGGAACAATGGAAGTGACAGATAGATCTAAGAGTTCATACAGAAAATCTGACAGGGTCTTCCAGAAAACATGATCTGATAATTGAAATGAAACAGTACAACATAGTTAACATGGCTAAAGGAACATAGAAATAGTTAAATTTCCCAGCCATGCAGGGCTAGGTTCAAACAACACAAGTTTTTTTACAATTCACGAATTGCATTTTTACATTAAGTCTGGTACAGATTAAAACTTAGATGGCTCACAATAGACTGGTTTTGAAAGGGAGATTTACATGTCACCAATAGAAACAAGAAAATTAAACATGAACCATACAAATCAATGCCATCATTATTTCCAGTGTTAATTAACATTAAGTTCCTTGTGTCCCGTAGTCCATTCTTAATTTTCATCTATATTTCACTTTTTGAATCCCAGATTTCTCATGTACTTATCTGATACCTAGATATCCTTTCTTTGACAATAAGTTTTATTCTTGGGACAGTTTAAAAAGGGTGTTCTGCTTCTCTGGTTTGGATCTAGAAGTTCCCAGATACTTGTGACAGTATAAATTTGTACAGTCACTTAAAATTTGTTCTCCAATTTTTGAAATTTCAGAGAATTTCAGTTTATATTTTTTGCTGATTCTGTCCTTACCTAAATCCTGTACCTAGAATAAGAATCTTTCAAAACGTGAGGGTTCAACCATAAAATGAACTCATCTGCCCTTTTAAATTATTGGACAGATATTTTAACAAAGAAGAAATAATTTCATACAATTTTTATGCAAAAATCCAAATTTGAGATCTTGTTACCAAAAACATGACAAATTTTAGAGGTCAGTCATATACATCTACATATAATTCTTAGAGGAATCAGTCTGATCTCATTGCTTTTCCTCAAAATTTGTTATCCTATTTAATTAGACATTTATCTCCTCATGTTTGTCTTATTACTTTGTTTTACCATTAGTAGGTGCACCTTGCTGAAGATCAAAGGAGAGTGAGAAGGAACAATTAGACAAGTAGAAAGAGAACTCTGAGAAAGCAATGTCACAAAAACCAAGAGGGAAAGATTTTCCAGGAGAAGAAGGTGATCAACAGTGTCACAGGCTATGGAGAGGTCAAGAAGGATGAGGACTGAGAAAAGGCCATTTGCCTTGGCAATTAAGAGATCACTGGTAACTTTGGAGAGAATGGTTTCAGTTAAATTATGAGAATGGAAGCCAGACTTTAGAGGATTAAGAAGAGAGAGGAAAGGAAGTGGAGGCACTGACACAGATAGCCCTTTCCAAGAGCTTAGCCACCAAAAGGAGAAGAGGTATGAGACAAAAGCTCGTGGGAATAGATAAATAAGGTGAAGGGTTTTTTTGAGGATGGGACGATATAGGCATGTTGGTAGGAGGTGGGGAGCAGCTACTGGAGAGTAAGTGATCAAAGGTTAAAAAAACAGTAGAAATGATAGAAGGAACCATCTCCTAGAGAAGATGGGATGGAAGGGATTCACTTGTGCGCATCCAGGTTGGCGGCCTCTCCATGTCAGACAGAAATGAAAATGGAGATAGTGAAATGATGTGAAATGAGAAATGGAGAAAGTGGGGGAGAGGCTCTTGGACAACGGCCTCATTCTTTTCAATGAAATAGAGACGCAAGAAGGAGGGGAGACGGGGACCTATGAAAGGTTTGAAGAGGGAGGACATTTCATTTTCAAAATTTCAAAATTGAGAATTCTCTATACAAATAATCTACCTTTCCAGACAGTTCACATGCAGGTCAAACTGGCCTCCTTCCTGTTCCCCTTAGAGAAAATCCACCTCCTACTTCAATGCCCCGATTTACTTTCCTCATTCATTTGTGGCATGCCTGACTTCCTTCATGACTTAGCTCTTTGCCACTTCCTAACAAAATTTACTCACTCCTCAAAGGACGGGTCATGGACATGTTCAGTTTTTTTCCTTTTTGTGACCCCATTTGGGGTTTTCTTGGCAAAGATACTGGAATGGTTTGCCATTTCTTTCTCCAGCTCATTTGAGAGATTAGGAAACTGAGGCAGACTTAAGTGCCTTGCCCAAGGTCACACAGCTAGGAACTATCTGAGGCCAGATTTGAGCTCAGGTCTTCCAGACTCCAGGCCTGACACTCTAACTACCATCTAACTGCCATCTAACTACTAGTCATGTACAGGGTAGTCCAAAAGTCTTAGCTGAGTTTTAAGCTATTAAAACTTAAAGTGACAGCAGTGTCAAAGGAGATAAGGGGGTTTATATGAGAGAGTTTATGAAGATAACATCTCTTAAAGTAGTTTTAAACTGTTAAAGCTTAAAACTCCACTAAGACTTTTGGGACCCCCAGTCTGGTTATATTGTCTCCATTTATTTTATCTGTGTATGTGTTGTACCCTCCCAAAAGATTACCAGGATCCTGCAGAGTGAGATACAGGAAAGCCTAAGTTTTAATGAGATGGAAAAGAGAGGTACCTAAAACCATGTGCAGTCAATCATTCAACAAGATAATTGCTCATGAGATGTTTCATAAGTGCTTAGGAAGGACTGTGGAGCTGAGTACTGGCAATACAAAGAAAATGCAAATAGCCCTGGCCTCTAGGAACTTATTATATTCTAATGGAATGTCCAGGGGAAGTCTGAGGGCCCTGGGGCAGGGGGTAAGTAGCTGGGTATTTGAATAGAAGAAGAAGGAACAAAGAGAAGGATACTGAAAACCAAACACTCACATTTTGCCTAGAACAGCACCAGCTTCCTCTCCAATCCTCTTGAGTATACAGACTTCCTACTCACCATGACTTAGCAGAATCAGAGAATTTTTAGAACTGGAGGGGACTTTAGATGATTTGCCCCAATACCTTTAGCTGTAGATCCTAAGGCCTAGAGAGCTTAGGTGACCCAGCCCCAAATCACACAGCTAGGTAGACAGTGGGCAAGTCAGGTCTAGAGTCCAGAATGGCCCAGAATCCAAGCTGGTCCTACTTGCAGCCAGACCACTCCCACATCACTCTCTCCTAAATCTTTAAATAGAACTTTCTGGAGACCCAAATCTAAACTCACCAGTGGGTATGGCTGAGTTATTCATGAGGTGCCAAATGGCACATTTGGTGCTTCCTATTTTCACCCCCACAACTGAATTCAATTCTGTAAGCATCTCCTTCCCAGTGGGAAACACAAAAAGACAGTAATCACTAGGGAACACAAACTGATTGTTTGACGCTCTGAAGGCATTTCCTCCAAGGGAAAAACAATTATAAATGGTGGCTATGTTCTCATTATGGTCCCTAAAAGTCCATTTTGCTCATCACATTCCTGAAAGATTATATTAATAGTATGATTGCAACTATGGGAAGCCAAGTGGCATCATGGATAGATCACTGGGCTTATTGAGTTCAGATCCAGCCTCAGACACTTCCTAGCTGTGTGACCCTGGGCAAGTCACTTAACCCTGTTTGCCTCAGTTTCCTCATCTGTCAAATGAGTGGGAGAAGGAAATGGCAAACTGATGTGGTTTGGGATTGCTGGGAACCTTAAAATGTCACGGTGGAGGGGGGTCTGCCTGGAAAGAATTCAAACATTCAAACCTTTCAGTCAAAGCAGCAAGACTTACTGTAATGCCAATAGAAGCAGGAGAAATTCTTAGAGAATCTGCAACTTGAAGGGGGTGAGAAAATGAAATGAGAAGATCTGGGTGGGATTAAAGAGTAGTAAATAGACTGGAGTGGCCCAGGTGCTACAGTGAAAGTCTGGGGTGGGTCAAGTGGATTGTGAAAAGAGTATTAAGTGATTTGGAGTGCACTGGGCTGGGTCAGATGCCTCTGCTGAGAGGCCAGTGATCTGGGCTGCTGAAAAGTGTTGGAAAATTCGGGAACTGGACTGTTTTCAAAGATACAGTCGAATCCTCTTAGGGGTTCGGGTCCCATCACCCTATGGGGTGCTCAGGTGCATGCGTTTGGACCCCAATCCTAAAATCACATTTCTCTTTAAAAATTACATTTCTCCCAAGGCTCAAAACAATGTCCCAGGCATTTTTTTTTCCCAGCTCAAGGACAGATTGCCCCAGCAACAACCACTATCTCCCTTCCTGCTACAGTAGCCAGCTGTACCTATATGATTCATTAGTCTGAACTATCTGAACAGGCTGGGTATTTGGTCATAATGACATTTACTACTCACTGACCAATCATATGTATCCTAGACTTAGACATGCATATACTCCCTTATATTTATCTTGTCTAACAAGACACTGATGAGAGCAGCCTGGTATTCCTTAGTCAGCTCTGACTGCTAGTTCACATTTCAGCCTTAAAACCACATCTCCATGTAGCCCCCCATTCCTCCCCTGGGATATTTCCTGATGAACTCTGGGTAAAATACCTGCTCAGTAAATACTAAAAGTGCATATTCCTTTTAAGAACTAACCATTCCCTAATCCTGCCCTGAAACATTAGCATATTTGGCACATGTTTTACTATACAAGATCCTGTATAAACTTTACCTGTACCCTTCTAAAGTTACAGATTCCCTAAGAACTCTTACCCACTGAAAAGTGTAATAAATCTTTACCACCTTGACCTCAACTGTGCTTGAGTCCCTGAATTCTTCTCCAGATGGCCCATGCAGGGAACTCCAGACTTGGAGTTCCTGTACCCCTATCTCTCCAGCCCTCACCAACTCTGTCATTCATCCCTCAAACAAATGAGACCCAAAATCTTTTGGGGTAAGGGGCAATTGCTTCCTGCTGGCAAAGGGTCATAGCTCTGTCCCTGCCTCTCTGGGTCCCATTCAAGGGGTCAGACTTCAGAACCTGGCTGATTCTGGGTCCAGTCAACAGATCTTTGACTCAGTGGGAGGTTGGTATGCAGCCTGAGCAGTTAAGTGGAGCCTGGAGGAGACAAATCTGACCAAGAAGTTAAACAAACAGGAATAACAAATAGGACCAAACTGGAATAAAAGAAAGGTGATGGGGGTGGGGGAAATAAGTATGGGGACTAGTAGAGAAAGGAGTCAGCCTCTCCTAGAAGAAGATGCATCTTTGACAAGAAAACCTCAACTGGGGTCACAAAGAGGGGGGGGGTCAACTGAACAATGAGAACAAAAATGATCACAACTATCCCTAACCACTCCGTTCTGTCACAGTGGACAGACAGTAGGACTTGGAACTGTGAGCACATTGTTTTAAATCCTGCCTCTGACCCTTAATGTCTGTGTTAAAATAGGTTAACCTCAGTTTCCTCATCTGTAAAGTAGGGATCATAGTACTTGGGTAGACGTAGTATTGTTCAACGAAAAGACTGCTGAATGTTTTCATGACATTCATGGGACCCGGGTTCAAATCCTGACTGTGACTTACTACCTTAGGTTTACTGACCTTGGGCAAATCTTTTCACCTTTCTAGGCCTCAGTTTATCACTTGAAAAATGATTTTCTCTCAACTCCTTTCCAAATCTAATCTCTCCCAGGATTAAAAGGAAAAAACCCCAAAACTTCCCTAGCTATTTGCCTAGTTCTCTCCTTGTTTTTTATGCATTAAATTTCTTTAAAAAGTACCCAATGATAACTGCCCTTTCACAGCCTGACTCCTTAAAGTCTTTCATCTGGTTATCTGCCTCCAACTGTATTGACCTATATTGACCTTTTCAGAGCTGTCCTTGATTGCTGAAGAATTCAACCATTCAGCCTTGAAACTTTTTCTTCTTTCAGTTTCTGTAACAACATAATGTCCTGCTTATGTAATATCTCCGTCTTTTCTGTCTTTTTCACTGACTTCATTTCCTCCTCTATGGCAGACCTCAACTCCCAGAACTTCTGTTGTTCTACTCTGAAAATGTTACCTGTTGTCATGACTTCAATTCTCGTAAATATCTTTTTGATGTTGATTAGTCATTTCAGTCTTGTCTCACTCCTCATGATCCCATTTGAAGTTTTCTTCCCCAGCTTATTTAACAGATGAGGAAACTGAGGTAAACAGGGTTAAGTAACCTGCCCAGAGTCACACAGCTAGAAAAGTGTCTGAGGCCACATTTGAACTCAGGAAGATGAGTCTTCCTTACTCCAAGCCCAGTGGTCTATCCATGGTGCCACCTAGCTGCCCCATAGATATCTTATTGACTCTCAAAAATAGATCTCTAGCCAAGATCTCTCTCCTGAGCTCTAGGCCCCAAATCTCTTCACTGAGTGGTAGACATTTCCACTTAGAACAGAGTATCATAGCTCTAGAACTTAAAAGGAGCCTTAGAAATCATCTCTCTAACACCTTGTTTTACAGGTGAGAAAACTGAGGACCAGGACATTTAAGTGGTTATAAGTGACAAAGACATGATTAGAATCAAGAACCTTCCTACGAGTTCAAGTTCAACATTCTTTCACTACATCATGCATTACCTCTCCTATCATTTCCAAGTGAATATTGTCCAAAATTAAACTCATTATCTTTCCTCAAAAATCAAATCCTCTTCAAGACAAGTTTAAGGGGAAAAAAAAATGTGTTTCTATAAACAGTGCTATAATTCTCTTAGTTATCAGAATGGAAGCCAGAAAGTCATTCCTGACTCATTTCTCCTACCTATCTGGGTGTCCACTAACTCCTATCAATTTCTCTTGCCTCCCTCCTTAACTTTTATTCTCACAGTTACTATTTAAGGCCCCCTTTTGTTTCATATCTTTACACCTCCTGAGAGATATCTCTACTGCTCATCTTCCCTTTTGTTCTGTCAAGATCCCCATGCCCCTCTCTTTTTACTATTAGGAGACACCCTGGTACCCAGAACTGAGGCCCAGTAAGCAAACCGTGTCCTGAGCTTGGCGTAACAATGATCCTCTGTGGCTCACCCTCTGGATGAACTAGCCACAGCAAAATTCCAGCACTGCTCTCAGACAAGCACTTGCAGGACCCATGTTTTAGTCATGAAGCCCTGCTATGAATGAAACTTGTCCCACTGTTGCGGTGACTCCTCCCTGTCCCAGCTAACATTCACTGAGCAGCCACAGATGTATGTATCAAGGCTTGGCCTCGCAGATCTCCTCCTAGAGGAGGCCCCTGCACGTGTATCTAGTTTCCCTCTTCCAATGGAATAAAGAGTTTTTTGCTTATGACCACTGGTTATTAGTTTTTATTTAATTTTATTTCTTAAAGTTAATTGTCATTGTGATCATCTGTGTGAGCTCTTTAGTGTTTTTAGATTTACCAGCAGTTGCATAACTTCTGTGACTTTGCGGTCATTTGTTTTCAAGTTTCGTGTCTGACTCTTTGTGAACCCCTCTGGGATTTTCTTGGCAGAGATATTGGGGTAGTTTGCCATTTCCTTTTCCAGGAAGTGGAGACAAACAGGGTTAATGGTCTTGCCCAGCATCTGAGGTCGGATTTGAACATGAGTCTTCCTGACTCCAGGCCCTGTGCTCTATGCACCATGGAGCCACCTACCTGCCCAATTTCCTTTTAGTCCTTCCTAAACATAGCCGTTTGAATGATCTTTGCCCTCATCCCTCTGCTGTTCAAAAACCCTGACGGACCCCCTGAAGTCCATAACAGTGGTTGGTAAAAAGTGGAGTAAGGACTGTGAAAGATGACTTAGTCTTGGGGAGGGAGTAGAACATGGGAAAGGGGCACTGGCCTCCCTTCTCTCCCAGCTGGGGCTTTGGAAGATCCAATACAGCCAACCGTAACAACAGTGTTTTAAGTTGGCCAACTGTTTTACCTCTATTTTCCCCATTTATCCTCACTAAGGTCCTGTGAGATAGAGGCCAGTGTTACTGAATCAAGGATAGTCAATGTGAAGACTCATTATCCTCAATCTATTTTCTCAGATTTAGTTTTGACCGTTCCTCCACCTGAATTCTGGACTTCAATCAAACCAGTATGCCAATAAGAGGTGAAATGGCACTACAAAATGAGGGCTGAGCCTGAAGCCAGGAGCCTTGGGTTTAAATCCCAGCTCTATCATTTACTGCCTCTATGGTCTCAGTCTCCCCAGGCCTCAGTTTCCTCATCTGTAAGTTCATGAGAGTAATACCGAAAGTATCTAACTTATAATACTGGTGTAAGGAGAGAATGAGATTATGTACGTAAAGTGCTTTGTAAATCTAAAGCATGATGAAAATGGCAGCTATTATTGACATGGGTGAAGAATATGGTTTGATGTGGAAAAGAATCACTTAGGCTGAGAAAGCTTTCGCCAAAGCCTGTGATTGCAGTCACTGCCTCTGTCTTTCATCTCCTGTAAGGCTTATTGTCTAATCCCTCATTTAGCACACATACAGAGAAGGAACTGATCCATGGAGCTACCAAAAAAAAATGAGAAAAAAAGACTCTGTAGAGGAAGTTACTGCATTGAACCAGAGGCAGAATTTTGAAAGATGTTGATAGGTTATAAAAATGAGCCAGATCTAATGAGATGGAATTTAATAGAGTTAAATAAAAAGTCTTATACCTGGGTCTAAAAACTCACGCCTGCAAGTACAAGATAGAGGTGAAGAAAGACCCTGGCACTTTAGGAGTCTGAAATATGAACCAGCAATGGCACAAGGAATACATGATCTTGGGCATCATTAATAATCACTAGCATTTATACAGGTCTTAAAGGTTTGATTCTCACAACAACCCTGGGAGGTAGGCGCCACTGTTATCTCCATTTTATAGATGATAAAAAATGAGTCCAGGAGAGATGAAGTAACTTGCCCAGGATAACACAGCTAGAAGTCTTTGAGGTAGAATCTGAACCCAGGTCTTCCTAAACATCATACTACTGACCTGCCTATGATGTCACAAATAACAATATATCCTTTATCTTGGTCCGACTACAGCTAGAGCATTGTATTTAGTTCTTGATGCCACATTTCTTAAAAGTATCTTGGCACACTGGGGAGGCAAATTAAAGGGAGACTATTGATATAATAAGAGGATGGAAAATAACACCCTTCTGGACTTTGAAGGAAGCCTGAAGGCACCAAGACTTTCAGGGCTTTGTATTGTTAATAGTAACAAGAAAAAAATAAACATGATGGCATTAAGCTGGAGAAAAGACTGGAGGTTTTGGTGTAAAAGAACTAGGTTTTCAGTTTTTTTCTGCTTAGGTCCAAGTAAGATTAAATAAGCCTCTGCTGCTTCCACTTGCTTGCTAGTTAAATTATAAGGGAAGGATGCTAACAGTCTGAGATAGTGCCAAATGGAGTGGGCAGCCTTGGGAGGTGGAGGGTTCCTCATTCCTGATCTTCAGGTGAAGGTTGGAGGGCCACTTTTCAGGGATGCTGTAGAACACATACCACTTGAGGTACGGATTACATTAGACTTCCTTTGAGGTCCTTCTGACACTGTGGAGATTAAGTAATTCTGTTGTGGAAGGCTCCCCAGACAGGACTTCTGGAAGGAAAAGAGCCTGGGGGCCAGATTTTTCTAAAGCCAAGATAAATCCAAGACTAGATTTTATTTTGGCTTGAAAAGTATTAGCTTCTGTTTACAGAGTTCTTTATATTTATAGAAGTTTCTCACATAGATGATCTCATTTGATTCTTATGTAGTTCCCAGGGCCTCCCAACATATGGGCCCCCCAAAAGCTACCTCAGGTTCAAATGACTTTGTAAGTATGGATCAACATCCACCAAAATGATAACTTGTGAGACACTACTGAAGAGATTGCTTTTACTTTTTCATTGTTGAATCATGTTCAACTCTTTGTGACTCCATTTAGGGTTTTCTTGGCAAGGATACAGGAGTAGTTTGCTATTTCCTTCTCCAGCTTATTTTTGCAAATGAGGAAGCTGAGGCAAACAGGGTTAAATGACTTTCCCAAGGTCACATAGTTAGGAAGTGTCTGAGGCCAGACTTGAACTCAGACAGATGAGTCTTCCTGACTTTCAGTCAGGTACTCTAGCCACTGTGCCATTTAGGTGCCTTGCTAGACACATAAAACAAAAGATATTGAATCAAATTTTATATCAAAACAAGGGAAAATAAAACTGTCTCCTCATACTTACATCTGCTGCTTCAGTAACTTGCCCCAATATTCTCCATTTAAGAAGCAGCAGGCACTGATTGTGCCTAGCCACATGGAGGAAAGGAGCAAAGCAGCAGGAATCAGGTGAGCTGCTAGTGTTGGAAGCTACTTCATACCTGGAGGAAAGGGGATGAAACTTCTCTGGGGCCAGTCTTGTCCCTTCTGAGGCTACTCAGGGAAGGAGCACAGGCCAGTCAACTATATTTTTCCTAGTCCAAATAGGGTGGGGTAACATAGCCCAGCTTTCAGGGTCTGTTCATCTGTAAGGGGAGAAGGTCCAGAAAGTGAGTGATTTTTTTGAATGAGAAAAAGTCTGAAATACCCATAATCTCAAGAAAAAAAGCCTCAATAAAATCCCAGCATATAAAATAAATGAACAAGTCTCCTCTTTTCCTCCCCACCCTTTACTGGGACTATCATTAATCTGGCTAAGCCTGCATGAAGTTCCTCCATCCAACCATTCCATTTCAGGAAACTGAATATGGGTATTTGGTGGTGTGGGAAACAAAAGAAACAATTTTGTTTCCACAGGGTTAAAACTCCTCCTAGCTTTCAGTGATAGCAGTTAATCAGAGTTGTGACCTAGCATGGTCAGATAAAAGGTCAGAAACTTATGTGCAGGTTTGACGAGTTGTTTGAGGGTAGTCTTTCAGAGAGAAGAACATGAAGTGAGGTGTTCAGGAGGCCTCATTTACCCAATAGATGGTGAGGTGGGAGATTCAAATTTGAAACAGTCTAAGAAGGCTTGCCTTGGTCTGAATAATTGTAGCACTCCCCCAGGACCTACCCGTTCATTCATGGGGAAGGAATGTAAAAATTAATAAAAGCTTTTCCGTATCATTCTTTGTTTAAGATGAGCACGTTTCTCACAGTAATTGTGAGAGATATGAAATAGTTAAGTTTCCACACTGTAAAATCACTGAACCTAAGTCTTAGGAGAAACAGAAGTTGCTTAGAAAAGTTAAAAGTCATCAGCCAATCAGCAGCAAACCGAAGAGGCTCAGAAACCATAAACTTAAGGGCACTAGATAAACTGGACCAGGTGGTTTGGAGTCTTGAATGGTCAGTCACAGCCCATGCTTAATTAACCTTATGCATGTAATGGGAAATTCCCCACATAAAATCAGAGCCTCTTTAAAGGAGCATGTGAAGCACGATGAGGAAGGTAGTTACATGTGAAGGATGTATAAGGAAGATTGTAACCCAGAAGGATTGGAACCAATCCTGATCCAGAAGGGAAGAGTTTGGATTATTAACCCTATTAACCCTGCTCTTCCTTCTATATTTAGTGCACTCTCTCTTATGGAGATGTGCCCATTTCTCGAGAATTTAAGGGGACTTCAACTTTTCCAATAAAGAAAGTTTGAGACACCAAGTTTCAGAATTGAATCTGGGGTCTTCTTTAACACAGGTAGCTTTCCTTTTTTAAAAAAAATGCCATCTGCTGTGATGATGGAAATAGGACAAAGAAGAATAAATAACGTAGTCACAATAAAGTTTAGGAAACAATTAAAATTGCCGCTTACAAGATGTTTTAACTTCTGCAGAACATCCCTTCCACAGAAGGAAAAATAGTTAAAGCCTCAAAAAGAATACAGAATTCTTAGTAAATTTTATAATATGAAGAACAGTGAGCCAATAATGCCCAATAAAAATAGAATCCTGTGTACTTTTCAAAAATTATGGAACAATAAGATACTAGAGAATGCTTCAAAGTAGAAATAAAACTTGTAGGAATGAATATTGGTCAGGAATTAGAGCTCTCAATGTGGAATTTTAAAATACAATGAACAGAATAAGATCTAAGTGATCTAAATAAATGAAAGAGAGATTACCAGATTTATAACAACAAAAAAAAGCTTGCCAGAAGAGAAACAAAAGATAACAACATAAAACACACACATATGCATGCACGCACACATTCGCACACATGAATTCTATATAAGCCAAAACAACAGACCTTGAAAACAAGATGCACAGAGATAATATAAGCATCATAGGTCTTTCCGAATAATGTGACAAAAAAAATCTGAGTACCCTAATTACAGAGAGACGTAAGAAAATTGTCCAGAACTTTTGAATGCAGACAACGAAATATCAATCAAGTGAACATATAAATTATTCCTGGGGGAAGAACTATTTCACACTTCAGTATCTAATAAGTTTAGTAGTTAAATATAGTTGATCTTCAACTTTTTCAGGGGTAACATTTCTAGAAAGTGGAAGGAAAGTATAAAGTGCAAACGTTGATACATTGAGCCTATAGGAAATAGAGAATTAGGTTCCTGTGACCACCAAAAGTTGTAATATTTCACTAGAGATTGCTGAAATTACACTTTCCTACATATAATCCTTTATAAACAAAACATTAATTCTGATAATATGCACTTTATCTAACACAGTATCACGAAATAACCTATGAAATGCAGTAAAAAAATAAAATTGGCAACATGTAAAACATTTTTTCTCACTGGTAATTCCCTAGAATTCTGTGAACTTTTATGGTAATGTCTCCATAAAAAATTAGTTTAGACAATATTCATTTCCATAACATGTTAAGTGATAAATATTATACAGCAAATAACTTTTCCAAAGCTAAAACATTTTTTAACCTGAATCTTACTTCCTTCTCTGTCAGACAGAGGTATAAAGGCATTGTACACTGCTGTAAACTTTTGTACTTTGGCCAACTTCTGAAAACCAAGGAAAAGATTGTTGGAACTTTAGCAGCTCCTATCAAAAGATGCTGAGACTGGTGGATCTCAACGTCATCTCTGACTGTCTGATCTTCATATGTGTACACAGATGGCATTAGAGATTGTAAAGGATTCTTTGTGGTCTATTTGAGACCTTTAAGGACTTACCCTAGTGGATAGCAGCTGCAAGACATTCCTACACAAAGTTTTATCTAATACCTTTATTTTCTCACTAAGCCACATCACTGACTTTGCACACTTGAGATTAGAGTCAGACACACTTGCTTCAAGTTTTGGGGGTATAATTGTAACATAAAACTTGAGTTTTAAAGGCAAACAATGAACATATACAATGAATACATGGAAGGTCTTTACAATGGTAGGTGAACAAGAATAGTGAAGCACTTAGTAGGATACCAGGTGCTCGACTAGCTTGTGTGCATCATGCCTTTCATTTTTTTCTCTACTGTGCATGACTGAAGATATATGTGGTTGCCAATGCAAAAGTGAAAATGGAGCTACTGATAAAATCATCTGAATGGAATGTTGAAGATTTACTGTATAACAATTTCAATGACACACAACAAACTTTACAAATTACCAGGAGAAAGACCTTCAAATTTGAAGGAAAAAACATTCAAATAACATCAAATTAGTTTACAGTTATGGAGAATGACAGCCATCAATCAAAAAGAATTTAAGTGCTACTATGTACCAGGCACTGGGCTACATGCTGGGAATACAAAAAAGAGGTAAAAGGAATTTATAATCTAATGGAGGCAACATGCAAACAAATATATATGAAGCTATATACAGAAGAAACAGGAAATAATTAACAGAAGTAGAATCACTAGAATGAAGAGTGTTTGGGGAAGGCTTTCCTCTAGAAGGTGGGATTTTTGTTGGGACTTGGAGAAAGTCAGGGAGGTCAGTGGTTGGAGTGGAGGAGAGAGAACACTCTAGGTATTTGGGACATTTAGAGAAAGCGCCTGGAGTGAAGAGAGGGAGTGTCTTGATCATAGAGCATCCAGAAAGGCAGAGTCCCTGGACTGACATGCATGTTTTGAGGAGTAAGGTACAAGAAGACTGGAAAGGCAGAAGGGGGCTAGGTTATGAAAGGCTTGAACGTCAACACGAATAATTTATATTTTCTCATGGGGACAATAGGAAGCCACAGAGTTTATTGAGTAGGGGGATTGTATGAACAGGCCTGAGCTATAGGAAAATCATGTTAGTAGCTGAAAGGAGAGTACATTGGAGTAGAGAGATTTGATGCTAGCAGACCCACTAGCAAACTATGCAATAATCAAGGAATGAGATGATGGGGACCTGCACTAGAGTGGTAGTGGTGTCAGAGGAGAGAAGGGGGTGTATTGAAGAGATGGTGCAAAGGTAAAATCAATAGGCCTTGGCAATTGCACATGGGGGTAAGAGATAATGAGGAATCCAGGATGGCTCCTAGGTTGTGAGCCTGAGGGACTGGGAGGAGGCTGTTGTCTTCAAAACTAATAAGGAAGGTTGGTTGTAGAGACTTAAGGATAAAGATAATGAGTTCTGTTCTGGACATATTGAGTTTAAGATGTCTACTGGACATCCCGTTCAAGATGTCTGAAAGGCACTTAGAGATAGGAGATTAGATTATAGGAAGACTGTGCCAGGATAGGTAGATTTGAGAATCATCAACATAGAGATGGCAATTAACTATGTGGGAGTTGATGAGATCACCAACTGAAGTAGTATAGAGGGAACTGTCCCTTAGAACCTTGAGGAACACGCTTATAGTTAGTAGGCATGATCCAAAAGAAGATCCAGCAACAAAGACAGAGAATGGGGTGTTCAGAAAAAGTAGGAGGGAGTCATATTCCAAAAATCTAGTGAGGAAAGATTATCAAGGAGGAGAGAGTGAACAACAGCTTCAAAGGCTATAGAGAGATCAAGGAGATTAAGAAGAGAGAGAGGAGAAAAGGGAGACACCTATTGTAAATGATATTTTGTGAAATTTAAATACAAAAAGTGGAAAAGATGCAGGACAATAGTGGGGAATGGAAGGACTAAGGAAGACTTTTGTTCACAGTGGGGGAGACATAGGCATGTTTGTAGGAAGTAGGAAGTGAGCCAGTAGAGAGGGAGAGAATGAAAGTAAGTGAAAGAGTGGGGATGACAGAGGAGAAAAACCTGTTGGAAGGAATGGAATGGAAATGCTTGAACCAGCAGAGGGGCTAGCCTTAGTAAGGAGTAAAGCCACTTCTTTTATGAGACATGAGTGAAGGAGAGAAAAGAAGAAGGAATCTGAGTGGCAGAAGACGAGGAATAGGTAGAAGAAGGAGCTCATAGCAAATAGCCTCAATTATTTCTATAAAATATGGGGCAAGGTGCTCAACTGAAAGAATGGGTGGGATCGGAGTCATGAAAGGTTTGAGAAGGGATGAAATGGTTTGGTAGAGCCTCTATGTAGAGTAGAATACTGAGTTGATAAGGGAGGTAGAAATGGATTGCCTGGTCTTGATTAGCTTATGTTATTTGGCTTCATCCTGGGCCATCTCCAGTCATCCTGACGTATATATCTGGCCATTGGACCCAGATGGTTCTGGAGGAGAAAGTGAGGCTGGTGACTTTGTACAGCCCTCCCTCACTTAAATCCAGTTCATTTGCAAGTCATGGCTTCATCTTCCTGATGTCATGCTCTTCTTTGAGAATGAAGGCCAAACCACAATGTAACATAAATTTGTAGTAGACTCCATCAGGACATTTGCATGATTTTCTCCACCTTTATTCAACAGCATGAGTGTAGGATGGAAAGTGATGAATGATGGGAGTGATCCATGCCTGAGGCTTTAATCAATGATACAGTAAGAGTGGTAGGGATTCAAGAGAGGGGCATAGTGTTGCATTGAGTTGGTTCACCAAGGAGTCAAGATGAGGCAAAGAGAAGAGAGTGGCTAGTACAGGTGAGACAGCCTGGGAGAGAACTGAGAGATAGAAGAATTTGGAGATCATGTGTCAGATAAAGATCAAAGTAAAGAAAGGCAGAGGGGGAGATGTAAGGTCAATAGACTGTGGTTGGATAAGAAGATTTCAAAATTCTTGAACATAGAGGTTGTTCACTTGTGGGGATGGCAAGATCAAGGGTATGGCCATCTTTGTGCATGGCTCAGATTAGGTGGAAGAGCAGCTTATGGGGAGTGAGTAGGTTGAAGAATTGAGTGGTTAAGGGAGTTGAGGGAGAATGAACATGTTATATTGATGTTCCTTGGTATGAAGGCAAGAGTTGAGGAGGAGATAAAAACTGTAAGCCAAGTAGGTAATGCAACTCATTGAGGAAGGAAGAGGAGTGACTTCCATCTGGAGGAAATGGAATAATACATCCTGACCAAAAAAGGAGGCTGGGGGAGGAGTTCAAATGTAAAACAAGCTTCTCCGCAAACTGGTTTTGAAAAAATGGACATTCAAAAGAGAAGCCAAATAATCAAATATCCAACTTGCAAATACTTCATTACACCATGGACATTTTTCCCTTCCTACATATGCCATCGCTATGGGAACCTTGAAGCTGGAATAACTTGAATTTTCATACTTTGTATTTTCTACTAATAATACCAGTATGTATATATGTGTATATCAATATATACACATATATACATACTGGTACCTAGAGAAATAAATCAATCATCTCAGCTCCATGCAGCACCCTTTTAAATTTCTCCCTGTCCCAATATCTCTGAAGGTAGGCAAAAAAAATCTTCGTGTAGAATTAGCATCTTGAATAGATAGATGGATTTCATTTGTCTCTCTTTGTCTGGTGGTTTCCCTATAACTTGGTATTCTGCTACTGCAGCTTTAGGTAAAAAACCGAAACCAAAAAACAAATGTGCTGGTATAGGAAACTTCAATGAACATAAACATGGAATGTTTATGCTGCCAAAACCAAGGTACCACTGGCTGCAGCCTTAATTAATATTCCAGGCCATAAATGAGTCCTGCTCAGAGATTTACAAAGAAGCCATGTGTGAAACTAATAGGGGCTGATGTGGGTAGTTGATATTCTCAGTTAACAGGCTTTCCATTTGTCTGAATTATTTATCAATGACAACTGGTGCATAAGTTCATTCATATGTCTAGGTTAAAGATCCTATTTTGCTTGTCCATTCATCTTTTTATATTTGTTTGCTTACTTTTCCTTTTATAAAGTCATATTGGTTACTCTTTCTCTCTCTGTTTCCACTTTCTTCATTTCACATTATTTCATACATCTTTCCATATTTCTTATTTCTATATGTCAGTTATACAATAATTTATTTATTCATTCTCTAATTGTTGAAAGGTTTTTGAAATTGCAAATATTACTGTTGCCGATGTCTTTGAACAAATAGCTCTTTTTTTCTTTTTGATAATGCTCTCCAGGATTGTTTCCAACAATTGGATCAAAGGGCATGATTGTGACCCTTGGGAATTTCAGTGTATTCTACACCCTTTACCAGCTGTCTATCATCTACAAATGAAATCTCCATGCCTTAACCTGACATCTAATGCCCTGCGTAAGCTGACTCTTCCTTACTTCTAACTATATCTCACTTGATTCCTTTACATATGTACTACTGTTAGCAATCAAAAGATAAAATAGCAGAACTACATCATGAAGAAGGTATGACTATTGTGCTAGAGCAGGGCTCTGGAATTTCAACCACAGAGGCTACAAGCATCCTATGTATTTAAGAGATAAGAGAGAAACTGAAATTGATGTTGTTATTGTCACATTATTAGAGCCTATAATCTTGCTTGAAAAGGAAGCATCTCAAGTTATTCTCTTAGATAGTTTTTACTGACCTTGTGGCAGATTCATCACAGTCAATCTCTCTTAGGTGTTTCTTTTCCAATCCCAATTCAGAATTGCTCAATCAGTGTAGAAATAGATACATAAGATTTGATGGAAGGAGAAATATGAAGGCTACGTCTTCCTCCTTCCTCAGCCTTCCTCTAGGGTAAAGATTCTTAACCTTTTTTTGTGTCATGGATTCCCTTTGTCAGTCTGCTGAAGCCTATGGACTTCTTCTACAGAATAATATTTGCAAATGAATAAGATAAAATACATGGTGCGATAAAGGAAATAAATTATATAGAAAGAAAGTTACAAAATATTTTTAAACGTCATAGATTCCAGGTTAAGGAGTGACCTCTAGACATGGCACAGTGTGGACACCCCTCAGGGTTCAAAATCTAGTTCTGCAGCTTACAAACCTGTATAACTTTGGACAAATCACCCAACCTCTCAGGATCTGTTTCATTATACATAAAATGAGGACGCTAAATTAGAGACTCTTTTAACAAACTTCTCAGCTTGAAATTCAATGAAACTATAAACCTATGTAGTTCCTATCCTTTCACAGTCTTTACTCTATGAGGATCCTATCCAAATCCTTGTCTCACTCCCAAAGCAATAGCTCATTTGCATGATGCAGAATTTTTAGTGTTAGCATCAGATCCAGTCCCTTTCCTTATTCCTTAATCGTGATTATTAAGAACCAGCATAGTTTCATTAAGAAAAGGTTTTACTAGACTAACCTAATTTTTTTTGGTAACATTTCCTTTTTTAAATAGGAGCCAAGTAGCCTATGATATAGTGTCTTTCACAAAATATGCAATCTATAAGGATAGAGATAGAAAGGGACTGGATCTGTGATTTCACAGATATAGAGAATTCCCAGTTGAGGAAATTCCCTTTACTGATGCAGGATAGTACCGTTTCTGTAACTTAGACTTTTAGAGAATTGCTGCTCAACACCCAAAGAGATGAATTGACTTGCCACACAAGTAAGTGCTTCAGAGTCGGACCTGAATCCAGGTCTTTCTGGTTCCAAATTAAGCTCTATATCTGCTATGCTAGGCTGTCTCATAATAAATGCACTTAACAAAAGCCCTTAAGATCCTTAAAATGAATTTTTTCTAACTGAATAAGTTCAGTTTACAATAGTATCTTATTTTATCCTCACAACAACCATGGGAGATATGGTGGCAGGTTCTGTTTGGACAAATTTGACAAAAAGAGGGGTTGACCAAATTGTTACAAAATTGAACCATTGGGGACAAACACAAAGAACTCATGAAGGTGAATGCTATCCATATCCAGATAAAGAATTGATGGGCCTTGAATGAAGATCGATGTGTATTTTTTCACTTATTTATTCTTTTTTGTGGTTTTTAAAATCTGTTTCTTCTTTAACAACTGCAGCTAATATGGAAATATTTCTTAAATGATAGCATATGTACAAATTATATCAAACTGCCTACCATTTTCAGAAGAGGTAAGGGGAGGGAGGGAGAAAAATTTAGAGCTCAAAATCTTGTCAAAATGAATGCTAAAAATTTTCTTGACATGTAACTGGGGGGAAAATACTATTAAAACAAACAAAGCAAAAATTGATCTACCGATTCAGCTTGTTTTTGGCCAAGTATTGACAGAATATCTTGAATAAGTTGGCATAATTTAATACAGATGCTTATTTATAGTCTGATACTTCCTGTGGGAGCCTCCTCTTCTATCAGTTGGCAAAGGAAGTAGTAGTTGCTTGTCCAAGGTCATGTAGCTAGTTAACAACTGACCTAGGACTAGAACCCAAGTTACCTCAGTTCTTTTGAGAGCAAGAGGAGACAGCCTAGAATGCTCAAAAGAACCAAGGAAGCTTGGGCTCTAGTTCTAGGTCAGTTGTTACTTGGACAAGTAATTACTTCCCTTAAGTCTTGCTTTCATCAGCTGTAAAATGAAGGGTTTAGAGTTTGTCTAAACTCCATTTATGCTCTGGAGTAAGTGATACAAAATGGGGAGGTGTTTGAACATAGTGGTATTTGGGATCAGCAGTTCTGAATATGATGTGACAGGAAGTAGATTGCTTCGTTTTCTCGTGCTCTCACATGATGCAGATGACATACTCCTTTGTGGGTCACCTCAGGACAATATGAGGTTCCTGTTGGGTGGGTGTGGGGAGCAAGGAGAAGGGGGGGATTGGGGAAGGAGCTCACGTGGAGTTCTGCTTTCAGGGGAGATGAAGGGAGCTCCTGTGCTTTCTTATTTTAACTCAGTATTCTTGCTAACTATGTATTAAGTCTAATTGTTCCTGTTCTTTATTCTACTAAAGGATTGCCAGCCCTCCCAAGAAGCCTCAAATTCCAGCGCTGTAGGGCAAAGACCTCCTGGCCTCACCTTAATTATACCTCTGACTAGATGATTTTTAAGATCACTTGAATTCTGAGCACCTATGACTCAAAAATGGGTCAGTGTTGAAATTATATTTTGGGTTAACGTTGGTTTTAGAGTATTCATGGGCACGGGGCAGAATCAAAGCCTAGACTAAGGAGGGCATGAATCTCCTTGGGGGGAGTTGTCAGAAGCCTGTTGGAACTCTTCCAGGAAGACTCTTAATTTTTTTTGGTTCACTGATGCTCCTTTTGTAAGATGAATGCCACAGTAGCAGGCAAAGAAAAAAACGTGTAAGAGAACACCTATTTAGACAACAAAAATGATAAATAACTTTCACCTTTAATAGAGGCTGTTCAGCTGTCTAGTCTGTACTTAACTAGACTCCATGCAACTACTTTTCCTTTTCATAACAAAAAATACATGGATTCAATGTCTCTTGCTTTTGTCCAGTGCCCTTGGTGACCCATAATGCAACAGAAAGGATTGCTAGGCTGCAGAGTGTATCTAACACTTTTATTTGGAAATCTCAAAAGATCCCTGACTTCATCAGTGTGGGGATTCATTCCCTGTACCCCTGATTTCAGGATTTACTCTTCCCTGGGGAAGATTGTAGCCTCCCTATGTCTTTAGGATGTGTGTGTGTGTGTGTGTGTGTGTGTGTGTGTGTGTGTGTTCATCCTTCGTGGACAAAGAAGACCATGCCATCAGAGAAATAATGACATAACTTGACTTTGTTTTGAGTGAGGGAGGGCTGTGCAGGTCACCAGACTCACTTCTCCTCCAGAGTCATCTGAATCCAGTGACCAGATATTCATCAAGATGGCTGGAGATGACCCAGAATGAGACAATTGGGCTTAAGTGACTTGCCCAAGGTCACACAGCTAGTAAGTGTCAAGTGTCTGGGGTGACATTTGAACTCAAGTCCTCCTGACTTCTGCACTGCTGCTCTATCCACTGCACTACCTACCTGCCCTATGTCTTAGGATAAGGTTTTAGACAAGGTTGGCATAATAAATACTGTGCAGAAGGCCTATGAAAGCTAAAAGGCCAAAGAAACAAAGGATTGTCATCTTTTTTTTGTCATTATTTGTATGATAGAAACTGAAAAAAAAAGATCTCTTTTGCTTCTGTCTCTTCCTCCCTCCCTTCCTCCTCCTTCTCCTTCTCTCTCATTCTTTCTCTGTCTTTCTGTCTTTTTCTTTATCTCTTTGTCTTTCTGTCTCTGCCTTTGTCTCTATTGCTATCTGTCCGTCTCTGTCTCTCTCTCCTTCCCCTTTCCTTTTCTCTCCTTCCTCAGTCTCTCCCTGTCTCTCCCTTGCCCAGTCTGAAACCTGGATCTCCAAGCAAAGGTTTCCAGAATTCATACCTCCGGGGCCTGAAATTGATCCACTTATCTTTGGAGCTCCCCTTGGGTTAAACTCAGTGTGCAAATCAATCCCTTTAATTCAAGCCAAATAATTTAACAATGTTTATATTCTCATCACTTTAGCACAGTGCCAGGTACACAGTAAACACTAATAAATGTGTTTTCGCTCTATCTACAACAATGATTGGGACAGAGAATACACAGAGGCAGAGCTCTGTCAATGGCATCTTTTTTACCTCATAAAAGTAAAAAAAATAATGCTGGGAATTAACTCTTTACAATTTTTAAAAATTCCAAAATCAGATACACTTATAAAAATGTATCTATCAAAGTGTCAATGAGGCACCTAGGGTCTGCCCTACAAGGACCTTAACCAGACCCTGATTTCCAGAGTCAAAAAATGAGTCATGTACAAAGGCTTCTGGGGATGAGCTTCTCTAGATTTAGCTAGACTGGTCCTCAGATGGCAGTTATCAGAGGGCCTGCACTTGAGCCCTTTCCTCCATGGTAGACCTCCTTGGCATAGCTATGGAGAGCTCTGAGTTACCTCAGTGACCTTCTGAGGCATTGGAGTAGCTAGAAGTCTAGTCTGTGCAAAACTAACTGGTCGCTAGGGGACCTGAACCTGTGACCTGGGCCTCATTAACACTGTTCTATGGCCAGACAGAGCATGGATCCAGTGGGAGTCAGCTAAATATTTGCTTTTGATGAGGGTGGATGAAAAATATATGTGGTATTTTTAACAGTCAAAACTCTCAAACCTCAGGACTGCGATTCACATTTTGACCACTTGGTGGAGCTATTATTCCACTTACAATTTGCTGTCAAGGTTTTGGTTCTTTCGGTTTCTCTTTTTTCTTTTAGTTTTATTTTTTTTTTTTTGGAGGTAGGGAATACATTTCTTGGTCAAGGGAAGAAGATATTTGGTTCTGGTTCTCTGTTCTGATACCTTAGCTAGGCAAAAGGGAATATGATAGGGAGTAGACAAGTTAGATGAGCATATCTTACTCTAATGGAAAGAGACCCAGAATGGGGCTGTAGTCCTAGCTCTGCTTTAACTACTTGTGCAACTTACAGCAAGTCATCTTATTTTTTTCTGGACCTTTTTTCTCCATTTGTAAAATGATAAGGTTTGACTGGATGACTTCTAATTTTTCTTCTTGCTCTAAAATATAATGAGCCTGTAAATCAAAGAGGAGTAAACCACACGGCAGGGCTAGCTGGGGAGATTTCACAGTTAAGCAAAATATCTGCTGATCTTTTCTAATTAAAATTTTCAAGGGTTTTTCATATGGGATAAACCAATGGGTCTCCCTTGGTGATCAAGTCACCCCAAAGGAACCTTGTTTGAGCTTGGTGTAGTGCCTGGCACACAAGTGCCTAATGAGTTGCTTGTTGACTGACTGACTGTTTGTACTCAGTGCTAAGTGCCTGAGCCCTTACATATACTACTTCAGAGATGTGCTGAATGGAAAGAAAGAAGTAGATAGCAAGAAAAGACCCTGGAGACAGCTGGTGAGGGCACAGATATGGGGGACATAAGGCAGGCATAGAAGAGACTGATGCCTCGCTCTGGCATCTTCAGTTATCTCTCTGACCTCTACGGCTTTCTGAAAGTGGAGAGAGACTGGAATTTCACATCAGTGTGAGGAGGGAAACTGAGGAAAACAGGAGTATAGTTAAAAGGTTTGGGTGGCAAGGATAGATTCAAGCATTTGATGGTAGCCCCTTGAGGGAGGTATCTTTATAAAGGGATACAGCAAAGGGTAGAAGAGTGGAACTGGGGAAGATCACAGGGTATAGACCCAGAAGAGACTTTGGTTCAATTACCTCATTTCACATTATTGGAAAACTGAGGCCCAGAGAAGAAAAGTGACTTTCCTATTGTTGTTTCAGTTATGTCTGACTCTTCCTGACTCCATTTCGGGATTTCTTGGCAAAGATACTGGCAAAGTTTGCCATTTCCTTCTTTAGCTCATTTTACAGATGAGAAAGCTGAGGCAAACAAGGCTAAGTGACTTGCCCAGGGTCACACAGCTAGTAAATGTCTGAGGCCCGACTCGAACTCTTCTGGACTCCAGGGACAGTGCTCTATCTACTGCAGCAGGGCTAGCACTTTATCCACTATACAACCTAGCTACTCCTGTGACTTCCCTAAAGTTACATAACAAATTGTTGAATCTGGTCTCTTTATCTCTTTGTGGTTGAGCTGTGAAAGGGGAGAACAAGTCAGAACTGAATAACTTTATATGAAAGATTCACTTACTGAGGTGATTGGGCAAAAGGAAAGGTTTTTTATCTTATTTTCCATGAATACAATGCTTTTTTACATTCGCCATTACAGGAATGAAACCATTTTGGCTTCATTGACCTTTGAAAAAGTATGAGCATGATGGGAAATGTTTAACAACAAGCTCTCTAAAAAATACACAAAATACACTTTTAAAATTTATTCTGCATTGTTAACATGCTCTCCATGGCTTTGTTAAGTCTGGACAGTCAACGAAACAATAAATCAAGCCCTAATTTATGGCACTTCACGATTCCCAAGACATAAATGCTCACACTGAAAATTGAACTATCACCTCTGAGTGCTAATACCTTTGGTTTTTCAATACTAAAGATATTTCCTGATATCCTTCCCCACTACTCTCCACCCCATATACATAGAAGCTTCCCTTATTATAAAGAAAAAGGACAGAAACAGAACCAACTTAGTAATTGCTGTGTTCAGTGGTAGATACTATTCAATGCTCCTAACTCCCCATCACTCCACTGAGACCAGGGAGATGTATTTCATTCTCTGTGCTATGGAACCGTTACTGGTCATTGCCTTCATTCAGTTGCCTTAAGTCAGTTTGTCATTGTCTTAGATCAAATGACTTTAAGATTGTTTTCAGCCACCTTCATAATCATTGTACAGTTATCCCTTCCATATCCCTAGAAAATCTGCATAAAATTTTTTGATCCTCCCTCCGTTCCAGAGAAATCTGAATTATTACAGTATTAAAATAAAATATATTGATAAAATACAATGGTATACATATATTTTATGCATTTCTGAGTTTCTAAACTTTTTCTATGTCATTTGCTGGCTTTCACATGTCACCTGCGGCTTACCCAAAACTCCCCTAAACTCTACATTAAATTTCTTATGCCTACTTGTGATGTATTGAAACCAAGATGGGGAAATTCATGACGTGGAAGGGATACCTGTATTCCTAACTGACTTATTGCAGTTACAATCTTAGAGTTCAGAGGGATTTCAGAGATCATGTAGTCTAACTCACCCCTGAACAGAAATCTGGTCTCCAACTTGGCCAAAAAGATTACTTTAGCCTCTTCTTGAAGACATTCAATGGCAGGGCTAGGAGACAGGGAGTGGGTGGGAATACCACCTCCCAAGACATCTCATTCCTATTCTTAATAGCTCCAAAATGTTGGGCAATTTTTCCTAATACCAAGTCTAAGTTGGTCTTTTTTCAACTTCTGTCCTCTGCTCCTAGTTGTTCCTTTCTGCAGCAAAATGGAACAGATCGAATGCCTCTTCCATGTGACAGATCTTTAAATATCTGAAAGTAGATTTCATGTAGTTACCCCCTTCTCCCTATTCTCTAAATTAAACATATCCAAAGCCTTCAACCCATTCTCATATGACATAGGCTCAAGGTCTCCTCACATTGGGCTTGATCTCCTTTGACTGCTCTCCAGCTTATTACTGTCCTTCCTAAAATATGCCTTTCAGATTATTTCAAATTTTAGTCTGATCAGAAGAGAGTACAGAGGGACCATGGCCTTTTAATATCTTTTATTAAATTTAAAAAAATTTTACAGTTCCAAATTCTCTCCCTCCTTCCAGCGTTTCCCCCACCCATTGAGAAGGCAAGAAAAATGATACTCGTTATACATATGAAGTCTTGCCAAATTTATTTTGGAATCAGCCATATCCCAGTGGAAGAAAGTAAGAAAACAAGAGAAAAATTCACTTCGGTCTTCACTTTGAGTCCATTAGTTTTCTATCTAGCAGTAGATAGCATTTTATATCATGAGTCTTCTGGATTTGCAATAGATTCCTGTATTGATCAGTTACTAAATCTTTTATGATTGATTGGCGATATAACATTGCCGTCACTGTATAGATTGTTCTCTTAGTTGTGTTTACTTTACATCAGTTCCTATAAATCTTCCCAGTCTTTTCTGAAGCCATCTCTTTCATCATTTTTTATAAATAGTATTTTATTTTTTCAATTACATGTAAAGATAGCTTTCAACATTCATTTTTAATAAGATTTTGAATTCAGATTTTTCTCCCTCCCTTCCTTCTCTCTCTCCTCCCCAAGACAACAAACAATCTGATATAGATTATATATATTCAATCATGTTAAACATATTTCCACATTGATCATGTAGCAAAAGAACAAACAGAACAAAAGGAAAAAACATTAAAAAAACCAAGGAAGCGAAAATAATATGCTTCCATCTGCTTTCAGACTCCATCAGTTCTTTCTCTGGATGTGGATAGCATTTTTGGAATCCCTGCATCATTTCTTACAGCACAACAGTTTTCTATTACATTCATACACTATAGCTTGTTCAGCCATTCTCCCATTGGTGGACATCCCTTCAGTTTCCAATTCCTTGCCAACACAAAAAGAGCAGTTATATATATTTTTGTAAATATGGGTTCTTTTTCGTTGTTCTCTTTGGGGTATAACCCTAGTAGTGGTATTGCTGGGTCAAAGGATGTGCTCAGTTTTATAGCCCTTTGGTACAGTGGTTGAACTAATTCACAACTCCACCAGCAGTGTATTATGCACCTGTTTTCTCACATCCTCACCAGAATTTGTCATTTCCCTTTTCTGTCATGTTAGCCAATCTGATAGATATAAGATGGTACCTCAGAGTTGTTTTAACTCACATTAGTAGTGATTCAGAACCATGACGTTTTTATTCCTGAAAGCTGTGTATGATAGAATCTTAGATAGGGTAGATAGGCTAGCTATCTGGAGAGAACTGAATGGAAATAGAAAAGAATACACCTTTTTCTCAGCAGTGCATAGTATCTTTACAAAAACTTGACCACATAGTAGAACATAAAAACTTTAAAGTTAATGCAGAAATGCAGAAGAGCAGACATATTAAATGAATCCTTTTCAGATCACAATGCAATAAAAATTATATTTAATAAGGAACCATGGAAACATAGATTAAAAACTAATGAGAGACTAAGCAACCTAATCTTAAAGAATGAGTGGGATAAAGAACAAATCATAGAAATAATCAATAATTTAATTAAAGATAATGACAACAATGAGGGAATATATCAAAATCTATGGAATGTAGCAAAAGCAATAATCAGGGGAAAATTTATATCTCTAAATACTTATATAATAAAATAGAGAAAGAGCAGACCAACGAACTGAGATGCAATTTAAAAACCTAGAAAAAGAACAAATTAAAAATTCCCAATAAAACACTAAATTGGAAAACTTAAAAATTAAAGGTGAGATTGATAAAATTGAGTGTAAGAAAACCATTGAATTAATAAATCAAACTAGGAGCTGGTTTTATGGGGAAAAAACCCAATAATCATTGGTTAATACGATTTTTTAAAAGAGAAGAAAACCAAATTACTAGTATTAAAAATACAAGGGTGAATATACCATTAATGAAGATGAAATTAAAGCAATTATAAGGAGTTATTTTGCTCAATTAAATGCCAATAAAGTTAGCAATTTAAGTGAAATGGAATGATTCTGATGGAATACTATTCTGCTAAAAGAAATGAGATGCTAATTGACTTTAGAAAAAACACAAAAAACCTGGCATGAAATAACAAAGAGTGAAATGAGTAGAGCCAAGAAGAGAATGTTGTATACAGTAACACAATGTTGTTCTAAGAACAACTTTGAACAATTAAGTCTTTTTGAGTATTATAAATGCTCAAATTACAAAGCACCTATGAAGCAAGGTGCTATTCACATCCAAAGAAAAAAATGGATAAATAGAAGTATGTGTAGTATGATTTTACATCTACATACACATATTTGCGTCTAATGGCAACTTTTCTAGGGTGAGATGGGAAGGGAGAGACAAAAAGTGTGCAGCAGAGAACAAAAGAAAACTTAGAAGGAAGCACAGAAAAGTAGGGAAGCTTTGAAAGTGTTGTGTAGAATTTATTACATAGCTGGGTTTTTTTAAGTAAACTGTGAAACAGAAATTCATGGTTTTATATTGAATCCTCTTTTTATGTTGTACAGGGTACATGGAAATATTCTCTTTTTTATCTTTTTGTTATTTAAATTAAAAATGAATTTCAAAAAATTAAAAAGAAAAAATAATCATGTAATATTGTAATTATGTATACCTCCTATTATATGCATAACATATTATATATGCCTCCTGTAATGTAGCCCTAGATCACATCAGCTTTTTCTGTCTGACTTATTACACTATTGATTCATATTAGGCTTTAGGTCCACTAAAACCACTAGATTGTTTTCAATCTACTCTGTCGTCACATCTAGCCCACCTTGTACTTGTAAAGTGAATTTTTTGAGCCCAAGAGTATTAGTCAGTCAATGAGCGTTTATCAAGTGCTCACCATATGGCAGACACTGTGCTGGGGATCCAAAGAAGAGCAAAATAAAAAAAAAAGTTCCTACCCTTAAGGAGCTCATATTTTAATGTCATTGTAAATAGCTAGACACATGTAAAATGCATATAGTGTGGTTGGAAGGTAATGTGATAGGAAAAGACAGTGGTAGTTGGGGGATTGGGAAAGATCTTATGTAGAAGGTAATATTTGAACTGGGTCTTGAAAGAAACCAGGGAATCTAAGAGGTTTGCAACTAAGAGGTTTGTCCATGCAAAGGCACAGAGGTGAGAGATGGAGCGTTGTATTACAGGAATTGCAAGTAAGTGAGAGTAGCTAGATCTTAAAGTGCCCAGAGTAGGATAAAGTGTAAGAAAACTAGACAAGTCGGAAGGGACCAAGTTATGAAGAGCTTTAAATGTCAAATAGGATTCTATATTTGACTAGGAAGTAATGGGGAGTCATTGGAGCTCACCAAGAAAGGGGCTAACATAGTTAGACCTACACTTTAGAAAAAACACCTTGGCAGTTATGTGGAAGATGAATTGGAATGGGGAGACACTTGGGATAGGGCAGATAGGTGGCACAATGGATAGAGCATGGGAATCAGGAAGATTCATCTTCATGAGTTCAAATCCAGCCTCAGACACTTACTATCTATATGACCCTGGGCAAATCACTTAACCCTGTTTGCCCTAATTCCTTATCTGTAAAAATGGGCTAAAGAAGGAAATTACAAACCATTCCAAAATAGGGACATAAGTGAACAAAAACAAGAAGACTAAGGCTGGGAGACCAGGGAATGTTATTGTAATAGTCCAGATGAAAAGGGCCAGACTTAGGGTGGTGGTTGTATGAGTGGAGAGGATATATATTAGAGATCCTGGGGAAAATAAAAACAATAAGCTTTGACAGTGAACTGAATGTGTGGGATGGGTGAGAGTGACTGAGGAGTTGGGTATAAGTTTGAGATTTTAAGCCTAGGGAACTGGAAGGCTAGGGGTGTCCTTTACAGTAATAGGGATATTCAGAAGAATGTTTGAAGGGTTGGGAGGATGGAGATAATGAGTTCTATTTTGGATATGCCTGCAAGAGAGACATTTTGAACTGTTCAAATGTCAATTGATGGTACATGACTATAGCTCAGGAGAGAGCTTGGGGCTGGATATAGAAATCTAAGAATCAGCATAGAGATGAGAAGTGGACTCACGGGAACTGATGAGATTACTAAGTAAGATAGTATAAATGGAAAAATATGTGGGCCCAGTATAAAATCATGGGGGATACTTAGGAGCATGACAAGGATAAAGTGCCTGCAAAGGAGACTGAGGAATGATCAATCAGATAGGAGAAGAGCCAGGAGAGAAATATATCACAAAAACCTAGAGAGGTGAGAGTATAGGGGCATATTTGTAGGTAGAAGGAAAAGAGGCAGTAGAGAGGGAGAGACTGAAGATTAGAGAGTAGGGATGATAGCAAGAGCAATCCAGGGAATGAGATCAGGGATACAAGAGCTTTCCTTGGCAAAGAGAAGGACATTCATCAGAGACCAGAATAAAGGAGGAGATAGTGGGGGAAGATATCTGAATCCCATGGAGAGAAGTTCTCAGCAAATGAACTCATTTTTTTTTTTTGTGAAGTGCAATGCAAGGTATTTAGCTAAGAGAATGGAGTATAGAAGCAGAGGAGTTCTGTAAGAGGCTTGAAGAAAGATGTGACAGTTTGGAACTCTCATAAAGTATAGTCCACCACCTCCCAAGGTAGTTCAATGATTTGCCCAATGTCACCCTAGATTAGAACTTAGATGTCTTTGAACTCACTTCAGACAGTTTATACCAATGTCAACAGGGATGTGCTGGAGCCAGCACAAGCCATCTTGGAAGAAAAGGCTGCTAAATTTTTAGTGTGATTATTTACATCTTGGAAATCAAGTAGAATTTTATATTTGATCCTGGAGGAAGTGGGGAATCTCGAGAGTTCATTAAGAAGAGGGTAACATAATCAAACCGATATTTTCGGAGAAAACCCTTTGGCAGATGAGTGGAAGATGAATTGGAATAGAGAAAGACCTGGGCTAGGAAGACTAAAGAAAGCTACAGGAATAGTCCAGGTGACAGGTGAGAATGGATGACTTAGGATAGTGGTTGTGTGAGTGGAGAGAAGTATATTGGAGATATTGGGAAGTAGTAACAATATACAGCAATGATCTGCTGCAAATCAGGGCTTGATTTATTGTTCTGTTAATTTACCAGACTTAATAAAGTGGTAAAAATGTTAACAAAGAAGATTAAAATAAAAAGTATAATATGCATATATTTTTCCCCAGAGAGCCAATGGTTAAATATTGACCAGCATGCTGCTGCCTGTGAAGAACACATAAAGCTCTTGATTCTGACTTAACAACAGCTCTAATTCTCAGTAAGACAAAGGCTAATGAAAAAAAAACTGAAGAATGAAAAAAACAGCCGCTGAGATAGTTGCTTTCTCTACATGATGCTAACCAACCAGCTTAACTCATACCTCTGCCCTCTTCCTTGTCTTCATTGAATTGACTTTTAGGATATCATTTACAAACAACCTGGAAGGATTTGGCTGTTCAAGTCATCCACAGCTACCTAATGCCAAATATGTAGATGTTCCCAAACATCTGAATGTTTCTATATATCCTGATGTTTTAAAGTCATGCAGACTCAGTTTAGATGTCCTAGGAATAGATTGGTCAGTAACAACCATATAAATCTTCCTTTGTCCAGGCTGTCAATTTCATTTTTGTCTTAGAGGAAAGAGAAATAGACCCTAAGACTCAATTCAACTTAATCCAACAAATATTTATCGAGCATCTCTACTGGGTGCAAGACACTATGGTAGGCACTTAGGACCAAGCATGGATATAATATGGTTCCTTCCATCAAGGAGTCTTAGAGTTTACAATCAATAAAGGATGTAAGACATGTGCATATATGGTAGAAAGGGATGAGTGCTTTGGGAGTAGGGGAGAGACAGACAGAGAGAGAGAGACATAAAGATACAGAGAGACAGAAAGAGAGTGAGACGGGGGGAGAGACAGAGAGATAGAGAGACGGAGGCAGACAGAGACAGAGAGGAGAAAAAGAGAGACAGAGAGACACACAGAGACATACAAAGATAGACAAAGAGACTCCTTTTGGTTTTGAGTGTAGGGGAGAGACTATAGGAGTAGTGTAGTAATGAAGCAATTGGTGAAGGTTTCATGGAGAAGGAAAATTTGATCTAGACTTTGGAGGATAAATGGGATTTTGACAAGTAGAAATGGAAGAAAGGTTATTCTAGATAAAGTAAACACTGATTGAGAAAGTCAAGAGAATGCAAGGTCTGGTCAGGTACAGATCGATTGCAGCTTAGGTTACAAAATGGGAAATAGTAAGAGTTCATGTTGTAAAGGAAGGATGACCTTATCCTTGTTTGGGGCTGGAGGTAGGAGACAAGTGGATAACTATTGAGAGGGGAGGGGATGTGAGGTATGTGAAGGGAAGAGAAAGTTTGCAATGATACTCTAATGGCAGTAATGGACAATTAGGGTGGAAAGGGAGGCAGAAATAAGCATTTATATGGTGTCTCCTATGTGTCAGGTGTATCTCTAAGAACTTAAAAATATACTATCTACGAGGTAGGTGCATTATTATTCACATTTTACACTTGAAGACACTGAGGCAAACAAAAGTTAAGTGACTTTCCCAGGGTCACAGAGTTAGGAAGTATCTGAGGTCAGATTTGAATTCAGCTCTTCCTAACTCCAGTCACCAGCTGCCTCTGATCGCCTAAACCCAAATTCTGAGTTTGGGCTTAAAGTATCTGCTAAAAAATTAATACCTTATCCATAATACCAATTCATTCCTAAGACATCTAAATTGAGTTCACATGACTCTAAAACATCAGGATATTTAGAAACATCCAGATGTTTGGGAATATCTACATATTTGTCATTATGCAGCCATGGACAACTTGAACAGAAAAATCCTTCCAGGTTGTTTGTAATTGCTGTCCAAATAGTCAGTTCATGGAGGACAAGGAGGAGGGTAGAGGTATGAGTGAAGCTGACAAGTATTTGTAACACTGTGCCCCAAAGAATGGACAGAGGGAACTAAAGAGGGAGGATGAAAAAGTACAAAAGGGGAAGGGTATGACATGACAATTAAGGGAGACTTCCCTGAAGACAAAACAACTGAAGAAAAGTGGCAAAATTGCTCATACCCTTTGGCCCAGCAATACTACTATTGAACACATACCCAAAGTAGGTAAAAAGTGAAGAAATAGTCTCATGTACAGTATATCAAAATTTTCAGAGCAATACTTTTTGTTTTAGGGGAAAAACTGGCAACCAGGTTGGTGCCCATTGATTGAGAAAATGGCTAAGCAAATTGGTATAGGAAAATTTTTATATCATAAGAAGCCATGCATATGAGGAATTTACAGAAACAGGACGATTTGTTGAAACTAATGCAGTATAAGCAGAAAAGAGAAAAAATATATACACTCAAATGCAAATGGGGTACAAATTTCTTCAATTTGTATATGCCTTCCAACAATGCAAAATGTTGTGACCCGTTCATGCTTATCCACGTTGTGCAACTCTTGTCCATGTGTAAGTTTGACACATCCAATGTTCTAGGGGCTTTCTTCATTTTCTCCTAATATTATGAAAATACCCGAGGAGCCTTAGACGGTTCAGCACATAATAGGTCTTTCGTAAATGTTTATTAACTGACTCACCCTTGTTGTGTGGCTAAGACCATCTTCTTTTTGCATCATATGTCTGAGTCAACAGCTTTATTTGTATTCTTCCTCAAAGTTCTTTGTTTGTTATTTGTTAGCAAGTTGTACATAATAAACTTGCAGTTTCATGTGCAATCATCTTTTTTATTACACTGTTATGGAAATGCTTGTTTTATTTATTCCATAAATTAAAAATAAAATAAATAAAAGATAAAAAGTGAGAAAAAATATACGGTAGCTTGTTCATGCCCATAATGTACTTCTCCATTGCCCATTGAATAATATCAATTTTTCACTTCTTTGAGTACTGTTGCATTCTGTCTCATGGTCATATCAGCATAAAGTAAAACAATAATAAAATACCTTCAGAATTATAATCCATGAAATAGTTAATCTTGCCTCCAGAGGACTGATAATAAACCCTATATCCCTCTCTCAGTAAAGGTGGCACTACAGTACAGAATGAGACATATACTGTTAGCTATGATCAATGTATGGGTTTATTTTGCTTAAAGATATTTCTTCGTTACCAAGGAGAGATCTATTGTGGAATTATTGGATATTGGGAAGTGACTGCATATAAAAAGGAATCCATGAAACATTTAAAAAGAAGCTAAACAACAAAACATCTGTTATCCTTTGCTCTCTCCTCTCCTTTGTTTGTGGAATGGGGAAGAAGAGATTGTAGGGGGTAGAAATAAGCAATACCTTCTGTTGAATCTCTTGGCCTTCTGGCATCTCCGTATATGTACTGACGCCCAGATCAACTCAGAGAAGAAAGCCTCCTAAAATGTCTTCACAGCCTGTCAGTTTGAAAGCATCCAATAAAATGTTGTTGTCTGCCTATCAAGATCAGTCACTGTATGCTAGAAATGTAACAAAGGAACTCCACAAGCTGTCACTCTCTCTTTCCAAAGCCTTGTACTGTTAAAGTGCCGATTTGCTTTTATTTACACTCCCTGAATATAAAATTTTAGTCACTTAATTAAATGGGAGGGGAGCCTTATCCCAAGTCCCATCGCAACAGGAGAGGGTGGGAAACCAGAAGGGAAAAAATAAGCAAGGGAAAGGGAGACTATAGTGGAGGGGTCGGGGCGGGGGGGGGGGGGGGCGGAAGGTGAAGAAGCAGGAGGAAATGAAAGTCCAAGATCAATTTCCTTTTGGATTTTACAACAGACTGAATGATCTTGGGGACTCTCAAGTTGGAGCAAGGGATACAAGGGGGTTGCTGTTCAAGACCACAAATTGTTTCTAATTGGCAGGATACAAAGGGCTTTGGTGATTTGACCTAGATTTTCCCACCAGTGGGGAAGCCCTGAATGAATAGGAAAAAAAGTTAAGTTCTTACTGTGCAAAGTACCATGCTAAGCATTGAGAATATAGATAGAAAAGTGAGACAGTTCCTGCTCTCAAGGAGCTTATATTCTAATGAATGGGAGAAGACATATGCAAGATTTCAGCTGCAAGGTAACTGGAAAGGTTCTGTGTTCCTTAGGGTTACAGTAAAACCAATGATCATGCCTCTTCTTGCCTGTGCCAAGGCCTTTGGTGACAAGAACTTAGTTTCTCAGGCTTCAGTAGGAGGGTTAGAGCATCCATAGGATGGCTACATCTCCATAAGGATGGCTTCCCAGGATGTCTGAGGGCACCAGGTTGGATACTTTGCCATTTTCAAGGCTCTTGGGTTCAAGGTCCTGTGCTTCCCCACTCAAGGATGGAGGGGAGATGGTCAAAGTGGTGGTTTGACCTGCCTGTAATATGCTGCCTCCCACGTGACACCTCAGGGTGGCCCACTACTTCAGCTAAGCTAGTATGTCCTTTGAATGGCATTTGGCCCCTATGCCACAGGTATTGCTTCCCCAAATGATGACTATGAGGGCCGAACTGCAGAACTGGTAGTCCTAGGGAGGGGGAGTGGAGAGCAGTGCTGCTAATACCAGTGATCTTGGGCACATCTGTAAGGTGTTGGTATTTAGTTAGCAATTGTTACTTGTAGTGATGAAGAAAAATATCCCTTCTTCACAATGATTTCTCCCCTCAATGATGATTATAAAGGAAGTTCTGGAAATAGCTAGTGTTTGAGGGCCATTATAATTCCAACACTTTTTAGTTCAGCGTCCTGGGCTGTCTTCATTAGGGTCTGAAGGAAGATGACAGTTAAGGTGATAGTGATGGTGGTTTGACTTGGCTAGGACATGCTACCTCCTGTCTCCTCCACAGGTTGTCTGCTGTTTCAAGTCTTTGATTGTAAAAATTTCACTAGAGAGAAATGTGATATCTACAGAAGGAGACTCATAGACTTCACATTATAGGTACATCTGGCACAGAAGTTACATATCTATTTTACAGGGTGAAACAAACCAAAGGACACAAAGGGGAGGAGAGAGGGAGATGATAGGAGAAAGGAAGAGAGAAACAGAGGAGAGGAGAGAAGGGAGGGAAAGAGAGAGAGAGAGATAAAGAGACAGAGATGGGGAGGGGGGATTATCAAGTGCTTACTATGTAACAGGCACTGAGGATAAAAACAAAGCAAGCAAAATAGTTCCTACCTTCAAGGAGCTTATTTTCTAATGGTAGAAGACTACATATAAAGGAAATAAGGGTGAGATTTGCACTGATGACATGGTTGGAGATATCCTAAAAAAACAGGTGGAGAACTGGAACTGAGCAGGATAAGGTCAAAGTTAACCTTTCCTAACCCAGGGGGCTTCAGGGTAAGAGAAGAAAGGGAGGGGAGATAATAAATGGTCCAGGTGGAATCCAGGACACAGATGTCCTAGAAATGCTAATAACCTTTAACTTAAATTCTAAACAGAAAATTTGAGCTTGTCTTTTAAGCTCCATTGCGTACTGTTTTAGAACTTATAACAAGGCTTCCTTATTCCCAAAGATAGTACTTCTCAATTACCACAAGATCCTCTAAAGCCAAGAGAGAGCATTTTCAGGCCTTAGGCAAGGCTGGAAAATTATATCCCCTGGGTATTTTGTCCACCAGAGACACTGAGCTCTCACTGTAACTTAAAGGGCTTGACATTACAGAATAAATACTTACTTACGTACCAGGGAGAGCAGAATTTTCTCATTAGAAATCTAATCATTTATAAAAATAAAAGAATAAATTGTTCCTCGTTATACATTCCTAGTATGTTATGCCTGAGGCAGCTGTTTGCCTTCCCTCCCCCTCATCCCAGCTCTCAGCTCCCATGTTGCAACCTGACCTGATGTGATTCACCTGTAAGGGGGGCAAATAAAAGTAACCTCCTGTGCTTGCTCTGTTCTTAAAGATCTCTTCTTCAGCTTTAAAGGGTCCTTTAGTGTCTATGATATGGATAATGTTCTAAAGTCCACCAACTTTCTTTGCTATCTTTTGTCCATTTTATTTTATTTGCTTGCTGAGATGGGCACACCAAAAAATAGGGGGCTACTAATAACTATTTTTTAAATGTTGATATGGGAAAATGGATGTGTGAGTTGTTCTGAAATGGCAGAAGCCACTTCCTTATTTTCCCAATGAATGGGCATCTTATTGTTGTGTCGTTATGTTCATCCTTCACTCTTGAAGAAGACCATGACGTCAAGATGATGACATGACTTGCAATTGACTTCGCTTTGAGTGAGGCAGGGCTGTGCAAGGTCATCAGTCTCACTTTCTTCTCCTAAGCCATCTGGGTCCAGTGGCCTGATATTCATCAGGACTACTGGAGATGGCCCAGGATGAACTGGGAGACCCTGGTCCTTTCAGGCTAAGGTCTTGTAGCAATCTCACTTTGAGTGAGAATTCAATGAATAGGCTTCTTTAAGTTATTCAAGGGTTGACTCCTTTAAAAAAAGAAAAATCAAACTGGGAAGGGAAGACCCTCAGAGTTCCTGAGTAAAGGAGAAACAATTGCTATTGTAAACATAATAACTTACCTTTGTGTGCATTTTAAAGTTTGCAGAGGACTTTACATTATCTCATTTGATCCTCAAAATAACCCTAAGAGGTAGGTATGTCAGGCATTATTAGCTCCATTTTACAAATAAGAAAACTGAGGCTTAGAGAGATTCATTAACTTGCCTATGGTTGCATAGCTATTAAGTAGCAGAGAAAATATTTGAACCCTGACCTTCCTGCTTCAAATCCAGATGTTCATCCACTTTGCTATATAGCCTCTGACCCTACTATTTATAATACGATTAGGAACTAGAATGAAACTAAGAACATATTGTCTAGTCCCCTCTTCCTCCCTCATTTTATAGAGGAGGAAACTGAGATCCAGACAAGTAAAGTGAGTTATTCAAAGTCACATAGCTCTTCAATCCATTCATCACACAACTGCCAAATTGAAATTCCTAAAGCATTCCTAGAGTACAGGGCCTGGAATTCAAATCCAGCCTCAGACTATTACCAGCTGTGTGATGCTGGGCAAGTCACTTGACCCCGTTTTTCTCATCTGTAAAATGAGCTGGAGATGGAAATAGCAAGCCACACCAGTATCTTTGCCAAGGTAGCCCCAAATGTGATCACAGAGAGTCAGACATGACTGAAACAACTCTACAGCAAAGCCTGGATTTGTGCATATCTTCCCTCTTCAAATGAAATTTTAATAGCTCTCCATTTCCTGTAGGAAGAAAGGACAAACTCCTCTTTTTGTCATTTAAAACTCCAAAATTTGACTCCATGTTAACTGCTTGAAGCCAAGGCTGGGGAACTGAGGCCTCAAGGCCATATGTGACCCTCTAGGTCCTCAAGGACAGCCCTTTTTCTGAAGCCAAACTTCACAGATTCAGTGAAAGGGCCACACTTGAGGATCTAGAGGGCCACATGTGGCCTTGAAGCCTCAGGTTCCCCACCCCTGGCTTAGACTGGTTCCATTTGATTCCTCACATGTACTCAGTCCATATGTCAATCTATCTCCAGCTTCTCTTTCAGTATCTCATGCCTGCAGTTCTCTCTCTCTCTCTCTCTCTCTCTCTCTCTCTCTCTCTCTGTCTCACTCTCTGTCTCTGTCTCTCTGTGTCTCTCTGTCTCTGTCTCTTAACTTCCACCTTTGGGAATCCCTAGTTTCTTTCCATTTCTGATTGTCTTTTCCTGAAATCACTTTGTATTTATTTTGTATATGTTATATTTACTTATCTGTGTACATGAGGCATCTCTCCGGTAGAACATAAAGTCCCCGGGGGCATGGATGGTCTTATTTCTTAATTTATGTCCCTAGAAAATAGCATAATGACGAACCTGTAGGAGGTCTTTAATGCATATTGTTCAGTCACTTCAGTTGTATCTGATGATAGTGTGATAAAAACTGGGAATAAAAACCGAAATAAAATCTCTGAAAGATCAAAAAAACAGAAGATATCTGATATCAAAAGCAACTGTTCTGGAAAAGAGGCCAAGGAGAGAGAATTTCTGAATCACTGGACTTCCTGAAAATAATGACCTTTTTTAAAAATTAGCCTGAGCCCTATATTTTAGGAAATACAAATTAAAACTGCCCAAATCTATTGCTTTGCCAAAGGGCAAAGACATTTCAAGAAAGGACCCTCCAAAAGACAAGTCCCAGGAATGTCAGAGACAAAATTTAAAGCTCAAGAGTCAAAGAAATATGGAAAGTATTCAAAAATAGCTCATGTGCCAAGGAACTACAGTCAAGATCACAGAAGACTTTATTGTTTCTACTAAAAGCAAGAAATACTGGAATACAATATTCCAAAAGACAAAAGATATGTAGGTTTACAGTGAAAAATTTCTTACCCAGAATTGAATAGGAACTTTGAAATACAAATAAGACTTCAGAGAACCTAAAAAGTTAAATTTATTTGAGCAGTTAGAAAGAACTATATAATGTAGTACTGACTTTCTAATAGAAGAAGAAAAAACAAGTCTCCCTTCAGAATCCTAATGTCTTCAAAGGATAATGAGGAAATTAAATAAGAGAAGACAGACGTCTTGGAGGTATGGGGTATAGAGTGGATTTATTCTGAGGATTGAAAGAGGGGAAAGAGAAGTGAGGGGGAAAGAAGGGGGTAGAACTTGCTGTTTCTCATCATTGGGGTGTGAGAGAATATAGACACATATGGAAGGACAGATGAGGGGAGTGGGCATCAGAGGTACTTCTGATCTAATCTAAAACAGAGTAGAACACACGTACATGTTGGTATAGGAGTACAACAAATTCAACAGGAAACAACTGGTGAGATAGAAGGGGTGGCATTTAGGAAGGAGGACAATACCAGGGAGAGAATAGTCACAAAAACCTCTTGATTTGGAAGGGGGAGCTAACAGGTGAAAAAAAGAACTAAACTTGAAGGGGGTACCCTATGTTAGCTGAATAAATTGTGGGTTATGCATGTAATAAAATACCATTACTTCATAATAAAATTACTTCATAATAAAATATCATTACTTCATAAGAAATGACAAAAGAAATGATTCTGGTGAGTCCTGGGTAGAAAAACAACTTTGAAAGACTTAAGAACTCTGATCAAAGCAATCACTAGCCATGTTTTCCAAGACCTATGATAAAACTTATTCTCTAGCTCCTCACAGATACAGTGATGGATATAGGTGCAGAAAAATATATTTTTGGACATAGTCACTTTGTATTCTTGGTTTGCATGACCATACTATTTGTTTACAAGGGTTTTGTTTATTTGTTTGTTTTTACCCTTCCTTTCTCTTGGCTAATTGGAGCCTGGAAACAAGTAAGGGAATGGTTAGCAACAGTAATACCAAAGAAGTAGACCATTGAAACATTTTTTAAATGCACAAGAGAAGTTCAAAAGGAAGCACCAACAAGACAGGTTTGAAAGTAACATGTAGAGCTTATTATATACATTTAAAAGCAAATCAAACAATATAGACTCATGGTTTCATATAGATCCCCTTTTTGTGTTTTGCTGTGTGCGTGGAAATGCTCTTCTTTTGGTGTTTAGGTTTAGAATAACAATAAAAAAATTAAACAGATCAGTAAGAACTTCAAAGGAAACTATACTCCTCACATGCTCAAAACAAAACAAAACAAAACCATCCCAACCCCCACCCCCCCAAACCCCAGCAAAAAAGACAGAATGGTCTAAAAAATGAGAAGGTAAACCCTAACCAAAATAGCAAATAAACAAAGTGAAGAAGGGTGCTGAAAGAATTTCAGATCTACTGTAGAACAACTGAATCAGCTAGATCCATCAATGCAAGTATTTATTAAGTACCTGCTATGTATCAGGCTCTTTTCTAAGCTCTGAGAATATAAATACAATCAATGAAAAATTCTTCTTGCGAAGAGTTTACTTTCTAATGGGAGAGGTGGAAGGAGAAAAGATCCATATAAGTACATACAAAATAAGTCCCATAAGTAACATAGAAGGAAAAAGCAACCAGATGAAATGTCTTGAGAGATAGCCTCAACTGACTAAATGACACATTCTATGAAATTAAACAAGAATTGACAACAATTCAATTCAATGAGCATTTGTTAAGTATTTACTATGTACAAGGCATTGGGCTGGGTTTTGAGTATAACAAGAAAAAAACAACATAGACACTATCCTCTGTAGATACAACATGTGAGTCGTAAAGTCAAATAGAAGAATATGAGAAAGCAAAGAAAGAAAAAAGTGGCATTAAATCCAGATAAAAGGAAAAGATATTTAATTTGGAGGGGAAATGAAGAAAATGACCAGTTTTGAGAATACTTGGATGAATTAACATAATGAATCAACAACAGGTTTATTATAGCAAAGAAAACAACACAGAATTATAGCTAATGCAGATCATTTGGAGGACGTGTATAGATATAATCACTGAATTATGCAAAGAATCAGAAAAAAAAACCCATACAGAATAAAGTGACAGACCTTGAAAATAGAAAAGAACAATGTGCCTTGAGGATATGCCACAAAACTGAAATTTCAGGATTATTGACAACTCAAGAAATTTGGAAAAATAAAAGAATTTGAGATTTTCTAAGAAAACTTCTCAGAGACTGCAAAAAAAGCTGTTCTAGATACATCTTAAAAAATTCAGAAGTCCCCTAAGGACTAAATTAATATTTAATACTTCCAGGCATGTTATAATGAAATACTTCTCCTATAACTATAAGAGAAAAATGCTACAGTACAAACCGCCAGAAAACAGACAGATATCGTATAACAAGAAACACTTACCAGGATCAGAGAAGACTTTCAAAGATCATAAGAAAACAAATGGAAAAGTTAGAATATAACATGTACAAAATTAAAAGGCTAAGTCTGGTCCATGAACCCAGAATGGTTGTCTCCGTAAAACTCAATATACTCTATTGAAATAAGAGTCATCTAGAATAGGGTACCATGGTTTAAGGGTAAAGGAAACAGGATTTAGAGTCCTACTTGGAGGCTCTGACTTTGCTATGTGACCTTGGGAAAGTTACTTTGCCACTCTGGCTCTCAGATTTCTTATCTTTAAAGTCAAGGCATTAGCCTAAAAAGATGATCTCCAAGGTCCCTTCCCACTCTAAATCTTGTGATATGAAAAGAAATCAAACTTTGAAAAGTTTGCAAAAAAGACATATCTACTTCAAAGAAATCTTCTAACAATAGTCGTGTCACAGACAGCCCAGACTTCTCAAATAAAGATGAACCAGTTACAAACAATGTGAAGACCCTCAGAAAATTTTATTGGCCACATTGCTGAAAGTTTCGGTAGAAGGTTTCAGATAAACTAGTGGGGCGGGGGGAAGAGTGGTGGAGAAGAAAGGTGTTAGTCAATAAATTCAGGAGGGAGAAAAGGAGTAAGGTAATGGCAAAGGGAAACCCTTACCTTGGGTGATGGGGAGGAAAGATAAGTCATTAATAAAAAATAGAGGAACTTTGTTTAGAATGGTTTGGTCATATTTGGAATAATGATAGAAATAATATGAATAAGAAAGTGTATATTCTTCTCCTTTACAGGATGACTGAGGAAAAGATAAAGCTAATAATTGTAAACAGGCCAAATTTTTCAATAAAAAACTGAAAGAGTAGAAAGGAATAATATATTTATTGCAATCATGAAACAGAGGAAGATTTTTCTCAATCAAACCAATGAAATAAATTACTACAGACAAAACTGATGGATTTGATTTTATATAGATGAAAGGATTCTGCACAAGAGAAAACAATAACTTTGAAATTGAAAGAAAAGAAACAGACAAGGGGAAAATATTGGCAGTAAATAGATAAAGGTTTGACATCTAAAATCTCTAAGAACCTAACTACAAGCCAAATACAACATGAATATATTGGAGCAATAGTCACAAGTTTGTTCATAGGATCAACATCAGATAATAGATTTTGAGCTGGAAAAGGCCTCAGGGGCAATCTAATCCACACACATACATGCTCTTTTTTATTGTTGATTTATTGAATGACAACATTAAAAAATACATTTTAAAAAGCTAAAATAAAGACAAAGATAGAATCCTCTCTGGAGAACATGGAAAGAGACACAAAGAAAATGCCTTTCTTGTTTATTTTCCATTGATTTGTTTGAGTCTCCTGGTAATTGCTAAGGATTTTCCTCCCCTACCTGCCATATGCAAATTCAGATCTTGGTACAATAGAAAAAGCTGTGGATTGTGAATCAGTTTAAGTTTTAGTCCTGGGTCAGCTATTAACTAGCTTCATGGCGTGGGGCAAGTTACTTTTACTCTATGCGCTTCTGTTTCTTTATCTGTAAAATAAAGAGAGTGGGGGTAGTTAGGTGATTAGATGCTTTCTGAGATTCTTCCTAGCTCTAACATTCCTCTATACTTCTGCTTCAGGGATCAGAAGGTTCTTTCACTTGCTGTCCCTGGTACTTGGAAAGTTCTTCTTCCTCATTTCTGCCTCCTGGCTTCCTTCAAGTTTCACCTAAAAAGTGAGACTGGGAACTTGGCACAGCACTCTTTGACTTCAGTCCAATTCACTTGCATGTCATTGGCATCACCTCCCTGATGTCACAGTCCTCTTCAAGAATGAAGGACAAACAGCAACATGTCACCTTCTATGGGAAACTTTTCCTGATCTGTCTTAATTCTAGTGCCTTTTTCCTGTTGGTCATCTCTGACTTGTATATATGTCTTTTATACATAGTTCTTATCATGTGGTCTCTCTCATTAGATTATGAACAAGACTATCAGCTCCTCAAGACCCAAAGAATTCTTTCTTCCCCTTCACTCAAGGTAAGGGTTTCCCTTTGCTATCACCTTGCTCGCTTACTCCCTCCTGAATTTTTCCCATCTTTTTTTCTGGTTTATCTATAATTCCCTACTGGAACTTTCAATAATTTGGCCAATAAAATTGTCTTTTAGATCCAGATGAAATCTTAACATCATCTAGCTAAGTCCCTTCTTTAACACATGAAGTAAGAAAGTCAAATTCACAAGTATGAGAACTATATTGTGAGTATCAAAATATAAGAGTCTTTGGTTAGATAGTAATTTGTCTGAAAAGGATCTGGAGGTCTTGGTCAAACAAGCTCAATCTGAGTCAGCAGTGTAATGTAGCTATCAAAAAGCTAACATGAACTTGGGCTTCATGAAGAAAGGCATAGAGAATGATACAATTATTCTCGGAACAAGTGGTTGATAATCCCTCTGTAGTCTGTCTAGGGCAAACCACATATAGAGTAGTATCTGAAAGAAGGAAGGAAGGAAGAAAGGAAGGAGGGAAGGAGGGAGGGAGGGAAGGAGGGAGGGAAGGAAGGAGGAAAAAGGTTCCTTTTAACTCTTAGAATCTATGACTCTGAAAGTGAAACCCAGAAAGGTAGAGTAGTTTGTCCAAGGTCACCTGGGCAGTAAATAGAAGAGCATGGATTTCAACCAGGCCCTTTGATTTCAATTCATTCTACTACATCCAGAAATTGATCACAAGAGTATAAGAAGCAGATGCTTCCAATGGGTTGGGGATGGAGGGGGTGGAGAGTGAGTGAGTAAGTGAGTGAGTGAGAAAATGAGAGAGAAACACACAAAGAGAGAGAAAAGGAGGAAGGGAAAGAGGGAGGATGGGGAGGGAGAGAGAATGGGTGTGTGTGTGTGTGTGTGTGTGTGTGTGTGTGTGTGTGTGTGTGTGCGAAAGAGAAAGAGAGAGATAGAAATTTCAGTGACTAATATTACTTCCATAAAACACAATGGACAGAAAAAGAACATCATATTTAAAATTCAACAATCAAGCTAGTGTTCAGCTATGTTTATCAGACTGAAACTGATGACCCATAAGTATTGCTAGAAATCTGTTTCCAAGAGCTCTGCTTGTATTTCCTATTTCCCCACCTCCCAGAGAAGCTCATTACAAGCCACTCTGGAGAAAATATAAAATACAGTTTGAATGGAGGTTGTCATTATTGCCGTTGTGGTTGTCATTTTGGACTGGACCGTGATTTCATTGCCATCTGGAACTTCCAGGACGGAAACTCCTTTTATCAAGGTAGATTTGCCACGGTCTTAGAGAGTCGCTTGAGTAACCCAGGGTCACATGACCAACATCCGTCAGAGAAAGGACTTGAACCTGGATCTTCCTAAGTCTTGATTTATCAACAGTAATAACAACTTACATTTAGTAATTAGAGTGTTAAAGTTTACCACAGACTTTTCCTCAAAACAACCTTGTGATGTAGGTAATGAAAGTCTTATTTTCATTTTGTAGATATGGGAAACAGTTTGTGGTAGTGAAGTGGTATGTGGGAGAGGGTAGGAAGAGGGAATATATTTGTATGTGGAAGGAGATCAGATATGGGAGTGGGGGAAAGAACTCTCCCCACGAGAATGCTCTGAGTCCCGCACCATTCCCTCACACAGTTTCTTTTTTTCTTTCTTTATGGAGAAAATTGGGGTTAAATGACTAGCCCAGGGTTACACAGCTAGTATATATCTGAGCCTGGATTTGAACTGAGGTTCTTCTGATTCTAGGGCCAGTGCTCCATCCACTGTACCACTTATCTGCCCCACTTCATATAGTTACACAATAAATCACATTCCCCCCAACAGTATCCTTTCTCACATACTTCATCCAACACAAATCCCACTCTCTGACCCCAACACGTTGAAGCACACCCCCCAACACAATGCATATCTTATTTTCCATCTGTGCAAAATATAACCTGTCCTCCATACATACAGTACTGCTTCCACACAGAAACTCACTACAACCTCCTCACCATCCACCTCAAATATGCCATCTGTCCTCTTCCCCCTCACCATCCCTGCCTTGTAATATGAGTTTTCTATTTTTCTCCTACTCACATGTTATCTTTGTATAACTCAGTTGTGCTCAGAATCACTCCAGAGGATTCCCTTTCAGGGTGGCAACCCGACACCGTGAAAAGAGCTACGCAGTCTGGGTTTCAATCTCACTTCTGATGTTTACGACCTGGGTGACCTTGGACTGGTCATTTAATCTTTCTAAACCTTATTTTCCTCATCTAGATAACGAGGGATTGGATTAATTTAAGATCTCTTTCAACTCCAGATCTATGATCCTAAATATGAATTAATGATGAAGATGGATGATAGGAAGAGAGGCCTGAGACAGATAGGGTCAACTTATTCTAGTAATGCTACCCAGATCCATCATATTTCCAAAGATGCTGCCTAAACACAGGTATTCTTGGCCTGGAATACATCTACTTCATCTTTTTTGAATATCATGATATTGCTGCATTTCGATCTAACTAGCTTAACTTTGCAATCCTCTGTTTCATTTCTTTTAGTTTTGTGTTGTTTTGCTTTTGTTTTTTAGCAGCTAAGTAGCACAGCAGATAGACCACTGGCCCTGGAGTCAGGAAGAATTGATTTCTAGCCTGATCACAGACATTAACTGTGTGATCCTGGACAAGTCACTTAGCCATCATTGTCTCAGCTTCCCCATCTGTAAAATAGGGATGATGATATCACCTACCTCCCAGGTTGTTGTGAGGATCTCATGAGATAATCACTGTAAAGGCTTAGTGCATGTACGTGCACAGCAGTGCCTGGCATGTAGTAAGTTCTATGTAAATGTTATCATCATCATCATCAAACTCTCCACATGAAAACTCCCCCTACCCATACAGCTCTTCACATTCTTGGTAACTTATACTCTTAGAAAGTTACCTGGAACCCTGGAGTTGCCCCAAATAACATAACTGAATCAGAAGTAAAGTTGGGATTGGAACCTGGGTCAACAAGAATCATTTTTACCCATAATCTGATTCAAAGTCATACTGTGATCACCTTCTGTCTGTGAATTCTAGTCATCAGGAACGTCTATTCATCCTTACGAATCATTTCCCCATGCCAGCCCAGTGGGGAAAATCAATATAGATTGAAAAGTTTGACCCTTCTTGACCCTTGTATAGTTATAGAAAAATGTTTCTACCATCTATGTCACCTCTCTATGCCTATATCCAACTTTTCCCCAAGTTATTAGCCATCATAAATGTCTGCCTGATGCACGTAGACTCAGTGTCTTCCCCATCTTCAGTGCAACAATCCAATAATTTAATTAGCATTTATTAAAGTCTACTACACAAGGTGGAGGCAGTTAGGTGACTCAGTGGGCCTGGAGTCAGGAAAACCTGAGTTAAAATCTGACCTCTACTACTTGCTAGCTACAATGACCCTAGGCACATCACTTAACCTCTGTTTGCCTTAATCCACTGGAGAAGGAAATGGCAAACCCCTCCAGTATATTTGTCCCCAAAAAACCCATGGACATTATGGTCCATAATAGGGTTATGAAGAGTCAGACATGAATAAACAATGACCATGCAAAGTAATATTCTAGCAAAAAGTAAAATTTTTTTCCTCTCAAGAAGCTTATGTTGGTCTGAGGGACAGGGGATACAAAATATAAACAGATAATTATATTAATGATAATTCAAAGATAGTTATTATACCCAAGGGGATCAGGATAGGTCTTCCCTAGGAGATAGCACATGAATGGAGCTTTGAAGGAAGCTAGGGATTCTAAGAGGTAGATGTGAGAAGTGAGTGCATTACAGGCATGGGAAATAGTCTATACAATGGAAGTGGGAGGTGGAGAGAAAACACATTCAAGCCTTAATGGTTGATTTTTACTTTCCCCTCTCTTCTTTTCTCCTATTGAATATTTCTCCTATTGAAAGAGATATCACAGGTTTTCAGAAGGAAAACCCCTGGGAGGAGGCAACACATGGCTCCAAGCCTCATCTTAGAAGGGAAAATTCTATTGCATGACTGATAGATAGTAGGGCTCTGGTCAGCTAAGTATTGGGCCTGGAATCAGGAAGACTCATCCTCCTGAGTTCAAATCTGGCCTCAGACATTTACTAGCTATGTAACCCTAGGCAAGTCATTTTACTCTGTTTGCCTCAGTTTCTTCATCTGTAAAATGAGCTGGAGAAGGAAATGGCAAACCGCTCCAGTATCTCTACCAAGAAAACCCCAAATGAGGTCATGAAGAGTGAGACATGACTGACAAATGACTGGAACTGCAAGTAGCATTCTGGGCCTGGGCGCCAAGAAAGTTATCATTCAGGTTCACTTCTGTGTCCTCACATCACCTCCTTTGTGTGTCAGCAACACGAATGCTAAGAGGTCAAAACTCCCCAGTCGCTCAGAGACAGACTTTGCATTTATGAAATCCTCTCCTGGAAGCACACACAAGTTGGACATTAAAAGATGACATCACGTGACTTAACTTCTACCGCAGCAGGAATTAAATTGTATTCTTGGGAAATTTATATTTTAGAAATCACATTATTTACAGCCTTTATTTATTAGTCCTATTAAAAATCTTTCCTCCAGGAGAAGAAAGTGGCAGGGAGGAAAGGCAAGAGACAAATAGGCAACTCTGCAGAAGAACTACCCATTCTGGGTCCTGCTGCTTTCCCCCAGGCACCTCGGCTTTTAGAGCATGTGTGCAAACAGAACATTTGACTTGGTGCTGCTATTAGAACATCTGCTACACGGAAGAGTCTGCTAAATCCACTAAAGACCCTATGAGCTCCTGGGGTGAAAATCTATCTCTTAAAGAAAGACTGCAGAGTGACAAAAGATGTAGCAAGGGCCACATCAAACAGCCTAAGAAAGGGAAATGGTCCAGAGACATCGCTAAAAGGCAATAAGAGATCAATCTTCTAAAAGCATAATTAAAACCCAAGCAAGTGAAGGCTGACTGGCATAGCCTAAGTCAGTATTTACTAAGCTGGGTGACCTTGGGAAAGTTATTTGACCTTTTTGGGTCTCAGTTTCCTCATTGTAAAATGAGGGACATCAGACTAGGTCAGGGATTCTTAACTATTTTTGTGGCGTGGTCCCTTTGGACATTTTTGTGACACCTGTGGACCTTTTGTCAGAATGATATTTTTAGATAGATAAGATTATAAAGGAAACCAATTATATTGAACTACAGTTATCCAAAAAAAATTTTTTTTAAGTTCATGGACCCCAGGTTAAGGTCCCTTGGAGCTCTAACATTCTGTTATGCTACTGAGTGCCTTCAACAAGTTGAAGTATTGTATGAAGTTGGGTATTGACTTGAATTAATAAACCACCTGGTAAATGCCCTGTGTCTATTTCCATCTGTCATAATGCTATTTGTTTTTCCAGGATTGTCTCCAATGACACTTCCACCATGAAACTTGCTCTGATGACTCCAACCAGCTTCATTTTAGTTTTCTTTTTATTAATGTTTAGCAGATGTTGAAGATCCTTCTGTTTCCAGATAAAAAGTTTACCCTCATTCAGCTTATAGTTTAATAGAGAGATAAAGTAAAAATATAGATACAGATAGAAGATGAAAAATCTACAAAGCTTCCCCTTAACCTAACGCAAGCATCACCGATAATGTTGACCAGCCTGCCCCATAACTGTTGACAATTATTATGAGGACACTATGGAATTTGTTTACTCCATTAAATAAAAGAAGCCTGAACCTGAGGGAATTATGCAAATGTGTGTATTATCAGCATATTTTAAGATAGATGGGTAGCAAGCTTTCTAAGCAGCTGCTATGGGGCTATAGCAGAGGAATATTAGCTTAGATGTTATGTTAAAGTATGACAGGAAGCCATGTAAATAGTGAATGACAGAATAACCAGATAAGGAGATTAAAGAGACAAAACAATAGAGAGAAGGCTTATTTTGAGCAGAAGAGTCCTTACTCTAACAGATAAAAGGAAAGGTCTGCAGACTCACTAATTTCAGTCAGAGAGGACCGAGTCCCTGGGGTGGGGAAAACTTCAGATTCTATATTTGTCTTTTCAGGAACACGTTTACTTAATGACAAACACATTGCTACAACAAATATATCTAGGCTAAGGCATAAATGATGACTCTGTGGATGAAGTGCTGGACCTGGAGTCAGGAAGACCTGAGTTCAAATGTGACCTTAGACACTTACTAGCCGTGTGACCCTGGGCAGGTCACTTAACTTCTGTTTGCCTTAATCCACTGAAGGAGGAAATGGCAAACCGCTCTAGTATCTTGGCCAAAAAAAAACCGCATTTGGACAGTATTGGCATGATATGATCCATGAAGTCACAAAGAGTTGAACATGACTGAACCACTGGATAACCACTAATCATAACGTTGTACGTAATGCCAATACCAATGGTCAATATGTGACAAGATAACCATTTGTAATATATCTGAAGTTACATTCAGGTTCCTAAAAGCTGTTTGTATTCATTATCTATTCAAAATCACTTCTTACACATCTCTCTTTGCCTGGACCCCTTGACCAGTCAGAATTAATCATATGGCATCATAGTAATATTAAAATACATTTACTTAGAATGGGAAGTAACTAATAAGAAATGAAAATAGATAGTAATTACTTTATCCCTTATTTCTCAAGACTACTTTCCCCAGCCTTTCAAGGATGAAATACATCTAAGTCCATCTGTCTCTTCTCCATTTCTCTCCCCTTACCCCCGATCTTCTACAAAACGAGAGAGAGAGAGAGAGAGAGAGAGAGAGAGAGAGGGAGAGAGGGAGAGAGGGAGGGAGGGAGGGAGGGAGGGAGAGGGAGAGGGAGAGTGAGAGGGAGAGATTTCATAATTTCACTATCTCCCAATTAATTCTTCTTTCTCTATACCATTATGGCATAGGTCCAGATCTGCACGAGAAGTGATTTTAAATAGATAATGAACCATGTTCCCTACTATTGAGGAATTTCCAAGCATGAATTACAGATGACCATGAATACTCTTGCTATTTTCCATGGCTGCTCCTCTGGTCTGCTTCCAGCTCCAGCATGCTCAAGTCTATACCAGCAGCCTTTGGTGCTCACTCAGGTCTTTCTGTCACCTTCACCCAGTCACTGTTCTGGGAGCAAGACCTCAGAATGAATGTGTCCTGATCCTCTGACCTCTATCTTCACCTCTGCTAGGACTCTGATCATTGGAACAGATCAAGCCTCTCTTGGTTTTGACAGATCTGCACTGAGAATATAGCACACTCTTCCACTTCAAACAAGGGGGTTTCCTTGGAATAAAGTAAGTGAAAATAGTATTTTTAATACACCTGAACTTCCTTGACTCTCTTGGTCCCTTTATGGCCAGAGGAGACCTCTGATGTTGCTTGGGATAATTCTGAGACACCTATTGAAAGAGGGCACAGGAAAACTCTTCCAAATCAACTCATTTCTCCTGGTTAGGTACTGATGCCTGCTTTATAACTTGGACTAGCTCTTTGCTAGAACAATCCAGGGGAGATGTAGTAGACTCAGGTGCAATTGAGGAGCATTGGATAAATAAAAAAGGGCGGGGGCAGTGGAAGAATAAGGAAACGAGAGAAGATAAGAAAATTTTGAAAAATCATACATGTTTCATCTGCTGTGTAAACAGAGTTAAAGTTATGGTGATTACATTATTTTCCAAATAAACACACAAAATGCAAGTTATAACAGATCAGTGGTCAAGTTCCCGGACAGGTCTTCTTAACAAGCAAGTGTAGGCAGGTGAACGTGTTATGCATTGTTGGGAAATCCAGCATCCATCAGCAAGAATATGTGCATATCATGACCAACTTACAATATGATACTATATGGCTACATGAAATCATATTTGCATAATCAAAATTTCAATGCAGGGAAAACCCCCACAAATGTACAATAAATTATTAAATTTAAAATGTCATTTAAAAATATCTTATATATTTTTTAAATAATACAATTAAAAAACATTAAAGGGCTAAAGAAAGTAGATTTCCAGGGAGGGGGACTGAATTTTTTTTTTTTGAGAAGGTGACAGTAAGCCAAATAAGTTTGGGAACCTCTGGTTTGGACTTAAGAATGCTATGGAGAAAATGTTAGTAATACAAATTAACCTTAAAAGTGTATTGGGGCAGCTAGGTAGTACAGTGGATAGAGTACCAGCCTTGGAGTTAGGAGGATCTGAGTTCAAATCTGACCTCAGTCACTTACTAGCCTGGGCAAGTCACTTAACCCCAACTGCCTCTCATAAAGTTGCATTGTGCATTTTCAGATATTCAGTTTGTTAAACATTTACTAATACATCCCTGCCTAGGATCGTAGTATTCAGAGATGGAAAGGATAAGATCACCGATGACCAGAGAAGCTGTGATTTACCTAAGGGCACGTGATAAGTAGTAGAACCAGGATTAGAACAATGTATTAGGAATTATGTACAGCATAAAGTGCGACAATATGAAATCAAGTCTCCATAATTAGGATACTGCAGAAGGGATTCTCAGTCAGCTATGAGTTGGACTACACAGCCTCTGAGGCCCCTTCTAACTCTACAATTCTGTGCGGCTTTGATCTACAGAAATGGAGGAGACCAGTAGCAGGGACAATCTGATCTAAGGAGTCAGATGCCAAAAGGCATTTATTTTTGGCTTTGGAATATATTAGAGGATTTTCTTACAGCAGATCTGCCTTTCTAATTATGTTTTGCTTAGGATAACATTAAAATGAGGCTGCATTCCCTGAACATTCGCCAGCTGGGCTGGGGAGGTAGATAGTCTGAAACAGTGTAATGACAAAGAGAAGCTGGGCCGTGATTAAAAAATCATAGCTAATCCACATGTGAATAATCAGAAATCTATATCTCCTATAGGCACTATATTTCCATTCTTTGTAATTTATTTAACCTTCTGATGCCAAGATATAACAAATATGCCCTGAATAAGCAGCTAAAATATCAACAGTCATCTATAAAAGGTGAGCTTGAGTTACTTCGATGGGCTGAAAGATTCATGATTTCTTCAGCATGAGGACTCACCCCATGCCTTTACCCTCGAGGGTAATTCTGATCTGTATGCCAAGTACAAGGAGTAAAATGCTCCTTTAATATCCTGGAGTAACCAGGGTGTCATTCAGGGCCATTCATTTGTTGCTCTTTGTTCCCAGCCTTCTCCCCTTGCTGGAGAGCACTCCTCAGCTCTACCCCTTGGAATTCCTTTAAACTCAGCTCACAAGCTACCTTCTCCAAGGCCTGTTTCAGCTTCCTTCAACCTCAATTTGTGTCTGTTGTCGTTTAATCATTTTTCAATTGTGTCTGACTTTTCGTTACCCATTTTGGGGTTTTCTTGGCAAAGATACTGGAACAATTTGCCATTTTCTTCTCTGGCTCATTTTACAGATGAGGAAACTGAGGGTAACAAGGTTAAGTGACTTGCCCAGGGTCACACACCTAATAAGTATCTGAGTCCAGATTTGAACTCAGGAAGATGAGTCTTCCTCACTCCAGGCCTGGCACTCCATTCACTGTGCCACCTAGCTGCCTCTATCTTTTATTTTGTATCTTATATATATTATTATATTATGCTATATATTATTTTATACAATATATATTCTTTTGTCTACATCTTATATATATGCAGATACATATCTGTGTGTATGTATATGTATATGTGTGTATGTGTGTAGATATAGACATATTTCCCCCAATAGAATGAAAGCTCCTTGAGTGCAAGGATTTTTTTTTTATTTCTATCTTTGTATCCTCCAGTGCTCAATACATGGTAGACAATAAATGTTTGTTGACTGACTGATTCTCAATACATGAACACAACTGAGCACATCTTCTGGAAAACATGAGAATAGAGCAGGTTAGCTTTCACCAGCAGTTTTCTCTAGCAGACTGACCACATTTTTACAGTCAATTAGTCTTGAGTATATCAGAATGACACACATATCAAAATATGATCCTTCCTGTGCTGAGGATTTGGTTTTTTTGTTAATTCTGTGAGTTGGAGTTTTCTCTTATAAGAGGGGATTTAGTAGGTGAAGATAAAAATTAGAGTGGAGGCAGATACTCTGCCCTACACTCCCATGACTGTTTATCAGGCTGTCAGCTCAGCTTGGCACAGGCATTTTCACATTTGAAATGTGTTGGCAGGGTTGGGAGGGTGCTGGAACATGGTAGCACAGGGTGTTACCCAGCTGGTGTCATGATATGGACCAACTCTAATTTGGGATTTGACAGGTTCCAAATCACAATCTTCCAATCACAGTCTCCAACCTAGACTGGAATCAAGTTTGAAACAATTCGTGGTGTTCATGTTTGATAACAAGGGGTGGTAGTAGAATATTATATTGGAGAGGATCCTTTTCTAATCTTCCTTTCTAATATTCTGTTCTTTCTTGCATCAAGAAATCACAGAGGGAAACACAAGGAAGGGAAGGAGTATTTTATTTGACTTTATTTTTCTCTGAGTCCAATAGATTTCTTCTAAGCCTGTCTAAGTCCAAGTCAATATATGAGCCTTGATACAATGACTTCAATGCAAAGGTAGGCTCAGAGGAGGCTGGCAAAAATTATATTGGAAAGTGTGATTCAGGATTAAGAAACAAAAGACAAAAATGGTATCATTGATTCTTCACGAGTCTCATGTTTCTGTACCACAAATAATTGTCAAAAAGAGAGTTGGAGGGTACTGTATAGTAAACATTGAACAATAAAACTTCCCCCCTCCAAATAATTTCATTTTTCTTGTTTTATTAAATATTTATTTATTTTCCCTCAGTTATATATAAAAACAATTTTTAACATTCATTTTAAAACAATTTTGAGTTCTAAATTTTCTCTCTCTCCCTCTCCTTCCCCCTTCCTGGGACAGTAAACAATTTTCTTAGGTTATACAAGTTCAGTCATGTAAAGTATATTATCATATTAGTCATGTTGTGAAATAAGACAGAAATCCAAGGGGAAAAAACACCAATAAAAAGATACAGAAAGTTAAAAATAGTATGCTTTGATCTGCATTCAGACTCCATCAATTCTTTTTCTGGAAGTGGATAACATTTTTCACCATGAGACCTTTGGAATTGTCTTGGATTTGTTTGTTTATTATTGTATTGCTGAGAAAGCAAAGTCATTCATAGTTGATCATCACACAGTATTGCTGGTTCTGGTTCTGCTCACTTCACTTTGTATCAGCTCATGTAAGTCTTTACAAGTTTTTCTAAAACCATCCCACTCATCATTTCTCATAACATAGTAGTATTCCATAGTAATATTCCATATACCACAACTTGTTTAGCCATTCCCTGATTGATAGGAATAAATATAGCTTTTTAAAAATGAAATGAACTATTTTAACAGACAGGAAATGATGGCTTTTTTAGGACATGTGGAACTCATTTCCAAATCAGCTACTGGGTAAAGTCAGAGGATCAACAAAGATTAGTTTAGGAAAAAAAAGTTGGAATCAGCACCAAATTAGGAGAAAGACTAGAGATGAGAAGCTACTTTAGGCAATCAAAACAGCTCCAAAGGAAACTATTTAAAGGAACTGCTAAAGAGCTGACACATAGTTAAAATTCAAGATATTGACTCTAATTTTCACTATTCCTTAGGAAAGTTTACCAAAGTAAGAGGCACCACAAAAAGGAGGCCAACAGAGCTCAGAAGTTGCCTCCTGACCTCAGCAATTTGGAGACTGTGACATCCAGGAACCTTTAACTTAGGTTATAAATTCAATTGCAAAACGTATTTAAGGAAAATGGCAGGAGAATATGGGCAATATCATTTCACGTAAAGGCAAGAAACTGTGGGTAAAACATTAAGCCCCGAGAAAAACCAGGTCATCCCAAAAGCATTTAGAGACTAAAGAGGAGGGATAATGTTTTAACGGTCCATTATCCCTTCAGTGTATCACCTTTTCCACTCTCTGTCTCAACCAATCCACACCTTCAAATCCCATGTGTTTGATGCTTGTCTATTTCCTTCCACAAATCCTCCATAAAAGATCTGACATTAAATTAGGCCTTTGTTTAGGTGGATGCCAGTGCAATACTATGATTATCCATATGTTGACTTCCATTCTCACTGCATCTTTAGTCCACCTCTTTTTCTTATGATACATATCATGAATAGTATCCTTATATCAATTTTTCCTCTGCAAAAGAGAGCATTACTATCTTAACAAGGAAAAAATTTTGAACCATAATAATATCTAGCTTTCATATGGTACCCTCAGATTTGCAAAGCACTTTACGTATTACCTCACTGAGCCCTCACAAAAATTCCATGAGGTAGATACTATTATTTTCCATTTTACAGATGGGAAAACTGAATCTAAGAAACTGAGGCATTGTTACTAAATATAACAATGAGGCAGGATTTGTACTCAGGTCTTTCTGACTCCAGATCTATCTTTCTACCATGCTACCTAATACCTAATAACAACTGCTTTGCAAAACACCTGTACATAGCTTCCTTTAAAAACCAGTAAACTGAAACGTATCAGTTCAGGACAGGAGTCCTGTGGAACCAAGGGAAGGAGAAGCACAGACCCCAGGTAACTGTAGTAGCTGCTCCTGAGACTATCAGCCAGCAGATTAAAAATAGCTGCAAGTCACCTACCTGAGCCCAGAGAATATTTCCCCAGGAAAAATCCTGGAACAAGGTGATCAGCCAAAGGAGTAAACGGTCTCTTAGCCTGTGAAGATAGGAAAATCACTAAGAAGGGTCCCACTTGCTGTGGCTGAAAAGGACCAGTGCAAGACCAGAGCTGTTTCAGACAGCCCCACCTCAGCAAACTGGGAGGAGATCCTGAGCCCCAGGGAGGTGGAGCCTGCAACCACCAACACCAGGACCCCAAGCATGCCTCAGCACCCCAGGAAGACACTAATACAGACTGCATCATCAACCACTGAGCTTGCCTATGCTCTAGCTCAGCTGAGGAGACCTCCTGTGGCCAGATGACCTTGCCCCCACACTTAACACAGCTAGCTCCAGGGTAATTCTGGGGAAACCTAAAAAGATTTCACCTGGCCTCTGCTTTCCAGAACCAGCAAGCTCAGCACCAGGTAAGCTACAGCATTTTAGCGTCTAGCTGAAGGAACCAGAGGTCACAACACACAAAGCCTCAAGTTCTATGCACAAGAACTATGGGACAGAGCGCCCTGTTCCCCAGAAACAGAGATCTACTTTAAAATCCAGGAAAAGGGTGATCATCATGAGTAACAAGCAAAGCAGAAAAGACCATAGAATCTTTCTATGGGGACAAGGACCAAAACACAAATACCAAAGAGGTCAGCATTGAGACTGTATTCCCATCTGAAACTTCAGAAAGGAATGTGAACTGGTCTAGAGACCAAAGAGCAATCTTGGAAGAGCTCAGGAAGGATTTTAAAAACCAAATAAGAGAAATAGAAGAAAAACTGGCTAATGATTTTAAAAATATGAAAAAAGAAATTACAGAAGAATTTAAAAGGAAAATTGGACAAATGGAAAAGAAAGTACAAAACCTAACTGGAGATAATAACTCCTTAAAAGGAACAATTGAACAGATGGAAAAGGAGATGCAGAAGTTAACTGAAGAAAATAATTTGATAAAAATTAGAATTGAACGACTAGAAGCAAATGACTCGATGAGACATCAAGAATCAGTCATACAGAATCTAAAGAATGAAAAGATAGAAGAAAATGTAAAACATCTAATTGGAAAAGCAACTGACCTGGAAAATAGATCCAAGGGAGAAAAATCTAAGGATTATTGTACTACCAGAAAGCCATGATGAAAACAAGAGCCTGGACAATATCTTCCAAGAAATCATCAAGGAAAATTGTCCACAAGTCCTAGATCCAGAGAGCAAAATAGTCATGGAAAGAATCCACTGTTCACCTCCTGAAAGGGATCCCACACTAAAACACCAAGGAATATCATTGCCAAACTCCAGAACTATCAAGTGAAGGAGAAAATACTGCAGGCAACTAGAAAGAAACAATTTAAATAATGAGGAGACACAGTCAGGATCACACAGGACTTTGCAACTTCTACTTTAAAAGATCGAAGGGATTGGAATATGATATTCTGTAAAGCAAAGGAACTGGGAATACAACCGAGAATCAATTACTCAGCAAAGTTGAGCATCATATTTCAGGCAAGGAGAGGGACAGTCAATGAAATAAGAGATTTCCAGATCTTCCTGATGAAAAAGGCAGAGCTCAATAGAAAATCTGATCTTCAAACATAGGTCTCAAGAGAGACATAAAAAATTAAACAGGGGAAAAAAACCAAAAATCAATAAACCATTGATTAGAGAGATGCAAATCAAAACAACTGTGAGGTACCACATCACATCTATCAAATTGGCTAACATGACAAAACAGGAAGATGGTAAGTGTTGGAGAAAATGTGACAGAGTTGGAATACTAATTCATTGTTGGTGGAGCTGTGAGCTGATCCAAACATTCTAGGGAGGAATTTGGAACTATGCCCAAAGGGCTATAAAAATGTGCATACCCTTTGACCCAGTAATATCCCTTCTAGGACCGTATCCCAAACAGATCATAAAAATGGGAAAACATCCCACATGTACAAAAATATTTACAGCAGCTCTATTTGTGGTGGTCAAGAACTAGAAATTGAGGGAATGCCCATCAATTGGGGAATGGCTGAACAAGTTATGGTATATGAATGTAATAGAATACTATTGTGCTCTAAGAAATGACAAACAGTCAAACTTCAGAAAAATCTAGAAAGACTTAGATGAACTGATGCTGAGTGAAATGAGCAGAACCAGGAAAACATTATACACAGTAATAGCCACAGTGTGTGAGGACTGTTTCTGATAGACTTAGTTCTTCACAGCAGTGCAAGGACCTAAAATATTCTCAAAGAACTCTTAAGGCAAAATGCCATCCACATTCAGAGAAAGAACTATGGAAGTGGAACGAAGAATGAAGCAGACTCTTTTCTCTTGTGTTATTTTTTGTTTTATTTTCTCATTGTTTCTTCCATTTGTTTTAATTCTTCTATACAACATAACTAACGTGAAAATGTGTTTAATTGTGTAGAACCCATATAAGATTGCATGCCATCTTTGGGAGAGAGTGAGGAGGAAGAGGAAGAAATTTTAAAACTTTTGTGATTGTTGAAAACTGAAAACAAATAAATTAATTAAAAACCAGTAAACCCCATAATGTTCTTCTCTCTTTAGTAACAATAGGCTACAATTTTAATGAAAATGATATATAATCTAGGAATTTCTATATTCCTTCAGTCTCATTAAAGTGGAATTCTACTTTTGCATATCTCTAGTACATAGTTGTAGGAATAAAAGCAAAGACCAGAATCTCAAAATCTGATTTTAGCTAATGGAGATTGGTTTTGGGGATCTGAGCTCAGCTGACATTAATAAACAACTCTTACCCCCACCACTTCTCCCTCCTCCAACTCTGCATCCTTATTCCCTCTCTTTCCTCCTCCTCATACTTAAATCCTATACAGCAGCCTCTACAGTGCAGCTGTGTAGTTAGAGACTGTCAGCATTTCTCTCACAGGAAGGTAGATCTTAGTGGATCAACTATCATGGAGCCATGAACATTATGGTTGCTAAAACCATTGGTCAGTGGTGGCCATGTGAGACAAGGGAAGGGGTAGTGAACTTTGACTTGCCTTTATTAGGCCACTACACTTTGAAATAAAAGTCATGAATTATAACCCTTCTAGATTGTCATTTGTCTAACGTGGGGACAGTGTTTCCCACCTCAGTAGTGGCAGGAAATGGATTGAGCTGAAGCAAAGAGCATGTTGGGAACCAGACACATGGGGCATATGAGAAGATGCAATCAAGACCTGAACATAAGCTACAACCTGACTTTACCTTGAGCAGAGACAGCAGGAGCAACAAGCAGTAGAAAAATCCTTGATATCAAAGGAGTCTCTAGAATAATAATAAATAATAATAAACTATTACTATTGCCAAGATTATTATGTATGTTGCTTTAAAGTTTATAAAGTCCTTTTTCCACATGACCTGTGTCAGTGTGATCATATGAGAGAAAGCCCCAAGCAATGAAATCCAAGATCATACAATGAAAATAATATTAATTGCAGTAACCTATACTTGTACAACACCTTTCAGTTAGAAAGACTTTCCAGCTATATTATTTTACTTTAATCTTCACAAAAATCCCATGAAACACACAGGGAAATACTATCTCTATTTCATAGATGAGGAAAACAATCATAATTTCAATTATATAACAATTACAATAACAGCATTTCTATAGTGCTTTAAGAACTACAAAGTGCTTTACAAATATCACCTTGTTTTGTCCTCACAACAATCCTGTAAAGATGCTATCATTTTTCTCCTTTAAGACATGAGGAATAGGAGACAGGCAAAGGTTAAGTGACTTATTCAGGGTCTCACAGACAGTAAGTGCTTGAGGCAAGATTCAAACTCAGGTCTTCCTGTCTCTAGATCTAGCACTATTTCCACTTCATCACCTAACTGCCAACCAGAAAGCAAAAATGCATCTCAGAAAGGTTAAGTGATTTTCCTGGGTTCATAAAGCTAATTAATGTAAGACCTGGGATTCAAACTCAGGTTTTATGATTCCAAGTCTATTCTTCTTTCAGTATAGCAGATACAGTACCTTACTTCAAAGAGCTTCTAATCTACTAGAAGAAACAAGATATTACCCAAATGCTTATAATATAAATTAGAAAAATAAGGGCAAAAAAGAATTTTTAAAAAAAGAAAAAGAAAATAAAGGAAAGGATGGCCAGTTGAGGGAACAAGACCACCTTTTAAGAATTATTAATTTAATTTTTCAATTAAGGAACATTTATTTTTCCTCCCTCCCAAACATCCTCCAATTGAAAAGACAAACAGAGGCAGACAACATGTTGGAAATCAGGCATGGTTTCCTCATAACCAACATGCATAGTCAAAAATTCCTACTTTGTCCATATCCAAAGATGTATATGTCTCATTCTGCCACTTGGGTTCATTATCTTAGTCAGTAGGTGGATAGCATCCTTCCTCCTTACTCCTTTGGACTCAATGCTTGATCATCGCGTTTTTGATGAGAATTCTTAGGAGTGACTTTGAAAGGTACTTGTTTACTTAGCTGTTATTGTAAAATTACTCTCTTGATCCCATTTAATTCATTCTGCATTGGTTCAGGGAAGGCTCCATGAAGGATTTGGGACCTTAATTGAACCTTGAATAAAAGATAGGATTTCAGTAGGCAGAGACAGGATGAGGGAATCTAATCCAAGCCCAGGGTAATAGCACAAGCGAAAAATTGTGTATTTGTCTTTCTTTGTATCCTTAGCACTCAGCATAGTGCTTGGCACATAGTAGGTGCTTCACAAATGCTTGTTGACTGATTGAGTAAACCTTTTCTAGCTTTTCTAGTATGTAGTGCTCTCTTCCTCTTCATATTATTTTGTAACATCTGTGTAAACATGCTATGAGATGGGCTGGAGGATGTGTATATTGATGGATCAATTATTACAGTATCTGAAAGAGAAGCAAACAAGCACAGAGAAAATATTTCAGATATTATTATTCGTATCAAAAAAGAGAACTAAGTAACTAGTGACCCATGGACTTAATGTCTATCTCTAAAATATTTTTACACAAGATGACCTACATGTACATCAAAGGCATCCTTGATGAAGGTATAAGAAGAGAATAAGCTTACTTTTGCAAATGATATCTTACAGCAGACAATATCTGTACAATTATACAATTAACTGAAAGATGTAGAAAATACACAATCACTCTATACTTGTTTCTTGGCATTAACAAAACATTTGACTACACATAGCAAAAGGCCCTAATGGGCTGCCATCATTTAGGGATGTCTGGAGCAAAATAGAAATGGAAGAGTAGTCCCATGTTGATGGTGTAGTTCTCTAGATTTTTGACACTGTGGTCATTGAATCTATCTCTACAACACTAAAACTGTCAGAGTATTTGAACATATATATTAAATCCCCGGAATAGCCTAGAAACTCATGGGAAATGTAGTTTAACTAACTTAAACAGAGGGTACAATGATGGTAAATGTGACTTTTTTGTTATTGGTTTTTTTGTAGAGAGCAAAGTGGCCAAAGAGTAAAATCACAATTGGTTACTGGAAGGTCTTTCTTGAGTCCATAGCTGAGAGTCCTCTCCGGTGCAAGTCACATTTCTTTAAGTTGCTTCACTAGACTGTCCATGACTTTTCTGAACAACTGTGGAATATCTCCCACTACTTTAAGTCCACAGGGCTTAGTTAGCTTATTTGGGTAGTCAATTATGCTATTCCATTCTTTACCTAATTGACAAGGAGTACAACATGGCACAGGGATTACAGAATGTAGATAATATAGCTTTTCTCCCTTTAAAAACCTACTAATGTCTGTTGGTTGATTGATTTATTATGAGTCACTCACATGGATAAAGAAATTGAGATCATGAGAAAAGAAGAGATTTGATCAAGCCTACATAGCTAGTAAATGGCAGAGCCAAGATTTCAGTTTTCTTTCCATTACATGGAACAACCTCAACAAGGTCACACAGCCAATCACTGTCACAGTCCATCATAGAACTCAGGTATTTGGCTCCTCCCCATCCCCATTGAGTGCGCTGTATCCTCAGTCACATTCTCCTATTAGAGAAGATTAGTTCTGGCATAACTTCTATGGTATGTAAGTATGGTGGAGGCAGGTGGTCTGGAAGAGAGAGTTCACAAATAACACTGGTGGGGGGGGGTAACTATCTTCATGAAGCATGAAATTGTTCCAGAAGGGAGGCAATGAGGAGGACCTGATTAGGAAGGGGCTCCCTGAGGGAGTATCTTTTGTAACTGAACCAGTTAGATATAGGATGAACGGGGAGTAGGGGAAAGAGACCTATTAAAAAGATGAATAACCCTCTGCAGTCAACAGGACATGGTCAGGTTGACCCTATGGGATTTTTTATGTCAGATTGCAATGATGAATGAGAAAGGATCCATAAAGCAAATCATGGGCTTTCAATTTCACTTTCACCATGGTACAAAAATACAGCTTGTCATTTTCAAGGTTATTTAAGTAAAACTTTGAAATGTTGGGGAAGGAGAGAGATTGAGCTTCTATTTCATTCTGTCTTCACTTCTCTGCAAAAAATTAAAACCCACAAATTCAAAGTTACAAAGGTTCTTTTTGCTCTAAGTATAGATAAATGAATGCAAAGTGACATCATGATATAGTTAGAAGAAGGTCAAGCATCTTCCCTAGAATCCTGTTCATCCACCCCAATAGGATCCCTCACATCATCTATGCAACTGTATCAGTACAAGCAGTTTGACATCTTGGTACCCATTAATCATGTATAATATTGATGTATAAAGTTATCACTAGGAGGTTAAAGTCTTGTTCCTACCCAAAACATAGAACCAATCTACAGCCCAGCTATGTACCTACATATTCCAACAAATAGGACAGGACAGACTGACTTATAAAGTTCCCATGATTTTTGGATGGAACTCATTCCCAATCAGTTGAGCAATATGAACTATCTGTCTAAGACACAAGCAACCCACTACTGTCTGGATTACTTAATGTAGGTTCTGTATCCTGTTACTCTACTCACAATCTGTTCTGTTTCCCCCGCTTGCTTGATTTCTTAGGACTTTGGACTGTCTTCTTGACAGTACCTGGGTATCTCTATTATATACTCTGCATCTCAGAGAAGAATTGTTCTGTCCCTATCACTGACCAAGGAAATGTCTGCCATTCCTATTGACTACACCTCTTTGAGAACTTCTGACTGACCACTTTCTTGCTTGCCTACCTCTCCCAGATGCCCCTGCAAGACAGATTTCTGATTAGGAACCACCTTACCCCAGTGATTAGGATATATATAGATTTACAGGTATTTTTATAAATTTGAAACAGGTAAACTTGTACTCTTTCCCCTATGCTCTACTCATACTGTCTCACAATCAATGTTTTCCATAAGTCTTTTAAGTTGTGAGAAAAAGACTGTCCTACAGGAGTAACCCATGAGGAAGGCTGAAAGTATATTAGCAGCATTCAACACTGTGTAAGTTTCATGTGATTGCAACACTAATTAGATTCATTTTACGAACTGAGCAAGCATTACTGTACCACCTGGTATTTATATATAAATGGTTAAGTTCATGTAAATGAACATAATCATGATTTTAAAATTTTTCTTTTCTCAACTTCTTTATTCTCCAGTATCTACATCCACCACAATTTTCTGAAGGGAATTTCATCTTCAAGCATAATAATGTGATGTCAATGTTTTGGATCCAGCTACCTGACATTCAAGGTTTCCTTCACTTCTATGTTCTCTCTTTTTTTACTTTCTGCAGAATGGCTCAGGACAAGAGTTGTAACTAGGAACTTTTGTGCCAGAGTCAAATACTATAAATTCCCTCTGGAGCAAAATAGCATGAATCATGGTGTCAGCCGAATAAAAGGGGCAGGAAACTGACCTATAGGAAGAGCCAGGGTCACTAGGACACCACAATAAGGCTGGTACTTAAAAAAACTATGCTAAGTAGGATACAGGTGCAGTCTATCACCTGGTAGCTTCCTTTGAATGCTAGTTCTTGCTAAAGGCTAATCTCTGTTGTTTCTAGACTGTCAAAGGACTGAGTATTAGTGCTATCAAAATGCCATCTAAATTCAATGCTCTAATATAGTGCCCTTGGGCAGAGATTTAGCCACCCTACTCTAGTTGCAACTTTGCTGAAGACAAAAGATTGTTTCCTTCCTAACATTTTCTCTTGCATTCCATAAAGGCATCCAGCCTGTGGGGGAATATTTAAGAGATTGATCTCAGGTATTCTATACCAACCAAGTTATCTACGTTTTTCTTTCTGAAATGTAAACATGAAACTGTATATTTATCAAAACAAACAAATGGAAAGCAGTGGCAGTATAGTAGATGGGATACTGGAGTTGGTGTCAGGAAACCTAAATCTCATTTTTGTCAATTACCAACTGTTTAATCATAGCCAAGTTACCTAATCAATGCTTAGTTTTCCACATTACTAAAAGTAGGATAGCCACACTTGAACTAACAACTGCATAGGGTTTCCTTTTGAGGTACTTTGTAAATTTAAAGCACCATATAAATTCAGTTGTTATGAGAAAATCATGGAATCTCAGAGTTGGAAAAGATTTTAGAGGTCAACTAATTCAACTGTGCCAGGTACAGGTCTGATTGTGTCATTCCCCTGATCAATAAACTCTAATGCAGGCTTGCACACCATATGGTCCTCGGGCCACTTGAGGCCAGACAAAGGATTTTGGACAGCCTGAGAAAAATGTAGGTTTGCCACTGCATGCTTTCCTGTTTGTCACATGATCCACAGCAACCAACCATCGTCAATCTGTGACCTAAAGACCTTTAGCTTATTTCAATTTTGGTCCCTGTCTGCTGCCAGTTTGTGCAGGTCTACTCTAACAGCTTCCATTACTTCAAGAATCAAATACAAATCCTGTTTGTCATTTAGTCTTTCAAAACCTGATGTTAGTCTGTCTTTCCAGCCTAATTACACATTACATTCACAACAAACTAGCCTTCAATATCTTACTGTAGGATACGCCATCTCACTTTTCTGCATCTTTGTGTTGGCTCTCTCCCATGACTGGAATTCACTCTTTCTCTTCTCCATATTATGGAATTCCTAATTTTCTTACAGAATCAGTATAACATTACTTTCTATACCATCATTTTCCTGACCCTCTCTCCCACAGCTACTAGTGCCCTCTCCCCCAATTACCTTATATCTGTTTTGTATACATAGATAAACATGCTCCCTTGCATATACACATATGTACATACGTAGTAGGAACTATCTTCACTTTTGTCTTTGTGTTCTCAGCACCTTGGACAGTTCCATGCTCATTGTAGGTACTAAATAAATGTTTTTTGATTGATACATCCTCAGAACTTTAGCCTCTACTTAAAAACCTCCAGAGAAGGGAAACTCACTATTTCCCAAGGCATATCCTTACACTTTTTAGTAACTGGTTCTTAGAGAGTTTTTCTCAACATCAAGCTTAAGTTAAACTCTCTGCAACTTCCATCCATTGTTCCTAGTTCTGTCTTAAGGGCCAAAAAGAACAAATCTTAACCCTATTCCACATGACAGCTCTTCAAATACCTGAAGATAGCTGTCATGTCTCTTTTAAGTCCTCTCCTCTTAAAGTTAAACATCGTTAGTCATTCCCACTAATGTTTTTATGGAATAGTCCTAGACACTTCTTGCATGGTATATTTCTAGGCCCCACACCATTCTTGTTGCCTTCTTCTGCATCCATTCCAGTTTGTCATTGTTATTCTTAAGAGTCACCTAAAGACTGAACACAATACTGCAGCTGCCCTCTCATCAGATCTGTGTATAGCAGGACTGTAACCTTCCTCATTCTGGACATCAAGCTTCTAATAATACAGCTTCAGATTGTAATAGTGTTTTGGTTGCCATGTCAGGCTGTTGACTCAAATTGAGAACGCAGTGTACTCTACTTATGTAGTTGACTTTTTGCATGCAAATGAATAATTTTACCTTTTTCCCTGTCAAATTACGTCTTATTTTATTCAGCCCTTTGTTCTAGTCTATTGAGATCATTTTGGACCAAGAGTCTGTCATGAAACGTGGCAGGTATTCCTCCTAGCATTGTGTCTGTTGCCTGCCAATTTTACATAAGCATGCCTTTTAGGCCTTAATCCAAGTCACAGACAGAGTGTTGAAAAGAGCAGGGCTAAGGACAGAGCCCTGTAGTGCTCCAATTAAAAAAATATATATATCTCTATGCTGACACCAACCAAAAGTCACCTTTTTTTAAAGTTCATTGGTTTAACTGATTCCCAATTCACTTACCTGTACTATTATCTTACTCACCTTTTTTTACCATCTTGTTCCCAAAAATATTATGGAAAGCTTTGTCAAATGTCTTGCTGAAAAATGTCATATGGTTATGGCCTTCCTTTAATCTAATGATCTAATGACTGTCAAAAAAAGGAATTGAGGTCAGTCTGGCATGCCTCTTCTTTATGATGCCATGTTAGCTTTTAGTGGTCACTACTTCCTTTTCTAAATGCTTAAAAAGCATTCTTTCAGTGATGTATTGTTGCTAAGAGTTAAAGGTAGCAATTTGAAGGGAAGGATATAAAAATAGTGCATTTAATTTTCCTCCAAACTTTCCCCAACCTACTTGAATAATGATAAAGGTATACCCCTGAGGGTATACCCTCAGATCACCTTGTACTTGCACACATAGGGTCTGCCAATCTATTTTAAGCCTAAAAAGATTGTGAAGCAAAATTAATTTAAGAAGCATAAACCTCAACTTTAAATTGCACTAATAGCTATTTTTGAATCTGCCTATAAAGGGCAGTCTTACTCCATGGGAAAAAAGGCTTTCTCAGATAAAAAATCAAACATGACCTTTCCTAATTTCCAAACCTGCACTTTAGGGTTTTGATGGATTGAAAATAATGAACAGGTTGACTTTAAACAAACACACAAAAACAACAGCAGAAAATAAAGTGATCTGTGTGCTCCAGATTCTTTGTATATAAAAATGTTTTTTAAAAAAGTTTTCTTCTAAAGGACTGCAGTCCTTCAAAGTAGGAAAATACCACTTAGTTTGAAGTCTTCACATTTTCCCAGTCCCCTGTCTCCAAAACTCCTAGGAGTGTGTATGTGTGTGTGTGTGTGTGTGTGTTGGTGTAGGAGGGATTCCATCTGAATAAGAATCAAAGCACTTTGTACATCTTTGTCTTCCATTCCTAACTTGTCAAAGGCATCATCACTTTCACTCTATACCTATTCAGATTCCATTGAAAGATGCCACTCAGCTTTACTGACATTAGAAATTTAAGTAATTTATTCTCACTTGGGCCTTAGTACTGTAAGGGAAGCCTTTTTTTGTTAGGTTTTTAGTCACTTTCAGTCACATTCAACTCTTCATGATACCTTTAGGGGTTTTCTTCACAATGATACTAGACTGTTTTGCCATTTTCTTCTCCAGCTTATTTTATAGATGAGGAAACTGAGGCCAACAGGATTAGGTGACTTGCCTAGGGTCACACAGCTGGGGCAGATTGAGCTCATGAAGGTGAGTCTTCCTGATTCCAAGCCCAGTGCTCTATCCACTGGCTCATCTAGCTACAAAGGAAGCCTTTTACTCCTCCCTAATAGATTCTATATCATACTCTCCAGAAAGAGTAGGAAGGTTCCTCACAATATCCTTCTCCCACCCTCTCAGCAAAGGACCTTGCTTCCAACTTTACTGAGAAAAAAAAAGTCATTGGCTACGAGCTAATCCCTCATTTGATTATGCCATCCTCAAGCTGTGGCCTATATTTCTCTTCCTTTTCAAAGTCCTTGACAAAATTGAGCTGCTCTCATGAGTCTACTTCTTCAACTCTCACTAATTTCCCAACCTACTACAATCCAGGTTCCAAATTCATCATTCAACTGAAGCTACCTTCTTTAAAACTGCCAATAATTTCTTAATTATCAAATCTAATAGCCTTTTCCCAGATCTCAGACTTCTTCGCTTTGCTGTAGCCTTTGACATTGTGGACCATCTCTTCTGGATATTTCCTCTTCTATTAGTTCCTCTATTGTTTCTTCTGCCTCTCTGACCATTCCTTCCCAGTCTCCTTTGCTAGATTTTCCATGCCATGCTCCATGTGGTTGTCTCTCAGGATTAAGACCCTTTTCTCTATATACTCTTGGTGATCTTATTAACTTCAATGCGATTCCATTAAATTGTAACCTCCTTGAGAAAAGGGACTATTTTTTACCTCTTTTTGTACTCCAACATAACATAGTGCCTGGCACATAGTAGGTGTTTAATAAATGTTTATTGATTGATTGATTCAATTATCATGTCTATACAGATGCCTCTCAGATCTATATAGCTTGACCTAATTTCTCTCCTGAACTTCAGTCCCATATCACCAACTGCCTTTTAAACATTTCTACCTGAATGTCCAATAAGGATCTCCCACTTAACATGTCCAAAAATGAACTTTTCCTCCAAACACAATCTTTTTGTAAACTTTCTTATTTCTATCAAGGACATCATCACCATCCTTCCAGTCCAGTTACATCCCTAACCTTAGTGTTACCTTCAACTACTCATTTTTTCCTTACCCTACTAATCAATTCAATTGGCAAGTCTTGGCAATTTTATCTCAATAACATGTTTCACATTGATCCCTTTTCTCCACTCACACTAGCTGCCATCCTAGTACAAGCCCTCATCACTGCTCACCTAGGCTATTTCAACAGCCTTCTGACTGGTCTCCCTTATTTGAGTTTGTTCTTTCTCAGATTTATTCTCTCTCTCTCTCTCTCTCTCTCTCTCTCTCTCTCTCTCTCTCTCTCTCTCTCTCTCTCCCTCCCTCTCTCTCCCTCTCTCTCTTTCTCTCTCTGATCAAGGTTAATCAAGACTTGCCCAGGGTCAAACAGCTAGTAAATGTCTAATGCCACATTTGAATTCAGGTCCTCCTGCCTCGAGGTTCTAACCACTGCCAATCTATTCTCCTCACAGCTACTCAAGTGATATTAATGAAGCATAGAACAGACCATGTCTAAGCATTATCCTGCTTAATAAAACTGTAGTGGTTTCCCTATTACAAACTCCTGAGAGACATTATTTATCTATTATATTAATAACCAATTATTAAATTAAGATTAACAGGTTTTCTCTCTATTTCTTCATTCAGGTACCAGTCCCTTTAGGCCAGTCAGTCTGTGAAGGACATTGCTGGCAGATGAGATTGCCCCAATCTTTCTTTCTTCAAACAACCTTGAGCAACATCGATCCCACCCAACTAGAACACCTCACTTTTGTTTAGAGTGAAAACAGAATCTAATCTAGGTTCATTCCAGCCCTAAAGCATTAAATCCATGTCCTTGCACTGCTCCATTGGAGTTTAGGGTGACCCAGCTCTTGAAAGAGAAAACCAACTAGAGTGGTCTGGGTAGTCCAAACTGCTAGAGACTTCTGATTCTCACGATCAAGTGTTATTCTCAGTAGGAGGAGCTAAAGACTTTTATCCCATCTCCTCATTAATATGTCTACTCCCTCATTAATTGTTTACCCAGTCAGAGTCATTCTCTTTTCTAAAAAATATAAAATATTCAGTATTTCCATTAGTTTAGTTTTGAAAAGAAATCAGGGACCATCAATTTATTATCAGCTAGTCTAATTAATAAATTGATTATTAATTAACCAGAAACTCTGTTTCTCAGGCTTTTTGTTTATCTCACTCTTTTGTCACCAAACAAAGACTTTCGCAACCTGACCCAAACTACCTTTTCAGGCTTGTTGTACATTACTTCCCTTCCCTCGCTCTTGACTCCCACCCTGGACTTCTCTGTGTTTCTCACAAAGGACTCTCTAGTTTGGGGGCTCTATGTCTTTGCACTGACAGGACTGCATGCCTGGAATACAATCTCTACTCACTTTTACCTCTTAGAACACTTCTTTCCTTCTAGAAGGAGAAAAATAATCCCCTTCTACACGAACTCTTTTCTAATGTTCCTTCCAGATGCTACCCTCTCCAAAGAACTTGCATTTATTATGCATTATTTCTATTTTACATGCCCCACCCCAAAGCTCTTTGAAGAAAGACACTATTTCATTTTTGTCTTCATATCTCTAGAGCCTGGCCCATAGTAGGCATTTTATAAGTACTATTTGATTAATATTTCCATTTTACAGATGAAGAAATTAAAGTTAAATAATTTGTCCATGATTACACAGCTAGTGAAGGAGTGAGGATTTAAATGCAGGTCTTTTGATTTTAAGTAGGATGATACAGTGGAAAGCACACTAAATGAAAAGTTAATAGACTTGGGTTCACATCCTACTTTTTGTCACTTACTACACATGACTTTGGTCCAATTACTGATCCTCTTTGGACCTCTGTTTCTTTATCTATAAAATGAATCAATTGCACTTGAGAAATTTTTTCCTCCTCCTCCAAATTCATGATCCTAAATTGAAAATTCATTCCACCATTTTCTGTTGCCTCCTACAGTACTTTGGGTTTAGTATTTCTCTTTTATTCTTTAGCCTTTTAAGCTAAAATTTGATCAAGTGCCCAGAGAAGAGCCTGTTTTCACACATTTTTTTTTCCCCATCTGGATTCACACCTGTTTGGTTTAGATGCCCAGGTCAGGGATTGAGTAAGTGTGAATTCCAGGCTGATCACTATAGACTTGAAAGTCAATTACAATTCAAAGCAGTCAACTAATGTTGAAAGCAGCATGAAAATACTTGAGTAATTTTTTTTTTGATTGATGTTTCAGTTGGCTCAAAAATAGCTCCTCGGCAACTTCTAGAAGAATGTCTGCCAACCCAAACTGGACAGGTAGAATATCTCGGTTCTCTACAACAGACTGCTTAATTTTTTTTTCATCCTTAGCCTGAAGGCTTTCAGCTGCTCAAAGAGGAGGGATCAGGAGTTGGGGGTGGAGAAAGCTGATCAGGAAGTAAGAAAAGGGAGAAAGAAGACCAAGAGGGAGAAGAAAATTAAAGGAGTCAGTTTTTCCAGTTTGTAGGATCAAATCCTGAGCTGAAAGAGACCCAAGAGGTCACATAGTCCATCCCATTCATTTTACAGATAAAGAAACTGGCCCAGAAAGATTAAATGACTTGTTCATTTTCACACAGGGTAAAAGCAGCAGAGTTGGTATTCAAACCCATATTCTCTAACTCCAGATCCAACAAGTGCTTTCAATCAATCAACCAATGGAAAAGCATTTATTAAGTACCTATTATGTTCTAGGTTCCATGTTAGACATTGGATGATCAAAGACAAAAGCAAAGCCATCTCTGCTCTCCAGAAGTTTGCAATACAACCCAAAAGAGACAATGTACATGTACATTGTACATACGCATGTACATACACATACACATACATTTATGCTGTGTATATGAGCTGGAGAAGGAAAGGGCAAACCACTCCAGCATCTCTGCCAAGAAAATCTCAAATGATATCACAAGGAATGAAACATGACTGAAACAACTGAACAAAACAAAAAATGCTGATGATTTTCAAATCTGTCTGTATTTTCCCAATCTTGCTGTTAACATCCATATCTCACATCACCAGGTGCCTTTTCAGACATTTTGGACTGGATGTCCAGTAGTCATCTTAAACTCAATATGAACAAAATGAATTCATTATCTTTTTCCCTAAACCATTCTCCACCCCTACACTACCTCCTACTTTCCCTATTACTGTCTAGGGAAATACCATCCTCTCATTCCCTTAGGCTTACAACATGAGTCATCCTGGATTTCTCATTGTCTCTCTTTCCCATATCCAAGCTGTTGCCATAGCCTAGCAATTTCCCGTTTGCAACATTTCTGTAATATGCTCCCTTCTCTCCTCTGACATTGCCACCACCCTGGTGCATGTCCTCATCACTTTACTCCCAGACTATTAAAATAGCCTGCTGGCAGTTCTTCCCTCTTAAATTTCCCCACTCCAATCCATTTTCCATTCTGACACCAAAGTGATTTTCCTAAAGCTCAGATCTTACTATGTCACTTGCTCCCCATTCAATTAACTCTAGTGGCTCTTTATCACCTCAAAAATCAAACACAAAATCCTTTATTTGGCTTTCAAAGCCCTTCCTTTATAACCTATCTCACTCCTGATTCAAGTGAGGGAGGGCTGTGGAAGGTCATCAGTCTCACTTTCTCATCCAGAGCCATCTGTGGTCAGATATTCATCAGGACAACTGGAGATGGTCCAGCATGCAATGGGAGACCCTGGCCCTCTTTTCAGGTTCTCACTTTGAGTGAGGTAACACTTATTTAGTAAATAGGTCTCTTTAAGAAATGAGTCTAGAGATGGCCCCTTTAATTAGAAAAAAAAAATGAAGCTGGGAGAAGACCCTCAGGGTTGCTGTTCCAAAGAAATTACTATTAAATTACTACTACTTTTACTATCCAATTACTATTGAAATCAAAGTCTACTGCAAGTCATGTCGTCATTTCCCTGAGGTCAAGGTCTTCTTCGAAAATGAAGAACAAACACAACCTGTGAATAGATTCAGCTGCTTGAATGGGGATCCAGTCAGCTGGGTAACTCAGCTCATCCTCTCCTTCTTTCTCTCCTCTCCTCTTCAAAACATAGGTCAATTTTGATGACCAGAAGCTGCCCAGTTAATTCGAAGTTTACTGGCTGGATTTCTTTCTTTCTTTCTTTTTTTCCTTCCTTCCTTCCTTCCTTCCTTCCTTTCTTTCTTTCTTTCTTTCTTTCTTTCTTTCTTTCTTTCTTTCCTTCCTTCACAAAACTTTAAAGCCAGTTCACTCTGAACCTCACGGATCAGACCATAATAGGGCCTTGTCCAAGCTCTAATTAATGGCTGCATTTTGGGCCCTCTTGACTTAGAGTGAATGTCAATGGTAACTGTTTCTCTTTAGAACAGCAACCCTGAGGATCTTCTCCTCCTAGCTTGATTTTTTTTCTAATTAAAGGGGCCATCCCTTGGCTCATTTCTTGAAAAGGTCTATTCACTGAATGGGCATTACCTCACTCAAAGTGAGAATCTGAAAAGGTCTTGGCCTAAGTGGGCCAGGGTCTCCTATTGCATTCTGGACCATCTCCAGTTGTCCTGATGAATATCTGACTACTAGACCCAGATGACTCTGGAAGAGAAAGTGAGGCTGATGACTCTCTCACTCAAATAAAAGTCAACTGCAAATCATGACATCATTTCCCTGATGTTGTGGTCCTCTCCGAGATGGAAGGACAAATGCAACTATTTCTTTTTAATCTTCTACCATCCTACTCCCCAACATACACTCTTTGATCCATTGATCTGGTATTTTCTCTAACTATTCCAGATACCATTCCTCCCTCATCTCTGCCTACTGGCTTCTTTTAAGTCCCAACTAAAATCTCATCTTCTACAGAAAGCCTTTCCCAACACCTCTTAATTCTAATGTCTTCTCTCTTTTAGTTGTTTCCTTTAAATGTAAATAGTTGGTGCAGATTTGTTTGCTTGTTGCCTCCCCCCATTACGTTGTGAGCTCCTAGAGGGCAGGGACTGTCTTTTTTATCTTTTTGTATCACTAGCACTTAGCATAGTGCCTGGCACATAGTAGGCACTTAGTAAATGTTTACTGATCATCGAGTCCAAGGGATCCTCTTCTCCCCTTTGTGGAGTCCTCATGGCATTCTCCTTAGCTATCATGTTACTTTCCTCAGGGCTCCTCATAGAGTGCTAAAACTGCCTTTCTTCAGAGTGTCTATTTAGTTTTCAATGTGTCTGTTGTTCCAAGGACACTTTTACTATACCAAATGAAAAATCCAATGTCTTCCAACCTTTCTATGTGTGCTAAGTCTTTCTCTGGGGTGGGATGAGGAGTCCAAGGCTATATTCCCTTCCTGGAAAAGTGATTCCCTCCCCTGTGCTCATCTCCACCCAAACACATAGTGCTACCTGTTCTCAGATCAAAAAATCTTCTTTCATTGCCAGTGGAAAAACATCCAATGACATTTTATCCTCTTTCTTTTTCCTATCCTTTTTCCTTCCTCGAGTGTGCTCCTACCACATCTTATTGGTGTTAAGACAAAGAAAATCCCACCAAGGTGTATCCTCTGTGAACGTAGTAGTAGGCATAGAATTAAGAGCCAAGATGTATATAAAGATGACCTAGATCAATACTCCGATTTTATAGAAGAGAAAATTGAGACCCCAAAAGTGAAAATGACATTTCCAGGTTTAAATGGGAAATGACTCCATGTCCTTTAACTTCAAAAACAGGGCTCTTTCCTTTATATTTTCTCCTTTGCTGGTTTGTTGGCCATATGACCTGGACACTTTAGTCACCTGAAAGGAAGGAGATGGAGTCCGGCATGTTTTAGTAGAAAGAGTAAAAGATGTGAAATCAGGAAAACCTGGATTTGAATTCTACTTGTTTTGTTTACTTGTGGTATGACTATGGTTCTTGGTTGATCTCTCAGACATTTATGGCTCTGAATTCTTGGATCCTAAATATATACATGAGGCAAGTGTCAATTTCTAGCAAATTATATACCCATCTTCTGCCATCAGTGTCTGACTGTTTTGAAAATTTCCTGTTTTCTCCTCTGGCCAATACCAATAACCAAGAATAAAAAACAAGCCTAAAAACTCCTCTTTGATCATTAACCCAAAGAGATGCTAGCATAGAGTTAGCACAGGAGGAACTGTAACAGGCAAGAATGTCCATTCAGAGTTAGAATAAGCAGTAACAGTGTCTCGGAATCCTTTTCTCTCTAGAGAGGTAGAATGTGGGGCTATGGGTGAGGAAGTTGCACAGACTGTCAGAAGCAGTTGAGTCATTTGGTTTTGCTCTGCCGGGGGAGGGGCTACATCTGCAGCTGTGATCTATGTAATGTATGTGATCTATATAGGTGTCAATAAAATATTTTGAAAATGTTTTTTGAACAGAAAAAAATAAAGATATCTGAGCTAAGGATAGGCACTGAAAAATTTCATTTGCATCATACAGATTCAGCAAGGAGTTAATGGAAAGCTTAGAAATGGCCAGAGAATTAACTGGATTAAATCTCTGCCCGTCAATTAAGCCAATATATTTGAGTATAATACTATTTAATTCTGTACTGGGAAGAGTGCAATAAATCAAAGTTTACAGATGTCTTCAGCAAACCCTTGATGGATGAAACAATGTAACTCAGAGGTGCATGAAAAAAATCTCAAATAAGATCATCTCCCATGTGATTAATATAGCTGTCTGCATTGGCATTTGCTCCAGAAGGTTCCTATCCAAATATGTTTAACATCACACACCTTTGGTGACAACTTTAGTTACCTGAACTAACCAGGCAAAAGGTGTTTAAACAACTGAATCATCATATAGCTTAGCATTGGACCCTGGTTATGAAATTCTATTTCATTCTTAATAGTTAATTTATGTAACACTTTAACTTTAACAGAGCATGCCTTCCTCTAAGTAGCTCTTGAAATTGGTTGTATAAGTAATATTATGCCTGTTTTCAAAAGGATACAACGAATACTCAAGGAGATATCTTACCCAAGGTCATACAACTAGTAAGTGTTATATCCAGGACTCAAATACAGTCCTACAGATTCTCCCTCTACAAAATATTATTGTACTTATGTACAACATAAGTAACCTGTGGTCAATGTTATATGACTTTATAAATTGACTGTAGGGGGAAGGATAGGAAGCTTGAATGAGTAAGGACAAGAACCATCTAAAGTTCAAAAGATTCCTCAAAAGAGAAATCACAAATTCCACACCATCTTCAGGTTGCTATGACATCTAAAAGAGACTGGAATAAAAAACGTTCTTGGGGGCAGAGCCAATATGGTGGAGTAGAAAGACTCACCTATGCTAGGTCCGAACCCACAGCCCATAGATTTCCTGTAAAAAGAACTCCTGACAAATTCTGGAACAGTGGAAGCCACGCAGAAACACAGTGAAGGAGATTTCCGTTGCAG
>CM053770.1:90900335-91201843 GCA_028658325.1 Potorous gilbertii
TAATGATAGCACCTACCACCCAGGGTTGTTGTGAGGATAGAATGAGAAATTAATAAAGTTCTTTGCCAACCTTAAAGCACTATATAAAGACTATTATTGTTCCTGTTATATTAATGGATTTAAGGCTCCATTACTATGGTTCAGTCATTCATTTGAGCCTCCCAACCACTTGGGAAGTAGGTGTTAGTATCTTTGCTTTACAATTGAGGAAACTGAGGTAGACAGAGAAGAAGTGACTTGTCCAGGGCCACACAGTCGTTAAGTGCCTGAGGCCAGATTTGCCCTCAGGTCTTCCTGACTCCAAGCCTTATGTTCTCTCTATCCACTGCACCACTTTGTAGTATCACCAGAGTCTAACTGGTCAATGTTTCAGGATTTCTGCCAGAACTTCACAACTACCACAACTGTCCCAGGGCAGGGAAAGTCCCTTCAATGCATCTTGGCAGGCATTTCCTTGTGTTTACTATTGCTCTCTCACAGTCCTATAAACATGCTCATATCTCTCCTATTCTGAAAAAAAACAACTGGGGAAAAACTGAAGTAAATCCTTCCAGTTGTGTTATCTAGTCCTATGTCTCTTCTGCCTTTTGTAACTAAACTCAAAAGAAGCCATTCGCAAATGGTGCTGCTTCTTTCTGCCCTCTCACTCTCCTCTTAATCTGTTACAGTCTGGCCTCCTACTTCTTCATTCTATGGTAACTGCTGTCCCCAAATTCACTAATGATCTCTTAGTGGCCAAATCCAATGTCCTTTTCTCAATCCTCATTCTCCTTGACCTCTCTGCAACCTTTGACACCTTCGATCACAATCTCCTCTTTGAGACTTTATTCTCTAACTTTTCAGGACACCTCTCTCTCCTGGTTCTCCTCCTACCTATCTGACCTATCCTTCTCTGTCATTTTTGCTGGATTCTCTTCCAGATTATACCACTTTACTATAGGTATCCCTCAAAGTTCTGTCCTGTACACTCTTCTCTCCTCTCTCTATACTACTTTACTTGGCAAACTCATCAGCTTCCATGGATTTAATTACCATCTTTACGCTGGTAATTCTCAGATCTATCTTTCTGACCCCAATCTCTACTGACTTCCATTATCACATCTCCAGCTTCCTTTTAGACATCTCAGACTGGGTGTCCAGGTGACATCTTAAATTCAATGTATCCAAACATAATTCGTTATTTCCCACCCTAAATTCTTTCCCCTTCCTACCTTCCCTCTTACTGCAGAGGGCAACTCTATTCTCCCAGTCCAAGCTCACAACCTAGGAGTCATCCTGGATCCTTCTGGATAATCTCTCACTCTCCATATGCAAGCTGTTACCACGACCTGCTGATTTCACCTTTGCTGCATCTCCTCTCTCCTCTGACACTGTTACCACTCTAGTAGAGGCACTCATCATCTCATGCCTTAATTAGCAACCACCTCAATTTCCTCCCCATTTCAGCCCATCCTCCGTTTAGCTACTAACTTGATTTTCCTAAGATGCAGGTCTGATCATCATTTACTGAATCAGTAAATTCCAGTGGTCTCCCATTGCCTCCAGGATCAAATACAAAATCCTCTGTCTGGCATTCAAAAGCCCTTCATACCCTACCACTTTTTACCTTTACCAGTTTTTTTACGCCTTACTCCCTACCATGTACTCAGGTCCAGTGACACTGGTCTCTTTTGGGGCTGTTCTGAGAACAAAGTACTCCATTTCTTGACTGGGCACTTTCTCTGGATATTCCTCATGCCTATAGAACACTTTCCCTCCTCTTCTCTGACAGCTGACCTCCCTGGCCTCCATTATGTCCCAACTAAAATTCTACTTTTTACAGGAAGCTTTCCTCAAACCCTCTTAATTCCAGTGCCTTCCCTCTTTTAATTATCTCCTATTTATCCTGTACCTGGCTTGCTTCGTACATATTTGTTTGCATGTTGTCTCCCTGCAAGATCTTTGAGGGCTGGGACTATCTTTTGCCTCTTTAAGTACCCCCAGAACATAGACAATGCCAGGCATGTAGTAGGCACTTAATAAATATTGATTCACCAATTGATTACTCCTCTCTAATTACATGGAGAATTTATTGAATGTTGAGCTAAGAAGATCTAGTTTCAAATCCTGCTTCTGACATGTCATGGCTGTGGAAGCTTGGGCAAGACATTTAACTACTCTGGTAACTCTTAGAAAGTCTAAGTTGCAGAATAGGTGCCAACCTGCATTGGAAGAGGAAGTTTCCTCATCTGGAAGTTCCATATATCAATGAAATCATAGGTCTAATCCCCATGACAACCTATTTATTTACATGTCTGCCTGTCCATCATTTATTATTTTCATTTATCATCAATGTGTTCAGGAACCCCTACATTAAACTATTATCAGAGGTTTTCCTGGTCCTCTAGGTCCTCAAGTGCAGCGCGTTGACTGAATCCAAACTTTGCTGAACAAATACCCTTAATAAAAAGATTTGTTCTGTAAAACTTGGACTCAGTCGAAAGGTGGCACCCAAGCACCTAGAAGGCTACATGAGGCCTTGAAGCCGCAGGTTCCCCAACCCTGAGCTTCAGCCTAAAGGGATGAATCTTTAGTGAGGGAATTTCAGTTACTTTGGCAAGTCAATGGAAAAAGTATCTGTGGTCATCAGTCAACATAATGCAGCTCACCTACTCTGCCAGTGCCAGCCCTGGATGACATCTCAGTAAGCTACTTGGCATATTGTCACTGTTTGAATGAAACCGACATAAACAGAAGTAGGGGGGAAACTCAAAGGCTGGTTATTAATGGCTCTACCACAGAGAAAATGAGGTGGCACTGAAAGAGGAAGTCTGGAAATAGATCTTAAGGAGAGTCAGTGATCCAATTTCACAATAAATAAACGGCAGGTCGTTGGAGATGGCAACAAAGACCCAGTTAATTTGAAGTTACTGTTGAGGGATGTGCTGCCCTTGTAACTGCAGCAGAGCATTATAAATAGGGTTGGTGGGAAGAGTGTCAGTTTGTTTGAGGCTTTCAGCTAAGGAATACTAGAGCTGTCAGTAACTTAGGAGATCAGTTTTGATTAGGTTTTCCATACTCTATTGTCGCTAGGGTTTAATTCTCTTTTGGTCTATGTAAGTGCCATCAGTCAATAGTTAAAAGCAAAGAAGTGAACATCTGTCTTTCACCTAAGCCTCCTTACTAAAAGTTATTCAGAAAGAAAAAAGGATAATGAAATAAATATAGCAATATATAATAACATATAAACAAATAAAATATAATTATAAATGTAATTAATGAACTCAAATAAGAAATAGGCTTTCTCGTATAATAATCTAAAATATTTAAATGGACTTCTGATCGTATTGATTTTGGAAATTCTTTCCAGTGGTACAGATTGAATCTCTCATATGTGACTCTTATCCATGTCTTTTTGCCTTTAGAGGGTCCATCCAATGATAAAAACCTTCTTTACATTCTTATGAGGTCTCCAGGGTACCAACCAACTCTGGTTGTCTATCCATCATCACTTACCCTTATCACATGACCAGAGCAGCTCATCTTCCTATTGTACAGTTCCTTGATGATACCTATAAATCCTTCATGGGATATATGTTGTAGCCTACTCACATTCACAGTGTAATTTTCCCCTGCCCTTTGTATAAAATGAATTTTTAATTCTTCAGAGACTGTCATATTCCACATCTTCCACCACAAAACAATACCAGTATAATGTTGGTATTTTACAAAGGGCCTTTTCTTCCATGAGAAATTTGGGATCACTGAAGGAGATTTGCAATTTACAAAAGCAGTGTAGCTCACCTTCTTCTGACTATTCAACTCTGGTTCCATCTAGTCTCCTGTCAGTACCATCTATCTCTGGCATAGCTACTGATGGACAAGCTTTACAGATTGACATTACAAATGTATACCTGGGTAATCAACAGTCTTTGTCTATTGATCTTTCCTTTGTGGATGATCAAGTGAAACTCCTTTGAGGGATTAAGATTTCTTTTAGGTAGCCATGCAATGTTACAGACCTTGAAGCAACTAATCACAGTCATTCTCACCAAGAGCATTTGGAGGACTTTACCATCCACAGAGAATCCTTCTTCAATTTGGACTCTGTATTGAACTTCCTCTATCACTGTAGCAAAAAGAGAATATACCTCTTTGTCTTATGCCTGGCCTGATCATAGGATAACAGGATCAAAGGGCTTAAGCTTTACATCCATTATTTCATTTGAGCCTTACAATAGCCCTACATCCACCAATTACGCAAAGGTTTTTGTTAAAATTCAGATAGCAAAATTCCACTGTCTCCAATGCCAACCTGTTGTTCCTACAAATTAATGGAAAGGACTTGTATGTTTACATTTTTAACAAAGGGACTTAAAATTCACAGGAATTTTCCTTCATAAGATTTTTTTTACAGGCTAGAAAATATTATTTTCAAGTTTTTCAAGAGCACAGAGAAGAGAGTTTATATAGATGACTCATTATTTTCACAACAAAACCTTAGTTTTTAAATGTCTTGCTAACTACAATGGTTTCATAATATCATTAACTAACTGCTCAAGTCATAACATATACTTAGGGCAAAGTTCATCACTAGCTATCATACATATAATTATATTTTTCAAATGATGTTGGTAATTTTGAATTTTATTTTTTTCACCTTGTTAGATGTGACTAGATCTTAGTCTAGCAGTATGGCTGAAAAAGAGCTAATTATAAAATAATTACTATGTAAATAGCACCTACTATGTGCCACGCACTGTGCTAAACACTTTATAAATATCATCATACGTGATCCTTGCAACAACCCTGTGTTAGAAATAACCAAGAATTCTACCTGGCTATGAGTGAATTTAGAATAAAAGAATGTTATTTTACATTTAAGAAGACAGGGAATTTGCCCTTCAAGCAGAGCCCAGCCCAAGTCACTGTAATACTAGTTACATGAGTCTTTTGGAATTCATCCAGATTTGGTTAGCATTCCAAGGTTCACTAAACCTCACCCCTTGATTATATATTTATTCTTTATATTTTTAGTCTATTTGTCTACATCTGATAGCTGAGGAATAGGAATGTTCAATTGACAAAAGCTGTGAGTTTGAAGATATATCAATGACAAAGGTGGGTTTATGGTCCTTATCTCCATCCTTTGTGAATTAGGTCTGGCCTGGCAGCTTCTCCAGACATATGGGAAGAGGCCTTTTCAGGACAAAGAGAAGTAGTCCCCCACTGCTGTCTCTGTACAAGTAGGATTTTTTTGTCTCTGACATTAACCATCAGTATATATATATATGTGTGTGTATGTGTGTATATATGTATATATGTATATATATACACACATACATACATATATATGTACACACATATATATAATTTTATATAAGTTTGGGGAAACAAAATTCAATCATACCTTACACCTGTGATATAATTGTGATACACCTGTAAAATAATTCTTATTTTACAATTGAGGAAACTGAGGTAAATAGCATGTAAGTGACTTGCCCAAGGTCTGAGATAGTGAGCATCTGAGGCTGGGTTTGCCTCCTCTTCCTGACTCCAGACCCAGCACTCTAAGCCATTGCACCACCTGACTGTCTAAGGAAGGAGGAAAAATGCCCCCTCTATCATTTTTATTCTTGTTTGCTCCTGCTAACGCTATTGGTATTTTCTTGGATCTGTAATTTCTTTGCAGGAATCTTTTAAAACCATATACCTATTTTGTTTAGCTAAAACTATATAGTATAATCTGTAATTTCCCTTAACTGGGCACAAGTAAATTGTATTAAGTTGCAGTACAATGAAAGGGAAGGAGACAGGGCACCAGTCTCAGAGTTAGGCATGTTTGCCCATCGCTCCACCCAGGAATTCTCACTTTTTCCTTGGGAAACTCCGTACACCATGCATGATAAATGATCCTCTGTCAGGTACTGACAAAGAAGTATGATGATAAATATTAGTAAACCTTAATTTCTTTCTCCTTTTTAGATAAAAAAATGAATAGAAATAGAAGTTCTGACATTTTGTTCCTGAACCCCGGTGGATCTGGGAACCCTCTGGATTCAATGCAACCTATTCTAGTGGTCACTGTTGTGTATGCCTTTGCAAACCCTACCCTTTATAGGCTGTAGTAGAAGGAAGAGAAGACTGAAACAGAAATTTGAAAACTATCAGGGGATTTGGGCAAGACCTGGATCAGAGCAGTGATATGAAACCTAAGTTTTCTAGGAGAGGAATTGATGGGTTGCAAAATAGATACCTTCACCACTGCTTTTGAATCAGGTCAAGATCTAGAAAGTTTTATTGAAAAAAAAGTCTTCAGCTATTGATCAGAGAACACTTTATAAAATTCTGGGATCTAGGAAGGAGGTCCTTGGGGAAAATTCAGATGAACAATGGTTGTTTGTAGTCCCAAGAAGGAGTTCTATAAGTATGGGAAAATTGTGTTCTCTTTACAGAAATTCGTTGAGGGCAATCATGCTTTGTGAGCTATATCGGACCTCTGAGAACATTAGCATGGGTTGGAGGACATTATCTAGCCTGGCATGTACTTATACATCAGTTGGTTACGAAGGACTCTGAGGAGAATCAGAAACTATAGGAACAAGTAGGAAAAAAGTCTATTTCAATATGGGGATCTGAGGGGTAGGTAATCTGGTTGGACCTGAACTTTACACTGTAGGCTTCATAATGACAGTAGCCAATGAAAGGTGGGGGAGAGGAAGGGTAGGGAGTTCCAGAGTGGAAGAAAATCTTAGAAACTTGTTATCTGGCTTTAAACAGCATTAGGCATAATTAGCAAAAATGTGAAAAGTGACTTTACACTATGGGAGTTTTATTTCAAATGATCTAAGAAACAGGCAGAGGCTCTGAAATGGTCACTACATTTATCACGCTAGGGTACCAACAGTACATACATACCTATATACATGCATATACATACATACATGTATATGTCGGAAGAACTTGGGTTGTCTTCCCTCAGGCAAATAATTACTTTAATTACTCTTTACATTACATTACATGATTATAGTTCAGAATTAAATAGATACATGTGTGCATTCTAACATGTATAAGCTAGTGTATCAAGGAGTAATTTGTTTGTTGGGAATGCTATGTCCTTCAGGAGACACAAAGTTAGATTATGTGAATACTCTGTAAACACTGACCATGTGTCCATACAGGTCTATCAGGAGAGTTAGAACTCATATGAGTGTAAAAAAGTAGGTAACTTCCAGGGAGCAGAAGGAAAAATCTTTCATGAAATTCAAGCATGGCAAGAGGGAGAATCCCATCCATTTGAACAAGGAATCCAATGGTCCTCTGAATTTTGCAATTGGGGAATTGGTTTGGAATTAGGATGTTTTATCAGATTTATCTTCTTCATGCTAAGTGTAGGCAGGTAAGTTTCAGGCTCTAAATGAATTCTGGTGAAAAGCTACATGGATTTGGGTAAATTTGTGCATTAGGATGAGAATTTTCCCATGTGAAGCACTCCTCTGTGCAAAGGAGAAACAAAGATCCCAGAATCCTACTTTCTAAGGGAAGAATGGCTGGGCAAATGTCAACATTCCTTCCAGCCTCTTTCTATGATTGGCATTAGGATTTCATTAATTGGGATTCCTTACAGGTACAGATTGGTTACACAAGGATTTGTTGGATCATATGGGGATGAAAGTTGGGTTTTCCTATGAAAATTGAAAATATTTAATTATTTGGGGATTAAATTAATTCACTATGGGATATTGAATGATTGTTATTGATGAGTAAAAAGGGGCACTGTCTATGCAGCTGCACTTCATATTGGATATGCCACTACTCTCTGTAGTGATTTCTGGAGGTGTCTAGATTGTCATATTGGACAAAACAGGCAAGGGATTTATTATTAATAAATAATTATTTATTACATAAATAATTTGAACCTTTGGGTTGATCATTCACTGGAACGCAGAATGAATTAATCGGATAACAATGAATAATAGATAGAGGATCAGAAGAAAATGTCTTTATTAAGGTCCCACTATGTGCCAGGTACCATGGTAAGCAGTTTCTAAATATTAATCATTTATCATCTCTGCTTTATTATTGAGGAAACTAAAGCAGACAGAGTTAAGTCCGGTTAAGTGACTGGCCCAGAGTCACAAAGCTGGTAAGTGCCTGAGGTAAGGATTTGAATTCAGGTCTTCCTGACTCCAGGTTTAGCATTCTAACCACCGAGCCACCTAGCTGCCTCCAGGTAAGAGGGATTTTAGGGGTACTCTAGTACAACCCTTCATTTCATAGATGAGCATAGTGACTTGTCTAAGGTCATACAGGTTGTGAGTAGCAGGGCCACTATTTCAACCCAAGGTCTTCAAGTCAAAATCCAGGTGCTTTCCATTACAGTATATCACCATTTGTATCTGACTCTGGGGCAATGTCTGGATTCAGAACTGGGTTATCCACTGCTTTCTAGGGGATTCTCGATGATCTATCAGTATGTGGATTGGGTCAATTCAGTAACACCTCATGGGACTATCCAGGAGATAGATGTGGGGCATGGGGTTTCATATAACCTGGGTAGAAAGTCTATTTTAGAGAGCTCAAAAGGTCACCTTTCAGTTAGGTTTAGTCCTAAGGTAAGTTGTCCTCAAAATTATATTCTGGAGATGTGGGCATGCAGGGAAGGGAGACACTGGACAAGGTGAAAGAGGGATCATCATGGGAAAAGATTGTGGAATGAATTGAAGACACTTTATTGATGGTGATGATAACGGAATTTTCCTCCCAAAAGTTAGGAGGGTTCAAAAGGTCATGGATTCAGGCAATATTCTCATTTTCACAAACAAGGAAACGGAGGCTCCTAGAGGTAAAGTCATTCACCCAAGGTCATATAACTAGCCCAGAGGAAACTGAGTCCCAGACTTGTTCAGAGTTAGACAATAATGCACTCACAGAGGTAAGTCTAAGAACCTAGTTCTAACAGCACACTATCTCCCCACCCCAGCCCCCCCGCCATTAATGCTAACTAAGCTCAACAAGTTTCACACAAAGGAGGCAAGCTTTGCGTGGGAGCTATGCTCTGGCCCCAGGACCATAGACTAGATTGTAATTCAGGTCCATGGAAATAAAGAGAAGATACTCCCCCCAACCCCCACCCTGCACCAGTACCATCACTAGTCCCTTTTCTTCTATGATTCTCTTATTTTTAAATGTTTTTTTCCAATTTATTTATTTAGATTTCAACTTTCACTTCCATAAGCTTTTGAATTTTAAAATTTATCCCTCTTCCTCCTTTCCCTTCCCTCTCCCTAAGCTGGTGTGCAATCTGATATAGGCTCTCCATATCCAGTCATATTAAACACATTTTCCCATTAGTCACATTGTAAAGAAGCATTAGAACCCATGGAAGGAACAACGAGAAAGAAGAAATGAAAGAAAACAACCACAAAGAAGGGATCAAATAGTCTGCTTTGATCTGCACTCAGACTCCACGGTTCTTTCTCTGGATGTGGACAGCATTTTCCATGTGAGGAGTTGTCGTGATCCTAGCATTGCTGAGAACTAAGTCCATGAAAGTCAGTCATTGCACAATGGGGCTGTTCTGTGTGCAATGTTCTCCTGGTCCTGCTCACTTCACTCAGCACCAGCTCATAAAAGTCTTTCCAGGTATTTCTGAAATTAGCCTCCTCATCACATCTTATAGCACAATAATATTCCATTACATTCATATATCACAGCTTATTCAGCCATTCCCCAATTGATGGGCATCCCCTCAATTTCCAGTTCTTGGTCACCACCAAGAGAGCTGCTATAATTGTTTTTGTACATGTGGGACCTTTTCCCATATTTGTGACATGATCCTCTTCTTTCGTGATCAGCATTAACTGTTGATGGTTTAGAAGCTGGTCTTATGCCAGTGAAGGATCTGTCTCCAGTCAAGAGACAACGTTTATTCTAGAGAAGGCTCCCTAGGCAACAGACTGCTATTGGATGCCACAAGGTGCTGGAGGACCAATCAATGCAACCCCAAAGGGGCAATGGAATTCTCTTTTTGGTGTTTGCACAGTCCAAGGTGGGTGACCATCTTCAGGTAGAAGAATAGTTTTGCAAGGTCTGTGAACTCTTCTGGCCAACAGACTTGAAAGGGACTATGAGAATTTTGTGTTTGTTTGGGATTACTACTGATGCAGCCCAAATTCTCAGGTTTCTGGTTTGCTTTTGACAGCTGTAATGGGGCATGTCTTGGGAGTGGCTGTAAGTAAACTATTCTGGTTTACTCTGCCAAACCCAAAATGACAAGCAGTTCATATTATTTGTGGTAGCTTCTTGTACCCAATGGATCAAAAAGATTACAACAGGGAAGGAATAAATGGCTCTCAAATTACCCACATTGTAAAGTTAGACTGACATCTAAGTTTTCACCATGTGGGTAATGAAAGAATTTTGACAGAACATGAAAAGTTAGTTCTAGCTTTATCTAACCAACTATTCACATTTATCTAGGCAAACTAAGCTGATAAACTCTAGATAAATACTGCTTATGGGCTGAATTTCTGGGATGTGTCATACAAGTATTTATAGAGAGAATCAATCAAGTATCACAGGCCTAGGACTGACCTATTTCTCAGGCCTGAGAGAGAGGACTCCTATGCAATCATAGAATTTGCAAGGACCTGGGATGAGGAATCTCCTTTACATATGTGCCCCAAGGAGGACAACCCTCTACTAATCAATCAATAAACATTTATTAAGTACCTACTGTGTCAGGCATGATGCTAACCACCTTTGGGAAAGTCAGATTCAGCTTCCTATTTCAGTCTAGGTTCTACTGTTTATATACCAAAGTACCCAGACAGATATGATGAGTGAATGACAAGTGACATGTCACTTTGGAAAATAGCTTTTTAGTTATTGGGGTGATTATTTTTGTACTGAAGACAGTTACATTAGGGTTTGGAGTATGCCTTATTTTGAAATCAGTCTACACGGTATAAAGAACATATATAATGATGTGCTTTCTGTTAACAGGAGGAGGGTTTGCCAGAATCCTGAATGGCAAGGCGTCACAAGGGACACCCCAGTCAAACACTATGACAAGTCATCGGCCCACTGGCATTATGACCTATTAAGATTAAAATTTTCAAAAAAGGTGGAATAGTATTGGGGTAAGGAAGCCACATGACATGTCAGGCTGATTCTTATGTTTCTCTGGCTGGGTCAGCTCTAATCATCCTAATCTATATCTGACCACTGGGCCCAAATTGCTCAGGAGGAGAAAGTGAGGCTGGTGACTTTTCCAAGTCCTACCTCACTTAAATCCAATTCACTTGCAAGTCATGGCATCACCTCCCTGATGCCATGGTCCTTTTCCAGAACAATGGACAAACCCCAACTGCACAATGACAATACTTCTCTGGAAAGAATTGTTGTGAAGAACTTAGCTTAATAAACTCAACATGTCCAAAACAGAACTTGTTATCTTGCCAGTGTCTTTTAATTCTTGTGCCTCCCCTCTTTTAATTATTTCCTATTTTTCCTGTGCATATTTGTTTGTTGGTTGAATCCTCCATTAGATTGTGAGCTCCTTGAGGGCAGGGACTATCTTTTGCCTCTTTTTGTGTCCACAGCACTTAACACAATACTTGGCATATAGTAGGTGTTTAGTAAATGTTTATTGACCCTGCAAACCCAACTCTCTTGCAAACTTCCCTATTACTCTGGAGGGCATCACATGGATCATGCACTTCACTCTACTGAACCAAGTAGACAGTAAAGATTCTCACACAACTAAAGGTCTCAGTCCCTACGTTCATTATCCTGTGACCTTGACTCTCTGGGAGATGAGACAGAAAAACCACAATTGGAACACAGGTTTAGAGTCAGTGGTTTTTGCAGAGTATTCCACACTCTCAAGTGTCCATTTGTTCATTCAGCAAAGATTTATTAAAAAGTTACCATGTGCCAAGCACAGTGCAAATCACAGGGGATACATAGACAAAAATGAAACAGATTGACCCCTGATAAGTGCATTAAAAATAGATATAGAGCAACTGAGGGAGAGAGAAGGCATTAAAATGTCGGGGAGCGGGGAGGGAGAATCAGGAAAAACCTGGAGTACAAGATTGCAGTTGAACCAAACCTTGAAGAAAGTATGGGACTAGAAGAGGCAAAGGTGAGGAGAGAATGCATTATAGACATGGAGAGTCTCTGCAAAATCATGGAGGTAGGAAACAAAATACATACATTTATGGACGGCTTACGAGGTTGAAAAGTATAGTCTGAGGTCATTGTACAAAGCAAAGGAAGCTATCCTAAACAGAAGAATCAGACTTCATTTCTTTGGTGTCATTAACATGATCAGCTAAAAGTGCTTCTCTCCTGTAGTTTCATGGATAAACAATGAGCCACAGGGAATTTATACCAAACTTCTAAAGGGTGCTTACTTCTTAAACTTTACAAAGTGATTGCTCTATTTCCCTGTGTCTTGAACCACTAATAGAGGGCTATGATGAAATCATGGGCTACAGTGTGGTCAGTGGGTCTGTTGCCCAGTCATTTCAGTCATGTCCTATCCTTCATGACCCCACTTGGCAAAGATACTGGAGTGGTTTGCTATTTCCTTCTCCAGCTCATTTTACAGATAAGGAACTGAGGCAAATAGGGTTAGTGACTTGTCCAGGGTTACGCAGCTAGTAAGTGTCAGAGCTACATTTGAACTCAGGAAGATGAGTCTTCCTGACTCCAGGTCCAGCACTCTATATACACTGTGCCACCTAGTAGCCTTGTGGTCAGTCATGGAGTTTAAATACTTTACCAGTCTGCACTACAATTTTTATCAGGATACCAACCCAACCAGCAAACTTAATGGATCACCAACTGTCTCACTCTAAGCAATACTCATAAGGAACATAATACCAATTTATATATCCCTTGGAGCTTAGCACAATTCTATATACACAGTCGCTGCTCTATAAGTGTTTGATGAATGAATGAATAGATAAATTTCTTCAAAAGCAACAGTATAAAAATGAACTAGAGGACATTTGGAACAAGGTCTGGAAATATTATTACCAATAATATAATTACAAATAGTAATAATATACCAACAATCCCATACTATATTTGAATAGCACATTACAACCTATACAAGTCACTCAACTTCTACTTGCCTCATTTTCCTTATCTGTAAAAGGAGGTGATTGAACTAAGTAATCTATAAGGTCCCTTCTAGTTCTGAATCTATGATCCTATGACTACTAAAAGTACTTTCACTTAGATTAACTGTATTAATCCTTGTGAGAAAAGCAAAATTGGCATTCTTATCCCCATGTTACACTTGAGTACCTTATCTGGTTTAACTCCCAGTGTAAAGGGAGATACAAGGATTAGAAAAAGGCTCATGGAAAGCAAAGAAAATGACTTAAAGACTGGCATGTAGGATGCATGATGAAAGGAGGGACAGTGTCTCAAGAAAAAATAGCAGGGGGGAAGAAATTTTTCCCCAAAAAATATAGTTATGTGAGAAGTAACATGGCAGAGTGGAGGGAGGACAAATCTTTAAATCAGAAAGAACTAAGTTCAAATCCTGCCTAATCTACATACTAATTGTGTGACCACAAGCAACTCCAAACTCTCAGGATCTTAGTAAACTATTAAAGAACATAAATTACAAAAGAATGGCCAGGCTGTATTAGTGGAAGGAGTTTCCACATTAGAAATTCTTAATGAAATCATACATCTAGACTCCTCAGAAAATTATTATAGGAATTACTAATATCCTCTGGTTAACTTTATGACTTTTCCCTCTTTCCCATCCACCTGTACACATTTTTATCTCCTTACCTAATGCCTTCCTGTAACTACCTCCTTTGCCTACTTACCTGTTCATTTAGTTTCCCTCTCCCTCTCCCTCTCCCTCTCCCTCTCCCTCTCCCTCTCCCTCTCCCTCTCCCTCTCCCTCTCCCTCTCTCTCTCTCTCTCTCTCTCTCTCTCTCTCTCTCTCTCCCCATCTACTCACCCACTATCTTGTTTGACTATCTGCATGTGTTTATGCATTAATATATCTATGTTCTACACGTGTATATTTGGGTCTTTCTATGTAGAAGGAGATACACAGCCATGTAGTAATGTGATGGAGTAGGACAGAAGTAGAATGTGAATCGAGAGTCCCAGTTCCTGGTCTTGATTCTGCCACTTCTGACCTTGATCAGATCACTTTTCTTGTCCTTAGCTACCTTACCTGAAAAAATGAAGGCATTGCACAGATGATTATTAAGGGCAATTTTTGATTGCATATCACTAGATTGTAATTTGGGACTTTGTGGGGTTTTTTAAATCTATCTCTAGCACCTTGCATAAAGACAATCCTTCCTCTCAAGCAACTCACAATCTAATGAGAGGGACAACAATTAAACAATTATATATATATAATTTTATTTTTATATAATATATAATTTAATAATTATATATAATGTACTATATATAATTTTATATAATAAAATATATAAGCATGATATATAAGGGATATATTGGAGACAAACTGAGAGGGAAGGCATGTGCATTAACTGGGAAAGCCTTTTTGCAGGTTTGATTTTAGTTACAATTGAAGAAAGCCCGGGGAACCAGGAGGCAGAGATAAAGAGGGAGGGGATCCCAGGCATGGAAATAATGTATGGAGAGCTCTTTGCAAACCTTAAAATGATATCCGAATGAAATGACAATTAGAGTAAATGCAAAACCTGATATAAGGGAAGAAGACTGGCATCCTCAAATTTCTGTGTAGGTGAGATATGAATATAAATCTTTATAAAGGGGGATATTATGATTTAAGACAATTCTAAAGGATTCATGATGAAAAATCCTATCAACCTTTTGAGAAAGAACTGATAGAGTCTGAATGCATATTGAAGCATACTATTTTTCACTTTCTGCATTTTTTTTGGTCTGTGTTTTCTTTCACAACATGAATAATATGGAAATTTGTTGTGCCTGATTGCACATGTATAACCTATATCAAATTACTTATCATCTCAGAGAACGGGGACAGAGAGGGGGCAGGAGAGAATTTGGAACTCAAAATTAAAAAAAAAATGCTAAAAACTGGTTTATCATGTGATTGCAAAAAAATAAAATATTTTTTAATTTAAAAAGTAAAGTTGTGTGTCTCTGTGTACTTCCGTGTTTGTCAGTGGTTCCCAGACTGGATTTCATGAGCCCCTCAACTTCTGTTCCCTTCTCCTCCCCCCTCAAGGCTGCTCTTAAGTTCACTAATACTGCTTCCATTAAAGAGGGAAAACCTTGCATTTTTGTTCTTTCCTTATTCTCACCTGACTGCAGGAGAAATGACCACATCCCTCACTTCTCCCTCCTTAATCAATGCCTTCTCCCCAGAGTCATCAGTACAGGGCTAACAGTCATTGACAGAGGAACAGTAAGGAATTCTGCTTATCACAGATAGACAAATTACAATCTATTGGAAATACAACATTCATAGAGGAACAGCTGAGGACTGAATAAAAAGAGATGGACTTAAAATTTACCTGCAGTATACAAGACTGATATATAAAGGGATGTGCTAATGGTGGGGACTGTGAAATGGGAGATTGGTGATTGAGAGATGTTATAGAATCACCTTTCCTGGAGGTCCTTCCAAATAGCATGGCTACTGATCAGTTCTGTCTGAAAACTAGAGACTGGGCAAGGTGACCTCTCAAAGTCCCTTTCACCTTTAGGATTTTATTCTTTTAGTTTAAGTTATCCTTAGCTGCTGTTGTAATTGTTGCTATTTAAATGCTTTTTGAAAATTGGTTATCTATATTTTTTAAAAAAGATGAATCGGAAAAAATAATTCCTGGATATTTAGTTTTCATTTAAGATATTTTCTTCATTTTATTTTTGTAACTTAGGCTATTTTGCATGGAAGCTGGATCTCAGTGATTTCACAGTTCATCCACTCCTGCTGTTTCTGCCTCAAGTCTTATTTCTTATCCGTTTGTGACATGACAATTAGTTGCTGGGGAGAAATCTGTGAGCATCGGGAACAGAGGAATTAGTAATTTCAGGTGTGGGATGACTTTCAGCATTCTTTCTTGAGAGGCATGTTGGCTGTTCATAAGCTGTTGTAAAAGACATTTCATCTGAAAACAATTTTCCAGCCTTGTCCTAAATATCTTCTAGTTCTTTTTTATACTCTTGCTTTTTTTAAAAAAAATTATCTATTCAGAAAGTCCAAATGGTTACATGATCTAGGTATAAATATTGATACTGTAAACAAATTAGAGGAGCAAGGAATAGTGTATTGGTCAGATTGATGGAGAATGGAGAAATTTTTGACCAAACAAGAGATAGAGAACACTATGAAGTGCAAAATGGATAATTTTGATTATGTTAAATTGAAAAGTTTTTGCACAAACAAACCCAATGCAACCAAGATTGGAAAGGAAGCAGAAAACTGGGAAAGAATTTTTTGCAACTAGTGTCTGTGATAAAGGCCTTATTTCTAAAATTATAGAGAACTGAGTCAAATGTACAAGAATACAAGTCATTCCCCAGTTGATAAATGGTCAAAGGATATTAAAGTTATCTATATAAAATACTCTAAATCACTATTGATTAGAGAGATGCAAATCAAAACAACTCTGAGGTACCATATCACACCTATCAGATTGACTAACATGACAAAACAGGAAGATGATAAAAGTTGGAGTAAATGTGGTAGAGTTGGAACACTAATTCATTGTTGGTGGAACTGTGAGCTGATCCAACTATTCTAGAAAGCAATTTAGAACTATGCCCAAAGGGCTACAAAAATGAGCATATCCTTTGTCCCAGCAATAGCGCTTCTAAGACTGTATCTCCAAGAGATCATACAAATGGGAAAGGGTCCCACACATACAAAAATATTTATATCAGCTCTCTTTGTGGTGGTCAAGAACTGGAAATCAAGGGGATGCCCATCAATTGGGGAATGGCTGAACAAGTTGTGGTATATGAATATAATGGAGTTACTATTGTGCTGTAAGAAATGATGAACAAGAAGACTTCAGAGAGGCCTGGAAGGACTTATATGAACTGATGCTAAGTGAAAAGAGCAGTACCAGGAGAACTTTGTACACAGTAACAAACACAGTGTGCGAGGAATTTTTCTAGTAGACTTAGTTCTTCACAGCAATGCAAGGACCTAAAAAATTCCTAATGGACACTTGGCATTCCTTTTAGATTCCTTTTAGAAATGCAGGTCTAAACAGGCCCCCCCTGTGTAAGTCAGGGGGCTTACTGATACACCTCCTCGCTTTGTATCAGAGGAAACTGAAGCCCAAAGAGTTTAAGTGACTTACCCAAGGTCACTCAGTAAGGAAGAGAGTCAAGATTTGAACCAAAGTCTCCTGACACCGTTTAACCCTGTTTGCATCAGTTTCTCATCTGTAAAATCAAATAGAAAAGGAAGTGACAAACCATTCTATTACTTTGCCAAGAAAACCTCAAATGGGGTTATGAAGAGTTAGAAATGGCTGAAAAATGACTGAACCCACACACAAACATGCCTCTGACTCCAGACTCATTTGACCTCTGCCATCAGCCTAAATCCATTCTCAAGACTAGAAAAAATAATGAGAACTTCAAAACATGGGAATCATCTGCATAAGGAAAAAGACAGTCTGCCTTGTAGATGGGAAAAGTCTTATTTACAGACAAGTATAGGTTGATGAATTGGTTAGAAATTAAAAGAATTGCTTCAAGACTGAGAATGTTAAGTGGGTTTGGGTTTGATAGTGTTAGAAATCCTGTGGTTTTCCAGAGCTGTGTATCTTCCTAAGGAAGATGGAGGCAGTGATACCATCTTTGTGTACTCTCCCTACCCCTCTTTCAATTAAGATCTGTGCCTTCTTCCCAGGTGTAGCTTAGGTGCCACCTTTTAGGACCAAAGATTTGAACTCAGAAAGACGAGTCTTTCTGACTCCAGACCCAGGACTCTATCCACTGAACTATCTAGCAGCCAGCCACTAGATACATCATACGAAGACAATTATGAAACCTTTCCCAATTTCCAAACCTACATAATCCCTCTTCCCCTCTTCTCCCTCTAATTTCTCACAGTAATCTGGACATTTCTCATGTATTATATCATAATTATCCCCTCTCACTGCTGCCTCTACCTCTCAGGTTACTTTCTATCACCTCTGTTTATATCTTATACGTACCTACTTAGTTACATGTTGTCTCTCCCGTTAAAATGCCTCCTGTAGGGCAGGTCCTGTTCTCCCCCTTCTTTGTATTCCCAGTGCTTAGCACAGAGCCTGGAACAAAATAAGAGCTTAATAAATACCTGTTGGCTGACTGATTGACTCATTTAATTCCCCAGGAGCATGAGCTCCTTGGCTGTAAAGACTATATCACCTCCTTGTATTCCCAGTGCCTGTTATAGTATTCTGTACTCAGTAAGTGCTTCATAAATGTTAGATGAATTATTGAATTTTTTTAGTTGCTTCAAGTTAAAAAACTAAGGATCAAGAAAGTCAGAACCTAAAGAAGAAAGCCCTTCTCCCCCAGAAAAACACATCACGTCAATTGCCGATTCAGTGTGATTGGCTCCTCTTTCAATCCCATAAATGAATAAAAATCATGGGTTTATCGAACTCGTTGACAAAGAAAAGTACTGGAGTTACTGGCCACTTTTCGGGGTGGCCAGGTAAAAGGTCTTAAGAGTTGACCAACTCTAAGTATGTGAACAGTACAGTTTTCCTGCAGCCTTTTTCGTAGCTACAAAATTACATTCTTTTGTCTCTATAGACACTTGAGCAAGGTCAAAAACAAGGAAGGCTAAGGAGAGAGGAGACAAGTGGATGGGGGAGGGAGATTAGACACTATCCCTCATTACACTAGAATTTTAAACAGCAAATCTAAATTTTAACTTGAGCTGGCAAAGTCACATTCTCACAGATTAGTGATGCAGAAACATATTCTTTGCTCCTGTCATCTTGAACAACACACTGACACAACGGGGGTCTGGTGCAGTGCTTCTGCAAAAATTAAAAGAAAGAAGGAAAGCAAAGGGGTTGAGGGACACCTTCTAGGGCTGCCAGACCTTCTCAGTAGGCAAGAAATCAACTTAACAAATATTACTCACTTCTTACCTGATACACTGCCCTGATTCTGGATGTTGCGATGGATTTTTTTAAAGGGCAAATATAAGATCTGAGATACAGAGCTAAAGGATCTTGAAGGTCATTTACTCCAACTCTCTCATTTCACATATGAGGAGACTGAGTCCCGAACAATTAAATGATTTGCCTAAGGTCACATGAGTAGTAAGTAAAAGAGGGAAGATTTGAACCAAGGTCTTACAACTAACCCCAAAGTCAATGCCCTTTCCCACATCACCTTTTTTTAAAGTGAATTTTAGTGGTATTTATTTTTGTTTTTACATTACTTAAATTTCCCCCTGTAGCCTTTCCCCTCTCTTCATTCAGAGAGCTATCCCATATAACAAAGAATTTATTTTTAAAGGCATGTAGCATGTGGTTATCTCAACAAATATTTATTAAGTGCCTACTATGTGCCAGGCACTGTTCTAAGTGCTAGGTATATACAATGAAAGGCAAAAGACAGTCACTGCTCTCAAGGAACTCCAAAAATACTACATTTCCACAAGATTTGTATAGTGTATCAGTTGGAGACAATCCACCAAGGAAAGGTACTAGCACTAAGAGGGATCAGGAAAGGCTTCTCGAAGGAGATAGAATTTTTCTGGGACGTAAAGGAAACCAGGGCAGCCAGATAGCAGTGCTGGTCCTTATAGATGAGTTGGACAACAGCTGGAGTACAGCTTCTGTGCACCGGTGCATCCTTGTTTATAATATGTCCCCATTACTCACCAGGGACTGTGGGCATCATTAATGCTCTCTCCAGGTCAGTAGCACCACCACATCTGACTGCGTCCTCACCCAGGAAATGAATGGGCCAATGGGAACTTGGTTTTTCTTCCAGAAGACTTTAGAGTGATATTGGCAACATTTATTAGACTTCTTTATTGTTTTAATTCAGCATCTTTATGCCATCATTTGGGGAGCTAGGGCTCAGGAAATTACAGAGGTAATCCCAGATCCTCTGCAATGGAAGAAAGGGAGAAAAATGACTTGACTGATGTCACAGACCAGTACAAATAGCAGAGCCAGGATAGAGGTTTTGCTCACCCTTAAACTTATCCTCTAGCCTTGCCTCTGTCTATCACTTCGAAGTATTGGGCTATTTCTTTTACCTATTGAGTTAGCTGCCTGCTCAATGAGTCAGGGTTTAAAAACTAGGACAATTTTTATCCTTTTTTTCACTAGGTAATAAGAAGCTGCCCTGTTCTCGAGTTGCAACAAATGAGTCTTTCACTATTCCTGGGAATTCAGGATCATTTCAATCAATTCAGACCACAACTGGAGTATTATGTTCAATTCTGGGCACCCCACTTCTGGAAGGACATTGATGATCTGGAGAGTATCCAGAGAAGGGCAGCCAGGATAGTGAAGGACCATGGAGATCATGCCAAATGAGGGTCGGTTGAAGGAAATGGGCATGCTGCCCAGAGAAAAGAAGACTTGTGGGGGAAGCAGGGGCGGGGGGAAGCGCAGCAGCTGTCTTCAAGCTTTTGAAGGGTTTGCATTTAGAAGAAGGAACTGTTTTCCTTGGCCACAGAGAAATGGGTGGAAATTACAAGAGGCATTTAGAGGCTTGGTGTAAAGAAACTAGCTTCCTAACAATTATAGTTATCCAAATATGGAATACATTTCCTAGAAGTAGTGAGTTCCCCCCACTAAAGGTCTACAAACAAAAGCTCAATGACTACCTATCAGGTATTGTATATTGTAGATGGAATTCTTGGCCAGGTACACATTCTATTCTATGTGGTTGGAGGTAAGAAAAAACTGGAATGGTTCACTCACCACCCCACACTACATGTGGGACAAAGCCCTGAAGTCAGAATGCCATGTTTGAGGAAGAGAAAGTAAACCTGAAGTTATAAGTTCAGCATCATGATGTCCCACCTCACCATAGCCTCTGCCCTCGTACTTGGGAATTTTAACACGCATGTTGATGTATTCAGGCTTCCTAGCTTATCGATCTTCCCAGCTCCCATGACCTCCATCTTTGCTGTATATCAGCAATAATAGATATGATCATACATATAATCTGACCATCACTCATAACCGATCATGCTTCCATGTGATGATTCAAGCTTTGGGAAAAAGGGAAGAAAGGGGAAGATGAAGGAACAAAGAGGGGAAAGAAAAAAGGAATAGGAAGAGAAGGTAGGAGTGTCTTGAAGTGGTTTACATTTGCTCAGAGTGGATGGGTCTATGTAAAGTCACTAAAAGAAGAATCAAACACCATTCCTGCTACCCCCCTCCCCAACTTCACCTCAAGTTCTGAATTTTCATTATCTATAGGAAGAGACAGAGCTGCAGAGTTGAATGCCTACTTTATGTACAGTACCATCTTGCTGGTATTATTCCCCATCACCCTGTGATGTCTTTAGAAAAAATAAAGAAGATGAGTTTCACACAGAACGCAGGAGCATCATCACCACTTTACTCTCACTCAATCACTTGGTGTCAGAACCATCTGGGAGTCAGTGGCTTAAAGGTGCCCATTGTTTTATGTTTTATCATCATGGCACCCTGAAGAGGGAGTGGCCTGTTTCAATGAGTCATTTATTGTCTTATGACTGGCACATTTCCAGCTCTTTGATACCTGGGCTTCAAAATCAACATCTATGGAGATTATCCTCTCCTGCTCCTATCTCTCCTTGTTCTCTCGTCCCTAATTATCTTAGCCCTACTCCCCCACATTCCAAATCATCCACTGCCCTCTCATTCCATTATACTATCTGGAAAATCTTGATATATTGGTGTTTTTATCCTAGTTTTTTAAATCCTAGTTCTCATTATTTCATTTTCTTTTCTTCTTGTTAACTATCAATTTGTTTCTTCCTAAAAAAAAGTCATCCCTGGTCACTCTCTTCTCTACTCATGCTCCCCTTCAGCAATGGGCCAAGAGGAAGAGTAGGGATGCTTCTTTTTTAAAAGATTAATTTATTTGTTTTCAGTTTTCAACAATCACTTCCACAAGTCTTAAATTTTCTTCCCTCCCCTTCTTTCTCCTTCCTTGAGATGACAAGCAATCTTATATGAGCTCTACACATACATTCTTATTAAATACATTTTCACATTAGTCATGTTACATGGAAGAATTAAAATAAATGGGAAAAACCATGGAAAAAAAAAAAACAAAACACAAGAGAAAATAGTCTGCTTCATTCCACAATCCAGTTCCACAGTTCTTTCTCTGGTTGTAGAAGGCATTTTGCCTCGAGTTCATTGGGAATGTTTTAGGTCCTTGCATTGCTGTGAAAAGCTAAGCCTACTAGAAAAATTCCTCATACACTGTGGTTGTTTCTGTGTACTAAGTTCTCCTGGTTCTGCTCCTTTCACTCAGCATCAATTCATATAAGTTCTTCCAGGCCTCTCTGAAGTCTTCCCGTTCATCATTTCTCATAGCACAATAGTATTCCATTACATTCATATGCTACAATTTGTTCAGCCATTCCCCAACTGATGGGCATCCCCTTGATGTCCAGTTCTCAGTCACCACAAAGAGAGTTGCTATAAATATTTTTTGTACATGTGAGACCTTTTCCCAAGGATACTTCTTGATCTTCCCTTCTTCCACATGTTCCATTTGCCACCATAACTCAATTGCAGATCTTTCTTTGAGTCTCTCCATCTATGTGTATCACCTAATTCAACTCCTAGTCAGTATTATTTATCTGCCCCCAGGTCCTTTTCTCTCCTTTATGAATCAATCAACAACAAACATTTAATAAGTATTTAACATGTACCAGACACTGTACTAATTCTGGGCATATAAAGAAAGGCAAAAATGGTTCAAGAGCTCAAGGAAATCACATTCAAATAGGGAGATAACATATAAATAAACATATACAAACAGAATAGCTGAACAGTAAACTTAAAGGGGAAGGCTCTAGCAACTAAAAAGAGGAGATGGGGAAGCAGATAAAGTACCTTCCATAGGATCTGATTTGAGCTGAATCTCAAATTCTAGAAGACAAAGGAGAGGAAGGAGAGCAATCCAGGCATGAGGAAGAGCTAGAACAAAGACATGGAGGTGAAATGTCATGTGAGGGGAAAGGAAGTAGACTTGAAGTCTCAAGGAGTTCAGTACATGGATTGTACTGTTCCATCCCACTTCAATCCCTACCTACATCCCTGGGGATTTTAGTATACATTCCCTCAGATACCCTGGCCAAACAGTTCATCAGCCTTTTCAGTTTCCATGGTGTTGACACGTACTCCACATCAACATCAATCCACAGGGAGAGCCATACACCTGATCCAACCATCACCGGTAATTGTGCCATCTCCATGACCCAGAATCCTTCTTCATAACTATAGATTGCTTTTCTTCAGTCTCTCCTTCCTCACCCACCCTCCTCCAAATCATTTCTAAGGAATTCCATTCCCTGCACTCCTTCCTGTTTTCTACTCTTGCTTTCATTTCCTTGTTTCTTTTTATTGATTCTATATTGATCCTATTAACTGTTCTTGAAATTTCTTGCCCATTTGTCCTATTATACTTTACCAATCCCAATTCTAGGTTAGCCCCACTATCTCCTTTCTCTATTTCTACTAATGTACTCGAATATTCCTGGAAAAAAGTCACACAAATATGCTGAACGAGTTTGCTACATATTTATATAATCGAATCTCAGACAACCTTGTTTTTCTTCCCTGACTATTACAATCTCCATAGCAACTATTCTCAAACTTTTCCTGTCTCCTCAGAGTTCCTATACCACTTTCTTGCCCATCTCCCCTGATTGTACTTTATCATTTTGCAATATTCATTTTTGATTGTTTTATGGGTCATTCTTTCCACCAATGATTTCTTCACTGATTAAATTTAATGCCTCTGCCTTTCTTCTAATTCTTTATTTTTATTGCTCTCTCTACAACTTTAAAAAATTAAAATAGTATTTTATTTTTCCAATTACATGTAAAGACAATTTGTAACATTAATTTTTTATAAAATTTTGAGTTCCAAATTTTCTCTCCCCATTCTTTCCCTTCCTAAGACAATAACAAATTTGATATAGTTTATATATATGCAATCACATAAAACATATTTATGTATTAGTCGTCTTGTGAAAGAAAAAACAGCTTGCCAAAAAATTATAGTTTGCAAATGGAGAAAAAAACACAAAAAATAAAGTGAAAATAGTATGCTTTGATCTACATTCAGACTCCATCAGTTTTTTCTCTGGATGTGGATAGCATTTTTCATCATGAATCTTTTGAAATTGTCTTGGTTCGCTGTATTGCTGAGAAGATCTGCAACTTTTAATATAAATTTCTGTCTAAACACTCTCCTCCATTTACTTGTATGACAATGCTCTCTCTTAATTCTCCTACCTGTCTTATTATTCTTTCTCAGTCACCTTTGCTGGATTGTCTTTCTTTAGTTTCTCAAGTATGGACATTTGCCAAGGCTCTATCGTGGACTCTTCTCACTTCTCTTTCTATACTCTTTTCCTTGGTCATCTCATTAGCAAACATGCATTCTTTATTTAGATGACTCAAATCTAAATAGCCAGCCTCAATCCTTCTCCTGAACTTCAGTCCCAGTATCATATGATCTTGGGCCCCTCCGTTGGGATGGGACCCAGACAATAGTTGTGAATGTGTACTGAACATCTTGTCCTCAATGTTCCATAGGCATCACAACTCAACATTTCCAAAATAGAATGTATTATATTATTACTAAAACCTATCCCTCTCACAAAATTCCCCATTCAAGTCACATTCCAGTTACTCAAGTTTCTACCTTGGAGTCATCCTTGAATTTTCCTTTTCCCTCAATCCCTATATCAATCTTAGACTTGCCAAGTCTTTTCTATCCTGCTTCTATAACATCTCTTTAATTTGTCTTCACAGTCTATATGCTATTTCATGCTCTCATCATCTCACACCTAGACCTTTGAAATAGGTACCTAATTGGTTCCTTGCCCGTAGTTTTCCTCACCCAATCCACCCCCTACACAACTGCCAAAGCGATATTCCCAAAATGTAGATCTGACCAGATCACTTCCTACCCACCACCATATACACACATGCCACCAAAAAAACAAAACAAAACAAAACATGTCAATGGCTCCCTATTGCCTCTAAGAGAAAATATAAAATCTTATGGTAGCATTTGATCTCCACAGTGTGATCCCCATCTACCTTTTTCAGTCATTTCAGGTCACTCCCCTTTAAACATTATTCTTTCTAGTCAAATTGCTTTGCTTGAGATTTCCTGTTCATGATGTTTCATCTCCCACCACTACACCTATGATGAGTTTAATATCTGGAAGTTACTCCATCCTCAAATCTACCTCATAAATTTCCTGCCTATGGATGGTCAAAGTCTTATCTCTAAATGTTAGGCTAGGTTGTGGGCTAATTAAGTGTGTGCTATTACATATATTTCCATTTTATGATTTTAAACCAGTGAATAATGGCTTAAAAGTCTTGACACTTAGTCTGACTTGATGATAACAGAAAACACTCTTGCAACTCTCTATGTAACATCCAAAATAGCTCAAACTCTTCGAAAGTACTTCATATTTTAATCAGGGACTTGAGCGCCATTTTAAAAATCCATGGTGCCACGTAGCTGCCCCAAATGAAAACATCCTGCCTTCCAGAAACTTAAGTTCTATGGAGGGTTGAGGAGAGGATATACAAGAAGTACATAGATAAGAAAATATAAACTGTATATATGAGATGATTTGGGGGGAGATGAAAAAGCCTAACAAGTGGAGGGATAAGGAAAGACCTCATGAAGGAGATGACACTTTGACCCCATTTTATAGATGAAAAAGCAGAGGAATTAAGTAATTCACTCATGGTCAGATAGCTAGTATCGAAGCAGGGATTTAAATCTAGGTCTTCTTCATTCCAAGTCCAGCCCACTACACATGAGACCACTCTAAAGTGAGAAACACTTACGAAGGGCTTGCCATGAACAGGAGTGTTTGCTAGGTGCTAGAGGGAGAAAATGGCATGGTCCTTGCTTCAGAGAGCTTGCAATTTGGTCACCATTCCTTTTCAATGAGACTTTTCCTCTCCAGCCCAAGACACCACTTTCACCCCCTCAAAAAGCTCCCAGAATCAGTGCCCAACTATCTTGTCCTTCAAGTAGTCTGGACAGTCATCAGAAAGTCCACAGTGTGGGCTGACTGACCCAATTTGCTCTACCCTAGAGGCAAATTTGGCTAATTTCTATTTCAACTTTCAAATGGGAAAACCAAGGCAGACAATAATTACTTTGATGCCTTGAGAGATAAGCATGTGGGTTTTCCCTCCAATTAAGCAGATCAAGATCCTTCCCTATTTCATGAGCCATAAGATTCATCTTCTGGTGGTCACATTTCTGGTAACAAGCCTCTGTTCCACTTAGCTAGGCTAGTCTCTGAATGATAACATACAGTCTATCATCACCCATGTTAATAGTAACAGTGCTTGAAGATTGCAAAGTATTTTTTTTACATATGACCTCTCATTTGACCCTCCCAACAACCATTATCCTACCCCTTATCTTTTTTATTCAGGTGAGGAAATTAGATTCAAGTGTGAGGGATTTGAACATGGTCAAATGACTATTAAGAGTCTGTGGCAGGATTTGAACTCAAGTTTTCTTATCTCTGAGTCCCAGACTCTACCTGAAACACAACTTTGCTGCCTCTCTGAGAGAACCTAACACAACCAGTGTTTTGCTAGAGCAGCCTTCAAGAAATGAGGGACTTCTTCATCCCATAATGTGGTATAGAAGAAACGTTTCAGTTAGAGATTAAAGTGGCCACTAGTTTCTAATCTATTACCCATCTTCAGGGACACCTGATCTACCTAATTTGAACACATTGTATCAAATAGGATCAGTTTATGTAGTAAAGGGCAGAAATTTTGTGGCACTCTAGGACCCTAGAATTGAAAAAGAGCTTAGAAGTCATCTAATTTATATTCCTCACTTTACAGATGAAGAAATTGAGGTTCAGACTCAGTTTCCTGACTTGATCAAGGTTACATAGATTGCAAGGAATGGAGCCAGTATTTAAACCCAAGTCCCACAGCCCCCAAACCAGCATCCTTTCCACCGCATCCTGTTGAGGTGTCCTAATGTGCTTCCTGCAGTCCTAAAACAGCAGAATTACGACTGTTATGAGAAATCTATCAACTGTTACAAATTTTTTTTAATTTTCTTTATTAGATCTTATTATTCAAGGCTTAGGGTCAATTCTCTTGAAGTATTTGATTGAAGTTTGTTTTCTGTTAATATTTACCTTACCTAGTTAAAAGCCTGACTCATGGAATGCTAATATTAAGGGAAGACTTTTTGATGTTCCCCAGATAAGAAGCAAAAAGGGAGTTTTGAGTTTCTGAAGGTGATTTAGTTATATACAAAGGGATTCATCTGACATAACTTTGTAGGCATGTAAACGTCCCTCTTAATCTATTCATTGTGAATGCTTTAAATGTAGTTTAAGCTGTAACCTGACTCAGTTTACTTATACAGTCATTTTAACTAGGTTTGCTTCCTTAAGAGAAGTATGAGATAAAGATTCTGTTTAACTAAGCTTGTTCAGCTTCTATGACATTGAAGGAAACATGGAATTATGAATCTGTCTTTTAACTTTTATAGCCTAAAAGAACGTACAAGATTGCATTTGTAAAAGAAATGATTTCTCTGAATCTCTGATGCAATTTCGTCTATAAAAAGCCTTGTTAGAATCCTAATTTTTGTTCAGGGTTATTTCTCTACTTCCTGAACCTCTGCTAAAGAATAATAAAACCTGAGTTTTTGCCTGTATAATTTCTGCACTGTGGTAGATTTACTTTGTCAGCAGTAACCTACCATACAAACTTAAAGAGGAGATATTTCTCCCATAACAGATCCCTACTTTTAATAAAGGATCAGTCTCCCCTATCCTACTCATAGTTCCAGCCAAATACAGGAAGCCTGGAAATATGTAAAAAGGAAAAAGAAAAGCATTGCTAGTTTATAACATGTGCGCAGAGTTCATAACTCCACCAAATCAAATAGCAACCAAGTCCATCAAGTGCTGTAGGCTTGCCAAAGCCATCTGACAAGTGACCCACAAACCCCCTGAGTGTGTTTGCAGTGGCTTATGCCAGGTCATGACATATTAACCGAGGATTTGCAGCACATGGGTTTGATTACCCCAGATGCAGTTTGGACTTAATGGGCTTGAGGACAGCTGGTGGCACACATGGCCTGCCTCTTCAGCAAAGCCGGAGAGGATCACTTAAAAGTCTGAAATTTACTGTGCACTCTATCTCAGGGGGCGCCTCCAAACTCCTCCTGGCTCCAGTTGCAGAGGCAGCAGGTCGGTCTTTCCTTATGAAGGAAGACAAGAGAGAGGGATGGGAACACTGGAGAGGAAGGTGAGGGTGGCCATGTTCTTCCAGCAGTACTCCTCCCCTCCCCCCAACCCCCACCTTTGACTTACAGATAATGCATCCAATTTTTAAGTCTGCTTTGTGATAAAAACAAGTGAATTCTTTCTTATCTTCTACTTTGTCATCTTTCCATTTACATGTCAGAGGGATCCAGGTGTGTGTGCACAGAACACAGATCTAGCACACTTGATTTATTCTTTCTAGGCATAACTATGAACAGAGATCATAGATTTAGAGATGGAAAAAATCCCAAGAGACCAAAGATTTTCTAATGTTTTTTCTATTATGAATCCACTTGGTAGTCTGGTGAAACCCACAAATGCCTTCCCAAAAGAATATTTTTAAATGTTTTAAAGAAAAATGTTTAATTTAAAAAAAAACATTGTTTTAAAATACATAAAGAGGATTACAAAGGAAACCATTTATACTCAAATTAATCAACAAAATATTTTTAAACAAAATATTTTTAAAAATCAAAGGAATAGACACCGGATTAAGATCCCTGTTCTAATCCAGTTCCCTCTTTCTACACATGAAGAAATTGAGGCCTGGAGAGGTTAAAATGAACTGTCCAAAGCTACACTTCATAATAGCTAGCACTGGGGGAGCTAGGTGGTGCAGTGTATGTAGCACAGGAGGACCTGGCTTTGAACCTGGCTTCAGTTACTTGACACTAGCTATGTGACTTTGGGTAAGTCACTTAACTGTGAGTTCCTTGCAAAAAGAATAGCTAGCCTTCCTGCTTCAAGGTTTGTAAAGTGCTTTACCAATATTTACAAATCTTCACAGCAACTCTGGGAAGTAGGTGCTATGAATATCCCCATTTTATAGGAGATAGTAAACATAATAAAATTATGATCGCTAACATTTATGTCAGCCTACTATGTGCCAGGCACTGTGTTAAATAGGTTCACAAGTGTTATTTCATTTGGTCCTCACAACAACCCTGGGAAATGTGTACTATTATTTGACCCATTTTATTATTATTAATAGGAATAATAGTTAATATTTAAATAGTACCTACTATGTGCCAGTCACTTCACTAAGCACTTCAGAATTTTATCTCATTTGATCCTTACAACAGCCTTGGGAGGCAGGGGCTGTTACTATTACCCCCATTCTACAGATGAGAGAATTGAGGCAGACAGGTTAAGTGACTTGCCCAGGGTCACATGGCTCGTTAAGTATTGGAAGCCAAATTTGAACCCAGGTCTTGCTGACTCCAGGCTCAGCGCTCCAGAAAATTGTGTCACCTAACAGGTGGTAAGTAGCGGAATCATAATCAAACACAGCGCCCTCGAAGGCAAACCTGGTGCTTCTTCTGCCTCACCACACTATCTTTTTGTCTAGGCTGTTTAGCTAAGTTTGTTAGAACATTTGTCAAGAGATAGTAACAGCAGATGTTTATGTCATGTTTTAGGGTTTACAAAGCGGTTTCTCATACACCGTCTCATTTGATGGCCAAGACAGTCTCAAAAGGACTGCAATACTCCTTTTGAGAAAGAAACCCCAGTGGTGAAAGGTGGTTCAAGCAGATGTCAGAAGCTCAGGGGAGAGGTAATTCTGCAGCTTTGAAGAGAAGCAGCGGGCAATGGCCCTTGTGGAAGCAGAGTGGGACCCTAATGAAGTAATATCCAACTGCTAGAAGTCAGAGCCAAGAGAAGTTGTCAGGAGAATGCGATTCTGAGAGCGTGAGTTGTCTGGGCAATGTTCCCTGTCTCCCTGATGGAACCGGCATTGACAGATAATCAAGCATACTCTTTAGTGTATTGGGAATCTTTCCTTGCCATTCTGTCCTAATTAAAGGCTTTGCTATTGAATTTGCCCTTCTAGGTGTATTGGTAGAGAATTCACTGGGTAGCGTTTCAAGCTGTGGTTTGCCTAACTGATTATCCACATGTCTGTCCTCCAACACTCCTCACTGAAATTGGGGTAGCAAAGGGGTTCCAAAGTCACATGGGACTCATACTATATATGTAGGATTCTATGATGTCTCCCACGTGGAGAAGAAAAGTAATGTATTTTTTTTAAAACATATTTACCTTGTAGCAGTTTGGGAATCGGAAAAAATAAAAAACTTTCTGGGGGAAAAGAAGGAGAATTAGGCAGTAAATAGAAGAGATAAAGTAAGGAAGTATTTTGATAAATGATCGCAGGATTTAGTACTTAATAATATTATGTAGAACTCAAAATACTATTTATTCTATCTCTCTACCTCAAAATAAAATCACCTAAAATTCACACTAGTTTTGAGTTGTTGAAGTAAAAGAAAGGAAAGAGTGGGGGAAACAAAATGCATGATAAAGTGAGCTAGAAACAGAGGGTGTGTCTCAAAGTCTGTGTAGCATCTGGTTGAACAATAGCCTATAAGAAGGCTTTTCCAGAGACTGGGGGGGGGGGGGGTCAACATGTTTGTGCTGTTTTCTTGCCATTTCAAAGTGTTTTTAGCAAAAGGATCCAGAGTCTTGGTCTGCAGTATGGAGTCTGAGGAAGCTGATTAGATCACCTTATATCAAGATCATAGCTCAATCCCAATAAGTGACAATAAGCTTCACCCAGAGAAAAAAACAGAGATTGCCTTCCTCACCTCAACCAGGCATCTTGCAAATGTGTAACATTCATCATGAGGGGAAAAAAAACCACCAAATGAGAGACTGAAGATAGCTCCATGCTGTATCTCCCCATTAACACAAAGTGCATGTCCTATTGATGAGAGGAAGATATCCTAGAACAATTACTAACTTTCAGGGGATTTAACTTGAGAATTTTCTCTATAGCAGAACATGTATTGTCCTTCACATACAAAAGTGCTTCTGCTGACCTGAGAAATACCTTACAAGCTCTTTCAATCCTATCTGCTGACTACAATATGAAAGGGATGGGTTTGGATGATCCCTAAAAGGTGTCCCTTGAATTTCATGTGTAGTATCTGCAGTTCATTACAATATAGTCTGAGCTTTTCTTGATCCAATCAAACAAGCAAAAAAACAATCATTTGTTAAGCACCTACTACGTGCTAGGTACTGTGTTAAGTAAGGGGGTACAAAGATAAAAACGGAGTATGATGATATGTTATTAATATATTTATTTATTTTGGGATAGAGAATAAGACAGAGCTTTTTGAGACAAAAAAATAATAAAAAGAAGTGCCTATCCTCAAGGATCTTACATTCTAATGAAGAAAAAAGACATGTATTTATATATAGAATAAGAATACACACACACACACACACACAAATAATACAATATCTGAGGAATCAGGAAAGGCTTCATGTAGAAAGTACCATGAGCTAAGCCTTAAAGGAAACTAGAGATCCCAAGATTGGTCCTTTGGTTTGCCTGTCACTCTCTCAGCAGAAATCAGTGACAACCATTCCCTCCGTTGAAGTTATAATAATAAAAATTAATAGCTAGCATTTACATAGCCTTTTAAGAGTCGCAAAGCAATTTGCATGTATAATTAGCTTTAATCTAATTTCTCAAAGACAGAAGAACTGTCTATTTAATTTAGATCGGCCTCTGCAATCTTCACTGAATTATCATGACCACCATTCCAACTACAAGTATAATTTAAGCCTGCCACTCGCATCTCTTCATACCTGAATTACCAGGACAATCTCCTAGCAGCCCTCCCTGACTCTAGTCTGTGCCGTCGCCAATATCACCATCTGACTATACTGTGGCTCTCCAATGCATCTATGATCTCATCAATGTGGATATTTCCTCTAACAATGCACTTCACGACCCATCTCTGTCTGCCCATCTTGGACAACTCTGATCCCTACCCTCCCATAACTTTGCCTTAGGGTATCCATCCAATGTGCAGAGGGCCTTCCTTTTATTCTCCTGACATCAGGGGGACATTGTTCCTTTGGTTATCTTTCCTTTTCATTACATGGCTGGCTCATCTTTTTTTTTTCCTAGTCATTCAATTCTTTGAGAATCCTCCTTTCTTCAAGGTTCAATTCAAGTACCACCTTCTGCACAAGGCCTATTCTGATACCCTCATTTGTAAATGCTCTGCCCCTTGCCTTTCCTTGAGCTTATTCCATGATTTCTCTCTTTAAGAAATCAAACAATATTTTTGCATACTGCTGTGTAAACTCATGGGGGATACTTAATATAAAATAGATTTTAACATGTACAACATGTTTGAAGTTGTTTGAACAGAACATTCCTGGCACCTAGAATGACTTTGATCTTGATTCCGCTACATAATTCTCTCATCCCAGGGTTCTACCTTCTCTTGTCCATGTTTATTTGCTGAAATCTTGCCCATTTGTTCATGTTCCCTTTGCTTCTAAGAAGTCTTTCCTGATCCCCTCAGCCAGAGGGGCTCCTTCCCTCCTCACAATTTCCACAGCACTTTGTATAAAACTCTCTTCTATTGCATATAATAATTATTGTGGATAAATCTGTCAGCTAACAAGCATTTGTTGAGTGCCAACCATATACCAACCCCTGAGCTACATGCTGGGGATATAAATACAAAAATAAGACCATCCCAGACTTCAAGAAATTAATTTTTTATGGCAGGAAAACAAAATGTTCACAAACGAGTGAATACTAGATATATGGAAAATAAACACAAAGTTATTTTGGTAGGCCGCTATAAGAGGAAGAGAGATGTAGAGATACCAACAAGGATAATCAGGAAAGGCTTTGTGAAAACTTTAGGACTTGACCTTGACTTTAAAGGGGATGAGCAAGGGGTTCCAAGAGGTAAGAGGTAAGGAGACAGAGCATTCTGGGCATGGATCCCCCCAATTAAATTGCAAGCTTTTTCACTGAGAGTAGGGACCCTGTCTTGTTTACTTTCATGCATCAAAGTGTGAGTAGCTGCATATTAAATATTTAATTTAATTGAGCTGGTGACATGCCAGCCCAGCACTCTACTGAGAACAGAAATGGAACGGGAGCATACTATCTCTGCCTTTCCATCTTGCTGCTTGGTTAAATTCTCCAAAGAACCCATGACAGAGTTCAGCTGTATGGGAAGAGATAAATCAAGATATTGATCTAAGGCAGCAGTTCTCAAACATTTTGATCCCAGATGCCCTATATAGTACACTTTAAAAAATTATGAAGGACCCCATTACACTAAAAAATATTTTCATCCAAAAGAGTTCTTATTTATGTGGATATTATCTCTTGATATTTGCCATATTAGAAATGAAAACTGATAAAATGTTAAAATATGTAGTCATTGAAGATAATAACAAACTCATTAATATGAATTACATAAACTAAAAATAGCTATGTTTTCCAAAAGAAAAAAATTCAGTGAGAGGAGAGGCATTGTTTTACATATTTTTGCAAATCTCTTTAATGTCTGATTTAATAGAAGACAGGTAGATTTTCATATCTGCTTCTTCTAATCTGTTGTAATATGTTGTTTTGGTTGAAACATATGAAGAAAATCTGGCCTAACAGATATATTGTTTAAAAAGGGAATATTTTTGTAGGCAAATAGTGTCTTAGTGTTAATATTATTATTAAAATAGTCTTGACCTTGAAGATCCCATCTAAAAGGATCTTGAAACCCCTAAAGGCATTTCAACCATATTTTGAGAATCTGATCTAAGGAACAATAAATGCGGATGGGGATGGGATGAAATGGGGAGAATAGCATTGAGTGAGTTGGTATTGGCTACCAAGCCATTGCAAACTTACAGTCTACTGCAATATCTCTGGAGTGACAATACCTCTATAATAGCAGAGAGTATGGATGCTTTTTGGTCCCTGGGAAGAGACTAATGATTACTTTCCAATAACAGCCGCCATCTATCTGGCCAAATGCACAGCAACTCCCCAGCTATTCCCTGAATGTTATCCTTATATTGCCCAGAATAGAGCGTTAGTGAGCAACTGAAGCATGAAAATATGTAATTGTTTCTGTATCCCAAAGCAGTAGGAATTTGGGGGAGAAATGGACATAGAAATCCTTAGATGAATTAAAATACCTCCTTCTCTAGAAAATACCTTCTCATTTCAGCCTCTTTCTTCCTCTCTCATCCTCCATCTGAACTCTACTAGCAAACATTAAATGTATATATGTATATGTGTGTATACACATATATACACACATACATACATGTGTATATACATACACATACGTGTGTGTATATGTGTGTACATATATATATATATGATCTGTTATTTGGGGGACAGGAATTTCAGATATGAGATTATAACTAATTGATTATTACCCATCTAACTTAGGAGATAAGTCATAAGGAGTTTTTGGAGAGACATAGAAGCTAAGGGATCTGATGAGGGTCAAATGGCATCAGAGGTATGATCTGAACCCAGCTCTTCTAGACTCTAAGCCCAGAACTTTATGTACCATTGCTACTTTTTATGTGCTTTTGAATAGAAACATAGGTACTTTTTGTGATTGCCAAATTATCAACAAACAATGTTATCTAGATAGTTCTGATTATATGTAACTTCCCATTATGCAAATGTGACTTTATGTAAAGGATTCTGAAAGAAATCTGCATTCCAAATAAATAAATAAGAAATCTGCCTTCCAAAAATTTTAGCTTTACTACATAGCACTGTGTTCTCTTTCTCTCTTTACTCCTGCCCCTTCACTCAGCAATCTGTGACTTCCCATCCACTCCCCACCAAAAACAAACAAAACAAAACCAGAAACAAAAACCAAACATTAAAAAAAAAAGCTTCTAAGTGAAAACAGAATAGATTCCTGGAAAGACCACCACAGCTGCCACCACCACCAAGGCAGAATGGCCCACTTTTGTAAAGTGAGAACTGTGTGTAATAAGATCTTGCAATTTTTACCCTCTTGAGTCAATTGTATTATTCTATATGTGGTATCCTATGGAATATTATTTGCAAGAGTCTATTTTTCATTTCTTATATGTTCATCAAGAATATCCTGTTTCTGTGTATATGGATAATTCTCACAGAAATTCTGTAAAACTGAGGAAATAGGCATATGAATAAGTACTTATTGATATTTCTTGGGACAATCAATACAGAGGGTCCATTAGTGTGTGTGTGTGTGTGTGTGTGTGTGTGTGTGTGTGTGTGTGTGTGTGTGTGTTTATCTGGGACAGACTCTATAGATGGTTAGTGAAGTGGGTTCAGAATTGTATTTGATGAAAAGAAGAAATGGATTACATTAGAATAAATCTGAAAATTATACCATGCTTTTTTAATGACTCCCAAGTTTTTCCCTGAACCAAAGGTCCATTTTTAAAAAATCGATATTATCCCAATGGCCTTATATGGCTGTGAATTATAGTCCCCCACAATCTCTGAAGAATCAAATATGTAGATCACCAAAAGTAATAGAGAGGTTCGTGGTATGTATGAACTGGCTTCAGCATATTACAATCAAGCATTATACAGGACAAGTGGTATAAAGGACATCATGAGAAGTACATACGTATGATGCGGATAGGAGGACCACTCACTTAGTGAAAGGAAGGGATAACTAATGGATAGCCCATGTGCTCCACTGGGGAGGCGGGGGGGGGAGAGGGAGGGAGAGAGAGAGAGAGAGAGGGAGGGAGGGAGGGAGGGAGGGAGAGATCTAAATGAACATAGATCCCTATAGAGGATTTATGAGAGGACATAGACAAGAATCACACAGGAATAGAGGACATGAATCAGTTACACCATTGGAGGGAGTACTCACATTAAGATGATCACAGATCCATCAAATATCAAAGTATGCTAAATTGTTAACATCATTACTGAGTTACTGATTAAAGTATCTCTGGGGCTTTTAAAGATTCTGCTTGAGTTAAAATACTTTGAAGATTCAAGTTTCAGAAACCATCTGAATCCCAGGAAATCTTGAGACTATGTATAGGATTTTTTTTTCATTTAACAATCATATCTCAATTAAACTATAATGAATCTCTGAGAGCATCATTATAAAACCAAAGAAACAGACATAATTACCATTGTATCTATACTTGTACAATCATGGCTATTCATGTGTATGTATAATAGTTTATATAATTGGAATTCACTGATTGAGACTGGTCTAAACATACCTGCATTCAAGATTGAGGACAGTGTTTTTCCAAATCCAGACATAGAGGGTTTAGGTTGTCAAGCTAAACCTGAACATTCTACTCAAGGGAATTCACCTTAAACTCAATGTGGTTTCCATTGTGTACATGGAAAAGAGCAGATAGAACTGGGCAATATCATTTCTAAGAGTAAATATTAGAAAAACATGAGCAATATTTAATGTGCTTTATATTATATAGACTTATCTTGGAAAAAGCTGGCTGGCCATACAACCATCCTCTGGTGTGTAGACCAAAATATTTGCTATTTACTTCTTCTGAGAATTTCCATCAGCACCTACCAATAATTCCTTCTAATGACAAGACTCTTGAGTCAGTTGCACTACTCTAAATATAGAATATCACTTGTAAAAGTCTATTTTTACTTTCTTATTTATTCATTAAGGCTGTCCTATTTATGTGCATAGATCATTCTCATAAAAATCCTGTAAAAATGGGAGAATGGGAATATAAATAAGTACTTACTGATATTTTGGGGATCAACTAATAGAGAAAGTATCATAGCGTCTACAGGTCCTAGCTACATAGTTGAATATAAATGGATGGTGTCTGCTGAATTTATTTTTATTTAGCACACATAGAAAGTAAAGAAAATGAATATAAATGCTAACCTGGTTTTTTGGGAGGGGAAAAGAAGCTCAAGATCTTTGTTAACTTCCTCTCCCCACCTGGGATCTTTCTGGATCCCATGTCAATGTTTGTAACGATTGAATGTGCTGTTGTGAGTCAATATTTGTCAAATGAATGGATGAAAGATAAAGCTACCTCATAACATTGCTAGAATCAGTTCCTTAAACAGAAAATTCTCTTTGGAACCGATCCCTAAATGTGTTTTGAACAGTTTACATGCTGTTAACTGTAGAATGTGAATATTTTGAAAGTATAAATCAGGGGTTCTTAATTTGGCATCTTTGGAGATTATCTAGTGCAGAAGTTCTTAATGTGGGGTTTGAGAAGTTTTTTTCCCCCAAAAAAATTTGGTATCTATTTTGATATAATTGGTTTCTTTTGTAGTCTTCTGGTTTGTCATTTCCTTCTTCAGCTCATTTTACAGATGAAGAAACTGAGGCAAACTGTAACCCTGTTACCCAGGATCACACAGGTCTTCCTGACTCCAGACCCAGCACTCTATCCACTGTAGGACAAAGGTTCTAATCCTGTCTTGGTTACTTCCTTGTGTGATCTTGGGCTAGTAGATAAACCTCCCATAGCCTCATGTGTAAAATATATAAAATGATGGTTTGAAAATATGACCTCTGAGGTTCTTTCCAGTTCTAGATGTTTGATCCTATGACTCTTTGAATGGATTTTTCAAGGCTTTGGAACCTCCTAGATGGCAGTTCCACATGTCCCCAAAATGGAGGCTAAATGAGATTTCATGCTGATAACCAGAGGAGCCTTTCAGAGCACCCATCATGAACCTATGATTCCCTGAAACCAAAGAATAAATACTATGCATTATTGTCTACTTTAAGCAGGAATTCCTAAAAGGCAGTTCATGGTGTATACATAAAATATAGGTGACATGCTGCATAAAGCACTGGACTTGGAGTCAGGAAGACTGGAATTCAAATTGGGTCTCAGACACTTACTAGCTGTGTGATCCTGGACGAGTCAATTAACTGCTCTGTGCCTCAGTTTCCTCATTTGTAAAGTGGAGATAATAGCAGCACCTACCTCCCAGGGTTGTTGTAAAGATCAGATGAAATACCATTTAAAGGACTCTACAAACCTTAAAGCTCTTTGTAAATGCTAGCTATTGTTATTATTAAAGGCCATCGTCTATTTCTGATTAATGAAAAAATAAAATATATAGAAAATACAGGTATCAGTATACAACATTTCACTGACAGCACAAGGCAAACAAAATGACAAGTTACCAAATGGCTTTAATGAAAACATGTTGAAAAAAATCATGGTGTATAGACATGACATCATTTGCAAGCATCATCGATACGAACAGAATAGGTGAACAGATCAAGCAAATGGAACCTTGAGTGGTTGGCAAGCCCCTTCACCCAAGTCAAAGGAGAATTCAGTTTAAAAGTAAATCATACATCTGGGCACTCAGATTCTTGAAGGATAATACCACAATCTTTTCGGTATGAGTTTTTCACCAAAGATAGCAAGTCCTCCCCTCAGTAAGACAGTTCTGATGAATGGTTGTGGCTGAACATTTACCATACTGTGAATAACTTGGTGTTGAGCCTCTCTGAATTGTTAGGCTGGTCTCCAGGTGACAGGCATATAATCTGTCACTGGGTCCATACTTGAAGCCTTCCCATTTCAGTAGGAACTATCAGAACTTGCTCTCCTTTTAAAAGTTAGACTAGGATCATCTCTATTCCAAGATGAGGCATTGTGTAACTACCCATTCTAAGTTAGTTCCTGCAACTGCATTTATATTCAAGGACTGGGTGCATAGAGGGTAGCTGCTATCTCCAGTTCTAAAAGCAAGTCTGTAGTTGAGAACTCTTACTATGCAGTTCATAAGCCCCCTCTAGTTTTCTTCTCATTAACAATCAGACAGTAGACATAATTAACCCTTTACTAAGATGACAGTAGTCACAAAACAGTCCCCACATAAAATTGTCATATTTCCCCCACAAATATACACAGTGGCCATGGAAAGAGTGTGCTCAAATTTGGTATACATGGTGGTGGTTTTTCTTTGTACTCAAAGAAGACCAAAATGACATCCTATCCTAGAGTCAAGTTTAAGTGTGTCCAACTGTGGCTGATCAGACCAATTATGAGTTTGGAATGCTGTACCATAGGTCAGGCACAACAGTGGTAGTGATGGACACATGTAAGATACATGTGTGGCCAAAGCAACTCACTACTCCTGTTGTTACATGCTCCCTTTGGGTGTAGTATGTCAGCTGAGTAGGTTATTCAGGTGAATTTCCAAGGTGTGCTTCTCTCTTTTGCCAGAGGTAGGTCTCTTGAGTCCACACCTGGCTTTCTTCTCCTCTTCCCTGAAGCTGTTTCATCTGAGTGGCTACCTTTCTAGACCTACATCCATTTGGAGTGTGTGCCTTTGATCCCTCACATGTACCTTGAACTCTTTCAAATGATGATCTCTTGTATTTCTGAATGAAGAGTTTTCCTCTGGTAAGACCCTGCTACATCTCATGACCCACAAAGAAGGAGAAAGAATTCCTTTCTCCAACCTGCCCTCCCACCCCAACCATGGATCTCTTTCACAAAGTTTTCTCTTTAGCCCACAAACTGTCTTTTGAAAGCCACCAGGAGTATACCCATCTTCCATCAGCCAATAGGATTTTCTTCTGATTCATTTAGAGAAAGATGCTCATGCTTCATAAAGGGATCTAGCTTAGAAATACCTTCATACTTAATTCAATACTTCATTAACAACTTGTAATTACATTCTGAGTTTTAAGGGTAACAAGCTATCAAATGTCAAATCCCTTACACACTAAATTCTAGGATCATAGAGCTAGAGCTAGATAGAATCACAGAGGCAATCTAGTCCAAATCTTTTTTGTTACAGCTAAAGACACTGAAATCCAAGGAGGCTTAAATGATTTGCCCAAGGTCATGTGGGTAGTATCAGAAGTTGGATTTGAATTCAAGTCCTGAGCCAGTGTTCTTTCAATAAATACACAATATTTCAAACACATATGTCTCATCTCCTTAATAAAATTGTAAGTACCTTAAACACAGAGGTCAAGTCTATTAATTCTTCTTGCTCCCAGCCAGAATTTGGCACATAATAGTATCCAATTAATGGTTGTTGAATTAAATAGAATAGACCAGAGACCTTTTCTTCAGGACCTCAATTCCCTTTCCTCAGGAACTGTCTAATCGTTAGCTCCCCTTCCTGCTACATCTAATTTCAGTCCCTCACCTTGAAGCCATTGACCCTTTCCTCTTACTCTGTCTTTTTAAGCAACTAGAGCTTAATAATTGTCAAGTCATGCCTCCAACTTCTTTTTATCTTTTCCTCAAAGGCCTTATTTTTCAACCATTTAATCATATTTGTTGCTCTCCCCTGGATCTCCTCCAAATTCATCATGTTCCTTTTCAGATGCAGAACTAAGAAGTAGATTCAATAGGAGTTGAACCAAGGTCAAATACAATAGGAGAACTGCTTGTGCTTTTATATTAATTCCACTGTCACATTGACTTTTATAATATTTCCTACTCAAGTTCAGTTATCATCTAGTTTGACCTCGAGACCTTGGAACGAGATTTGAGTCCTGTCTTTGACATTAGTTGTATGACCTTGGGCAAGTCACTTTATCTTTTTGAGAGATTGCTTTTCTCATCTGTAAAATGGGAGGTAATACTTGCACTGTCATTTTCACAGAATTGTTTTAAGGATCAAATGAAATCATCGAGGCCACTAGTTGGTGTAGTGGATAGAATGATGGACCTTACTCTAAACTAATTTATATATTAAGTGCAATTCCAATTAAATTACCAAAGAGTTACTTAACTGAGTTAGGAAAAAATATAACAAAATTCATTTGGAAGAACAAATGGTCAAGAATATCAAAGGAACTAATTTTTAAATATGTAAAGGAAGATTTTCGCAGCATCAGATCTTAAATTATATTATAAGTTGGTAGATATCAAAAGTATCTGGTACTGGCTAAGAAACAGAAAGGTAGATCAGTGGAACAGAGTAGATGTACAAATTACAACAGCAAATGACTTTAGTAACCTTGTGTTTGACAAGTATAAAAACTTAAATTTTTGGTATAAAAATTCCTTATGTGGTAAAAAAAATTGTTGGGTAAGTTGAAAAGCAGTCTGTCAGAAACTGAGCATAGACCAATATCTTACACCATTTCTCAAGATGAGACCCTGGGCAAGTCACTTAATTGCCTCAAGTTTCTCATCTGTAAAGTAAGGATAAAAAAAATAGTACCTACCTCCAGGGTTGTTGTAATGGGGATAAAATGAGATAATATTTGTAAAGCACTATGGAAACTTTGAAATTGATATGTTAGCTATTATTATGTCTACAAAGCATTTTGTAAGTCTTAAAGTGATACATAAACTATTACTATTCTCCTAGACTCATACCTTGCCAATTATTGTTCATTGTTTGTTTCTACAGTTTCTATTTCCTTCAAATTTGACCATTTTGTTGGCCTCCATTCTGTTTTTTATCTTCTTCCCAAAATATCAATTGAATTTTGAATTTGACTCCTATATAAGGTGTCCCAAAAGCCTTAGTGCAGCCGTAAGCTATTATACAGCTTCCAATACTATTGAAAGAAGAACTAAATAAATATGTTCCAGTGCATTTCAAGAAAGGACTTTTTTTTGGATGGGGGGCAGGGGTGAAGAGGAATGTCTGTTTGTCTCTATTACAGATGTAATCCTGATGGGTATGAGATCTGAACTCCTAAAAGGAAAAGACTGTGTCTTTGGGATCTGAACCCCAAAAAGGAAAAGCCCCTGGACTTTCCCATGTGACTCAGGTCCCTGGCTTTCTCCTGAGACACCCACTCATCCCAGTAATTCTTTCAACTGGCCTTTCACTGCGGCCCCATACCCAAAATTCCAATTCTCTGTTACCTCTAATCTAACCCAGCCCTTCATTTACTTCTGGAAAGCCCTGGATCTCTTCTCACTCTATTCCTTCCCTGTTCTCTCCCAGTCATCCCAAAGCTATTGGTCACTGCTTGATAACATCCAGATCTTCCGACAGTCTTTTTGTAGATAAGGTCCATCTTGCCCCCCATTAAATCACTCAGTTTCAATCCTATCCACTTGTTGATATAAGGGTCACAAATGTTCAAATTCTTAACATCTGGTCAATGTCGTAGATTCTTAAAATCTCACCCACCCCAACTGGTATTCTAATAAACCTTGTCTCAGACTGAAGGAAGACTTGGGTCTAATTCATATGAGGCAGGACCCCCTGCCATTGCTTGCCTTTGAATTTCAGAATTCCTAACACACCTTGACCTCAACAGTCCCAAAGCACATTTAAACTTACTTGAAACGTAATTTAGAAAAGAAAAGTAATAAAACATTTATGTAGTACCCAAAATTTTACAGAGCATCCTCCTCAAAATAACCTGGCCATTTTGCAATTCTTATTCTTATCCTCATCTTAAAGATGAAATAACTGCATTTCAGAGAAGTTATATGATTTACCCAAAGTCACACAGTCAATAAGTTATAAATCTGGGAACTGGAAGAAGGGTGACCCCAATGTACTTTTCATAAAACCATACTTTTGCCTAAGTACTAAGCACCATAAGGTGATGAACTTCAGGATGTGTAATTAATAATTAGACTATCAGCTCCATGAGAACAGAGAACGCATCTTCATCTTTATATCATCCACAATACCTAGCATGATACCTTGTATTAAATAGGGAACAAAAAATATTTATTGAATGAATGAGCTACAGTGTTCAGACCATGTGGAGCTGTGAGCTGATCCAACCATTCTGGAGAGCAATTTGGAACTATGCCCAAAGGGCTACAAAAATGTGCATACCCTTTGACCCAGAAATAATGCTTCTAGGGCTACATCCCAAAGAGAAGTGGGAAAGGGTCCCACACATACAAAAATATTTATAGCAGCTCTTTTTGTGGTGGCCCAGAACTGGAAATTGTAGGGATTCCCATCAATTGGGGAATGACTGAACAAGTTGTGGTATATGAATGTAATGGAATACTATTGTGCTGTAAGAAAATGATGGACAGGAAGACTTCAGAGAAGCCTGGAACTTATATGAACCAATGCTGAGTGAGTGACAAGAGTAGAACCAGGAGAACTTTGTACATAGCAACAGCCACAGTGTGTAAGGAATTTTTCTGGTAGACTAAGTCCTTCACAGCAATGCAAGGAATAAAGGAATAAAATATTCCCAATGGACTTTTGAGGCAAAACATCTTCCACATCCAGAGAAAGAACTGTGGAATTGGATCGCAGAATGAAGCAGACTATTTTCTCTTGTATTATGTTTTGTTTTGTTTTGTTTTGTTTTATGGTTTCTCCCATTCATTTTAATTCCTCTATTCAACATGACTAAGGTGAAAAAGTGTTTAATAAGAATGTATGTGTAGAACCTACATAAGATTGCAGGCCATCACGGGGAGGGAGTGGGGAGAGAGGGGAGAAGGAGGGGAAGAGAGCAGGAAATGTCTAAAATATATGGAAGTGATTGTAGAAAACTGAAAACATAAAATAATTTTTTAAAAAAAGGTAAAAAAATGTTTACAACCTTTCCCTTCTTTATTCCCTCAGCCATAGGTGGGCTACCTTCCTTATAAAAATTGTCCTCCAAAACTCTTAATGTGCCTTTGGGTTATGACAGCTTAAAGCAGCACTAAGACTTTTGGGACACACCTGTATGTGAGTACACACAGTTTTTCACAGAACTCCATCTCTGAGACCCCTAATCTAGCCCAGGGCTTTAGAAAAGATGGGGACTTGGAGGAAAGAAGGGAGAGCATAAGAAAGTCAGGCATGATAAAGTGAAAAACATCCAAACCTCAGGAGGATTGGTTTAAATGTTAGTGTTCAGAGACTACCTGCTCATTTTATAAAACACAGAGAGAAGGGAGATGTTTTTGATATTCTTAAAAGCCACAAGTCAAGGAATGCAAATGTGCCCTCTTTAACAAAACCAAATTAAAAAAAACGGTTGGGAATTCTTTGCATATTCAAGTAGAACCAGTTTTCCCCCAATCTTTTTTAAGGGCATATTTGTTCTCTAGAAATCACATATCCTTAAGCCCAGGAGCACACATAGATCATTTTTAGCAGCAGCAATAGCAGCATATTACTTTAGTATTGCTGTGTTCTTCCAAAGAAGAAAATGCAAAATCCATCACACCAAGGACAGCTTCTACTAAACTGGGAACTGGGAGTTTAGAATGGGAAGGAATCCCAAGGAGTCTTTCTTTGACTTCCTAAAATCAGGAACTATAATAAGCTTGGATGTGTACTTAGTTACCTCAAAGAGATCAGGACCAGTGATTACAAAGTAGTAATATCCCTTTGTTAACCAAAAGAAAGGTCCCTTAGTTTATCCGGGGACCAGATCTAGAGAGATGACCTTCTGGTTTACCTGGACCCTGAAAGACTTAGATTTGCAAGAGGATATTTTTCTGATGGGAGCCTCCAGAATTTACATGTGCTATTGTTTCATTTGGTAAGCTTTGTAAAATCCTAGACTTAAACTATGTATTTTTGTTCTACTTTTCTGGAGAATTTTGTCTTTTATTTCGCAATTACAAGAAAATATAATGTGAAAGATGTTTGGGTAGAGAGGAAATTCCCAATTTGCAGAATGAACAGTGTTGGTCTGAACCTCTGCAGAAATGCTTGTGTATTAATAAGAAGACTTGCCCAGGGCTGTCCACATAGGCAATATACAGCAGTGCCAGCATTCAAACCTGGGTTCTCTGATTCCTAATACAACACTCATTCTACTCTACCATCGGCATTGAAACAAACAAAAGGTAGCATCTCCATCCACTCGGCAGTGTGGGGCCTCTGCCTATGGCTAGTGGACCTTTCCTGATATATAGTGGTAACCCTCTACATCCCACTTGATTTGCTCTTTGAGGTATTTCCTGTTATTACCATTGAGGAAAGGTCCTCCTTAGTCATAGGCCCCTGGCTATGTTCTCTGAGCATCCTACTTCAACTTCTTCATTTGACAAATGAGGAAAATGAAGCACAGGTTGATTAAGAGTCTTGCCCTAGGTCACCTAGGTAGCAAGTCACCTAGGTAGCAAACGAAACTGGTGGGATTTGAACCCAGAGTTAAAGAAAGATATGTAAATAGAGCTAGTTCTCTCTCTATTAGTTCAAATAAGTGATCAAATTCATTTTGCAGAGTTGCATTGGGCTGGATATTAATGACTACATTCTACATAATTATTACTTTGAATAATGCCAAGTCAAGTATATGTGAATGCTTTGTGGGATTCATTAGTTTGTGGAGGAAATGGATAAAATTTGTGTGCTATGAGTTTAAGGAGAAACATCTACTCAAGAATAGTTACCCGAGAGACCAAAGGGAAACATGGTGACCCCAACCCTTTCCTTACTCATATTTTCCTCCATGCCTCTTTTTAGCTTTTGTAACTGGTTCTAGGTAATGATTCCTGCCTAAAGCCTCTTGTCTTCCCCATGGTTTGGTGGGGGAAAGCCTTGTTTTGGGGAGTTACATTATCTAAACTCAAATCCCCAAACTGCTGTTTTCTACTTGTGTGACTGGGTAAATCATGTTACCTCCTTGGGCCTTGTTTTCCTCCTCTGTAAAGTAAAGAATTGACCTTTAAGCTCTAAAATGAGGGGTTTGGGTTAGACCATGTTTAAAGTCCCTCCTAGTTCTAATATTTTGTAGATTCTTCAGTGAGATCTTCAACAAAACAAAACTCTTTCCCCAATGTGGTTTTTCTTTTGGCCCTAGGGGATTTTTGAAAGTATTGCTTCACACTCCATCTAGTGGTGTCTTTTTCCCATTCTTGGGTTCTAGTTGAATATCAGGCCCCAGCATGTTAGGGTGTTGTTGGCGGTGTTACTATTAACAAAAATATCAGAGTAAATATGGACATCCCCCCAATTTTAAATGAATAGATTGTCCACCTATTGCTGGTGCCAGGGAAGGGCACAGTCTGGTCTAGATTACCTCTTGCCCATTTATGCCTGTTTTCCTTTATTTAACTCAACATTTGCATTTTCTTTTCTGCTTGTCAGCATGAAAAACTGTAATGTAGTGATGCCTTAAAGGTCAGCATGATACCTTCACAAAGACTGATGAGGCTATTTTCTCAGAAGATGAATCTGTTGTGCTACATTTGATAGTGAACTTTGAGAGCACATTTTCCTACCCCCCTCATTATCTGGAATAGCTCTGCTGTTTTGTCACCCATGACCAGCTCCCTCCATTTTTTTCCCTGTATTTTTACCTTAAGCTTTTTCTGTACCATGTTGATAATTTCTAATTATCAATATGTGTGCCTGGGTGCTGCTCGGAGTCTTGTTTCTGATCAGAATTTGAGAAGCTTTAAGGGAGGCACTTGTGATACACCTGTAGCAGAGGAGGAAAGAAAGAAAGGAAAGAAGGAAGGAAGGAAGAAAGAAAGAAAGAAGAAAAGGAAGGAAGGAAGAAAGGAAGGGAGGAAGGAAGAGAAAGGAAAGAAGGAGGAAAAAGAGAGAAAAAAGGAAAGAAGGAAGGAAAGAGAGAGGAAGGGAGGGAGGAAGGAGGGAAGGAAGAAAAGAATGAAGAAGGGAGAGAGAAAGAGAAGGGAAGGAAGAAACAGAAAGAGGGAGAGAAAGTCAGGGAGGGAGGAAGGAAGGAAGAAGGGAAGGAAGAAAGAGAAGGAAAATGAGAGAGAAAACAAGAAAGGAAGAGAAGGAAAGGAAGAAAACAATGTATTTTAAATGATATTGGGAAATAATAAAAGAACCAATTCCACCAATCTTTTAAGTCCATGAAACTGTTCCAGAATCCATTCAGCAACACAGTTAAATGGATAGAGTGCTGAATGTAGGAGCAGATAGGGAGCTTCAAACTGGGTCTCTGACACCATAGCTGTGTGATCATTGGAGCTCTCAGAGCTTCAACTCCCTCATCCCTAAAATGAAGAGTTGGATTAAAGAACTGCTAAGAGCTCTTCTGGGTCTAAATCCATGATCTCCATCATCTACCTCAGCTTGAAAACAAGCAACAACAAAACCTACAACAACAGCCAGTATCAACAATAAATAGTAACATCAACTATTTTAATAGAATATTACAACTGAATGGGATCCAAAGGGATCCAATCCCTTGATTTTTCTGGAGAAACTGAGGACTAAAGATCTTGATAATTATTGGTGTTTATAAGTGAAATGTCCTTATGCAAAGCCTGGTCAGAACTGGCAAGTAGAGCAATTTGGTCTGTAGCTGCTCGTGGCTCACAGGGGTTTCAGATGTAGACCCCAGAAAGAGAAGGGACTTGACTTTAGGAGGGTAGGGCTCATGCAAAGGGTAACAGTAAGAAGCGGTGGCCAGAGAAATTCTAGATGATCATGCAAAAGAAGAAAGTAAAACACAGTTCTCTTGACTTTAAAACAAGCAACTGGGGTAAGTGATAGAGCTAAGTAAATAAGACACAGCTGCTGAATCCAGATACTAACCTGGAGCAGAATATGTGTGGTTTTTGGTGAGGGTCTTCCCTCCAGCCCATAGTTCAAAGTTTACAACTCCCCGCTGAAAGAAGAGTTCATCCTTGTTTGCTTATGTAATCAACCACTTCCTAGTTCTAGAGCTCCTGGAAAGAAAGAGAAATTCTACTGACCCTCTTAGTATCTGAGTCATAGGTATTTGGAAGTTTTAAATTTAAATCAAATTAAATTTATTTATTTATTTTAATTATTGTGACCCTGGGAAATAATATTTAAGATCCTGGGAACTATGACCTAAAAAGGAATAGCAAAATCCTCCTTACTATCTATGTATCTATCTGTCTATCTATCTATCTATCTATCTATCTATCTATATATATATGTGTGTGTGTGTGTGTGTGTGTGTGTATGTGTATATACACACACATATATATGAATTTACTTAATTTTAGTTAATTAATTGATTAAAATTTTTTGTTTTAATTGGTATCCTATTTAAACCACAGTTAATCGTTAGATTGTATATACTAGTATATATAGAGAATTGTATAGACTAGTGTATATATAGAATTATAGTTTTATATATATACAATTATATAAGGGAAGAGAAGACTGGGAAAACCTATAAGGGAAACATTTAAAATATTTATCATCACCCACAGACTGAGGGCTCATTAAAAAAAAGATAATTTGTTAATTAATTTTACTTATAAATAAAAATTATAAATATAGGTTATTTATTATTTTAATAACTTCCCGGAGTGGTGAGAATATTTTCATCATCCCTAAGATTAAAGAGAGTCCCTAATCAATGAAAGTAGTTGGCTAAATGAGTAAAGCATCTTCCAGTGGTCATGGCTAAGGGAAACCATCTTCCAAGAAGGGAGGGGAAAAAAGGAATTGGCTAGAAAGAAAGTCATACTCTAAAGAAGAAGTAAGTCAGGGTAGCCCTGCTCAAACAGAAGTGGGGAAAGGGAAGTGACTGGTAGTTCCACCTACCTGATCATCAATGGACAACCATTATTACACAAAGTCAATGGTAAGTTAAACAGGATTGGGTAGACCTTGGGCAGATACTAGGTCAGAATCCACCTATAATAATACATAGGTCTTTCACTTTTCTCTCAGCTAGTATAAGAAGCTACTTGTAACTATCGTCCTCTTATACCTTAACCAGTTATAGACAATCCACTACTCTTACATGACACCAATCTCTGCATTTAGCCATGGGTATCATTTTAGTAAACAAGTAACTCAGTTTGCAAGTTGGTTGTTTAGAACTCAGAATGTGTTTTTTCCATAGAAACTATGCAATTAAAAGGGGGTAGGTTCATGAGTTAGTTTTTTTTTTAAAAGAATAGTTCATTTATAACCCAGCTGAAATACTGAATACTTGCAAAGAATATATTTGAAAATTATGTAATTACAATACAAACAAAATATAAAAATCAAACAACATAAAAAAATGATAGGTGAGTAGTCAGTATCTCTCTGGTTATACACTTCCATGGGGACAGGACATCTAGAAGCCTGAAACTGGGATCTGAGCCAAATGGAGCTCCACCATTTCCAGTTTCCTCAAAAACTCTGTGACTCCACTGACGTGTCTAATTCTCCATAAGACAGATTTTGTTTTCTTTTGTTTTTACACTGCAAACATTTACACATCACCCCCACTCCCTGAGAGTTCTCTTGTAACAAAGTAAAACAATTAATTAAAACCAATAATACAATGGCCTCATCTGAAAGTTGCCTACAATCTTCTATAGTACATCTCCATCTCTTTATTTTATTTACTATAGATTTGTTCTCTCTCTCTCACATGCGTGTGCTCACACACACACACACACACACACACACACACACCATTGGGGAAAGAAGAAAAATAAACTTCTTGTAACAAACATGCCTAGCCAAACAAAATAAATCCCCTTAATGGCTAAATATAGTCATTAAGGGAATTTGTTTTATACATACACACATACATACACGTGTGTATACATATATATACACACACATACACATGTATATATACACATACACATGTATATATACACATACATCAATAGGTATTTTTATCTGTTAAAAATGTTTTTGAAATTTAGAAACAAAATTTTAGAATTTTTTGAAAATTTAAAAATTTAAATTTAGAAAAAGCTAAAATATCCATAAATCTATGTATGAGGAAGAAAATAAATTTCTATTAATTAAAAAATAAAGAGGTGGGTATGTGCTACAGATATAGAAGATTATAGGCAACTTTTAGATCTCTCTCACACACACACACACACACACACACACTCACACACATCAGATAGACTTGGGAGACACAGGAGTGGGAGCAGGATCTTTCCAACAGGTTCACTCTTGGTCTGGGCAGACAGGAAGACAGGAAAGGAGTCATAATAAGGGGTTAAATAAGTTTATTCTATTCTATTCTTCTCAAAGGGGTTTCTGATCATGGGAGCACGAACTCTTACCACATTCCCTAATTATTCTCTCTGGGGCCAGTGAGAATAGGAGTCCCACCTCCTATAGGTCCCCGAAGTCTCGATGGGGGCCAGTCAAGCCTAAAGCACATTAACAAAGCCCCCTAAGCCTTGGTGGGGCCAGCTGAGGTAAGCATACATGCACATTCCATTTTTGCTTGCCTATTCCCCACTTAATGACCAGTACCCACTTGATTTATAGGGCAATAGATAAAAAAGTCAATTTGCCAACATTAAGCTCACAGATTAGCTTTAGCAATATCATTATGACAACATAGAACAAGCATAGTAAATATTATAGCCTGTCATCTCTATATTTCACTGTGCAGTTATAGTAGAAATTATTTACAACTATGACCCTGGGAAATAATATCTAGGATCCTGGGAACTATTATCTTAAAAGGAATAGCAAAATTCTCCTTACTATCTATGTGGATAGATACATACATACATACATAGATATACAGAGAGAGAGAATGTGTGTGTATATATACATATACAAACACACACACACACACACATGCAGTTCTGCACCCTAAGTCCATCACCTCTGGAATCTTGAATGGCCATTGAATTTATATTCCATTATATTCCATACTTTGATCATTGTTCTTAAAGCTTTTAGAGCTCTTTACTTTTACAACGTTTTCGTTATTCTCCGGTTTCTCCTCATTTCACTCTTCATCAGTTTATAAGTACTCAAAATCATTCATTTTTATTTTATTTGAACCAATAAACACAAAAATTGCTGAGAGAATTGCATAGCAGTATGAAAGAAATTAGATTTAAGTTAGCTTAGAAATTAGATTAAAATTCTTTCATATGTTAGTAGATAATTTCATGAGTTGCTGTGGCCAAGAATAAAATCAGCACCTAATGATCAACCTTTTGGTGATGACTTCTCTGAATTTAACTAGGCTGATCCTCGGAATACAGGAGGAATCCATGGGCAGGACCATACCTTTATCCTTTCCAACTTGGTCGGATCTACCAGAAACTGCTGTTCATTGGCATAGCCTTCAAAAACCCGAGGTCACAGTCACCTACATGTATGTATACATGTATATATAAATATATGTATATATGATTTTTGTAAAAGATCCTAAAATTCCTCTCTGTAAAATATAGTTACAACTCTTATTTATGTTCAGTTGATTTCCAAGGATCTCTAAGCATATTCTATATGAGATTTTGGCAGTCTTCACAATAGCACTATGAAGTGAGGAGGAACATGTATTCCCTCCATACAAAAAGAAGAAAATGAGGCAGAAATCATTAACTCAGGAGTCATAAGTTGAACTAGTGGTGGTCATAAAAATTTTTGAAAACACCTCTAATTTTCTGGACCTAAACTTCCTTCTTTCTCTTCTGTACACACCCTGTTCTACTGCCCACTAACTCCACCATGCTCCTTTTCTATAGTCTTCTATGTCTCAAACCTTCCCCTCTGAAAACTTCTAACCTCATCAATTCTTATCTCCCTCCCTGTGATTTCAGAGGTCACAATCAATCAACAAGTGTTTATTTTATTTCTAACGATTTACTTAGGTTTACTAGGTACCAGGAACTATGCTTGGTACTAGAGATAAAAAAACAAATATGAAATAGTCTCTGCCCTCCAGTTGCTTATAGTCCATCAGGGAGACAACATACACGTATTAAGTATATACAAGGTATATATAAATAAGACGTCATTTTGGTGGGGAAGATATTGCAGATAAAGAGATTCAGGAAAGGCTTCATGTAAAAGGCAGCACTTGAACTGAATTTTGAAGAAAATGGGATGAGCTCCAGGCGTGGAGTCAGAAAGACTTACCTTCCTGAATTCAGTCAACCTCAGATACTTACTAGCTGTATGACCTTGGGAAAGTCACTTAACCCTGTTTGCTTCAGCTCCTCATCTGTAAAATGAACTGGAGAAGGAAATTGTAAACCACTCTAGTATCTTTGCCAAGAAAACCTCAAATGGGGTCACAGAGAGTTGGACACAATTGAAAAATGACTAAACAGCAGCAAAAACAAAGAGGTGAAGTTGAGGAGGCAAGCCTTCCAGTCATGATGGACAATGAATACAAAGGCACAAGAACCAATCCAATATGACTGCCAGAGATGACACTCGTATTCCCCTCCCAATGTGTGTTCGTCCTTCATTGCTGAAGAAGACCATGCCATCACGGAAATGATGACATGACTTGCATTTGACTTTGTTTTGAGTGAGGGAGGGCTGTGCAAGTCACCAACCTCACTTCTCCTCCAGAGCCATCTGAATCCAGCAACCAGATATTCATCAGGAGATGACCCAGGATGAGGCAAGTGGGGTTAAGTGACTTGCCCAAGGTCACACAGCTGGTGAGTGTCAACTGTCTGAGGTGAGATTTGAGCTCGGCTCTTCCTGACTCCTGCACTGGTGCTCTATCCACTGCACTAACTACCTAGCTGCCCTTCCCCTCCCACTACTCACTGGCTCTCATCCTTGTAGCAGAGCAGCTCTGTTGTGTGGAACAGAACCCAGGCAAATTGTCTTACACAGAATCCAGAAGATTGATGAGAGACTGGTCTAACACTGGGTTAACAGAAGAAGATGCTTCTTTCAGGATCATGAATTCCTTTAATCCTTCTTCGGCATTCTAAAGATCCTGTCACTGGAGGGTCAGGTGTCTCCTTCTCCGGAAATCTGGCTGGTGGATTAGAAGAGGATAGCTTTAGAACTGAAAGGAACTTCGAAAAAGAACCTCTTCATTCTACAGATAAGGATGGTGATGTAGACATTCTTGACTCTCTAGCATTTGGGGTTAGGATGGATCCATTCCTGTTCACTCCTTGCCCCTACACCATGCCCAGTGAAGCTCCCAGTTTCATCTGGCAACTGAATGAGAACCTTCTTGGTGATCAGGTAACAATAAGACTGTACCTGTCAATTGTACTTAGGAGTTTGGGTGAGTCACTAGCATAATTGTCCCTACTTATTTGATGCATTTAACATTATGGCCTTCTCTCTGTTTTGCACACATGATATTCTTTCTTCTGTCTCTGTGTCTTTCTTCTATGCCTAACTTATTCTCTTTACTCACCTCTATCCCTTAGAATTCCTTTCTTTTTTCAGGGCTCAGCTAAAACATCATTTTCTAATTCCCCCAACTACTAGTGCTCTTCTCACATTACCTTGTATTAAATTTATATTTATTTTCTTTATCTTTATCATGTATTCTTTGATGTATGTACATATCTTCTCCATTATAAAGTAAGCTCCTTGAAAATAGGGATTGTTTCATTTTTTATTGCTTAGCACAGTATCTGGCACTCAGTAGGTATTTAATAAATGTTTGTGGGTTGGTGATAGATAGAAGATAGATAGATAGAAGAAAGATTTCCTAATTTCTGATGATTTAGAGTAGGTCTAAGGAAGTGGTATCAAACTCAAATAGAAATGGAAGCCACTAAGGAATACATAAAGATCTCTGCAGATTGCACATTACCTTAGAAAACCATATATTAACATTATCTATGTTCTATTTTAAAATTTTTATTTTGTTAAATATTTCCCAATATTTTATTTAAATATTTCCCACTTTAATCTGGTTTGGGGCTGGGCCATATGTTTAGTGGGTCACATGCTTAGACTCCAGGTCTAAACAACTTTAAAATCTAACATTAAAATTCTATTTATGCTACTTATTATAGATGAGCTGATGATATCCCCCCCATAGACAAATCTGTCAGCCTCCAGAAATTGGACCTAACCATAAACCCTTATAAAATATCCTTTTCCAAATATTTAACTCAGTTACATCTGCATGTTCACAGATTTCAGATGTGCACATGCCCCACTGTTTCTGACATATGAAATAACTTATTTAGTGAACAGAGGTCCTTGCCTTAGGGCCAGGGATATTGGAAATGGACAATTTTAGCATGACATGGCTACAGATCAAACCAGATTTTGTTGCAAATTGCCTTTCTGGGGACATAACCATTATAGTTTTCAATTCTCAATGGTCACAAGTGGGGTTCAAGGTCAATCATGTAGGTAGTCATAATCAACAAATACGACAGAAAATTATTCATTCAAGCTTAGTCATTCTCCTTTAACTGACATTCTATGCTTCAATTCCTGGGATAAGTAGGAATAGGAAAAAAATGCAAATATGTATATTGTAATCATGTAAAATGCAGAATCCAGGTAAATGAGCCTAATTCTTCTCCTTCAAAAGCATATTGTCTAAGTACATGCATACTGCCTTCATCAAATTAATGAACTCTGCAGTGTTAGATGAAGGGGCAGAAAAATAAACTTTGATTAGGAAAAAAGAAAGGGTGGGGAAGGTTACTTTATCATCTTCAATTAATTATGAAGGTCTGTAGCTGGTATCTAGCATAAGTTCTATTAATGATTTTTGATGAGGCTATTTCTTAGTGAAACTGAAATTCCTGTCCACATATTATTTCAAGTAGAACATTCTCAGTTCATATGAATGGTCTGGTATGAGGAAATGAAAGATCAGATAAAAATGAAAATTATTGAGGTAGGGTTGCCATGTACTCTGAATGAATGAACTCTGATCTCCTTAACTAATTATTTCATGCTTTTCCATCATTAAGTCCCTCCATAAAATAAACTGAATAGACCATAAATGAGCTTCCTAAGAAAAAGCATCATGACCTGAGGATTTACAAGTGAATTCTATCAAACATTTAAAGATCAACGAATTCCAATATTAAATAAATTATTTGGTATAATAGGCAAAGAATTTGTTTCCTTTTATGAAACAAATACAGTGCTGATACCTAAACCAGAAAGAGCAAAAACAGAGAAAGAAAATTATAGACCAATTTCACTAAAGAATATAGATGCAAAAATCCTACAAAGATTATACATTGTGACCAAGTGGAATGTATACCAGGAACTCAGGGATGGTTTAATATAAGGAAAACTATCAACATAATTGATTATATAAATAACAAAAATAATATTATTATATCAATAGATGCATAAAAATCTTCTGGCAAATTATAACACTCATTCCTATTAAAACTACGTGAAAGCATAAGTATGGATGGATTTTCCTTTAAAATGCTAAGAAGCATCTACCTCAAACGATCAGAAAGCATCGTTTGTAACAGGGAGAAGCTAGAAACCTTCACAATAAGATGAGGAGTGAAACAAGGATGTCCAGTATCACCAATATTATTCAATATTGTATTAGAAATACTAGCAATAACAATAAGGGAAGGAAAAGAAATTGAAGGAATTAGAATGAGCAATGATGTAATAAAAATCCATCTTTTGCAGATGATATGATGGTATACTTGGAAGATCTTAGAGACTCAACTAAAAAAGATATTTGAAACAATTAATAATTTTAGTAAAGTAGCAGGATATAAAATAGATTCACATAACTCATCAGCATTTCTATATATCTTCAAGAAAGCCCTGTAAGAGGAGGTAGTAATAAAATAACCATAGACAAACAATAAAATAACCATAGACAGCATAAAATACCTAGTATAAAGTAACTGGTGGGACAAACTCAGGAACTATGTGAAGATACCATAAAACATTTTGTACAACAAAAGATGTAAATAATTGGAGAAATATTCATTGTTTATGTGCAGGGAGAGCCAATACAACAAAAATGACAATTCTACCTAAACTGATATACTTATTCAATACCATTCCAATTAAATTACCAAAAAAAAATTATTTTATTGAGCTAGAAAAAACAATAACAATCCATTTGGAAGAACAGAAGGTCAAGGATATTAAAGGAATTAAAGGAAAAAAATGTAAAGGAAGGAGACCTGGCAATGCCATATCTTAAGCTGTGTTATAAAGTGGTAATTATCCCGACTCTCTTGTATTGGCTAAGAAATAGAAAGGTGGATCTGTGGATCCAAACAGACATACAATTTACAGTAGCAAATGACTACACCAACCTTGTGTTTGACAAATGTAAAGATTTAAGCTTTTGGAATAAGAATTCATTATTTGATTGAAATTGTTGGGAAAACTAGAAAGCAATCTGGCAAAAACCAGGTATAGACCAATACCTTACATTATTTTCCAAGATAAGGTCGAAATGGATACATGACATATATAAAGGGATATATCATAAGTAAATTAGAAGACCATGGAACATATTACCTTTCAGACTTATACATAGGAGAAGAATTTATGAATAAACAAGAGATAGAAAGCATTGTGAGACGTAAAATAGATAATTTTGATACATTAAACGTAATAATTTTTGTACAAATAAAACCATTTTAGCCAAGATTTGAAGGAAAATAGAAAATTGGAGGGGGAAATTAATAAAAAGTTTTTTGGATATAGGTTTATATTTCAAATATACAGAGAACTATGTCAAATTTATAAGAATATGAGTTATTTCCCAATTGATAAATGGTCAAAATATATGAACAGGCAGTTTTTAGATGAATAAGTAAAAGCTATAACTATATGGGGAAATGCTCTAAGTCATTATTGACAAGAGAAATGCAAATTGAAACAACTTTGAGATACCATCTCATACCTATCAAATCGACTAAGATGACATATTGGAGGAGATGTGGAAAAATCAGGACTCTAATATACTGTTGGCGGAAATGTGAACTGATCCAATCATTGTGGAGAGCAATGTGGAATTATACCAAAAGAGTTATAAAACTATGTATACCCTTTGATCTAACAACACCACTAAGATCTGTTTCCCAAGGTGATCAAGGAAAAAGGAAAATTACCTATATGTTCTAGAATATTTATAGTAACTTTCTTTGTGATGACAAAGAATTGTAAATTGAGGGGATGCCCATCAATTGGGGGATGGCTAAACAAGTTGTGGTGTATGATTGTGATAGAGTACTAGTGTGCTGTAAGAAATAATGAGTAGGTTGATTTTAGGAAAACATGGAAAGACATGCATGAAATAATAAATAGCAAAATGAGCAGAAGCAGGAGAAAGTTGGATAAAATAATAGCAATATTGTTCAAAGACTTTGAACAACTAAGTTATTCTGAATGTTATAAATATTCAAATCAACTACAAAGGACATATGAAGGAAGATGTTATCCACTTAAAGAGAAAGAGTTGATAACTTGAATTATGCATAGTGTGATTTTAGACATTTAGGTATAAATTTACATATATTTTACATCTGTATTCAAATATATATTTATACACATGTATGTTTAACACAGGTATAGTTATGTATAGCTATACCTATCTGTGTTAAAGGGTGGTCTTCTCTAGTGCACGGTGGAGAGAATGGAGGGAAACAGTTCAGAACTTAAAATGTAACAAAAAATTAATTTAATTTTAATAAATAAAGTACATTCCTGCTGATAAAAAAAAATCTTGAGAATACCAATCTGATCTTACACAGAGTTGGGGGTCCTCTGAGAAAAGAATGTTTTCAAGATTTTTAATATCTAAAAAATATCTATACTCTTGTCCTAAGTTACCCTCATCCTGGGCAATGAAAGGTGAGCTTTGAGTCTTCTGTCATTGCATGCCGTGCTGGCATTACCCTTGACAAATGTTAATCTGTCCTTGTGTCCTCTTGGTCAAATAGTTCACTTTAAATCAAATGGAATGGTCAAATGTATGCTTGCCCCTTTGGCAACTGAATAGAAAACAATGGCTTCATTCCTAAGGCTATAAAATAGCTGTGACTTGCATGTTGAGTGCCCTAACTTTTCTACTGAGTTTCTCTTGTGAAGCCTTTAATTAGACCATCTCTAAGACTATGTTTTAATGTGTATTATCTTGCTGGTGACTCTATATTTATCAATAATAAGCATATATGCCTTACATTGGAGACTTACATGTTATAAAAGACTCAAGGATGCTTTGGGGACTCTGCCTCACTTTTCTGAATTTCTCATCTTTACCAAACATTTGTTAGACATTTATCATGTACTAGGTTCTGTCTGGATTCTAGAGCTTCAAAGACAAGATGAAGAGTCCTAGCTCTTAAAAGCCTCATGTTCTACTGACCACCAAACAGATTGACAAGCAGGAAGTGGAAACCATGGATGTCTGAAAAAAACTGCATGAAACATTTGAAACACTTGTCAACCTGAGAATTTGACAATTACAATTACTTCTCATATTTATTATTATTCAGTCGTTGGTCATGACCAACCCTTTGTGATGGGGTTTTCTTGGCAAAGACACTAGAGTGGTTTGCCATTTCCTTCTCCAGTGGATCCATTTTGTCAGGGAATCAGAGGTTAAGTGACTTGTCCAGGGTCACCTAGGAAGTGTCTGGTGCTATTTGAGCTCAGGTCTTCCTGATTCCAGGTCCAGTACTCCAACCACTGAGTCACCAGCTGCCTCCATAGAATATTTCTCATAGAATATATTCAATTTCTCAACGAGTCTCAATGATCTCAAAGATCAATAAGATAGTACTATCACGTGCCTAACTGCCATGGTTACAGACTGCTCAAGAAGTCCCAGCAGAAATATTCTATCAAGAAAGCAACATCTTTGAGCAAATACCATTGATTTATTCCTCCTTCCCTCCCTTTCTCCCATCTTTCCTTCCTTTCTTTTTCTTCCTTCTTTCCTGCCTTCCCTCCTTCCTTCCTTTCTTCCCTCCCCCCATCTTTTTCCCTCCTGTTTTCTCTTATTCAAACAACACAAATTTATTTTCTCTTATATATGAGCTAGTTGCTATGTAACAAAAGTACCAACAGATGGCTCTCAAGCCTTGCTAGTTACTGCTTCCACCAACCAAGCCATTTCAATCCATAAGGATATTAAAGGTAGATTCATAAGACTTTGCATTTGGAGGGGGTTTTAGGGATCATATACTCCTGGCTGTATAATGTCTCCTAGATAATCGAAACCAATCCTGCACTCATCAGCATGCCATTCATAATATTACAGAAGAAAATTTTATTAAAAGAAGCAAGAAAATCAAATATAGACCCTTGAAATATGATGCAAAGGCAAATGTTCTTGGGCTAATTATTTCACTTAGAGGATGTAGATCTAAAAACAGTCATACAGTTCAGGAAGAGGAAAGAAAAAAGAATACGCATTTATATAGCACCTTCTATAGGTCAGGCACCATACTGAGTATTTTTATAAACATTATCTCATTGGAGAATCACATCTCCAAGAAGTTGATACTATTACTGTCCTTAGTTTACATTGAGGAAACTTGCTCAGGGTCACACAGGGTCTCAGCTCAGGCTTGATGTTGGAACAAAATGAGGCACTCGCAAGTTATTGAACAAAAGGGGGTTTAGGATGCCTCCCCACAGCAAGGTTAGGCAACAAGGATACAGTTGTACTTAAGCTTCTCTGGATCCTTCAGGTCCCCCTTATCACCATAGGGAGACATGACAGGTCATGGTAACTCTTGTAGTTTTCAGAAACCCACAGAAAGATGTATCACAGAAATAGGGGCCAATTAAGTCTGGGATGTCTCCTTTCTAGGGAAAACTAATATCTGTTCCAGGAAGGAAGAAGAAAGAGTGTGGTCTAATCCCACATAGGGAAATGCTGGTATTTAATCCTATCATGCATATGATGACTTGTAATGGCTGATAAAATGGCTTAATGTTTTGAGGAAGAAATTCAGAGGGATTGAGGACTCTTGAATATTAATTTGAATAAATTAAATCCAAACCTAGCCTTAAAAGTTTAGGTGTATTTAGTGGCTATTATGTAAAGTGTCTTTCAAGTATAAAGTATTAGGAGACTAGGAAAATGCAGTATCTATGGTAGTTTTGACATTGCATTATAGAAGGGACATTTGAAAAGAAAGTCACCATGCTTTATGGGGAAAAAAATCCAATAACTTAGAATCAAGAGAGGTGAGGGCATCATGAATATTTGCAGCTAAGTACTAAGCTAAAGACTTCAAAATGTGGGACACACAATGGTAGATCCCAAGATGGCTCTAGATCTTAAAACCTCCACTGCCCGTGAATTATCCTATAAATGAGCATTCTTGGTTACAAAGAGGTATATCATTATCCTAAATGTGAGTTTTCCTATGACAGGCCACACCTCCTACCCCCACAAGTCCAATCTACATTTCCCAGATGAAGTGAGAAGAGAAATGGAATTCTTATCTCAATCCCTCTCCCTTCCTGTTCTTTAGCTCTCCACAGTTTGACAGCATATCAGGGGTGGGGAAGCTGTGGTCAAGGCCACATGTGACCCTCTAGTTCCTCAAGTATGGCCCTATTCAGTCAAAGAGTGGTGCTTGAGGACCTAAAGGTCCACATATGGTCTCAAGGCTGCAGATTCCCCACCTCTGGTAAGCAATTTCTCAACCAAGGCTAGATGAAATCGCTGGTATTTTCTAAACATTGAGTAGTAGTTCCCCGGTGCAAGAACTTCACCAGCTTAAGTTATAATCAAATGAAAATAGTAGCTAATTTTTAGTACCCTGGCAACAAACAAACCTGGAGAGCAAACCTTCTGAAATTTTAGCATAATCTCTAGAATACATCCCTGGAAAGGATATTCTAGTCCCAGCCAGACATATTGCCTTTAGGAATCCCTGCCAGATGAAAGGTAGTAAAAATTACAGCCTTTACATAACATATCTAACTTTGAAGCACTAGCAAATAATGAGACAATACCAGTTGCCATCACCAGTGGTAGAGATTCCAAGCACCTGGAATTAGCGGCAGGGAGGTGCTGGCTCAGTTGTACAGATTTTCATGATTTGGTTTACTGTATCTAGATCACTATTTCAATCCAAGATTCATTTGGCTTGCCTCCAGAGCGCATAATCAGGAATAAGGAGTAGAAACCAAAAAGAGTTGAAACTGAAAACACTGAAAAAAAAATTGTAGATTGGAGTTAAGGAGAAAACTCCCATAATTAGGGCTGTCCAAAAGTGGAAGGGACCATCTGGAAGGAGGTGGCTCTTCTCTTCTAGAGTTCTTCAGGCAGAGAAGACCATGTCAGGTTTGTGGTAGCAGGTAGCTCGGTGGTACAATTGTTCGGTGGACCTGGAGTCAGGAAGACCTTATAACTAGGTCCTAGTTCAAATCCGTTTTCACACACATCCCTTAATCTCTGCCTCACCTTGTTAGGAAAGATTCCAGGACAGAAGAAGGAAAGGTATGCCCAAGCCACGTTGTAGGGAAGCGCTGATAGACATTAGTCTTATCATGCATGTGATGCCTCGTAATTGCCGAGAAAATCTCAGACTTGTGAGGAAGGAATTCAGAGGGATTGAGGACTCTTGAGCATTAATTTGAGTAAATTAGATTCCTCATCTGTAAAACAGAGATAAAAACTGCACCTACTTCCCAGCATTGCTGTGAGAATGAAATGAGGTGGTGTGAGTAAAATACTCTGTAAGCCTTAAAGCACTATATAAATGCTAGCTAGCATTATCAGTGGTGCTGTGGCTATTTTTATTCTAAGGGTTGGACTGTGCGGAAGGCCTCTGAGGAAACGTGGAATTCAGGCATGCGGGGATCCTCAGGTTTCTTCAGTTTCTCCCATCTTTTGGCAAGTCTCTGCAACCTAGAAAATAAGTCGTAGAAGCAGCAGCAGTAGTAGTAGTAGCAATAGCAGTAGTAGTAGTAGTAGTAGCAGTAGTGGTAGTTGTAGTAGTGGTAGTAGTAGCAGTAGTAGTAGTAGTAGTAGTAGTAGTAGCAGTAGCAATAAGAGGGGTAGAAGAAGTAATGGTAGTAGATGGAGGGGGTGGAGGAGGAGTAAAAGGAGTAGAAGGAGGAATAAGACTTTTCAGTATTCTGGACCCTAACGAGTTTTCCTTAGATATTTTGTTAGTGTGTGTGTGTTCATCCTTCATTGCTGAAGAAGACCATGCCATCAGAGAAATGATGACATGACTTGCACTTGACTTTGTTTTGAGTGAGTGAGAGCTGTGCAGGTCACCAGCCTCACTTCTCCTCCAGAGCCATCTGAATCCAGTGACCAGATATTCCTCAGAATGATAGAGATGACCCAGGATGAGGCCATTGGGGTTAAGTGACTTGCCCAAGGTCATACAGCTAGTGAGGGTTGAGTGTCTGAGGTGGGATTTGAACTCAGGTCCTCCTGACTCCTGCACTGGTGCTCTTATCCACTGCACCACCTAGTTGCCCTGTTAGTATGGCAGATTAGTTGAGGCAAAGATGTTCTCCATGAGAAGTTCTGTATTCTATTGTTGACTCTTATGTATCTAATTTCCCTGTGTGATAAAGGAGTGAAGAAGAATGGTAATCCTCCTCACAGAGCTATTAAAGATATAATGTTATTAAAAGGAACGTGTTGTAAACAGAGTCAAACATGCAGACTTTTCAAACTTCTCTCAACAGCCTTCTACTCAGAAAACAATGAAAACTTCCTCTGTATGATCCTCATCTTGAAAGTGCCTCAGAGAGGGAGGTAACAGAGTCTTGGAAGATTAACATACATGAAGTGCCTCAGCCCCTAACATCATTCTAATGTTGTGGTATGTACAGGACATTTGAAAAGAAAGTCACGAGACTTTACTGAAATAGCATCAGAGACACTAACAATGCATGATGCCAGCAAGAAGTCAGAGGCTGTGTTTAGCCATGCCCTGGTCTGGGGACAGGAATTCCAGAGACCATGCTAGACTGTGGAAGAAGAGGCATCAGCTCACACATTTTTTTTTTTTTTGCCAGTAATCAGCCAGGAAGTAGAAGCCATAGCTACAGGGATCAGAACAAATGAATGTCATTCCTCACAAAATAAGAGAAAAATGTAGTGATTTAATTAAGATCTACATAGCAGCTAAGGTGAGATTTAAGCCAAGGTCCTCTGACTCCAAACACAGATTTTGCTTTTGTTGTTGTTATCTTAAATTTATCATTATTTATGCCATTATTTTTTAGAAATTGAGTTCCAAATTCTCTCCCTTCTTTCTGTCCCTCCCCCACCCATTGAGAAAGCAAGAAATGTGATTTCAATTGTACATGTGAAATCATGCAAAACGTATTTCTACAGTAGCCATCAAACATAGGGTTTTCCAATACGCCAAGCTGTTTTTACTAATGAATATCCGATTGACTGAAATTTATTCAATTCAATTCAGCTAATTCAGCAAGTATTTATTAAATACGCACTATGTTCAAGGCACGGTTCTACGTAGCAGAGAAAGAACATAAAAAGGTCTTTGCCTTCAAGGAGATTACATTCTATTGGGGAGATAAAACCTGTATACAGACAAATACATAAAACATTTGCAATGTCAAGAGAAATCAATAGGAGCATTCGGAGTCTTCTATTGAGCCACTTTTCACGAACTTCTGGGAGGAGACTATTCTAAATGTGATCTGACCACTTCAGAGTTCAGTGACTCCATTAGCTCTCCTGATCTGGGGATTGTATTTTTGCGAATTCCCATGTGGGACTGAATTAGCCTCTATAGCAACTGCATTACATTGTTTATGCACAACCAACTTACGGTCAACTGTATACTCTTGAATGTGTTTCACATTAATTGCTGTCGAGTCCTCTGAACCTATACTTAACTGATTAGTTTAAAGCTGAACTTGGGACTTCACAGGCACACCCCATTTTATAGCTCTTTGCTTTATTGAGTTTCGTAGGTATTGCATTTTGTACAAATTGAAAGTCTGCGGCCACCCTGCGTCTAGCGTCATTTTTCCAATAATGTGCTCACATCATGTCTCTGTCTCATATTTTGATAACTCCCACAAAATTTCAAATCCTTAAATTATGATCTATATCATGGTGATCTATGATCTTTGAGCATTGATGACACTAATTGTTTTAGGACGCCACAAACTACACCCATATAAGAAGGTGAACTTAATCGATAAATATTGTACGTATTCTGACTGTTCCACCTACTGGTTCCCTATCTCTCCCTCTCCTCAGGCCTCCCTATTCCCTGAGACCCATCAGTATTGAAATTAGGCCAATTAATAACCTTACAATGCCCTCTAAGCATTCAAGTGAAAGGAAGAGTCCATCACTGAGGCAAACTTCATTGTTGTCTTATTTTAAGAAACTGTCCCCGCCAGCCCAGTCTTTAGCAACCACTACCCTGGTCAGTCAGGAGCCATCAACGTGAAAGCAAGGCACTCAACCAGCAAAACAGTTACAGCTGGCTGAGCCTCAACCAGGTTCAGATGACGGTTAGCATTTTTTTTTCAATGAAGTATTTTTAAATTAAGGTATGTGTACATTTTTTTAGGTATAATACTATTGCACACAATAGGCTATAGTGTAGTGTAAATGTAACTTTTATATGTACTAGGAAACTTAAAAAATCATGTGACCTACTTTATTGAAATATTTGATTTATTGCACTGATCTGAAACAGAACCCACAATGTAGCTGAGGTATGCCTGTGTCTGAATGGTCATTACATTTCATCATATGCTTTCAGGCCATTATTCTAACCTGCTGAGATGATTTTGCATCTTGGTGAGATCACTCCGTATACTGACTTTGCCAGCAATGTGTCATCTGAAAATCTGATAAGCATACCTCCTGTTCTATCCGAGTTACTAATAAAATTGTTGAACAGAAGAGAGCCAAGTACAGACCCCTGTGAAATGATAATAGAGATCACCCTCCAGACTGGCATTATCAAAATTCTTTTAAAGATTCCATTAACCAGTTTATACCCCAAAGAGGCTTGGCATAGTGCTTGGAACATAGTAGGTGTTTAATAAATATTTTTTGACTAATGATAAGGAAAAAAGTCTTATACGCTAAAATATTTATAGTAGGAATTTTTTTTTAATAATGAAGAATCAGAAGCAAATGTCCATCAGCTTGGGAATGGCTAAACAAATTGTGGTACATAAATAATTAATGGAGTATTACTGTGCTGTAAAAAAAAAAATGATGAATTCAGAAAAGCATTGAAAAGATCTACATGCACAAATGCAGAGTGAATTAAGAAAAGCCAGGAAATATATCCATAATATCTACAAGGATGTAAATGGAAAGAACTACCACAAGAAAAAAGTGTTGCAAAATTATAAGGAATAAGCATGGCTCAAAAGAAAAGCTATGAAAAGACATTCTCACCCCACACTTTTGCAGAAGTGGGAGGTTCACAAGTGTTGTACATTGCACATATCTTTAGATTTTTTTCAATGTACATACTGACTTGTTGATTTTTTTTCCTTCTTTGGTTTTTGTCTTAAAATATCATTTGTCATATGAGATGGCTCTTTGAGAGGGGGAGGAGAGAAATAGGGAAATTGCACTGATGTTAAAAAATAAACGCTATCAATAAAAGTTTATTTTAAAAAAAAACTTTTTGAAATGGTTGTTCAACCTACAACTATGTTGCTAAAGTTACAAATTCTCCTAACTGTGCTATTACCCAGCTTACATTTTTCTAGCTTGACAAAAGGATCTCACGAGAGACTTGATCAAATATTTTACTGATATCATGACACATCGTTATTCCTCTTATATACTTGTCTTGTAACTCTATCAAAAAAAAAAGACATTCTAGTAGGTTAGAATGATTTATCTTTAGTGAACCACAGTGAAGACTTCCCCTCTTTTTTATGCAATCACAAAACAAACAATACTTCAAACTCCTGAAATAACACTACACCTACACAGCTCACTCTAAAGGACAACATTGGTTTTTTAGGGTAATGATGGGGATATCAAAGGCAGAAGACATGGTTTCCAACACCAACTCTGTCATGCATAGGACCTTAGACAAATCATTTAACCTCCTTGGGTCTTAGTTTCCTCATCTGCAAAATGGAAGGATTAATATAGATTATTAAATCAATCAACAAGTATTAATAAGTATTTCCTACTATACACTGGTCCCTTCTATCCCTAAGTGTATTATTTTCTAGCCTTTTTTCCTTACTAATTTCCTTCCCGATAGTACCTTGATACTCTGGGAAGGACAAAGCCACTCAGCTGAGACGGCCAGAGAAACCCTTGATCTAGCACAAGTATCCTGGTTTTCCCCCTCCCTCTAATCTTAACCCAAATTCCATCCTGCGCTCCTCTGCCTTAACTCCTATGATATAAAATATACACATATACACATGTATACATTTTATATACATTTAAAATATAAGTATAAATTTTAAAATACCATAAAACATAGATAACATTAGTATGTAATTTTCCAAGTCAATATGTGGCCTTTAGTTGTGCCCTACCTCTAACAGTTCCTGGCCATGTGACATGGGCAAATGACTTAACTTTTCTGGAGTTTAAGGCAGAATGAGAGGGTTATACTAGATGATTCATTCAGTCCCTTCCATTTCTAAATCAAAGATCCTGTGATTTTCTTGCCTAGACCATGATGTTAGCCTTTAATTGATCTCCTTGCTTCCTGCCTTTGTCCTTGCCATCAATCTTCCACTCTTGCTTGGAATAGAAGACGTTTCCCAGTAGAATGGGCAGATGAGAACAATTTGTTCCAGTGGCCATGAAGACAGCTGAAGCAAGCTGTACAGAGAGCTTAGAGCTTGGTCAGACACCAAAGAAGCCTGCATCCCAAGCCATCATCAGTCATCTTGATTTTTTCTTGCCTCTGGACTTCAATGACTCTGAAAGAGAGAGTGAGATGGATGACTTTGCATAATTCTGCCTCACTTAAATCCAATTCACTCAGAAGTCAAGATATCACCCATCCCATCCATGATGTCACTGGTCTTCTTTGAAAATGAAGGAAAAACAATGACAATGAATACCTTCCACTCACCTACTAAACCTTGCCTTGTTACTTCCATGCTCAAGAAACTTCAGTAGCTCTCAATTGCTTCTAGAATGAAATATCATCTTCAAAGGTTAGCATTTAAAAACCGTTCTCAGTCTGGCTCTAGCCTACCCTTCCACACTTATTTCCTATTGCTCCTCTGTGGTCTGTGTTTAAGCCAAATGGTCTGCTTGTGGTTCTGTAAACTTAACATTTCATCTCCTTCCCCCACAGCCTTCCCCCATGGAAGTGTAGAGGTTTCCTTCTTCATCTCTGCCTCACATAATCTGACTTCCTCCTAGGTTCAGTTCATATGCCTCCTATAGAAATCCTTTCCCTATCTCCCTAGAGTTAGGACTTTCTCCCTTTTCAGATGATCTTAAATTTACTTATCTTTGTGCATGATGCATTTCATAACTCACATACCCCCTCTGCTTAGTACAGCATGATCTTGGAGGATTTTTCTTTTTATCTTTCTACCTTTGGTACTATGCACAGTGTCCTGCAGGCAGTAGACACTGAATAAATGTTTATTTAATTGAAATGAACCATGAGCAACTAACCACCTGCCCCTTAACATTTCTGATTTCACATGATGAAAATAAGAGGGGTGCAGTGTTCTGCCGAGCAAATGAGGCATGTCTTCTCAACTTCTCCAGAATACATGCTTCCCTCTGTGGGCAGGAAGCTCTCCAGGACCACACCTTTCTGTTTTTCCTTAGTTGGTCTTCCTATCAAGTCCTAGAGCAACTGAAGGCCTGCCAGAAGTATTTTGAAATAGGACACTTGTCAGCATAGACTCTGACTTATTTTAGTCAAAGAGGATGCTATGATTTCAGTCTGAACTAGGAATGATTCACTTTCTATTTGTAACATATGTATAGTCTGTGATGGGAAGGCCACCTCACTGTTAGAGGAATACTGTTTGAGCAATCAGCCAATCAATATTTATTAGGCACCTACTATATGCCAGGCACTATGCTAAGTGCTCAAGATATAAAAAGAGGCAAAAGATAGTTCCTGTCCTCAAGGAGCTCACAATCTAGTAGAGGAGGGAGCATGCAAACAAATATATATAAGCAAGGTGTATACAGGATAAATCAGAAATAATTAACAGAGAGAAGGCACTATTGAATTAAGAGAGGTTAGGGAAGGCTTCCTGTAGAAGGTGGAACTTTAGTAGGAACTTAAAGGAAACCAGGGAAGGAGATCAGTACTCAGAGGAGAAGAGGGAGAGCATTCCAGTTATGAGAAACAGGCAGAGAAAATGCCTGGAAATGAGAGCCAGGGAAGGAGATGTCACTGGGTATAATTGTTCTGCCTAGGGACAGCTAGCTGGCCCAGTTGATGGAGCACTGGCCCTGGAGTCAGGAGGACCTGAGTTCAAATGTGTCCTCAGGCACTTACTAGCTGTATGACCCTTGGCAAGTCACTTAACCTTAATTGCCCCACTCCCTCCAAAAAAAAGTTCTGCATTTATGCTCCTTTATATCTTCTAGATATGAAGTCAAATGAAAAAAAATGAGAAGCTAGTCCAAAGACGATGACTCAGAGCACTTCATCTGGAGCAATAACCAGTATTTATATAGGGCCTACTATGTTCCAGCCACTGTTCAGCTAAGTGCTATACAAATATTATACCATATTAAGAGAACCTAGATTTGAATCAGGCTCTTCCCCATACTACCGGTATGACTTTGGGAGAGTCACTTAATTTCTCTAGGCCTCAGTTTCATCACATTAAAGTAAGGGATTGGACAAAATGACCTCTGAGGTCTCATCTAGCTCTAAATCTATCATCCTTTGACACAACCTCTAGGGCCATGATAGTGTAGTGGCTAGAGTGATGGACTTGGAGTCCGGAAGACCTGAGTTCTAAATCTAGCCTCAGACATTTAATAGCTGTGACCCTGGGCAAGGCACTGTGCCCCTTACCACACTGACTATGATATAACGGAACTTCATTTTGTTGTTTGGTTGTGTCTGACTGTGCACGGAATTTTCTCAGTAAAGATACTGGAATGGATTGCCATTTTCTTTTCTAGGATGTCCAAATTTTACAGATAAGGAATTGAGGCAATTAGGGGTTAAATGGCTTGTCCAGAGTCATACAGCTAATAAGCATCTGAAGCTGGATTTGCATTCAGGTCTTCCTGACTCCAGGGCCAGTACTCGATCCATTGTACCACCTAGCTGCCTCCCACCCCTTTTTGTTTTCAACAAATTGTTTATCCTCTGTTGTTTGTTGTCTAACTCTTGTCATGTCCAACTCTTCATAATCCCATTTGGGATTTTCTTGGCAGGGATACTGGAGAGATCTGCCATTTCTTTCTCTAACTCATTTGACAGATGAGGAAACTGAGGCAAACTAGGTTAAGTGATTTGCCCAGGGTCATAGAGTTAGGAAGTGTCTGAGGCCATATTTGAATTCAGGAACATGAGTCTTCCTGACTCCAGTCCCAGCACTCTATCCACAGTGTCACCTAGCAGCCCACTTGACACTCAGACCTAACATTTAATCCCATAAAACTAGGGAAGGCTGCAGCAGAAAGTAGAAAGATAGTCTCCATTTCAACCTTCAACTCTGCACCCACAAGCACACATTCAGATAAACCATGTATGACTAAGCCACAAAGTGCACATCAGGACATTGAACAGAAACATCCTACACATAACTTAACACTTAGAGAAATAAATGTGTGATTTCAATGGTGTGGGTACTCCCTCCACCTACACAGATCTCAACCCTTCTGTCACCTAAGAGACAGATAATCTTTGAGAGTTCCTATGTTTGAAAAATGCATCCTCCTGCTACCAAACTGGTGAAAAGCCTCGCTGGACTGAGCAAACACAACCCAATAAACATTTATTATTAGCTTACCATGTGCCAGGCATTATGCTAAGGGCTGGGATACAATTATTAAAAAGAAAGACATGCCTTAGCATCAAGGAGATTACAATCTAAGGGGAGAAACAACCCACAAAAGGAGAAAGGAAAGGGATGGGAGGGACAATACCAGGGGGTGTAGGACATGGGGGCATCTTGTCTGTGTGCAGCAGATGCAAAGTGGGGTGAATTCAGCCCAATTTCTGCCCTCTATAAAGGGAGGCTTTGGAAAGAGTTTGGTATTCTGCCCTCTAATCAGAGGAAGGCAGCTAGGGTGGCTCAGTGCATAAAGTGCTAGGCCTGGAGGCAGGAGGACTTGAGTTCAAATGTGACCTCAGACATTTACTAGCTGTGTGGTCCTGGGCAAGTCTCCCAACTCTGTTTGCCTCAGTTTTCACATCTGTAAAACGAGTTGAAGAAGGAAATGGTAATCCATTCCTTCCACTCCAGATCTAGTCTAGTATCTTGCCAAGAAAATTCCAAATAAGGTGATGAAGAATGGGACATGCCTAATATTGACAACAGCAACAATCAGAAAAGAGAAGGGACTTTGGGAGGTGATATCAGGTAAGACTGATAGTAGTATAGCTTAGAAGTAATGAGCTTATTTTGGGAGGTTTCTACAGTTGAAATTAGGCAAAACAGCACATACAAAGTGGAAAAGCTTATTTTTTGACAAAAGATGAAAATTCCATAACAAAACCTATACTTGAAGGCTTTCTAGCTTAGTGGGGCCTGTGCTTAGCTACCAGTCTTTATACCAAGTTGAGGCTTCAGAAAACTTTAATGGAGGTCCTGCTGTACCTAATAGGTACCTAATAAATGTTCATTGAAAGTTGGGACCTTATGTTTTCCTTCAAGGTTCTACCAGGTTTTCATTGTCAACTGGCCCACAACAACCCTTTACATGAATTTCAAAATCAATTTTGAAACACAAAAGAAACAAATCCATCACTGATAGCAGAGCAACAGTTGTCTATTTGGCCCTCCAATGAGAAGAGTAAGTATTTCAATAGATATCAATTGCAGCTCTGTGAATGGGATGTATAGAGTATTCAGATCGAGAACTAACTAGCATCTCTGATGTGAGGTTTGCTGAACCCCTTTCAGGGCTGCTCATCCACCATCACCCAACTTTCACATGTGGCTCTAAGAAGGTGTAGCATGCACAGTGGCTACATCTCAATAAACTTTCTTGGCAGATGGGCTAAATCAGGTTAAGGGTAACCAACAGGTCTCAAACCCATCAGTGAATTAGAGATGTCTGCTCCAAACATGTGAAGTATTCCCCCAGTAGCATAAGCAGAGAACAATTTGTTCCCATATCTATGAAGAAGGGTGAAGCAGGTGCTGTGTAGCACTTAAAGGTTGGTCAAACACTGAAGATGCCAAGGTCATCCATTGCATCCCAGGATATTGCCATTCATCCTGACTTTACTGAACTTTAGTGACTCTTGAAGAAAGAATAAGGCCGATGATGATGCAACCTTGCATCACTTAAATCCAATTCATGCTCAAGTTACGATGTCACTATTGACAAAGATTACAAATACTCCTCACCTAAGGGCATCTCTATGCATTCCGGAGTAAGGCATCACCCTATCCCCTCCATTTTTTAAACGGACCTTTCTATTTGATTTTGGCAAAGATTAAAAGACCACTTTCTCTGTAACAGTAGCTAGTAAAATTTTTATCCCCACATAACTTGATACAAAAATAGATCTTTTTCAGAATTAAAAAAAAACACAACAACCCTTTACATGAATTTCAAAATCAATTTTGAAACACAAAAGAAACAAATCCATCACTGATAGCAGAGCAACAGTTGTCTATTTGGCCCTCCAATGAGAAGAGTAAAGAATGAGATACCTGGGTCCTATTTCATATAAAAAATGTATTGGCTAGTTTGGCTGGCATCCTGGCATTATGAGCATGCAACTATACATCTGGTTCTTCTGCCCAAAGCTATCGTTTCAAATTTCCTCCAGTTCCTCTGCCTTGTCCTTGATTGCCTCCCAACTGATTCTCCATGCGCCAACCCCCTCCATGCCACAATTTCTAGTCATCTCTTTATATTCTGTACAGGTCTTCATTGTGTATTAATCTGTGAGGTAGCAAACTCAATATTTATTGAGGATTCCATTAAACTATTTGATATCCTTCAAAGCATCCACCATTCATTCAAAGTGCACATCTGTTGCCTATAAACCCTGTCCTGACAAATCATAATGCCTGGTTGCCTTTTGCAGAGTTCCAAATTCAGCAAATAGTTTCTCAAAATCCATACCTAACACTCCAAAATTCAGATTGGAGATCAACAATTTGCCACAAGTCTCTACATCAACTCTGCCTCCAAAGCCACTACTGAATGGGTCATATTGTTACTAATTTAGAATTTGGTTAAATATAAGGCAGGTCTACTTCTGCCTCTGTCCATGCTCCTCTATTAGCCATAGCCAGGCTACTCTGGATGGGCCCTCTGGCTCAACCTGCTCAGTGGCAACCTCCCTCCCCTTACATCCTCCCCTTCATATATTACACATCATCTGAGGTTTGATGTTGTGGTCTAGGGAGATGTCCATCTTCTCAGCGTAATAAGAGACTTTATTGTACTTATGCACTTCAATACTTGGTTGGATTGGGATTGTATCAATGTGGTTGCTCCTCTCAATGGTAGAGATTCCAATGCATATACAACTTCTAATCCTTTGTGACTCTTGTTCGTTTCCTCTTATAAATCTTGCATCAGGGATCCAACCAACACACTGAAAGTCTTGGAATGTTTCATGGCCACCAGGGCAGTGCTTGAATTATCCATCTCTTCTCCTGATATGAATGAATGAATAATACATTTGCTAAGGACTAACTCCGTACAAAGCCCTGTGTCAAGTGCTGGGGATACAAACAAAAAAGCAAAACAGTCCCTGCTCTCCAGAGGATTACATTCTAACAGAGGAAAGACAAAACATATGAAATGGACACCAATTCTTTTCTTCTTCTTCTTCTTCTCCAGGAAGAAGCTTTAGAGGAAAGTAGAAACAGAAGCTTTTGTGACTGATATAGAAGCTGATTTCAGTTCAGTAAAGGACAACCTTTCTAACAAACAGTTTAAGGGCTCCTTCTCTTCTAACTTTGTTTGAAAATTATTTTTAGACCCACTATGATGACTTGGTACCAGACAAATCCTTTTCACTAACCTTAGTAATTTTTAATTGTTTGTCTAAAACTTAGTTCAATTATTAGATGTCCTTTTTTCAAAATCTCCTGCAATCTGATCTAAAAAGAAAAAATATTCTACCAAAAACAAAGAAACAAACTCCCCATGACCTGCTAGGGTTTGATCAAAGCAAATATGTTTAGGTAGACGGTTTTCTATTCAAAATTCTACCCCAGGAGAGATGCAAAGTAGGAACTAGATTTTCTTTTGCCAAATCTCTTCTGCCTATTTGCAAGTAAAGATATGGTGAAGAGATTATTTCTATCCTTATTGCTTGTTGTTTAGTCATGTCTGACTTTCTGGGAACCCATCTGATGTTTTCTTGGCAAAGATACTAGAGTGGTTTGCCATTTTCCTTCTCCAGCTCATTTTACAGATAAGAAACTGAGGCAAACAGCGTTAAGTCCCTCGCCTCTAGCAAGTGTCCAAAGTCTGGAAGATGAGTCTTCCTTCATTTATGAGTAAGTATCAGAGAATCGTTTTCACCTCTGGCCAAAAATGTTCAAAAATCTATTCAAATCTGCTACTAACCTCTATTCCCCCAGGTGAGTAGAAAGCCTTTCTTATCTTAGGCTGACCTCTGTGATCTACACACAATTGACATTTAGTAAATGTTTCTGGAAATCTGTTGAATCTGTCAAACTGAGAATGTGTCAATAGCTCAAGGATGGTCTTATCTTTTGAGCATCCTGGATCCCTTTGTCAGTCTGGGGAAGCCTAGAGACTGTCTCAGAAGACTGATTTTAAACACATAAAGTAAAAGTACCTGAGATTACAATGAAAGTCAATTATATTGAAATACTGCTGTTGAAATAGTTTTTTAAAAAGTCAGTGGTTGATTCTCAGGTTAAGAACCCTGACTGACATAGTTGTGGTTGACATGATACTTACATAGAGACATGGTATGGTGGAAAGACTGGCCTTCTTAAGAGTCTGAACAGCTTCCAGTTTGTACTGTCTTGAGCAAATCCCTTAATCTCTTTGAGACTCATCTTCCTCAACTTCAAGAAGAAAATAACGGATGACAGAGAGGGGATGGGTTCTTATGAGGAAAGGGTGGGAGGGGAACTTTATATGAATGGGAGCTGTTATTACCTTTTTCTATGGCATGGGATTCCCTAATAAGGTTGACCTGAGATTTTGGAAATAGTTTAATTTACATCAAGTACTCTTGATTATAATTTAATTTATGTCAAGTATTCTCTACCTGTGTTATAAACATGAATGAAAAGCCACCAACATAAAACTTAGGACCTGCACTGGGGGCCTATTCTATATTCTCTAAGGAATTATTTTTTTTTTTTTGCAAAGGCATTAGCTAAATCATAAGCCAATTTAAAGTATGACTATAGACAGTCAGACAGTGTGTGGTTAATGCACAGTCATAAAATATTTTTGAGGGTTCTCGGGTAGAAATGTGCCATAGGTATGAAATTATAGTACATTAGTATTATAGATTTCTTTTCATTACCCTCTGCTATATTTCTTGGGAATAAGCTAAATAATTCTTATCATGCTGACTATTTACATTCTCCAGATATTAGCAGACAGTCCCAAAGCTCTCCCTTAGTCATCATTTAGTCCAGTTGTACTTATTCAGCTCTTTTAATCTTTTTTCATAAATCAATGTGTTCTCCTTCATCATTTTTGTGGCTCTTCCTGCAGCTCTGCTCCCATTTGTCTACACTTTGCTGGTAATTAGGTGCTCAGTGTTCAGTGCAGTATTTCAGGTACATTGTGATAGAGTGAACAGTCCTTGATTTGGAGTCAAGAGGGTCAGTGGGTTATAATGAACAAAACAGTGCCTCTGAAGTAGGAGAACCCGGGTTCAAATATTGTCACTGCCACATACTACTTACTTATGTGATCTTGGGCAAGTATCTTAATCTCTCTGTGTCTCCATTTCCCAACCTATAAAATAAGGGAACTGGGTTAGATGACTGCTGAGGTTCCTTTTAGCTCTATGATCCTATGACTTGGGTTAAAACCCCAATCTTAAGTTCTTTGTTATAAGGAATGACTCTCTGGGAGAGAAATGAAAGAGTGATATTGGAAGACTCTCAGAGATAGAAAAACAGAAGATATCAATAAAAATGTATTTTAAAAAAAACTCAGCTCATCTACTTACAATGTGTGATCTCAGGCAAATCATTTCTCATCAATTTCCTTATCTGTAAAATTAAGGGATATGACTAGATGATTCCTAAGGACCCTTGCAGCTCTGAATTCTGTCATTCTTAAGGGACTGACTTGTAAAGGTGTGTATTGTTCTAACAGGTGCTTAACTAAGTCATTTCAATTTCCTCCAAAGCCTGTCCTACGCTTTGCACAAACAAATGTTAAGTCAACAATCCTAAGATAGGAGAGCAACAGCAACAAAAATTGCACAAGGCTAAAAGGTAGACCCTATGAAGAAAGAAACTATAGCCAGGGCTGTTCTATGGAGAGCCAAGATATCATGGACCCATGGAGAGCATTCCCACTGGCCTCACACCCAGAATTCCAAGTTCACTTGTTCCTCTAGGGCTCCCTCTTTCCCCCTGATTCAAAAGTTACAGCAGACTCAGGAATTTGCCATGCAGATATACACAATGTGATCAGGGCCTTCTCCTCATTGCTCTATGGTACTGGTTTTTATGCATGAAGAAGGTTTTAAGATTCAGTCTTCCACAGACTGTTCCTCTTACTTCAGTACCAGGGGCATATCCAGCACCACACTTGCCCCACTATTCCTCTCCTCTCCTATATAAAGAGTCACCAATAGGTCTCCAAGCCCCATGAGAGTCTCTCACACTATCTCTGTCCTACAGGCTTCCTCCCCACCCACATACAAACTGCCAGCACTTCAAACTTAGGAACATTTTCTCTCTCTCTGCTATTCATTTTTGACATGTTCATTGTTTGTACAGATTTGGCCTTCTTAACTCACTCTTTCAGACTCCCAGAATCTATACCCAGCAGGATGTGAAAAACCATATCTTTCCTAATAATGGAATCAATGGTTCATCCTGCTCCCCTTAAATAAACCCAGGCTACCACATCATAAGCCCATACCATTTTATGGTATGGGCCCCTAAGTTTCTCAAACACAGCTGTTCTTCCTTGATGCTCTATCACAAAAATCCTAGAATAGCCAGAAGTCACTTGAATAGATTATACAAAGATTACATTTATACAATATAGAATAAATATATTTATCTCTATTGTCTATGACACTGGGGTGGAAAATGCCATATAGCTAATTGAAGGCAAGGTAATTATATAATCATAATCGCCAACAGCAACTTTCTAAATATTAAGTAGAATCATGTTGAGAATTAGGGGGCTGACTTTAAGTACTTTATTTTACAGAGAGTGAAACTGAGGCTCAGAAAAGATAAATGACTTTCTTAGGAAATATCTGAGATGCAGTTTGAGCAATTTCTCCTGCCTCCAAACCCAGGCTGTACCTACTTTATCACGTATCTAGTCCAACTGTTGAAATCTGGAAAAGTAAATTCACCAAAATACAAAGATGAGAAAAGACGGATCTTATGTAAGCGTTATCATCATTTTACTGGTTAGTTCTTGTCCTTCATTCTTAAAGAGGACAAAAATGACATCACTGTGCTAGAGTCAAGTTTCAATGTGTCTGACTATGACTGATCAGACCAACGTGAGCTGGGAACGCTCTACCACAGGTTGGGCACAAATAGTCTGTGTGAACATTTGGGGTGGATACTCTAAATGTGTACATCCTCTGTTTCCTTTGAGTTGCTTCAATTCTTCTTTGCTCATAGTACATAGCACCTTCTCCAGTGTGAGCATGCCATCCTAAGCAGTTCTGTGCCATTGTCTCCTATGTCACACAGTCAAATCCAAAGTTCTTAAGAAAGACCTTGAGAATGTCCTTGTATTGCTTCTTCTCACCACCATGTGAATGCTTGCCCTGTGTGAGTTCTCTATAAAACAGTCTTTTTTGCAATCATATGTTTTGTATGCCAACAATGTGACCAGTCCATTGGAGTTGCACTCTGTGAAGCATAGTTTGAATAGTTGGCAGCCTAATTTGAGTAAGGACCTCAGGATCTGGTATCTTATCCTGCCAAGTAATATTTAGAATCTTCCTATGACAATTCAAATGGAACCAATTCAGTTTACTGGTACAGTGTTGGCAATCTGTCCAGGTTTCAAGGGATCATCATTTTACTAATCCTTATGGGAACCCCTTAAAATATACCATCACGCTCATTTTACAAATGCACTACCAGAAGTAAAGGGAGATTATGCCAGGGATAGCACTGTAACTCCTGACTAAGTTCTGTGGAATATTGCAATAGTTTCATGTGTGTTTCTCTAGTTTCCCCAACTATACATGGGCTCCTTGAGAAAAGAATCCCGATGTCCCTCTCCTTCCATTTTCCTCACCGTACCAAGCATAATGCTTGGAACATGGCAGGCAATTAATAAATACTTGCTTAACTGCATAGTAAAGATTGATTCTGGTCAAACAGAAAATAACTTTAATACTTCTGTTAGTTTCTATTAAGGAAAAACTGGGCAAGGCGAGGGTAGGTGGGATTTGAAAAATAAAGTCAGTTCAAACTAAGCCCTTGGCAACAAGAGAGTACAAGTTCATAACCTTACTTTGATCAGCATTTCAGAGGGAGGAAACTACAAATACTTGAGGGATCATTTCTTCCTCTGGATATAATGTTCTCACTTAACTCCCATTAACATTAACAGACATAATGAGTCTGCAGCCAAGGGGAAATAGACCCTCTAGTGCTTAATGAACTCAAAATAAAACATTTCCTTTTATCTTAGACATCTATTAGGGTAATTTGAATAATGATATTCATTCATGGAGCACAATATCCTTTCATCCTATTAATATTGTCTTAAAGGCTCCCATGAAACTTCAGTAACTACACTGGGACCATCACAGGAGGAGATCTGTGATTTCCTTGGTCTATGGAACTTCCAGTGAGAAAATTCATTCTACCAATACAGGTAGGCATCTTGTCTGTAATTTATTATCTTAGAGAGTTCATAGAGCACTGAGAAGTAGTGAATCATGTATCTACTGATGAATTCGTACATTTATGGATCCAACAACTTAGGCAGATACAAGATAAAGGAATTGTTACAATACCGTATCTCCACTCTAATGGATGGTATTGGGTGACCTTGAAATGATAATCTCAATACTAATCACAAAAATAACCACAGACAAAGCTGAGATACATACTTAATGGAAAACAAAGTAATTGCATAATGATAGAGAGTCCCTCAAGTAGAAGGGACTGTATGTATCCATTTATGTCCAAAAGGATGTGGAGGAGATCTGTGATTTCCTTGGCCTATGGAACTTCCAGTGAGAAAATTCATTCTACCAATACAGGTAGGCATCTTGTCTGTAATTTATTATCTTAGAGAGTTCATAGAGCACTGAGAAGTAGTGATCTTCCCAAGGTCATGCTTCCCAACAAGTATGCGTCAAAGGGAAGATTTAAACCCAAATTTAAAGATTAAATTAAAAGATTTAAAACTTTTTGGTTTTAAGACCAGCTCTCAAAACTGTATCATGCTGCTTCTCATTGTGTCTAAAAAGCTCATTAAAAATGAAATAATATATTGGTCATATCATAACTTCAAATTGAGCGAGTAGAAGTACAAATGGAAGAAAATGCTCTCTTTTTTTGTAAGTTTATTTATTTTTAGTTTTCAACATTTACTTCCGTAACTTTTAAATTGTCCCCCCCTCTCTCCCCTCCCCCCTCTCCAAGATGGCATGCAATCTGATATAGGCTCTACATATATATTCCTACTAAACATATTTTCACATTAGTCATATTGTATAGAAGAATTAGAACAAATGGGAGGAACCAGGAGAAAGAAAACAAAACAAAAAAGAAAGAAAATAGTCTGCTTCATTCTGTATCCAGATTCATAGTTCTTTCTCTGGATGTGGATGGCATTTTCCATCATGAGTCTTTTAGAATTGTTTTAGGTCCTTGCATCATGGAAAATGGCTAAGTCTATCAAAGTTGGTCATCAAACAATGTGGCTGTTACTGTATACAATGTTCTCCTGGTTTTGCTCATTTCATTCAGCATCAGCTCATGTCAGTCTTTCCAGGTTTTTCTGAAATCCACCTGTGCATTTCTTATAGCACAATAGTATTCCATTACATCCATATATCACAACTTGTTCAGCCATTCCCCAATTGATGGGGATCCCCTCAATTTCCAGTTCTTGATCACCACAAAAAGTGTTTCTAGCATTTTTTTCTTGTACATGTAAATTCTTTTCCCATTTTTATGATCTCTTTGGGATACAATCCAACAAATGCTCTCTTAAGGGAGTTTAGATCTCTCTCTTTCCCTCAAAGGGAAAGAGCCCAGAGAACTCAAAGGCCAATTCTTGAGATTTAAATTTCCCTTTTTCCTAACAGGAAGAAAATCAGAGGAAGATAGTGTCTCTGAAATTAAAGTTTTTTATTAGGCAGAGAAGAAAAAAATAACATGTGCATGAATACTATTCAGCCTCTGCTGAATAGGACACCAGGTAATGGATGAGAAGAGTTTATACACCTTATAAACAAAGGAAGGCAAGGAATTTTGTGGGGGAAGTTGGACTTAGAAAGGAATGAGTCAGTGAGTTCCATTCCCAGTGGGTATGTGTGAGGAATTTCAGGTGTCAAAGCTATGGCCCTTTAATATCATTAATCAGAAGGTATCTTTGATGATAAGCAGTCCATAGTTTAAGGCTTGATAAGGAGATGTCTCCAAAAAACAGGATACTTCTAAGAGCCCCCTAATCAAAGTTAGGGGAGTGGTTTTGGAGATGTCTCCAAAACTCATAAAATCTTTCAAGATAGGAAAGTTCCAGAAACCACCAAATGACTTAGGGTCTTCTTCAAAGTTGGTATGAGCTTAATTGGCTTCAGAGTTGATGATTTTCTGGGGGGAGGGGGTTCAAGCAAATCAAGGTATCTATTTTCACAGAAGTCTCTACATGGAAGCTAAAGGGATATGGGACTAATATGGGACTATTAGAAAAGCAGAGCCTGAGAGTAATTTTTAAAAACCATGTGACTTTGTGTTTGCTTTTGGCTCAGAAGACATACACAAAGTGGAACAAGAAAAGGGGACATGGAGTAATGCATTTCTGCAATTTCCTATTTACAGTAGCAATGGTAATTGGGTGAACTTGAGGTAGAGGGAGGGACATGAACAGTCAGATAAAGATCTATTTCCCTGATCACCCCTAACTGAGTTTGTCCTTAACTAAAATTTAGCATTACCATTCCATTGGACCCTCAAGTAGTAATAATGTTTCTTGTCCATTAATTAACTCCATCACCAACTTATGAATATCTTTTTACCTATTTCGTGGAACCAAGAAATTTCAGAAAGATGTTTTTTCTGGACCAGATGGTAGCAGTATCAGGGATCGCTATTCCCTCAAAGCAGTATTCTTGAATGATGGGGTGCCTTGATTAGGGGAAGGGAATTCTTCCAGATGTTAAACTCTGCATTGGAGCTATAATTAAGAAGGTTTTTTATTTGTTTGTTTAACCTAGGCCAAATTCATTTAAGTTGGAGGAGAGGCATGATAACCAAGGGACAGTCATAATGCACAGGTGACTCACAAAAAGCAGTTGTGAGAGGTAGGAAATTTGATCTTCCATTGCCCATACCTGCCAGTGAATCCCTGGTTACCTATATTAATTATGTCTTTGCAAAAATATACTGCATGATTCTAGACTGACTCTCTGTATCTCCATTTTCTTTCTTTGATTATTAACACCACCACCACTTATTTACTCCATTACCACCACCTTGAAGATGACAAGATGAATCAGTAGATAGAATGCTGATCGTGAATTTAAGAAGACCTGAGTTCAAATCTTGCCTTAAACACTTAGCATTTGTGTGACCAGGGACAAGGCACTTAATGACTCTCTCTGTCTCAGTTTCTTCATTGGTAAAATGCTCTAATTCTATGATTCTTTCTCACTCAAAGAATGATGGATCCTGGATCCTTCTCACTCAAAATTCCCTTGAATGAAATCAGAAATTTCCAACTCTTGCCCTATACTACTGTCTCTTTAAAAATGCTTATTGCTCTTTAAGTTTTAGATATTAAGATATTAGGATAGATATTAGGAAACACACAATAGAGCCTTAGAATTCTAGATGATATCTTCTGAACTTAGGTGAGAACAGAGAATTTTTAGTAGGTAAGGAACATGAGAGGCAGAATGGTATAATAGATATAGGGCTGGCCTCAGAGGCAAGAAAATGTGGATTCAAGTCTTGCCTATGACACATATCGGCTGTGTGACACTGGGCAAGTGATTTCATCTGTTAGGACTAGAGATAATTCTCTAATATGGGGCCTGGAATTTAAGAAAGGGCAAGTAGAGGTAATTATCCTAGCGATGTATCCTTTATCAACAGGAGCAGGTAAATAGAGGGATCTTACTGGCTTACCTCTATGTAGTGCCAAAAAACCAGGAGTGAGAGCAGGGGCAGGGGAAATAGGGCTAGCATGGAAGACTCCTCAGATGGGCAGATCCCTAGAGATTCACTACAGTTAGTGAAAATGGCTTTAGAAGATGGCAGAGTAGAAAGATGCACATACTCTAGCTCTTCCCCCACAGCCAACAAAATGACTAGAAAAAATGACTCTCAACAAATTCTAGAGCAGCAGAAGCCACAGAATGACAGAGTGAAAGAGATTTCCAGTCCAAGGTAACCTGAAAGGCCAACAGGAAAGGTCTATAACACTGTACACAAAGCAGAGCACAACCTAGCCTTGGCCCAGCAGCATTGGGAGGAATAGGACCAGAACAGGCCTTGGGGGCGGAATCCCCAGCAGCAGTGGTGGTTCCCATATCTCTCAGACCACAAGTGCCAAAGACAGCTTCAAAGATCAGTGAGAGGACTTTTTCAAAGGGCAAGAAGGGATCAGGGTCCTCCCCTAGCCCTGGAGCCAGGCAGCGGTATGGAGGCAGCAGCAGTGGCAGCAGTGGGATCCATTCCTGGAGCCCTTCACCTAAAGCCCCTGGGGGATTTGAACACCTGATTTAAACCTCAGCTCTGAGCACAGTCCTTGGGTGTGATGGACAAAGGACTCAAAAGTCAAGTTACTGGCTGGGGAAATGCCAAAGAAAGGAAAAAAAATAAGACTATAGAAGGTTACTTTCTTGATGAACAGGTATTTCCTCCCATCCTTTCAGATGAGGAAGAACAATGCTTACCATCAGAGGCCTCAAAAATAAATAGGCAATGGTCTCAGGCCATGGAAGAGCTCAAAAAGGATTTTGAAAATCAAGTAAGAGAGGTGGAATAAAAATTGGGAAGAGAAAGGAGAGCGATGTAAGAAAATCATGAAAAGCAAATCAACAGCTTGCTAAAGGAGACCCAAAAAAATACTGAAGAAAATAATACCTTTAAAAATAGGCTAAGTCAATTGGCAAAAAGAGGTCCAAAAAACCAATGAGGAGAAGAATACTTTAAAAAGCAGAATTAGCCAAATAGAAAAGGAGGAAAAGCTCACTGAAGAAAGCAGTTCTTTAAAAATTAGAATAGAACAGATGGAAGCTAATGACTTTATGAGAAATCAAGAAATTACAAAACAAAGGCAAAAGAATGAAAAAAATAGAAGATAATGTGAAATATCTCGTTGGAAAAACAACTGACCTGGAAAATAGATCCAGGAGAGACAATTTTAAAATTATGGGACTACCTGAAAGCCATGATCTAAAATCATGAAACATCTAGACATCACCTTTCACGAAATTATCAAGGAAAACTTCTCTGATATTCTAGAACCAGAGGACAAAATAAATATTGAAAGAATCCACCAATCACCTCCTGAAAGAGATCCAAAAAGAAAAACTCCTAGGAACATTGTAGCCAAATTCCAGAGTTCCTAGGTCAAGGAGAAAATATTGCAAGCAGCTAGAAAGAAACAATTTGAGTATTGTGGAAATATAATCAGGATTACACAGGATCTGGCAGCTTCTACATTAAAGAATTGAAGGGCTTGGAATATAATATTCCAGAATTCCAAGGAACTAGGATTAAAACCAAAAATCACCTACCCAGCAAAACTGAGTATAATACTTTAAGGGAAAAAGTGGTCATTCAATGATATAGAGAACTTTCAACCATTCTTGTTGAAAAGGTCAGAACTGAATAGAAAATTTGACTTTCAAACACAAGATTCAAGAGAAGCATGAAAAGGTAAACAGGAAAGAGAAATCATAAAGGACTTTCTAAAGTTGAACTATTTACATTCCTACTAGGAAAGATAATATTTGTAACTCTTGAGATTTTTCTCAGTATTTGGGTAGTAGAAGGGATTATACACACACACACACACACACACACACACACACACACACATAGACAGAGAGTACAGAGTGAATTGAATAAGAAGAGATGATATCTAAAAAATAAAATTAAGGGATAAGAGAGAAATATATGGGGAGGAGAAAGGGAGAAATGGAATGGGGCAAATTATCACTCATAAAAGAGGCAAGAAAAAGCTTTTTCAGTGGAGGAGAGAAGGGAGGAGGTAAGAGGGGGAAAATGAAGCTTACTCTCTTCACATATGACTTAAGGAGGGAATAACATGCTCACTCAACTTGTTACGAAAATCTTTCTTACATTACAGGAAAGTAGGGGAGTAGGGGACAAGTGGGGTGAGGGGGATGATAGAAGGGAAGGCAAATGGGAGAAGGGAACAACTAAGAAGTAAACACTTTTGGGGAGGGACAAGGTCAAATGAGAGAATAGAATAAATGGGGGGCAGGATAGGATGGAGGGAAATACAGTTAGTCTCACACAACATGAATAATATGGAAGTCTTTTGCAAAACTACACATATATAGTCTATATTGAATTGCTTGCCTTCTTGGTGCAGATGGGTGGGGAGGGAGGAAGGGAGAGAAGTTGAAATTCAAAGTATTAGAAACAAATATTGAGAACTGTTTTTGCACACAACTGGAAAATAAGAAATACAGGTAATGGGGTATAGAAATCTGTCTTGCTCTACAAGAAAAGAGAAAAGATGGAGATAAGGGAAGGGTGGGGTGTGATAGAAGGGAGGGCATACCGAAGGAAGGGGCAATCAGAATGCAAGGTATTATGAGGTGAGGGAGGGGAGAAATGGGGAGAAAATTTGGAACTCAAAATTTTGTGGAAATGAATGTTGAAAACTAAAAATAAACATAAAAATAAATAAAAATAAGAATAAAAATATATATTTCATATTTGATAAAAAAGAAAGAGAACAGCTTTAAATATGGTTGACTAGCGCTTAATGAAATAGAATGCTAGTTGGTTTATGAAACCCAGTTTCCTCTATCAGTCTTTGGTTAGAAAAACACAAACCGTCTCGGTCAGGTTTTTCCTGTGTTAGTTTCACTTTTCTAGACCAGGTTACCCCAAATCTGGACAAGGGGAATATAGAGGGCAAATGAACATGTCCCAGAAAAAAGATCTAGCTGAGACTGGCTTTTGTTTATAGAGTAAACGAAAGTGAGAGTCTCTGACCTTACTTTAGTTTCTAAGATACACAAAAGTAAGGGTGCCTGCCTAGGTAGAAATCTTGGGGTCTGGGAATAGATTACTTTCATTAGTTAGAATGTGTTTCATTCATTCAGCATTGGTTTCTTTTTAAGGTAACAGAAGAAATGATCATTTGAACAGAGAAGGGAATATTACAAATTAATATTAATAATCAAATGATATAGCATTAAAATTAACTTTCTTCACTAAGATAGAGAAGGGGACGGTTTGCACTGGTAGAGGGAATTTCTTTAGCCAGAAATTCCCCATAGCAATGAAATCACAAATCTTTAAGACATATCTATCCATCTATCTATAGATAGATGTAGACATACATACTAACACCTAGGTTATATATAATCTTCATGTGTTATGGATATACAATAATTAAACAGTGACCTTATCCCTGGTTTATTTTTCATAAACCAATCCATGGGCAGAGGAAGAAAGTATGGGAAAAGGAAACTGCTCTAGTATGGTTTTGACAATTAGTTAAAGCTCAGAACTAATGAAGCCAAGGTCCAGGTTCCATAGGTCAATAAGCTTGATTCTGTTTCATGACTATAGACTATATTGTAATTGGTCACCTGTCACAAATACATGCTACTGGTCACAAGGGAAAACCTGGTGAAAGTATGATTGAATCAGTGTACAGCAATTACTAAAAGGAAAAACTCAAAGAATATGCACTGAGGTCAACAGTATCTTTAATTCTACTAACTTAATGTCCTAGGAGAAAAAATGGTATGGGAGCTTGGGAAGGAAACAGAACCTTCAAAGAATCAATCTATTTTAAATATTATGTTACAAAAGAGAATCAGGAACACAGTGAAAGTGCTAGAGATATATGTCCTGTTTTCAGAAGAGAATCAAGTTGACACCATTTTTTAAATTAAAAAATGTAATTGGAATATATTTAGTTTTGGGATTTACCACCTCAAGAGAGGGTTTATCTATAAGGAACAAGAAAAAAACAACCTCCAAAGGTTAAACACACTTAGAATGTCCAAAATTAAGTGTTTAATTCTGCTCCCCACCTCTGGTTTTTACCTCAATAGTTTTTTTTTAATAATTAACATATTATGAACTTTAAATAATAAAAAAGCTCATTTGAACTTACATTTTTAAGTAGACATTAAAAAAAATACCTTCAACATTCAACTATCACCTTCATTTTTGCCCATAAAGGAATCATAATAAAAGCACATAGGTTAAAGATTAGTAATGTTGGAAAAAAAGAGTCTTTCCCAGTCAAGCCTCTAGGGGAAAATTGAGTAGCAGAGAAGAAATTTGTCTTTTAATAATATCCTTGAAGAAATTACATTTAAAATTTTTCTGGGATATTATTTGTATCTTACCTAAGAAATAAACATTTTTTTCACTTTATAAAATGCCTAGATTTTATTTATTTATTTCCTTTCTTGTTCACAGTTCAAAGTCTTTGTAACTCAACATCTGTGTAATAGAATTAGAAGGAGAAAATCATTCACATTTTATAGCTATGGAAAAGCAGTTAAAATAAATTAGGTAACTAATCTTTAGAGCTGTCAGCTGTAAGGGACGTATCGTGCTATCCCATGGGGGTTATTATTCCTTGATATTTTAATCAATATCTTGGACAATAGATTTGAGAAAAGGCATAGTAGCTTTTGGGGTGATAACCCCCAAAGGTTAGGTAGTTAGAAACTATATGCAAAAATAACATACTCAAAGAACATTCATTCAAACCAACTTGGACAAATTAGAGAAATGGTCCATTGAAAAAAGAATTCATTTCAATTGGGACAAGTATGACATTAGTGCCTTCTCCCTAACCTTCTTACTGCTACTTTGCACTCTTCAGAGACTATACCTTGGAGGTTTTAACCCTTTCACCTCTGGAACATCTGCCTGAGGGTCCCACTGTCTTCACTGGTTACTGCCCCAGCCTGGCCCACAATTTCAGGCAAGTCCCAGCCATGTTTCATTTTACTCCTTGCCCCTCGACCATGCCTTGATGCTGAGCACAAACTCTGGCACCCCTGCCTCAGTGTCACCCCAGTATATTTCTGGACCAAGGTTCTCTTCCCTGGCAACTATTCTCTTACATGGGCTCTCTCCTCCTATTACAAGGTAGGCTCTTTAAACATGATAAATATGGCCATTATGTTTGTATGCCTAGCACTTAGGGCAGTTCTTGGAGCTGTGCAGGAAATGCTTTCTCAGTCTTTAGGGCTCCAAATGCAATCTGTGTACACAAATTATGCAGTGTCAAAAAAAAATGGAATCACAGAACCTAAGATGCAGAAGAAACCTCCAAGGTCACTCTGCCTAGCCATAAGTGACCAAGAAGACCCAGAAGTGGTCACTCCAGCTCTTCTTCAAGGTCATCCCTCTATTGAGGGGGAACTCACTGCCTCCTAAAATACTCCATTCCATTTTTGGATAGTTCAAATTGGAAAATTTCCCCTTGTGAAGCAGCTAGGGGGCATGGTGGCTTGACTATTATACCTGGGGTCAATAAGACCTGAATTCAAATGTGACCTCAGACACTGACCCTGGGCAAGTCCTCCAACTGCTATCTGCCTCAGTTTCTTCATCTGTAAAATGGGGAGAACAATAGCACCTACCTCCCAAAGTTTTGTGAAATTGGAATGAGATAAATTTTTGTAAAGCACTTTGCAAACTTCAAAGCACTATATGAATACCAGCTATCATAATTTCACCTTTATTATTCTTCCTAAATCTGCTTCTCTACTTATTCCACTCATTGCTATCAGTCCTGCCCTTCAGGGATAAGAGGAAGAAGTTTAATCACCATTCCATATGACAGTCTTCTCAGTATTGGATGACAGCTATCATGTATTCCCCATCTCTTCTCCTCCAGGCTGAACATCTTGGTCCTTTAAATCATTCACTCATAGAGTTGGTCTTCCAATCCTCCCACCATTTTAGTTACTCTTACCTGCACACAGTCTAGCTTCTCTTGTCCTTTCTAGAATGTGATTCCCTGAACTGAACACAGTTCTCCAGATTGTGTTCTGACCATGCACAACATGGCAGAATACCACCTTCCTCCTTCTGGACATTATTTTGCTCAGTGTAGTAAAGGACAGGACTAACTTTCTTGCCTGTCATATTAATTACACTGTTGACTTATAATGAACTTTCAATCCACTAACACCCTCACATCCTTCTCAAATTAATTGTAGTCTAGCCATGAATACCTCATTTTGTAATGGTAAAGTTCTATACTTGGATTAAAAAATATTACCTTTGTATTTATTCCTATGAAATTTCATTCTATTAAACTCAGCCCATTATTGTATCTATTAATTTAAACTTTATTTTTTAATTAGCAGGCATTTTAAAAATTAATCTGTTGCATGGCTGAATTGCCAGAGCTGTATGATTAATGGTAGGTCAAACTGGTCACTCAGGACTTGGCTCTTCTTCATGTGATTACTGGCCAATAGAAGCATGGATTCATGATGATTCCTTCTCCTGATCACAAAAACATAGCCATCTTCAACACTTTGACCCAAAAGTTGAAAAGAAAGAAACCACAGTGATAGAAGCTACAGCAAGGTCATAGGCTCTTTTCTTTCATGACAGCTCTGGGTGGCTCAGAAGCAACTATAGTGGCTTGGCCCTTGGGCTTTGACTCAGAAAGACCTGAACTCAAGTTCAACCTCAGACACTTACTGTGTCAAGTCACTTAACCTCTATCTACCTTGGTTTTCTCACCTGTAACATGGGGGTAATAATGCCAAAACCCCACAAGGCTTTGAGAATTGAGCAAGATCTATGTGAAGTTCTGGCACAGAGTAGACACTTACTAAATGTTTATTTCCTTCCTTCTTCTTTCACTCCTTTCCTCTCCCTACTCAGAGGCAAAAATGAAGTCCCTGTCAACTTACTCAGACATGCTGGTCAGGAAAGAGGATTTTTTGAGTCTTTTTAGGGCCTTTTTGAATGTACACTTGGTCCCAACTCAGCAACCAATCAACACTCCTTCTATTTATCATCCATTAGCTGACTGGAACCTGTTACACGCTCAGTCAAGCTCCAAATAAGAGAGCACAGCCCTTCCTTCCATCTATCATTACTCACCTTCTAGAGCCACTGTGTAGGTTCACCGGCTCCATTACACTTTCCTACCTGCTTAAAAGTCTTTCTAACCTCAACAAATTGGACATAGTATATTTTGAACATTACTCAGGTCCTCAATAAAAAATAATTCTCAAGGGTCCCTGGCAAGCGTAATTACTGACTTTTCACTTGTTTCCCCAGTGTCATAGAGAAAAATCTCTGAACCTAAGGTGGCATAGATTCACAGTCCCAATGTGGATAGGCCAAATTTACAATTTCTCCCAAATACCAAGTCACGCAGATTCAACTTAAAAGGAACACTTTACAAATAAAGTTTATTGTTGGTTGAGTATTCAACAGCATTCTCTCTTGGTAATTTTTTTTATTGTGAATAGTATTTTATTTTTTCCAATTACATGTAAAATTAGTTTTCAACATTCATTTTTTATAAGATTTTGAGTTCCAAATTTTTATTCCTCTCTTTCTTCCCTTTTCCCTCTCCAAGACAGCAAGCAATCTGATAAAGGTTATACTTTTGCAATCATGTTAAATATATTTCCATATTAGTCATGTTGTAAAAGAAGAAACTGAACCAAAAAGGGGAAAACCATGAAAAGCCAAAAAGCAAAAAGCAAAAAAGTGAAAATTGTATGCTGCAATCTGCATTCCGACTCCATAGCTCTTTCCCTGGATGTGGGTAGCATTTTCCATCACGGGTCTTTTGGAATTGTCATTGGTCATTATACCACTGAAAAGAGCTAAGTCTCTTGGGATACTTGAAATAGCATTTCCCCAACACAAAAGCAGTAAGGAAAAGAAACAAGCGAAAAACACAGGGACAATTGGTTTCCTATCTCAAAAGAAAATCTGGTCACCACAGGTCTTTCTCTGACAGTATCAAGCTCTCCCTGAAGGGAATTAGAATCTGAAGTCAACATCGTTACCCATTCCCTCTCAGGTGAGCAGCCAAACCAGGTAGGTACTTTCCAATGGGATGCTTCAGGGCAGGTTTGGGGAAGACACTTCATTCATCTCCTTCTGCTAAGTACCCTCTAAACTCTGATCTGGGACTCACTCTTACAGAGCAGATTTAAAACACCAGTAACCTAAAGATGAAAAGTACATCAAACTCCTCCTCTCAAAAGGAAACCTTAATCCCTACAGCAACACCAGAGTGCGGGATTCTCCCCATGACCTGCAGCCTTCAGGCAGTAAGAGGTCCTGTGGCACGCCAAAGGATTTCTGGTGGCCTGAGAAAAATGTCGGAGATATTTTCCTCTACATTTTAAGCAGGCTTTCTAAAATCCTTTGACAGGCCAAAGGTTGTGCAACGCTACTTTAGAGTGAGCCTGGGTCTGGCAGGTGAGTCCAGAGTCTAGCTATGTAGGTGCTTTGTGGCTTTTGTTTTAGACCTGTGATTTCCTTCATTCATAGAATATCCCTTCACCAACATAAATAGAAAATGTGGTACAATTTATGGTCTTAAGAGAGTTTCCTGGAATGGAAGGTCAAGTGACTTGTCATTAGTCACCCAGCCAATATGGGTCAGAGGCAGGTATTAAACTGAGAATTCTATCCATAATATTATGTTGCTTCTTTTTTCATAAGTACTCATATATGTGTATATTAAATGATATATTTGCAAAAATGAAAGGCAGTAACTGATACACAGTAGGTGCTTATTATATAAATGCTTATTCTCTTAATACAGTGACTGGCACATAGTAGGTGTTTATATAATGCTCATTCCCTTAATACAGTAACTGACACATGGTAGGTGCTTTTATAAATGCTTATTCCCTTCTTCCTATATACATATACACAAATATATTCGATATATGCATATAATATCTACGATCAAAAAATAATGGATTGAACATTTATACTTAATGCCTATAGCGATTTCAGGGTTTTGGATTCCCCACTCCAATTCAGAAGTGGATCACATACTGAAGAATAAACAAAGGCTCTAGGACACCTTCAATTCATTTATTGCTTTGGGTGATATTGATTCAGTCAATCAGTAGACAAATTATTAAGCATCTGCTATGTACTAGGCACTGGGTACAGCAACGAGAACACAATAAAAAGCAAAAAACAGTCCCTGCTCTCAAGGAACTCACAGTCTAATGGAAGAGATGATGTACAAACAGTTATATACGAACAAGCCATAGACAAGATGAATTGGAAATAATCAATTAAGAGACTGGATGGAATTAAGAGATTGAGAATTTTTTCAGAAGATGAGACTTGAAGGAAACTAGGGAAACCAGAAAATGGAGACAAGGATGGAGAGATTCCAGGCATGAGGGACAGCCAGTAAAAATGCCCCAAGTCCAGGCATCTTGTTCAAGAACAATAAGGTTAGTATCAATGAATCATAAGTACCTGGTGGGATGGATGACGTAAAATAATTTAAAAGGGTAAGGGTAAGGCAGGTTATGAAGGATTTTGAGAATTGTAGTAGCATAAAAAGAACATGAGATGTCCAAATTTAGAACCAAATGTTCATATGGACTCTCTATGACGGACACCTGTGGCAGAGCCTTCTGAGCATATTGGTCTGATCAGCCAGAGTCAAAGTACCTTGACTTTGACATCATGATGTCATCTTGGTCCTCTTCAAGAATGAAGAAGAACAATGATGAAGGATTTTGCATGTTGCATAGAAGATTTTGTATTTGATTCTAGAGGTGATAGGGAGTAATTGGATTGTAGGGAATGGGTGGGACTTGGAACATGGTAAAACCCCTGCACCTCATGGTCACTTTGATAGCTGAAGGATGACTGTAGTAGACAGAGAGTTGAGGCAGGGAACCCAACTGCTGAAATAGTCCAGATATGAGGTGATAAAGGCCTGTACCAGGATGATGGCAGTGTCAGGAGAGAAGGGGCAATATGCAAGAGAAAAACAGGCCTTGGCAACAGATATGGGGGTTGGGGTATGACAGAGAATGAGGAGTTGAGGATGACAGCTATGCTGTGATCATGGTGACTGGGAGGATGGTGGTACCTTCAACAGCAATAGAGAAGGGTAATGTTAATGAAAGATCTTCCTGCCCATTAATAGGCCCCATTAATAGGCTTGTAGGAAGGCCCACACCTTTTGTTAATTGTTAATAAGGCACTGGGTCATAACAGTTGTAATGCCCTCTGGCTCTGAAAAGCATATATATTTATTCTGAGGTGAGGTTTTGCTTTGGGGACTTACTCTTTGGAAAGAGGTTCATGTGCCAGCTGAGACTCTGAGTAGCTGTTAAGAAGCCCTCTGGCTTTGAAAATCCAGATGTTGGTGTTCCTCTCTCTGCTAACTGTATATGTATGTAAGGGTCAAACAGTTGGAACTGTCTGTTGATCTGTGATGTATGCATTGCTTATGGTCAGACACTTAGAAGCCCTGTCTGTTGGTCTTTATTTCTCTGCTTGTATTTTCTCTTTTGGTGAATGTAATTAAAGTAGATTGTTGATCTCTCAAAAGTTTCTTTCCTTAGAAAAGTATATCTAAGATACTATGCCAGCAGGTCATTTTGAATGTATGTCAGGGTGCTTGCTGCTGCAGGAAAGATGAGGAGAGGGTTTTGAAAGAAAGACAATGAGTTCAGTTTTGGATATGTTGAGTATAAGATGTCTATGGGATATCTACTTTGAAGATATGGACAGACAGAAAGACAGATGACATATATATGTATGTATGTATATATGTACATACATTTACCTTGCTCGAGCTGACCTGCCAAGCATTCAAACTATGCTTCAGAGAGCGCAACTCCAAAGGGCTGGTCACATTGTTCAAATGCAAAATGTATGCTTGACAAAAAGACTATTTTATGGAGAACTCACATGGGGCAGGTGATCACATGGTGGACAGAAGAAATGATACAAGGACACTTTCATGGTCTCTTTCAAGAACTTTGGATTTGACTGTGCAACATGGGAGACACTGGCACAGGACCACTCTGCATGGTGTGCCCATATCAGAAAAGGTGCTGTGCTCTACGAGCAAAGCAGACTTGAGCAGCACAAAGTAAATGCAGGTTGTGCAAATTTGGAGTATACACCCCAAATGTTCACATGGGCTATCTGTGTCTAGTCTGTGGTAGAGCATTCTGGGCTTGTATGGGTCTGATCAGCCACAGTCAGACACACTGAAACTTGAGTTTATCATGGTGATGTCATTTTGGTCCTCTTTGAGAACAAAGGACAACAACCATACTATTTGCTTATATATACTATTTGCATATATATATATATATATATATATATATATATATATATAATATATAAAAAATCTAATTCTTTTACAAATTAAAAAATCAAGACCCAGAAACTTGATTAAGTCACACAAGTGAGGATTATGTGAAGATATATGCAAGAGAGTACCTGTATACCTATGTACTCAGATTCAATCCAACAAGAATTTATTGAATCCCTTCTATATACAAGGTATTATCCTATAAGGCAATTAGCCTGGGACACTCTGCCTGACATTTGGCCCTTAGCTGAGTTTGGTGGATCATAGTAGGGTATTACTCAAGAGTTGTTAGTCTACCACTATATCCCAAAAGACAAGGACTGAGATGGAGAACAGGCACAGTTATCCCATCCACATTGCAGGGGTTAGGGGGATGGTGCCTCCTCAATCTGGAAGATATGTGTAAAATTTTTTGGCCTTCCATTTGTAGCAGAGAGGCCTGAATTGTTACGGTATTAAAAGATAAAACATGTTGATATTATACAATACTCCAGATATATTTTTTGTATTTCTGAGTTTCTAAACTTTTCCCATGTCATCTGCTGACCTTTGAGTGTCTTCTGTGGTTTCTGCAAAACTCAAAAAAATTTCTCATTTAGTTTCTTATGCCAACCTGTGATATATCAAAACTGTGAAAGGGAAATTTAAGAGTGGAAGGGATAGCTGTACTCAGAAACTGTTATAAGGAAGGCAGCCATAAGGTTGGACAATGACTGTCCACCTCCTGGTTTCGGTAACTGGCAGAGACTAGAGAACAAATACAGAGTAGGTTCAATGGGACCAGTATGATGGCATTACCACAACACATTGATTATGGTCCTGTCTTATCTTTGTTGCAAATTGTTCATGTGCCCTAGACACATCTTTACTATATATGCTCACAGCAGTCAGAAATTCTGTTACAGTTGGTGTGTGGTGTTCAGCAAGTCCCAAATAAGATCCCCACATTCTGAGGGCAAACAAGGTCAGATGATGGCACTCTTTGAAAAGGAATCTAAGGAGAACCATCCTAAAATGAATTCCATTAGCCATCTTTAACATAAAGCAAACTATGAGAGGATTGATAAATGAGCTGCTGGTGAGAAAAAGGAATCTACAAAAATCTCATCAGCAAGTTACCAGTCCCAAACTAATACAAATCAAATGTACTCTACTTAATCTCTGCAGAGGCAATAAAATGATAGAAGGTTTTTTTAATGACTGATGAGGAAAATGAGGGAAAAAAGATCGAGCGAGAGAATTAATCGTATTTTCGGTATTGTCCAGGACATAGAAGTGTCTCGATCAATTGACACAAGTATTAAGGTCCATTTGGCAAGAAGTTTACCTGCCTCACAGAAATTCCTCCCCCTCCTTTGTCCTGGCCTGAACTCTAGATCATTCACCTGACCAGGAGATCCTGGAAGATCAGGTTACTGTCACAGCGGTCACACACGGAGCCTATGGAGCCTATGGAACCGGCTGGGTGCTTGACAGCCCTGTGCTCCCCAGGGGGTGGGGTTGAATTGGGGCGGGCTCTGGAGGGATGCCTAACTAAACCTCTGATTTATTATATTGACAGTATACACAATGAATAGGGATGCCTAAATCTCTGAATCCAATTACACCAAAAATGTACACAATGAATATCAAAAAAGGTTGAATTTTTAAAAGAAATTTTCTCGTCTTAAAACACAATGTAGTAACGGCAAATGTGTACATAATGCTTTAAGGTTTAGGAGCTGAACTCAGTTCATCCTTAAAACAATCACATGAATTAGGTCATTCCCATTACACAGAGCCAGCGGAGGCATGAGCACACAGGGCTTCTGACTGAAGCACTTTTCTGCACTACTCCAAAGGGTTTTACCGAATATAGCATAAAGAGGAAAAGATGATAGATTTAGAGCTGAAATGGACCTTAAAAGATATCCTATCGAACCTTCTCATTTTACAGTAGAGGATAATAGATGTCTCAAAGCATTTAGCACACAATTCAGCTAAATTTTTTCTATAGAACTCACTAAAATTACACTACAAATATTGTTTAATCTTACTGCCAAATTTGCCATAGATTTAAAAACTGTCCTGTCTTTTCTCAAAAACTTACATAGTTTTCTACATAGCTTGAAAAAAACTTAACACATTTCTTCTCTAAAAAGATCCAGAACAGTAATCCACTCTTTTCACGTATAATGGAAAGTGGGACATTTGGAGTCATAAGAACTGAATTTTAATCCTAGCCTGGACACTTTTTAGTTTTGGGACCTTTGGCCCGATACAGTCTTTTCCAAATTTTAGTTTATTTGTAAAATGAGGAATGATATTTTCATTTACCCATCACCCCACAGAACTGTTTTTAAGCAAGAATGAGTGGGAACTATTATTAAATTCCTGGAAAAACTGCTAGTTTGACTCTAAGCTTAGAGCGGGGCTGCAGGGACGGTGCCTGGGACACAGTAGGCGCTTAATAAATACTTGTTGGCGTGAGCTTCTGGGTGGCAACAATAGCTCCTAAGTGGCCAGAGTTTGTGGGTGATTTCTCTTAGCCATCAACAAGGGGTCCTATCAGGGAGCCCTGGTCAGTTTTGCGCCTGCAAAGCCCCCGGAGTGACAGCGACCGGACTTCAGATCCCAGCAAGCGCAGCTCTCGCAGAGGATCACGGGCCCAGGCGGCCTCCCACGTGAGGCGCTCGGCATTCTGGGAGCTGTAGTCCCGCCCCTACCGGCGAGCCCCCTCTTCTGAATGGGCACTGGATAACCTGGAAACTACAGCTCCTGGGGAGGAGTGGGAAGCCGGCGCTGCCCCCGGAGCCCCCGGAGCCCCGAGCCCCCGGAGCCCCCGGAGGCGATGTTCTTGGCGGAGGTGGACGGAGCAGCCCGGCGCCCAGGGACCGCGGCGTAGGCAGCCCTCTCCGGCCACCCTCGGTTCCACCCCGGAGCCACCATGCACCAGGCCTGCGCTGTGGGCCTGGTGTTCGCCGGCTGTTGCAGTAACGTGATCTTCCTGGAGCTCCTGGCCAGGTAAGTGACCTCCCCCAAGGCTGATGGGCGCGGCCCGGGCACCCCGGGGGGGAGGAGGCGCGCGCCCCCAGCGGGCCGTTAGTCCGGGGCTGGGAGGGGCGGGGGCCGGGGAGACGGGGAGGAGGGGGCAGCGAGAGGGGAGGGGGGCCCTGGGGAGAGGGGAAGAGAGGGGAGGGGGCTCTGGGGAGAGGGGAAGAGAGGGGAGGGGAGCCTTGGGGGAGGGGGGAACTAGAGGGGAGGGGGCCCTGGGGGGAGGGGAAGAGAGGGGAGGGGAGCCTTGGGGGAGGGGGGAACAAGAGGGGAGGGGGCCCTGGGGGGAGGGAAGGAAGGAGGGAGAAGAGGGAGGGAGAAGGGAGAACCAGGGGAAGGGGCCCAAGGGAAGGAGAGGGGCTGTTGGTTTCCCCTTTGAGAGCTGGGGAGGCTTTAGCCTCCGGCCGGCATCCCCTGGAGCCCATCATCTCCATCTCCATCACCACCGCCACCCAAGGCGTTCCCATGGGGCTCCAAGGCTGGCTGCCTTTTAGCGTGAGTCTCACGACTACACAAATGAGGAAACTGAGGCTGGGACAAATGAAGTGACCTGCCCGCTGAGGCCGGAGGGCCCTCTGAACCCGGCCAACTTTCCCCCTCCAAGCCCGCTAGCCGCTACCCCACCTAGCTTCGCCAAGTTCGTTTCACAGGTGGGGAGAAACCCTCAGGAATAGAGTCCTCTACCTCGGAGGAGGGAGCGGGGAGGAGTAGACCTCGGAGGCCATCTAGCCTTCGTTTTACCAGATGTGGAAACGGAGACCCAGAGACTTTATGTATTCTAGGTCCTAGACAATGAGTTAAGTCAGTAAGCGTTTATGAAGAACGTTCTGTGTTCGGTAGCTCGCTGGTATCGTACTAATCACTTGGTATTCAAAGAAAGGCAAAACCAGGAATCCTACCTTCAAGAGTGTATGTTTTAATGAGAGAAGCAGCATGCAATAACTGTGTACATACACTATACATACACCAAGTAAATAGAAAGTAATGTCGCACCTACCGAAGGTAGAATTTGAGCTGAATCTTAAAGCAAGCCAGGGAAACCAGAAGGTGGAGATTAGCGAGAATATTCCAGTTATGAAGGCCAACTGGTGCAAAGACATGGAGGTGAGAGATTGGAATGTTCTGTTGGAGTAATAGCGAGTAGACCAGTGCAGTTGGGTCATATAATGTGTGGAGGTGAGTCAGAATAAGAATGAAAAGATAGGAAGGTGGGGGGTGTTAGAGTAGAGATTTGAATAGTTTCTTTGATTGAGAGAGGAAAATATGAGGGAGCACATAAGTGTGGTTTGGTAGCCATAAAGATCTGGCTTCAAATCCTGCTCTGACTCTGGGACATTTGGCTTTTCAGTGCTCTAGGCAACTCTCTAAATTAGAGGGAATTTTCTTACCTAAGAAGCTCTGCTCTCAAAGACGTCACAGGTCTTGTCCTTCTTCTTTGACTCCAATTCCAATCTTTGGACCCTTGTATTTGAACTTTAGGGATCATCTAATACAGGAATATTTAGCCTTTGTGTGTATGGTGAACCCTTTTGACGGTGAAGCCTGTGAATAGATTTTCAGAATGAGGATTAGCTTGTTTCCTAGTAGTCCATGGCCCTCCACAGCCACCTCTTGAGCATATATTGTTCAGAGATTTTAGTACTTTTCCTCGTTCATCCTAAAAATTCCTTTGACTGTCCTGTTGCTTTGATAGGGTCATTACTGAAATAGGTGGTCTACCCCAAGTAGATTCAGTGGAGTTTTTGTGTGGTTCTAACACTCAACAAGTTAGTTACAAGCAAAATGTTGAGAGTGTATTATTAATTATTCATAATCCTAGGATGAGAATAAGGGTCTTGGAAAGAAAAATATTGGGCTCTTTAATCTCTGCAATACCTGAGAGGCAAATCAAAATATAAATTAGCAAAAAGACCAGTATAGTCTCATCAGCCATGAGAGGGACAATATGTAGGTATGTGGAGAATCAGTCCTGAGTATACCATTAGTTGGAATTAAAGAATTGTATAATGTTAGACTATGCAATCAGTTTAGAAACTTAAAGAGTACCTTATGGGCACATTTGACAGGTTCTTGAAGGTTTGTGTGTAAATTTAACTTTATAAATCAAATGAATTTACCTGTACTAAGGTGACTATTTTTGTCAAAATCTCCAATTTCATTGGTATAGGACAGAGGTGTCAAACTCAAATAGAAATGTGGTCATGAATGTTCCATTAGAATCCCTGAAGCCAGAATATTGACTTAGAAAACCAAAAATTAACATTATCTATGTTGTACTGTATTCCTGTTTTTTTTGTTGGCAATGAAGGCCCAGCATGGCAAGCCTGCTATACTCTGTGAGTGATCAAGCAGAATTTTAATAGCTCAAAAGAACTTGTGCAGATGTTTATATGTGGTCATTTTCCAACCTGTGGTAGAGCCTTCTGAGCTCATATTGATCTGATCAGCCACAGACACACTGAATCTTGACTCTAACATAGTGATGTCATTTTGGTCCTGTTTGAGAATAAAAGACAAAACCAATCAACAATTTATTTTGTTAAGTATTTACATTCTTTAACTGCTTAAAAAACTTTTAAAAAATATTTACATTTCAATCTGGTTCTGGCTGTATTTTAGGCTGTTTGTTGGACACTTGGTATCCATACCCATTGCACCTGACTTGCAATTTAAGGTTTTGGAAAGTTTCCTGATTGCCCTGAGAGATTAAGTGATTTGCCAGAGAGACTTTCTATCCACTACACTGTGGTTTTTTTTTCCCCTTAGGCCGGTGTCTTTTATAAAGTGAATTAGCATATTTATCTCTTTGTTATTCTGGTTTTTTAAAAAATAATACTAAGTAACATCGAGTTTTAAATAATATTGAATAGGAACCATTTGTTGTGGTAAGAATCTTAGACTGAATGCCAGGAAACTTAGGATCTTATTCTAGGTAGAATAAGTCATTTGACGTCTTTGGAACTTTTTTCATGTGTGAAATAAGGATACTAATCTCTGAAGCCCCTGGAAGTTCCAGTGCTGTTGAAGAATATCTAAACACAATGACTTCCTTCTATTCTTGAGGAGAGAAACTGAAATAGCAGAGATTTGCTTAGAGATATAAAATCTTGGAGAAAATGATTGCCAGTCTTTTAATATTCTGCAATTTAATAGATGTTTTTCATGAGTTGCGGAAGCTTAAAAAATTTGTCATCTGGTAACTTGTTAATGCCTCTCTAGACTTAGCTAGGCTAATCCTCACAATAAGTATGCAGTTGTAAGTTGTCTACATAAAGGGTTTCTAGCTTGTGGAGATATGCCAGAGCTTTCATGTATATGTCTTTAAACCAAGGTCTTCTCTGTACTGCTCCAGTGGGAGTGACATATTAGAGTAGAGCTCTGTTCAATATAACTAGCAATAGTGTATGTGATACATTTCAGTATCTCATCCAGCCTGGCAGGGTGACATTGTCTTCTGTCTTCCCAGGACTCTTGAGAAGAATGAGAGCTACAGTCCATTGGTACTTGCCTTGACCAGCAAACTCCCACTACTTCCCTTTGATTAAGAGCTATAGTCTGTGCAAGCTAAAACTCCTAGTTCCACATTACTCCCATGCCTCTAGTCCCATCTAAGTACACTTCTCCTCCTGAATCCTCATGTAGCTGTTTTTCTCTTTCATTGGGCCCTTCAGAAACTCCATTTTATTATTAACAAATTTCCTTTCATCTTTTAGCTTTCTCTCACACTCTTTCCATCTTTTCAAACTTGGAGATTCCCAGCTTCCCACAGAAGACTCGGCATCTATGATCACCTTCTTCACTACTGGCCCTATCTTATCTCATGTCCCCCAGCATGAGGGTTGTCATACTCTGTACCTCACTACTATTTTCTGCCCTGTTTAGTTTATCTTTTGTTATTTTGGCCATTTTTTTAAATAAATAAGAGGCTTTTTTCTTTTATAGAGTTTTTTAGAGGTTTTTCTTTTTTTCTTTTGTTATCCCTCTAAGTTTTGAGAGGCAGCAAGATATGGTGGGTAGAGCCTGCTTTAGAGTCCCTGAATCCTGTGTGCCTCTCTGATAGAGTGTAAGCCACAAAGGGGGAAAAGGCACTAAGACTCTTTAAATAGTAAAGCAAAAACAACTTGCATTCTTAGAAGGACTTTCCTCACAAATAGCACTGTACACCATTAAAAAAACCAACCAAACATACAACAAAAACTAACACATATGGACTTTGACAAACTTAGTTCTGGCATCTTCAGTGCAAAGTGATGGATAGACCATTCTGAGTATTTGTATCCACAGATTTATTCTTTCCAATCAAATTATAAGCTCTTTGAGGTTAGGCACTTAGCCACATACTCCTTTCATATTCCCATGTTGTTTAGCATGGTATTGTGTGCAGAGTAGGTGCTCTGTTTAGTTGTGTTGATGATGCCAGTTCAGATTACTATATACTTTGTCCAAGGAACCAGATTCTCACTATTATATAGTAGACATAAAGCAATTCTATGAACATTTAAAAAAGAAATGTTCATGGACTATGATTAAAATTCTTTGTCAGTTTTTCCTCCTTTTTTGCCCTTTATCTGTTTCTTTGGTCTATTTCCCTTATATAAAGCAGCATGAGTGAAACCTTTCACTTCAGATTAAAGAGACACTTTTGGATCATATAACTCATCACTTATTTGAGTACCACCAGGTGTCTAAGTACTTGATGCACTAATGTTGGGAGAATAGAAATAAGCAATAAAAGAAGTTTTATAACATGGATCTTGCATACCTACAAGGCATTCACAACCTAATTAGGAGACAAGTCATATATATATATATATATATATATATATATATATATATATATATATATATATATATACATATTAAACAATAAGAAAATAAGACTTCATTGATTATATGATAGTTGCAGATAAGTGCAGAAAACCCCAGAAGAGAGAGGTCATTTCTGGCTTAAGGAGTGTGGATCACAGAGGAGGTGACATTTGAAGGTAGACTTGGTTGAGTTCGCACGAGTTAACATTCTACTGGAGTGGGCTTTATAGCTGCTGTAGGAAATAATGATAGAAAATGAAGGATATTTGGATTAGATCAGGGGTTCTTAACCTTAGGTCCATGGACTTCTAAAGAGTCAGTGGATAGATGTCAGGGAGTCTATCAATTTGTACAGGAAAAAAAAATCACATCTTTATTTCAATGTGATTGGTTTACTTTGTATTTTATGTGTTTAAAAACATTATTTTGAAAAGAGATCCAAAAAAAAAAAAAAGAGAAAGAGAGATCCATAACCTTCATCAGAATGTCACAAGAGTCTGACACACACAAAAGGTTAAGAACCCTTAGAGGGGGGTTAACTCCCCCTCTAGCTCTAAAATTTTTGGTACCTCTGGCAGTAACTAGATTATGTTTCTATTTCATTGATAACCAGGAATTGGATTTGGGGGTACTCAGGGATTTAAATTCACTCTTCTGGGTAACTTAGAACCAAGGACATTGAGGGTGAATCAGATAAAGACTTTTTCTCAATCTAAAATAAGAAATATGAGAACTGAAACTTGAGTTCTAACGAAATCCTCATTTTGCTCAAGTATTTGAACTTCCTGTATTTTATGTCTATTTGGGTACCTTTCTAACGAAACTAATCGATATAGATTTATTTAAGAATTTTTTAATGAATTTTTAAAAATTTTTAAAAATTTTAAAATTTATTTTAAAAATTTAAAAATTTTAAAAATTATTTTAGTCAGTAGTTCTTACTGAGGAATAGAATCTAGAAAAGCATTGGCGTGTAAGGGAAAGAGAATTGGCACAAGGCATAGAACTCAATAAATCACCTTGTGCTCTTAGGAATTCAAAATTCTTATGCAAAAAAGTAACTAAAATGTCTATTTTCTTTTACCCAAAGATTCTGTTATCAGCATATATACCCCGAGGAGGTCAGTGAACAAAGAAAGACCCCATAGTCACCAGAGTATTTATAGCAGCCTGTTTTTGTACTAGCAAAGAATTGAAAACAAAACAGATGGGGATTGATTGGGCAGTGGCTAAATGCATTATAGTAGTGAATGTAATGATAAAAGTGTTACTGTGCTGTAAGATAACAATGACTGCAGAGAAGGAACGAAAGACTTACGTGAACTGATGAAAAATGAAATAAATAGAACCAGAGAAACAATATATACAGTGACTACCACAGTGTTAGAGGAAGAATCATGACAAAAGAAGCAATGCCGTGAAATTTTAATGTCCAGATTTGGTCCAAAGAAGAGATATGAAAAGACAGTTCAGCTTCCTTTTTGCAGAGATGGGGGACCATAGATGTGGAATGCTATATAATATCAAACTTTTTTGATACATTGTATTGTGTAACTTTTTTCTTTTTTTGTTATAAAGGTTTGATCTCTGGGAGAGGATAGAAGAGGGAACAGAGTAAGAAATGTAGGTTATATGAAAGCAAAAGATCTATTTTCTTTTTTAATTATTATTTATTTTTTACTAAAATTATTTATTATTTTTAAATAAATTAACAATGCTAAATAAAAATATGTTTTTTTTTTATTTTTAAGTTAGGAGGGACCTCAGAAGTCATCTAGTTCAACACCCAACCTGAACCATAATGCTTTCTGCGTAAATCCCATAAAGAGAATTTTTGTAAACAGACTCATATATTAAATGTACTCAGAAAACTTGATATATAAAATAATCTTAGGGATATTATTTTATAAAATAAAATATTCTTTTATCAAGTCAAGAATCATACTTAATTTACCATCTGCATAAACCTTATTTTTAAATCCTGCTCTTCATTTATCATATTTGCTTAAAGTATATCTCTGTCCATGCTACAAGTATCCTAACTCATCTTTCAGATTCTTAAATGACCACCACATTTCTTTTTTGAAATGTTTAAAGTATCATTGACTATGACAAAAATTCTTCATTAGTTTTCCACCCTTATGTGTGTGTGTGTGTGTGTGTGTGTGTGTGTGTGTGTGTATCCCCCTTAATAAAATAACGTAACTAAAATCTTTTTGAAAAGTCTCCTCCCCTTCATGGCCCAGACACCTTTTAACTTGAGCATATGAATTATCCAGATCTCACATTTCCATTACATTTTACAATATTCAGTCACATCAATTATATAATTATACTTATAACATAAAACTGGTCATTTCCTCTCATTGCACATATTATATTCTAGTTCATCTGTAACAAAATCTGAGCAATGATTGAGTGGTTTCCAGGGGATGAGGTTCTTCAGTGCACCTTTGAGAATGGCAGTGGCAGGCTTTTGTTGGGCACAGTAGATTGTTCTTCCATTTCTTTTGTGGAGACGATGATAGAACAGGCTCCTCCTCTTCATTGCTTGAGCTTCTTATCATGATTGCTGCACCCACCAGTTGCCTGCATTTATGTTCTGTGTTGTCTTCATGAACTGATACCCTATTAGATCTGTTTCACTCTGGTCTCATAATTTATATGATGGTAATACAGAGGGCTGAGCAAGAGGATATAAAAAATACTGTGTTCATAGATATAATAAAAACAGTGATTGTGAGACAGAGCAATGGAAAAGGTATGATCAGGATAACCTAACAAAGTTAAAAGATGAAGCCTTTATTCTGATTTTGAAGATGTTTCCCTTTGGAAGATTTGTATATCTCCATAGATACTGACTTTGGGATTTTGATTATGCCTTTTTGATATGGGACATCATTAGGAGGATGGATTTGTTTATAGGGAGCACCATTGAAAATGAATTATGTTATTTGGGAATAATTAAATATAATATAATATAATATATAATATACACAAATATATATTTAATATAATATAAAAGTTATATAATATAATAAATATAAAAAATAAATATTGTCCATTGTAGATTTGAGCCAAACTCTTAGGATAGCTTAAAAAAATAGAAAACAGTTACACAAATCAGAATTGAGCATAGAAAAAGACCAGAACTGAGAATAGGACTATACACAGGGAGTGAATTTGAATTCTTGGATTTGAGTATTCATGCAGTGCTCCCCAAGGAACCTCTCAGCCCTAGAGTTGAAAGCTATGGATAGGCAGTAGTGGGGTGGGAATGAAATTTGTGGAGAGGAAATTGTGTAGGCCCAGGAGAGGAGTGAAATATGTCACCCAAGAGATGGATGCAGCTAGGGGCAGTGGTAGCATGGCCAAAATTCATGGACTCAACCTTCTTGAAAGAGGACAGTTCTAGAGAATACACAAGTTCCCAGGTCAAATTTAGGAGTTCTGAGACCAAGAAGGTATAGTCAAGGAAAATCTGCTGCACAGAAGAACAGTCTGGACTTTCCCCTCTACTACGATTAAGAGTTATTTGGATTGTGCTGGTCTTATGTCAAGGAGGTGACTCCTACCCCACTTGGCTACAGGAGCCTAAGTATGGAGTATTGAAAGTATTAAGCATAGGCCTATGGGGGGGAGATGGGATCAACAAGAGGATGAAGGATTGCCATATAGGTAACCCCAAGTACATTTCCCTAGGGAAGCCTCAGGAAACCACAGGGTAATGCTAAGACTGTGAGAAGGTGGGATTCTTTGGAAGAAAGGAGAGTTATCTTGAATATTTGTGGGATAGAGTGTAAGTCCTTTGTGTTGTACACATTGAATTATTCTTTCTGTTTGCCTAGAAGGTTTCGCCTTTTATGTAGAAACCAAGGCACAAGCATTCCCAATGAAAACCTGTGTGGGAGTAAAATGAGTTCTGGGTGGAAGCATAGAAAAAAGAGTGCTTTGTAAGAATCTCCATGTTTCACCTTGGTGCATGTAACTCAGAGCTGGGTTTCTGGGGCATAGGGATTAAAAATGAAAAAGAAGTGGATTCTCCAATAAACGCCTTTACCCAAACTGTGTTTTGACAGCAGTTCTAACAAAGTTCTCACATAGAAGAACCAGAAATGGATTGCTACCTGATAAATAGCATCCTGACAACTGCAGCAGGCATTGAAACTTGCTTATCCAGTGCTCTAATGAACTTTTTAAGAGATTTATTAGAAAAGTAGATGTGCCAGTATAGGAAACTAGTATAGGAAACAAAATTCTTATTGGCCAACTAGTCATAGGCTATTCATTTAGGTTAAATTGTTTGATCCTCTTTCCAACCAATCACTGAACAATATGTGCCTACTACAAAGAGGCATGACAGCCCCACACCTTCAAGGTTACAATCTAATGGAGAGATATGCAAACAAATATATATAAAGCAATCTGACATATATGATAAATATAAGGGAAGGCACTAGAATTAAGAGGGGTTGGGGAAAGCTTCCAGTAGAAGATAGGATTTTTGTTGGGCTATAAAGGAAACCAGGAAGGTCAGTACTAAGAGCAGAGAAGAGAGAGCATTATAGACATGGCAAGCAACCAGAGAAAATGCCCAGAACTGAGAGATGGAATGTCTTGTTTATGTAACAGCCAGGAGGGCAGGGCCACTGGATCAAATAGTGTGTGTTGGAAAGTAAGGTGTAAGGACTGGAAAAGTAGGCAGGGACTAGGTTATGAAGGGCTGGATACAATAGGAAGGCAGATTATTGAATAGGGTGGGGTGACACGATTGGACCTGAGCTTTAGGAAAATCATGTTAGTGACTAGATTGGAAAATGGATTGGGGTGAGGAAAAGCTAGAGGTAGCAGCCCCACCAACAGGCTATTGCAATAATCCAAGTGTGAGGTAATGAGGGGCTGTACTAGAGTGGTGGCAGAGTCAGAGGCAAAAAGGGAGGATGTTTGAGAGGTGTTGCAAAAGTGAGAAAGACAGGCCTTGACAACAGGTTGGATACTGGGGGTGTAGTGGAGTATGAGAGACAGAAATCCATAATCCAGTATGACTCCTAGGTTGTGAGCCTGAGGAACTGGGAAGATAGTATTGCCCTGTATAGCAACAGGGAAGGTAGGAGGGAAGGGAGGCTTTTAGGAAAAGATTCTGAGTTCTGTTTTGGACATAATTGAGTTTAAGATGTCTACCTGACAGCCATTTCATTTGCCTGAAAGGCATTTGGTGATGTAAGATTGGAGGTCAGCAGAGAGACTGGAACAAGAAAGATAGATCTGAGAACCGTTAGCATAGAGATGATAATTAAATCCGTGGGAGCTGATGAGGTTACCAAGTGAAGTGATATAGAGGGAATTGTCCCCCTCAGAACCCTGAGGTAAGCTATGATTAGAAGGTGTGATTTCGACGACAATTCGGCAAAAGAGACAGAGAAGAAATGGCCAGATAGATAGGAAGGAAACTAGGAGAGAGTGGTGTCCCAAAACATAAAGAGAAGAGAGATCAGCAGTGTCAGGGGCTGTGGAAAGATCACAGGGAATGATGACTGAGAAAAGGCCTTTGGATTTGGCACCAAGAGATCATTGGTAACATTTTGGGGAGCAGTTTTCCAGATTGCGAATGGCTGAGAAGAGTGAGAAGAGAGAAAGTAGAGATGCCCAGTGCCAATGGCCTTTCTTAGTTCAGCTACAAAAGGCAGAAAAGACATAGGACAACCACAGGAATGGAAAGGTCAGGGAGGGGTTTTTCAGGATGGAGAGACATGGGCGTGTTTGTAGACAGCAGGAAGTGAGTCGGTAGAGAGGGTGAGAGTAGGGATGACAAGGAGGAGATGGGATGGAATTAAGATGACCTGAAGTGGAGGGTAAGCCTTGGTAAGGAGTAAGTCTGCCTCATCATGTTAGACAGCCCTCTTAATCCTAGTGCCTTCCCTCTGATTATTTCTATTTATCATAGATGTCAGATTGCTTTCTATATATTTGTTTGCATGTCTTTCCTTTAGATTGTAATCTTGAGGGCAGGGGCTGTCATGTCTCTTTGTAGTAGGCACTTGCTGTTGAGTGGTTGGTTGGAAAGGGGATCAAACTATTACTGTAACCTAAATGAATAGCCTATGAATAGTTGGCTGATAAGAATTTTGTAGTTTCCTATAATGACACATCAGCTTCTCTGATAAATCTCTTAAAACGTTCATTAGAGAACTGGACAAGCAAGTTTCAATGACTACTGCAGTTCTCAGGATGCTATTTATCAGGTAGCAATCCAAAGATTGGCAAAAGACATGTGAGTGAGATAGGAGAAGAGGGAGTAAGGTAAATGACTTTATTTTTTTCTGTAAAATATGAGGTAAAATTCTCCACTGAAAGAACGAGGGTAGAGGGAGCCATGGGAGATTCAAGTTGGGATGTTTGTCATGGAAAAATATAATGTTGAGGGGGTAGGGAAGAACAGAAATGTTTAAAATACCTTGTAACTAAGTTTAAAATGAGTAAAACAATTTTAAAGAATAAAATAAAATACTTTGTAGTTTGAGGAAGTCACAGAACACCACTCACTTGTCTTCTTTGTAAACTCCTTGTGACCAACTGAACTCTAGCAGAGTAAAGGGTGTCTGGGGCCTAAGCAACAGAGGCAACAGGAATTCTTGAGGCCTGCTTTTAAGAAACGGTGCAGGGGAATTTTTCATTGTAGGAAATCCTTCCTATCTCTTCCTGTAGAAGATCACCCACTTTGGCCCTATAGCTCTGGGAAAATTTTTATTTTCTGTAATAATCTCTGAAATTTTGGGTTAGGCTAGGTATAAAGAATATAGAGATCTCGCCGGATTTTTTTCCTTATCCTTCCCATTTAAGTGGGAGTACTGAATGAAAACAATCTGCTTATGTGAGGATCCCAATGACTACATGTAGCCAGTTTTATTAGGCTGAACTTACATGGTCTATTCAAGAAATATATTGCCCCAGATTAATGCCTAGCCCACAAATTTGATGAATTTTGTTAGAAAAGAGTCTGCCTACAGGCATTTTTCTCTGAGTTATTGATAACTGGCATGTGAAAACACAGATAAAGGAGATAGCGTGTTATAGAAATTTATTTTCTGTATTCTGGAATCATCAAGCTGTCTTGTGTCATATAAATGACCTTGTTCTCATTTCACTTATTTTTCTCCCCTCTCACTCCTACCCACTGCTTAGGAAGCATCCAGGATGTGGGAACATCGTGACATTTGCACAGTTTTTATTTATAGCCGTGGAAGGCTTTATCTTTGAAGCTAACTTGGGAAGGAAGAAGCCTGCTATTCCAATAAGGTATGGAAGCTAACATTTTTTTTCTTTCTTTGCTTTTATAAAATATGTAAAGGCATCTCTTGTACCTAAATGTAGAAAAGTCTGAAGATCTCCTTAAGATCTGTGGCAAAGACAGAAATCATCCATTTTTCTGAACTTCAAGAGTTTTGAAACTGTACAAAATACTTAATAATGTCTAATGCTTTTACAGCACTTTAAGGTTTGAAAAGCATCAGATACATTATGTTGTTTGAGCATTACAGCAACCTTATAGCTAGTACAAATATTATCTGTGTTTATATATGAAGAAACTGAATCTAGGAGACAAATGACTTTCCCATGGTAAGAGTCCAAAGTGGCTTTGAAACTGTTTTGTTCAAGTCTCTGTTAACTTCAGGTGCAGCCCTCTTCCTGATTTACTCCTCAGCCAATCATTCAGCTGGCATTTCTTAAACATCTGCCAGCACTTAGTAGTACGCAGCCCTGGGCTAAGTATGGTGACTACATAACTGTCCCTCTGAGAAACTAACATTCTAATGGGGGAACAAACATGTTAAACAGATACATACAAGATAACATATAGATGGAAAATGACCTTAGTGGGGAAGACTCAAGAAACTGAGGAGCAGGGAAGACCAGGAGAGCCTTCCTGAACCAGGTGTCATTTTATCTGTGTCTTAATGGAAATCGAGATTTCTCAGAACCCTAAGAGAGGAGCCAGAGTGTTTTAGACATGAAGGATTTAGTCAGTGCAAAGTTACTGATGTGGACTGTTGTGTTTAAGGAACAGCAAATAGACCATTATAGCCAGGTCATAGAGGGGAATAGTTTATAAGAAGATCAGAAAGGGTCCAGGTTGTAAAGAGCTTTTAAATGCTAAAGGAAAGACTTTATATTTGATCCTAAAGGTTACAGAGAGTAACGAGAGTTTGATTAGTGACATAGTCCTACTTACACTTTGGGAAAATCACTTTGGGATTACAGTGGCAAGAAACTTGGGGCCCAGGGGCCAATTGGAAGGCTGCTGCAGTGTCCACGTGAAATTTGATGAGTCCTGAATGAGTCCTGTGGGTGTAGAGCAGGTAATATAGATGAGGACTGTTGGGAAGGGAAAAGCTACAAGGTTTGGCAATTGATGGGAAATGAGGGAGTGAGAGGAAGGAGGTGAGGACAGCACCAAGATTTGGAACCTGAGTGACTAGAAAGGTGGTGATGTCCTTAACAGTAATAAGCAAATTAAAAAGAGGGGAAGGTTTGGAGGGAAAGATGATGAGTTCACTTTTGACATGATGAGTTTGAGATTTCTTTGGCTTATTTAATTCAAAATGTCTAGTAGGGAGTTGGTAATATCAGACTGGAGCTCAGAAGAGAGACTAGGACTAGATATGTAGATCTAGGAATCATATGCAGATAAGTGAACCCATGAAGACCAAGGAGATCACCAAGTGAGAAAGTATATAGATTAAAGAGAAGAGGACCCAAAACAGAGTCTTGGGGCATACTCTCAATTAGTGGGCCTTCTGCCTCCCCTTAGAGCACATAGTGCCATCTTAAAGAAATTGTGATGAAGATAGCAAGTGATGTATATACATATGAAATATGTTGTGAGTAGTTAATATAGGGTCAATCGAACATTCTAGTCGACCTATTCTCAGATGGAGTTTGGTAGACTGGGTTGTTTGTGTTTTTGTTTTACTTCTCTATTAAAAAGGAAGAAAATCAGAAATTAAAGGTAGATAGCATTTATTTAGTTAAAGTACAAAGCTTCACTAAAGTAACCCAAAGGGATAAGAGTCATTTAAGTATCTAACAGTTTATCTGAAAGCTTGCTGATCTTACTGACAGACTAAAATAGAAATGAAATGCATTTAATTCTGAGTGTTCTATATAGGAAACTGTCACTAGATTGTGTGTGGTGGAGGGGTAAGGGGGAGGGACGTGAGGGAAGAGAAGACGCTTTTAACATTATCACATCCAAGTTTGGAAGTTAAAGTTGGGTTGGTATTTCATAGAAATTTTCATGAAGAATCCTTTTGAACTTATGTTCCTGATACTGTAGTTACCTTTTTTTAAATTGGGGGTAGGGAAGCTAGGTCTTGTGATTCCTTTTTTTCTTTCCCTTTCCACTGTAAGTTTGTGACCCTGAGGTAGAATGGAGTTGCCATTTCAGAAATGGCCGCTTCTTACCCAACCTTGCCAGCTATCTTGGGGTGGCACAGTAGAATGGAAGGACCTGGGATAAGGCTTGATGAGCCTTAGCGTTCTCATTTGTAAAATGGAACAATCCTATTTACACTACCTACCTCATAGGGTCATCATGCAGGAAGCATTTTTACAGCACTATTCAGAATGTTATATTTTTCTGACTCATTTACTGTTTTTTTAGCATTTAGTGCTTTTATTTACCATAATCCTGTGTATTTGATATCCTAGGATGTCTTTCTATTCCCAGTGCTTTTACGGTTTCTGAAATTTGTAACCAAGAAGACTGTCACTGGAATGCATCTTCTTTGTTTGCAGATTTATAGGAGAGCATTCTGAGAAGTCTAAAGTATATATGTAAAGTATCATTATTTTCAGTATAAAATTGGAGCTTTAAATTCATGGTTGCCAGGTTACCACTAGCAATGGGAGATTTTGGCTTGACTGGTATGAAGAAAGAAGTGTTTGAAAATGTTGATGAATGTCACCCTTTGCATTGTTGTACTCGCTGCTAGTAACACTGTAACGCTGTAATCACATGATAAAGGAGTTAAAACTGGTAAAAGATAGTCCAACCGAGGAAGCAAAGGGAACTGCCTACTATGTGCCAAGTTCTATACTGAATGTCTTACCAGTAGTGACATATTTGATTCTCACAGTCGTCCTGGGAGGTAGGAGCTATTATTACCTCCATTTTACAGTTGAGGAAACTGAGGCAGACAGCACTAAGGCATTTGGCTGGAGTCGCAGAATTGGTCAGTGTCTGAGGCCTACTTTAAACTCAGGTCTTCCTGAATTTAAATGAGAATTTATTAAGTTCTTCCTATGACACTGTGCTAAGTGCTGGGGAAACATTCCTTACCTTCAAGGAGCTTACTTACATTCTGGGGTGGGGAGGGGCACAAAATGCAAAAAATTGTACCTACCAGATTTGAGCAGCGTAAATGAGAGGTGACTTAACAAGAAAAGCACTGGCGGGGTGGAGAGAGACTGGAAACAGCCCCTCATAGAAAACAGGACATAAGTGGAGTCTAGAAGGAAACCAAGAGGTGGAGGGAAGGGAAGGAGGATAAGCTAGCATAGGGAACAGCCGATGAAAAGACAATCGAGATGGAATGTTGTGTGAATGAGACCAGAATTACTGAATCAGAGTATGTGGAGAGAAGCCAATGTGAAAAGACAGGAAAGTAGGAAAAAGACAGTCACATCAATCAGCATTTATTAAGTGCCTATGTGCTAGTTATTGTGCTAAGTGCTGGGAATCCAAAGAAAGGCAACAGAGAGTCCCTGCCCTCATGGAGCTCACAATCCAATGGTGAAGACAACATTCAAACAACCATATGCAGACAGAATATCTACAGGTTTAAACCAAGCCCTAGAATTAAGAGAGACTGGAGAAGGCTTTCTGTAAAAGATGGGATTTTGATAACCTTGAAAGAAGCCAGTAGCAGAGATGAGCAAGGAGAGCATTCCATGCATGAGGGACAGCCATCAAAAATCCCCAATAGGCACATGGAATGTTTTGTTTATGGAACTACAAGGAGACCAGTGTCGTTTAGTCACAGAACATGTGGAGCAGTGTAAGAAAGCTGGTAAAAGGGGAACTGTAGATTATTAGGCTTTGAATGAAAACCAGGAGTTTATTTTTGATCTTGGAGGAAGACAGGTTGTGAAGAACTTTAAATACCAAACAGAAGATACTCTATTTGATCCTATAGGCAATAGAATGTCACTGGGAAGGGAATTTGAGGGCTGACATGTTTGACCTGTGCTTTAGGGAAATCATGTTGACAATTGAGTGGAACTGGAGTGGGAAGAGATTTGAAGAAGGGAGACCAATTAGGAGATTTTTGCAGTAGTCAAAGAATGAAATGATGAGGACCTGCACTACCAGGGTGATGACTATATAATTAGGGATAAGGGAGATACAAAAATGACAAGACTTGGCAACAGATTGGCTACATACATTGAGTAAGAGTGTGGAGTTGAGGATGATATCTAGATTGTAAGCCTGAGTATGGGAAGATGGTGGCCCTTGACAATAATAGGGAAATTCGGAAGAGGGGAAAGATAGGGGGAGGGGAAGATGATGAGTTCTGTTGGCAGAACCAAAAGGATGGTATTAGATGATGTTAATAGCAATGAATTTTATACACATGTGTAAAATAAATACGTCACTTCCAATTTTCCCAGAAATATAAGTGTTATCTTCTAAAATGAGTGGTTTAAAAATGGTAGATTCTCTGTGATGTACTTTCCTTACTTGTTGCAGGTATTACGCCATCATGGTGACCATGTTCTTCACTGTCAGTGTGGTGAATAATTACGCTCTAAATCTCAACATCGCCATGCCCCTGCATATGATATTTAGATCAGTAAGTGCTACCTGGATCACTGAATGCATTTATTCTTCTTAAAAACTTAGCTTACAAACATGATATAGCAAGAGTAGGGAGTTCATCCTGTGACATGAATCTCAGTATGTGAAAATGGCTCAATGAATGTAGAAGTTGATTTTTACCCTAGATGGATGGGTGCTTGGTTAGTCTAGTAGCAAGACAAAGGGAAAGAAATAGAGAAGTTTTTCCTTCACCTTTACTTCTTTTCTCTTTTTTTTTTTGAGTTAAACATTTAAATGTTTAATCAAATAAACTAAATTATCTCTAGGAAAATAGGAAAACATTGATTTTCATCTTAACTTTTAATTGTTTGATTTCATATGAAAGCTTAATATTATTCCAGTTCTTATTTACTTCTTTTCTTTTATTAAGTTCAGAAAGTTTTTTCTGTGATTTGAGGTAATTAAAAGTAAATTTTATTACAAGAGCAGCATTATTTTTGCAGCAGTCCCACCTTTATTTCTTTTCTCTCTCATGTATATGGAATGTATACCAACAAGAAAAAGGGTTCAGAGAAGAGCTCTGAACGATTTTTATGTGGCTAGTGAGTACTGCCAGAGTATACACAATTAGTTAGATGGGGAAGCATAGGCAAACCTTTATATTGCCTGGAATTCTTTTGAGATAGAATATGTTATTTTCAAAGATACTTTCCAGTTATCTGTTCTTATTTTTGTAATTCATATAAACTTTCAAATGCTAGGCATATAGTAGACACTCCAGTGAATACTTTTTAAATTGTTAATAGTTTCCCAGAGAAGAGACACTTTTGTGCCTTTTTTTCTTTTTAAAGTACATTTTAATTGATTTTTTTTTGTGTGGCACCATAATTTTTCCCAATATCATCCCCCCTTCCCTCCCAGAGAGCAATTTCATATAAACAAGTAATGTTTTTTAAAGAAAAAAAAGAGGAGAAAAATCTGACAAATACATTGCATAGAACTGAAAATATATTTATTGTACCACATTCATGATCCTCACCTCTGCGAATACGTATGTCTTCTCATATCTCTTCTTTGGAGCCATGCTCATTCTTTGCTGACTTGTAATAGTCACTTTGGATTTTTGTGTGTGTGTGGTTCTTTCCATTTACTTTGTTGTTGTCATTGTGTATATTGTTTTCTTGGCTCTGCTTAGTTTACTCTGTTTCAGTTCATATGACTCTTTCCATGCTTTTTTGTATTCATAGTTGTCATTTCTTATAATATAGTAATATTCATGTATCACCATTTGTTTAGCTATTCCTTAGTTCATTGGCCTCTACTGGTTTCTAATTCTTTGTTATCACAGAAAGTACTGCTGGAAAAATGTTATATCTGGGAATTTTCTTATCAGTGGCCTCTATGAGGCATAAACCTAGAAGTAGCATCTCTGGATTAAAAAGTATGGCCATTTTAGTTATTTTTATTTGCATAATTCCAAATTGCTTTCCAATATGCCTATGCTGATACACATCTCCAACAAGGTCCTAGTAAGGTTATCTTCCCACAACCCTCCTCCCCCAGCATTAACTATTCCCATCTTTTATCATCTTTGCCAGTTTTCAGAATGTAAAGTGAAACCTTGGGGATGCTTTTATTTGCATTTTTCTTAATTACCAGGGATTTGTAGAATTCTTTCCTATGGCTGTTAATAGTTTGCTGTTCTTTTGAAAACGATTTGTTCATATCCTTTGACCATTTATCTACTAGGGAATGACTTGATTATATACACACATGCACACATATGTGTGTGTGCATACATATGAAATCTGTTATTTATAGATCTTGGCTATCAAACTTTTATCGGATAAATTTAATATAAAGACTTGTGTACCTTTCTTTCATTGATACTTGAATTCTGTTAGATTCTGCGTACTGCTAGCTTTCATTAAAAGTTTGATAGAACAGAAAGGTGAACCCTTTGTTCACATGAGGCCTTTGAATTTCATTTGTTTATGTTCGATTATTATTTATACTTTTCACCAGCATCTTTAGTAGTAGCACCATGACCTTTAGTGGTTTTGATATCTCAAATTATTTGATATCTCAAATTCTTATTTTATTTCCAATAGTTCTTTATTTTATGACTGAAACTATTTCTGTCATGTTCAAATAGTTAAGCCTCATTAACTATTAATCCTAGCATTTTTCTCTCTGGCCCATTTTCTTTACACTTGTAACTGAGTTTTGCTGCTTTTGTCTTCAGTATGCTGACTGTTAACTGTTCTTTTTTTTATAGGGTTCTCTAATTGCCAATATGATTCTAGGCATTATCATTTTGAAGAAGAGGTAAGTAGCACATCCCTTCCATATTTATAGGTGATATAACTGAACAGAATTAATGAGATATGCATTTTGGATTACTTTTCCAGTAATTGTATTGAATTTCTTTCTGAGTCATCTACACCATCTCCCTTAGTTCCCCTTGTGACCAAGACCTCGCATTTGTCAGGTAGTTGACCAGGGTCACAGATAAGATTTGTGGCTGTCAGGTTCTTTCTCTGTATCAAAGTAACTGGTCTTTACAGGTACTGAACTTAAGCTCTAACCAACTGTTCCTACTAGCCTAGATATATTTAATATTCATAATGAAATAAAGAGAAATGATGTGGGTTAAAATAAAATTACTAATAAAGGCAAATTGTTGTTCATCCTTTGTTCTTGAAGAGGACAGATGACATCATGAGGGGTGGTGTTGTGACTTGCCCATGAAATGGATGTAAGTGAGGCAGAGCTATGCAGAGCCATCAGCCTCACTCCTCCAGAGTCATCAGAGTCCAGTGTCAGGACAAAAGCCAAGATGACTGGGGATGGCCCTGGATGCAGTGGGTGACCTTGGTCTTTCTAAATTAAGATCTTTCTCAGGTCTTGATGGCAAGTGAAGTATTATAGAGATGCTTATTTAATAATGTATTTCAGGATAGCATCTTCTCCAGTATAATCATTCTGATTGTGTCTTCAAATGTCTACCTGCTTTACTGGAAATCTTTCTTTAGTAATTTGTGGATTCAGAGTGGAAGACCCTTGACTTTTTAGGTGCTTAGAGTTTGTCACAAAAAGGGTAATCTTCCCCACAGGTCTAGCTTTGCAGGTCATTTTTTCTAAGGCATGCTAGGTTTCTTGTTGCCTTGTTGCAGTTTAGATATTGATATAATGTTGAGGCTTACTTTGCATATAGGAACCAGCCCCCTTCTTGGGCAGCTTATGGCTTTAAGAGTTCCCACTGGGCTAGGTCCTTGGTCCTTCCACTAAGTGTTTTATCCCTGTTTTCTGTCTCTCTGACATTAGTAACTGGAGGATCATTTAAACAAGGTTCTCTGACTGAATTTATCAAAGATGAGATTTCTTGTTACAAAAGAGTCTTTCTGTCTGCATTTTGCTCTATAGAGTCAGATGCTTTTTTGGAGTTTATAAATATTAAACATTTTAGGATCGAATATTCTCTGAGCCTTTTTATGAATTGTGTGACTGTAAAGTCTGTAAAGATATGATTTGAAAAAATTATTTGCAAAATCTTGCCTCTTACCTTATCACAGTTTTTTCAGAAGTAATGCTCTATGGGTAGAGCTTTCTTTCTTGTAGGTTTTATGGATGAGGAAGTTGGCATTTGGGTCAGAAGTCATTGATGTCCTCGCAATCTCTCACCCCATTTAAAATAATTCTTTTGGCATCTTACACTTCCTGAAATATCTTATAAAACAAACTCTCATCACTTTCATGGTGATGTCCCCTCTAGTATGACTTTCTTCTCTCCCCAATTTCTCCCTCTCATTTTCTTATGTTCCCTTCTGCTACCTCCATTAGCACATCTGGAACTTAGTGTTATTTCAGTTATTGCTCGGTCCAGTAGGTACAGTTTTTAGCCTGATAGGCCAGGATTTTAATTGTGGCTTGCTCAGAGATGACTTTGTTTATTTCCTTCTCCACTTATCCTGGGATAAAGGAGCAGATGATTTTCTGAGTTTTGAAATCAGCCACATAGGTCAGATATATATTTTTTAACCCTTCCATATACCTCCTGACATCAATACCATGCTTCCTGGAAATAGAAGAAATAGTAGAAGCTTTGGGAGACTTTATCACAAAGTAGACTTAGAGTAAACTGTTAGGATGCTGCACTGCAGTAGGCATGAGTGTTTTAGAAATGCATTCATGTGTTCATTCCTGAATATGTTTCTGTGAAATGCACTGGCAACTAATTCCCTCCTTTTTTTAACCCCTGTGATTTGTGCTTTTTGCAATGTCAGACTAGAGATACCTGTTGAAAATTAATATGTGAAACCTTAAAAGCCCTTTCATTCTTTCTGCAGATACAGTGTATCCAAATATACCTCCATTGCTCTGGTGTCTGTGGGGATTTTTATCTGTACTTTTATGTCTGCAAAACAGGTGGTAAGTATCTATTCACAAGGTTTTTCCCCCTTGGTATAATGGATAGATGTCAGTCTTGTGGTCATGAACCCTGGGTTCAAGTACAGCCTATGTATGACTTCTAACACTATGAGCAAGTCCCTTAGTTTGCCAATATCATGGGCAACTGAGACTTCTGGGTATAAGCAAGCTGCTAATGTGCATTAGTGGACAAAGTTTCTATACTGACAGTTCTGTCCCCTGCTGAAATCTAGGCCTAGACCAAAGCATCTTCCCAAAACTTTTTGTAAATGTTATGGATTGGGGCAAAGCTACCAGGGATGTGGTAATAAAATTTTTTCAAGTGTTTGTTTAACAGAAAGATGCATTCTAAGCCATTCTAAAATGAGTGAACTGGAGGTGTTTAACTTAGAAATATTTCTTTTACATCTGAAAATAGTTGCCTGGTATATAGCTGTTTTATTAATTCCTGTATTTCCCCTTTTTTTTTTGCTTCCCAGGCATCCCAGTCGAGCTTGAATGAGAATGAAGGATTCCAGGCATTTGCTTGGTGGCTACTAGGTTAGTACTGCTAATTGTAGTAAAACTAATTTTTCTTCTGCATTTCTGTTTGTTGTTGTTTTCTCCTTGGGGTAAGTCTCTAGACAAATAGCTTTTACTAAACAAATTATGCCAGGAAAGAGGGAGAAACACCTGGGAGTAGTATAACATATTTCTGTTCATTACCATCTAAGAAACAGGAAAGAAAATCTAAGAAAGAAGGAAAAGTTTCACTACAGAAGCAGCAGCCCTGCAGCAGCAAACATTATATAGGGCCCATCAGGTGCCAAGTGCAGCATTCTAAGCATTTTACAAACACTTACAGAGTTCTTATTCTTTTCTCTTAGACCAAGCAAAATAAGGAATCTAAGCCTTCTTCCATGTTCTCCAGATTCCCTCTCCTCCCCAGTTTTGTTTTCTTCAGGCTAAGCAATCCCTAGTTCTTTGAACTGGTCCTTTTAGGAGATAACTGTGAGCCCCTCCCCATCTCAGTCCCCCAAGTGAGCAAGTCCTGATCTGACTCACAATACAGGTTTCACATTGCTTTGCTCAAGTTGCCCTTGGTTGCTGGTCTAGCATGGGAGGCAGGTCAGGGGGAAGACAGGAAGAAATGTACTTCTCAGTGACATGTTTCAGGATCAGATCTGTGAGGTGTGATCTTAACCATGAAATGGAGATACTGTCTTTATTCTTAAGTAGCTTGTATTCTCTCCATGGACTGGCAAACCCTTTGGGTACTTTGGCATTCCCTTGGGGTCACTGATAGAAAAGGATGTAGTTTTTTCCCATTTCAATAGTGAAACTCAGGAGAAACATTGCTGATGATTCTGTCTGATACGAATTAAAAGCATGTGCCAAGGAGATGAGAACAATGGGTATGTATTATGCTCCATATTTGTAGTTACTCCTCCTCCAAGTCCGCGTGAATCCAAGCTAGTTATTTCCCGCTAAGTCTCCTGAGCTTGGGAAACCCTGTCTTTGACCGTGACATCTACTGGAAGGAATACAGTCTTTATCGACTTCCGAAGGAGGAGAGGAGAGAAGAGGAAAGGAGGGAATGCTCTTAGGCCATTCTTATGGAAATTCTAGAGTGGATTAGAAGAAAAAAGCTTGGTGAATATCTAGAAGACCGTTGTCCTCCATGCTGAGGCACAGAGCAGTTAAATGGTTATTAAGCCAGTTAGTCTATACCATTGCTTGAATCCCATTTCCCTCTTCCGTTTAGGTGAGTGCGGAGAGTAAAACTAGAGGGCCTTCCTTTCTCTGCCTATCAGAGTAGAACGGTATCTTCCCACTTCTCCAGGTTCTTAGAAAGATACATGAGGTGATGTTTACAGGCAGACTCCGGTGTTGTGCGGATGGAAGATGCTGTGTAGTGCTGGGCTTTATTGTTATTATCTATCATTTCCCAGTTTCCACATTTAGCAATTAAGCACACTCAGCATTTCTCATCTTCAGCTTGAAGCCATGATTTTGCATGAGACAGCTCTGCAACAGGTTTATTCAGTTTATCCTATTTATAATTTTAATATGCTTTTCTAATGATAATTTTACAAGATGAAGAAGCGTAGTCTAATTGGTCATTATCCATTGGAAAAGACTGAATAAATCTATGGACCATACCCTTAAGTAGTGAAAGCCTGTGGGAGAAGTCCAACATCCCACCTCCCCCCATTTTTTTTTTAATCTAAAGAGGAGACTGTACAGCATTTTATGCTGTTTCAGATTGTAACTGGAAGCAGCCTAAATGTCCAACCACAGGGTCAAAGTTAAATGGTGGTACCATTAATATGATAGAATATGAGGAATACAAAGGAATTGGGAAAGGCTTTTATGAAATAATGCAAAGCAAAAACAAAAAAGCAAAGCCAAAAGAATGGTGTACATGCTAACCATAGTCACGTGAAGAAAAGTGAATGCAGATGAAAGGACAAGAATCCTAAAGGGGAATTGAATTACTTGGAAAAATAGTATAAAATAGTATAATATAGTAAATAGTATAATACAGTATAATAGTATAATTGATTTTAACATAAATAGTTACAAGCAAATTTGATTGTATTGTTCTCATTTCTAATAAGATATTTATAAAAGAGGAGGCTATCAACATAAAAAAAGCAATGTAATTAGGGATGTTTGTAGCTGAAGCGGCAGAGCGTTAGAAATGTTCAATTTTCTTTTCTCAGGAGCAGGTACTTCCTACCAGAAATAGTTCAAGGACAGTTATGTAGTAAATGTGTTTCCTTGTTTCAAGTCAGCGCTGGGAGGCAGAATTGAAGTGATGCAAACAGTTGCAGTGACTACGAGATGACTGAGGAAATGTTACAGGTGGGAGTGAGTTTAGGCATGCCTGACTCCCCATCCCCTGCTTAGACTGTTCCCTTATTTGGAATGTGATATATTTTAATACCTCACATAAGTTTGGTACAATTTTTAACTGAGAAATTATAGCTTCTTTATTCTGTAGATAGTTTGTAAGCATTTGTTGTATTTATTCTTTTATTAGGATAAGGCCGAATGTCTACTTCTCATGATTCTGGAAACTAAAAGAAGAAAAACTAAAAGCTCTGGGTTGTTAGCACTCTGTTTGTTTTTCAGGGATTGCTGCCCTGACCTTTGCCCTTCTGATGTCAGCAAGGATGGGCATCTTCCAAGAGACACTCTATAAGCAATTTGGGAAACATTCCAAGGAGGCTTTGTTTTATAATGTAAGTAACTGCCAGACTTATTGGGAGAGACTTAAGTGACTGAGTAGTGCCCCTCACAAAGGGACACATTTATACCTCAAATGAAATTAGGACTTCTTTCCACATAGTTTATAGATCAGATCACTTTGTCAAGTTAATAAAGAATAGGAAGACCTCTCAGAATGGAATCTGTTACTAACAACGTAAAATCTGTGTCACCAGGTAAGGAAGTCTGCTTAAACTGCCTGGGCATCCTACTGGTGTTCAGTAAAGTCTCTGCTGTCCACAGTCAGCCAGCCAGTCAGTAAACATTTATTAAGTACTTACCAGGCACTGTGCTAAGTGCTACCAAGGCACGCTGCTAACAGCCCCAACCATGTAATCTGTGGAGCGACCTATCCCTCCAAAGCCAGCTTTTCAATGCAGGTGAAATCATGTGAATGTTGAGAGCAAACTTGAAAGGGTAAAGAAGTCAGCTAACACAGTAGAGAAAGGTGGGCAAGTAGGGCAAGGGGCTGCGTGGAATTGTCAGTTTGATGGATCTAGGGCTTGGGAAACCTTGTTCGGCAGGAGCCCCCTGCTGCCCTCCCTCTCCATCTGACACCGCCAAGCTTTGGGGCCCTTCCTCTCCTTTCCAAGGCACCAGTCCTCACCTAACCGACAGCTCTGACATTAGCTCCCTGGCCTGAATTCACAGAAAACCAGCTGGAGAGAGGCATTCGAGGAGTATGGAGCAGTGGGAGCTGGAGGAACGAGGAAGCTCCTGTCTTCTCTTAGATTTTCATTTCTGCTTTTATGATTCTTTTTCCTTTGCCTTTCTCCCCCACTTTCACTCTTTTCCCCACCCCATGTTTGTCCTTATCTAATCTCTTACCTCATTTCCCCACCTTCCTGCAACCTGTGTCTCTTCAGTGTCTATAATTCTAGAGTTCATATTCAGTTTTGTACATATTTACACAAAGTAAAACCAATACAGTTATCATGGGAGAGGTATGTAATCATATGCATTTATATACATGTGTATATATGTACATATGTGTATATATGCACACGTATGTATATTTGCATGTAAATGAGATCTCAATAGAGGCAGCAGAGCTTTCAAAGTCAAGAAGACTTGAGTTCAAGTCCCACCTCTGATATATACTGGCTGTGTGACTGGGCAGCTCACTTAACCTTTCAATGTTCTACACAATTCTTTAGAACTCTAAGTTGCACAGAAGGATGTCATCCTATATTGCCAGAGGGACTTCCCTCACCCCAGAGTTCCCTATAGCAATAATAGCACAGGTCCAGTCCCCTGCAAACTCCTTTCCCCCATTTTAATGATGTCTTTCTTGTCTATGATGTCTTTTGTTTTATGATCAAAGACTGTGTCATTTAGATGATGTAAAGTATCTCAGAGTGTCATGTAGATAATTAGTCATTTCTTCCCTTACTGAAATTGCCACATCTAGACTGGTCTTACATAAACAACAGCTCACCAAATAGTTTAGGAATTCATAGGAACATTTTGGTAATTGTCTTACTGTACTGCATTTTAATTCTCAATTTCTATTTCTTCCCATAGCATGCCCTGCCACTCCCTGGTTTCATCTTCCTGGCTTCCGATATATATGATCATGCACTTCTTTTTAATAGATCTGGTGAGTTTGGAATTGAAATATTTTTAATAGAATGGAGAGATAACTGGCATTTTCTGAGGGCCTAGGTTTTATGCCTAGCTCATTTTTTAATGGAACAAGCAAATATATGTACACATTTCAGTGTCTTTACTAGTTTCCTTGTTAATGATGGTGGATATATTGGAGATGATGAAGCAAAATATTCAATTATAATGACCAGAAGTATAAATTCTACATTCCTTATATGTAATTTTTATCCTTTTTAAAACAAATTAGTCACAGTCTCCTGATCAAACCGTCATTGTATTTTTAACAATGTAACTGAGGGTAAGGCTTGTGTAGCCAGGAATTTAGAAGCAGGATCATATACAAAGCATTATCTAAGGAGCTTAAGTTGTCTGGTGCAGTCTCAAGACAGGATCACTTGAAGGGCAAAGAATTTAGGCATAAAGGATAATGTAGAGGTGAACTGATTTCCCAAGGGGTTAAGGGAAGAGAGAGGAGAGTACAGAATGGTATGGGAAGGAAATGAGGGGTGGTGAGATTGGAGATCATGGTGAAGAGGAAGAAGGGGTTAAGGATTGTAAAGCAAAAGAAAAGATGGAATGGTGGAAGTGTACTATTAGATAAAGGAGAAAGGAAATGGAATACTTGATGTGATGACAGGTATGATTTTGTTAGTGTGGAAGTAGGTGAAATAGTGGAGTCTCATGGAAATCCAACTGGAAACTTAGGAACTGCCAAGTTAGGTTATTTGAGGGAGTATCAATATTTATATTGGAATTCCCTGATATGAGGATAGGAGTTGGAGAGGGAGAGAGACTGGGAACCAGGCACTGAATTCCTTGAGAAAGGAAAGGAATACCCTAGGGATTGGCCAGTCATGGCCTTGGACTTGGGTGATAAATTTGAATATGTAGCATGCTCTGAGGAGCAGGGGAAATTGCTGAGTGTGGTAGAGATGGAAATGGGGAATAAGATATATTACAACTCTGTCACTAGGATGTACCAGGCAGAGGGTTTGAGTGACAATGCAGCCAATACCAGAAAGGGTGGCTAGAAATGGTATTGCTATAAGGGAGCCAGGTTTCATTAAGGACCAGAAGATGGAAGGAAAAGGTTTAAGGTGGAATAAAGCACTTTACAGACTATGGAGTGTTATATAAATATTCCGAGCTATTATTAATGCTGAAGGCCTTTCCAAGCCTGTGGTCTTTGGGAAGGATGGGCCATAGTTTGCACTGAGGCTGAGAGAACACTGCCTGCAGCTGTGCTGGGTGACCCAGGTCCTACAGCAGAAACATTGACGAAGGATCTGACTGACAAGTAGCTGTTTCCTCCTCTTCCTCTGTCTGCCCACAAGCGCTCTTTTTCTGTCCTGAATCTTATACCACCAGTAAAGTAAACTGGCTAGTCCAGGGCCCAAATCAAAGTCATAGTTCGCAGCTCCCCTGTATGATCAATTCTGGAAAGCCTGCCGTTTCCAGCTGGAATCACAACTCTTTCATTGTCCCTCATCCTGACCCCAGTCCTTTGGTTGTTCCAGGCCTTTACTAGGCCTTCACATAGTGAGCTAAAGGAACATGTCAGTCAGACCCTCCAGGTTGTGTGGAGCAGGGTAGCCTAATGAACAGCTTCACTCACATTCTTCTTAGAGATCTCCCCCCAACCTCTCATGGCTTCTATCTGGCAAAAATCCTTGATATGATCAAGCAAAGGTCTTGTGAGCTTCCCCATACTTAGCACTGAAGCCTCAGCATCCTGTGTCTTGTATAGGTGACTAAATATTGAACAACACTTCTTAATGCTCAGGAACTTTTCTAGCGATAAGTCTTTGTCTCCCATCAGAAGTACTGGGCCATTAAGCAAAACCCTTCTCAGCTTCCCAGTCCTTATAGCTTCTTCATTATTTAATCCAATGAAAACAAATAGAGCTGTTTCCAGAAGACTAAAGGTCTCTGATTTCCTTGAGAGAAAAAAAAAAGAATGTGGATATACTCACTAACTCCTCCAGAACAGCCACAATTAGTGGAACAGTGAGTGTCGACTGCTGTAGGCAGTTTCATTGTACAGGGAGCTGCAATGGCTGCTCAGAGCACCAGGGGGAAGGGTAGGTGTTAGGGTGCCCATGCATTCCTCTCCTTGCCTCCAGTCTCCCTGGGTACACACCTTCTGCATTTAAAACATGATGGCAGTCTGTGATTCCTAGCTGCTCTGCTTGACAGGGACTGATCCTCTGGATTGCTTCACTCTTCTTTGCCACTGGTATCTATCACATGTGTTGGTGGAGGAGGGAGAGACAGGACTAAGAAGGAGGCCGCCATACCTGCCACCATGCATGCATTCCCATGGTCCTAGATGAGTACCCAGGAAGGGAAACACCCGTTGGTCCCAGGATCCTGAGCCTTCCCACTTGTGTGCTGCCATCTTCCTCCTCAACTACTCTTGCTCTTTGCTTTCATGTGCCCACCTGAAATGCTCCCTCTCCGCACCCACTGTGTCCTCCTTGGTCCAGACTAGTTTCCAGGTACCAGGTGTCACATAAGCCAGCCCTGTGCACACATTCCCATGCAGAACTGCAGTTAGTCATTCATTTTCAGCCTCACAGCACCTGCGTCCATCTTCCACTATTAGCCCTGCAGCCAAATCTGACAAAAGACTTTAAGACTTCAAGAGGCCTTCTCATTGATGCCGTGACCCTGACGACTTCACATCAGTTATATCCTCCGTGTGTCTTTGTTTTCATTTGTAAAATAGGGAGCCCGGTACCTGGGCTTTTAAAGGTAAAAATAGGAATGTATGAAGATATTATTTCTGGTTTGACAGTTTCTTGGGGGCACATGAGTTGAAGCAATTTGTGAAGTAGGAGAGCAAAGTCCTCACTACCGAGCTTCCTCCTGATGTAACATATGATGGGACACCTCCCACTCTGCCTATATTCTTTTGGTCAAAACCAATGAAAGTTCATGAATGTCTTTGTTCTCTTGTAATCCTTACAGAATTATATCAGGTTCCAGTGGTCGGGGTGATGATGCCCATCATGTGGTTCTACCTCCTCATGAACATATTTACTCAGTATCCTTTAGTCTCTGCCACCCCTGCCTTCATCTGGCAGGGAGAAAGTGCTCACCTCCAATTGTTCTCAGAATGCAGCTTCAATTTCTTATCTTGATACCTTTTCTTCAGGGAAAAAGGAGAAAAATGACTCTTTTGAAATCTCCTTGCTGCAAGATAATACTGCAATGTTTGTCCAAAGATGATAGAACAGAGATGCTAATTGTGGAGACAGAGTGAGGAAATAGGTGGTGTGACAATTGAGATAAGAAAAGAAACACTTAAGAGAAATAGCTGTATATATAGAAGATGCAGTGAGTGATTTAAGGATTTATATGTTAATTTGACTTGGTAATTTGCAATCCCCAGTTTAACATCCAGCATCTTAAGGGGGTGACCTGAAACCCTGAAAAAAAATTTCAAAATTATTTGACTAGATTTTAAGCAGATAATTTTAAAAGTTCATATTGTGGCATGGCAGTGAGACTGATTTTCTTGTTTGTTTTGTGGAAATCAGATTCATTCCTCTGTAGTAATGGGGCATTGAGTTGTGTCATGAAATCAAATGACCATGTCATAAAGACGAATCCCAGGATAAAACTGAAGAACCTCTTGGGATTGGGTTAAATTGTTAAAATCACATGGAATAGCAGAAAGTTTTTAGGCACAATTAAATTGGGATGGCAGGAATTCTGCAGGATAATCTGCTGAAAAGGCCCTCATGCTACTAATCATCATGTCCGTTGCCTTCATGCCACCTTAAAACAAAGAATTGTACTTTCTGCAGCTTCAGTCTCCTGACTTCTTAATCACAGACTGAAAAACTCCCTTAACTTCTGCTCTTCAGGTATGTCTGCATTCGGGGTGTGTTCATCCTCACCACAGAGTGCACCTCCCTCACTGTCACGCTTGTTGTGACACTACGCAAATTTGTCAGCCTCATCTTCTCCATCCTCTACTTCCAGAACCCTTTCACCCTATGGCATTGGTTGGGCACCATGTTTGTCTTTATTGGGACCTTGATGTACACCGAGGTATGGAACAGCCTAGGGGTGTCCAGGAGGCAGCCCCAGAAAGAGGACAAGAAGGACTGAAATTCATCTGGGATAGATTCTCCTTGACTTGGGAGGGTGGTGGTGTAGTTGGTGAGAGTCTGGCTACCATTCCACTTTCTTTAAAGCTTACATCCCCCAGCATAGACTTAAATACCTAGCAGGGAATCCTCCTATAGAGGAGAATTTTAGTATACCTGATATCTGTGCTGAGCGATATTTGTAGCTGCCAGATGAAGCATCCATCCCCCAACTCAGAAGTAGAAAAGGAATAGTTCTGATCTCTTGAGCAGAGTATCCATTTGTATTTTTATTAAAGTGTTCAAGATACGTATTTATTCAATTTCAAGGATGTGAAGGACCTAATTTTATATCTGTGGTCTCAAACAAGTTACCCTTTTCACAGCAGCCACTAGTCCTAGTCCTACTCTATCACCAGCAACAACGAACTGCTCAGACCCACCTGACATAATCACCCTAACAGTCAAGTGGTTAATTAACTGAGGCAACTATAACATGTGGCTGGGAGCCTTGGTGAAGCTGGAGCAGGTCAGGTAATAGTTTCATTTGTCCATACTGTCTCCTCCATCCATCCAGAGGTAAAATGATGATGACACATTCATTGAATATCCTGACTGTAGCAGCCCTGAAACAATTCAATTACAAGCACAGTTGTATTAGGGCCTACTCTGGCCCACTATTAGCCTTTGTGGAAGCGTCCTGTACTGAATAGGTTTAGTAGCAGTGAGGTCCCTTATGTGAAGGCTGAGGTGGCATCTTCAGGACATCATTGAACAAGCTTGCTTCATGATGACTGGCCCTGATCAGAAACTATAAGATGAGGTCAATCCTTGAGGCCAGGACATTTGGATTCAGTCTGTTCTAAGGAGACAGATCAATAAGGCATCAGAAGGGAATGTCAGCTCTGCTCAGGACTTGGTAAAGTACACAAAAACCAAAGCCTGTCAGGCCACCGATTAGATTTTAACTTTCCATAAAGTCATGTCAGGTCAAATCATGATTATATTAAAGCCAAAAGCTCATCACAAAGTATCATTTGAACGTGGTAAATACTATTGTTTGTTTTATGGCGTGTCTGTGTCTCTTGTCTCTTGTTACACAATTAAAAATAGTATTTGCCTCTATTTTCATAAATTGAATTTCCTTCTGAAAATCAGGAGAATATCATTTTTGGTTTGATAAATCATTTGGTTTATTATTTGGAGGTGGAATCAGAAATTTCCTGCAGCCATTATTCCTTAAAGCACAGGTCTCATTTTCCAGCTGCAAGTGTCCCCTCAGATAATGCAATTTAATTCAAACATTTTGGAAGGGTTTTCTTTGTGCACATCATTGCTCTAGGCTCAGGCCTGCCCTCAGGGGACATACCATACTGGGAGTGCAAGAAAACCCAAGGAGGAAAAGCCATGTTAATAGCTAGTAGGGTCAGACAGAGATGGAGGGAGAGCTTGAGCCAGTCCTTGAAGAGAGCTTGGACCCTGGGAGGTGGAGGAGAGGAAGGAAGGGCCAAAGCACTGGGACCCTTTAATAATAGAGGACAAGGAAAGACCCTATTTCTCTTGGCTTTTCCTCTTTTGACATTTAGAAAAATAGACTCCAGTTTTTTGTCAAGTACAAAATTATACGTACGTACAGAGTGGAATGTCCTTTTTTTCATATAAAAGCCAGTGTGAGTTTCTGGGCAGCTAGGTGGTGCAATGGATAGAGCTCAGGCCCTAGAGTCAGGAGGACCTGAGTTCAAATCTGGCCTCAGACTAGTTGTGTGATTCTGGGCAAATCACTTAATTCTGTTTGCCTCAGTTTCCTCATCTGTAAAAGGAGCTGGAGAAGGAAACAGCAAACCAGTCCAGTATCTTTGCCAAGAAAACCCCAATGGGGTCACAGAGAGTCAGACATGACTGAAATGACTGATCGAGTTCCTGAACATTTCCCAGACTGTAGCTTGACTTTGCTGCCTTGTGTTTACCAAATGGAGCCTAGTAGGAATATTGCAAGCTTTTGTGCTCAGAAATTCCGAGGTCACCTTCCGGGGGGCATTTGACCTGCTCCAGCTTTCCTCGTGTAAAGATATTTGTTTGCTTATCTGAATTCTGATGTTGAAATTGAACAGTGATTCTTAATGCCAAATGCCGGTAGTGTTTGATTCCAAAGGACACAAAATTGGATACAAATCCAGCATAGAGTTTGAAAAGAAGTATCTATAATGAATGTGCTACCTATTTTTAAACATTCACTTAAAGAAGAACTAGAAACAAAAAACATTTGTTAAACTTCTTTAAATAGGAACTCAACTGATTCCATCGCTATCCTGGGGCCGCTTTTATGCTTATGAAGGTAAAAATACAGGCTTTGTTAAGTTTCATCTAGACAGGTATAAGGTACCCTTGTTTTTAAACAGAATTAAATTCTTGTAATGGGCATTAAATTACATTTTTGGTGCTCTGTGTGTTTCCTTCAATCTGCATACAGCATTTATGGTAATAAAGGATTCTACATATGTCTAAAAGACTAGAACTTAGGAGGACAATGAAACAAGCCTACCTAGCAGCAGAATAACGGAGCTGGCACATTAGGTTTCTGCTTTTTAGCAATTTGGATCAAGAAATCTATCAGGAAAGCAGTTTGAATATTGTTCTCCCATGCTGTCTTATTACTCATTTATCCTCTTTGGCTTTGTAAGCCACTCTTTATTGTTTTTAACCTTTATTAGAAAGGTCCAGGAACTAGTATAGCAAACATCAGTTCAATTTAATGAATTCAATTCAGCAAATATTTAGTGAGTGACTACTTCACCTATTGGAACAAAGGATGTTCTTTTTTTTTATGTAATATTGTGTCTGGACCTCGGTTGTACTTCAGATGGAAGGGGTTACTATTGTTTACAAGATGGATTTTGGTGCCAAAAGGTATTTTTTAAAACTGAAGCTAGAGCAGAGATCATTAACAAATGGCATTGATCTGAAAGATTGTGTGTGTGTGTGTGTGTGTGTGTGTGTGTGTGTGCGTGCATGTGTGTGTTATAGTATTCATGTGTGAACACCAAATCTAGTATCAAATTGACAGGTCTTCTGAACTAAATGTAAAAGTGGCAATGATGAATATTTGTACTTGGCTCAGTTCATGGCTGCATTCCATTTACAAGTCTTGTCATTAAAAGCTTTATCTTTTTCAGTTCTTTAATTGGTTCATACTTCCTTCATTTTGGGCCTCATACTGCCTTTTTCATTCAACTAAAACAACTGTTATCTGTACCCATGTTATGTATGTTTATTGCAAAACCATAGATCCTAAAGAGTCAAATGCTGTTCAGCTCAGGTGTGTGTGTGTTTTTCTTCACTTTAACCACTTCACTTTTGTAACAACATGCTACAATACTTCAGTTTGATTAGTACTAAAAATTGAGTTAAACTGATATTTCCAAGACTTTGCATAACAAACCTTTTCTAGCCTTTTTGTAAGGACTCTAATAGCATCCTTTGGTCACTTTTTTAAAATGCCTCTACTCTCTTGCCAGTCTACACTATTTTCTTTTCTCTATCTGTGTGCCTGGTCTCTCCCTGCCATTACCAACCTCTATTTTCCTGCTACTGATCAATAACCTGCCAGCAGTTTACCCAACTATTCATTAGTTTTTGAATATGTGAGTGTTTGCATTGGATATTCTATCGATGTATATTATGTTTGAGAGGATGTAGCAGTATCAGTGAAAGTGGATATGACAGATTATGGACATATATCTGTGTGAGACTGTAATAGGAAGAGTGAATACGAAGATGAGTGTCTACATGTATATATATACGTGCATGTGTGTGTGTGTGTGTGTGTGTGTGTGTGTGTGTGTTTGCACACTGGGTCTAAAATAGGGGATGAGTGCAACTAGAAGTCCTCTTCCCTTCCTTTCCAGAGCCAGTGGCTCCCTTCTTCCTACCACAGCACTCCATATTTAATTACCCCCCGCTGTCTCCCCAACAACGTCTGCCGGGCATGGGGATCAGAAACAGGACTCATTAGTTCACTGACCCAGTGAACTAGCCCTAGACCAATGCTCTGTATGTATCTATTAATATAGTATATTCAGAGAACTCTAGGTAATTACCCCTTCATGGGAAGCCATCACCAAATTGAGAACAGAAGTTTTAGCACACATATAAATTCCCTGATGACAGACATTAGTTGTGACATGTATGTATAGATGTGAGTGTATATATGTGTATGTGTATATATGTGTATATTCACACACACACAGCATTGAGTGTATTCCCACATCCATTGACTTACATGAGTAAAATAACAAGCTTGAGCTGAAGTTCTTCATCATCATTTTCTTTCCCAGCACATTTAGCTTTGTGACTAGTTGCCCAACATTTATTTGGCAGTTTCCTCACACAACATCCATAGACCTGTGGTGGACAAGTTATTTATGTTCTCTTTGCCAACATTTTCCAGGTCTGTTCTAAAGGTTTTTAATTGCCCAGGGCATCAGTCATATCTATGTTTTCTTATCCCATTCTCACATTTGCTGGTCTTCTGGCTGGCAAAAGAGATGGAAAGCAAATAGACACTACTCCTGTCCTCCAGGAGAAGGGGAATAACAAAATATTCACTAGTACATAACTGAGAATAAGTGTCAGTAAGTCTTCAGCTATCAGGCTTTTTGCTATTCTGGTAACCTGGTAGCAGAGTAGAAAAATATACATATCCTGTGTTCATTAATACCTAGATGGAAAGGCAGATGGATGCCCATCAGAGCAGCATTGAAGTTTCATTAATGTTATTTGAGGAATTTGCCTTCCTAATGTCATGTTCTCATGGTCTGTTCCAGTTTGTATGGAAAGGTTGATGGATGTCATTGATGACTGTTGAGTGTAACTGTCTAATCTTAGAGGCAAAAAATCATCCACAGTTGTTATACTGTATTCACTTTATGCTTTTTCCTCTTAATAGTCTGCAGTTTCCTTTGAAATTTCAAAAGTGAAAATGATGAATCTTACCTGTATTTTATATAATATAAAACTGTTTTGCTATTTCCTGAAAGCTTTTCATTTAAATTCTACTCTAAATAGATTTTCTTTTAATGAACATTTAATTTGTCCAGCATCAGTTCACCTCATATGTAGTCTCACCTACCCCCCACTAAGCCACTTTAGTGTCCTCTAAGGGCAGCCTTCTAGATTCTAGCAGAGCTTTAGGTTCTAGTCATGGTTCCATCTGTAATCAAAAATAGTGTCCCTGTTACTTCCATGGGTCATTGGGTGGAGGAATGAAAGTAACTCCTTGAGCATTCTGTGATAATATGGGCTTTGCAGAGCACACTGACGTACTGGTCTTTCTGTTATTACTCCAGAAATGTGTTTTGAGTTTTTAAACTTTCATTATCCAAATTGCTTATTTAGTAAAGTGAGGCACTCTGCTAAGGAACATAATAGAGTATGATGATGATACCTGCCCACTGCCACAAAGCATGAGGCCCTCCGCACATAAGTCAAACTTGGACTAATATTACCTTACTGATGCTGGATTTTAGGGACAATGAATGACTCCTACAAACCAAAGAAAAGGAATAATCGTTGTTACAAAATACAAAGAAATAGTAAATAGCGTGTGGTCCCCTTCATTCCAAAGGGTAGACATAGATTCTGAACCAAAAAGAACAAGCTTGAAAGGAGATTTATGGACAACATTTGGGAGGCCCAGTGGACAGACTGCTGAGTCTGAAGTCAGACTTCTCTTACTAACTTCAAATCTGCCCTCAGACACTTATAGGCTGTGTGACCCTGAGCAGGTCACTCAACCCTGTTTCCTCATCTGTAAAATGAGCTGGAGAAGGACATGGTAAACCAGTTCAGTATCCCTTCCAAGAAAACCCCAAATGGGGCTATGAAGAGTTAGACATGATAGAAAATGACTGAACAACAGTGGGAGGCAGAGGTGGAAAAAGTAGGGTTTAGAGCAGTCTAAAATCTGTTCTAAAGTGACATAATGACCGCCAAAGTGTATATTCATTTTATGAACTGTATCATAAAGCATTGACTCTATCCTACCAATGTTTTGAATAGTGAATTTAGGGTGAAAGGATATTTTGTGAATAAAATTATTTTGCCAAACTTGAGTTTTTGTCATTATGTAGCTCAAGTCTTTACCTTAACTCAGAGGACACATAACATTTTTATTCTGAATTGTGTAGCCATTATTTCCTTTTTTCAGGTGTTTATTATTGCTGGCCCAGGAGGGGAAGTGAGGCTGGTGACCTTGCACAGCCCTCCCTCCCTCCTTCAAATCAAAGTCAACTGCAAGTCATATTGTCATCTTGATGTCATGGTTCTCTTTGAGAACAAAGGACAAAAACACAGTAGCTTATCAAGAGTCTGCAACTTTTAAAATTTCCTATTTTTTATGCAAGGGGGACCCCAGAGTGTAGTGTTTTGTTTGTGTTTTTTACTGCAAACATTTGTAAGCAACCTCTTTGTAATGTTTACCACCTGATCAATCACAAAACACTTCTCAGGCTATTTATTTATGCCCCAAAATGTTTAAAGGATCAGTCTAACTTTCTGAAGGTTTTATTGGCTCACTGCAATCATTAGTGAAACTTAAAAGACCTTGCTATCAGCTCTGCAAAGTCAGACTCTCTTGACTAGCTTCATCTGCAACCAGTTGCTTTCAGGTAAATCTGATGAGAAGGCAGTTCTTTTTAAGGTTAACTACAGCCTGTGTGCTCTTATCAGGTGCACTAGCCACAAATACAGCAAATTAAAAGAAAAAGCAGATGAGCGATTTGGCACTTAATGTAGCATAATTAAAATACATCTCTTTAAAATCACAGAGTAACTTTGTCAGAAGGAAAGGGGCTGTGACATGCTCAAACAGCCCCGAGTTTGTAATTACTAACAGGTGCAGTTTTTGGCTCTTCTGGAGATCCATCAATCTCTGGAAGCATAATATCTTGGTAGTCATAGGATTTGCCAATCACTGAATAGTATTACATCCAGTGTTTGAAATTGCAGCTAAAAGTAAAAATGACCCTTAAGGAGAAGAAATTATAGTTCAGTTCTGAGAGCTTTTAGCAAATTGTATCATCAAACTTCACTACACTCTCTGTGTTGCCAAAAGCACAGCGCACTGCAAAGTACAGCAGTGATGACCACCAGGCCAGGCAGCAACACTAGTCAAAACCAAGGGTCAAGGTCATTATCATAAATCAAAAGTGAGACATCCTTTTCTATGTGCAGTCTTGTGAACTTTTTTGAAGACAGCTTCCTTAGGGGTTTGTTGGGAAGTGTTTGTGTTCAAATATATAATTTTTTTTAAAGACAAGTTTCAATTTCAAATTTCTCTGACCACCAAAAGCAATTGTAGTAGATTTGGGGTAAAAGACAAGGAACAAAGCAAAAATACTATTTTAAAAAAATTTACCTATGAAGAGGGCCCTTTCAGAGGAGGTAGGTAGTACCAGAATTATCTCTTTTGCAGATGAAGAAACTGAGATGTTAAATGATTTGTCCGTCATTATATCCGTAGCTGCTACTGTAATGCGGAATGAACACATCAAGCCATGTGGTCCATGTTCACAATTCTTTCCAGTGCAGCATACAAAGCTTTGCACTATACCACAACCACAGTACAAACTTGTTATATAACCAGGTTTATAATGTATAAATATTTGGAAATCTACCATTGCTCCCTCATTACATTTAAATTATTTCAATTCCTCATTGTTTCTTAATATACACTGTACCAATTTAACATGCTGTTTGCAGAATCTCAGAAGAGATCTGAGAGTTCAGTATACCCCGATAGGAACAAGAAACCTTTTTTCAGTATTTCTGAAAAGTGGTCATTTGACTTCCACTTAAAGACCCAGAAATCCTGAACTCATGACCTAAGACACACATTGTATTTTTGGAGAGTTGTAATTGAACCTCTCTTTCTTATGTCCACTCAAAATCTGCCTTTCTCTAGCCAGCCCTGTCCACTGGGAGCTAAGGAGAGTTAATCTAATCCCTCTTTCACTGTACCAGCCCTTCTAATACTTGAATACAACTCCAGATCCTTCAGCTGATTCTCATGTATCATCCTTCTGTGGGTGCTCTGAAGCTTTTTAATTAATACACTGCTAATACTCTGGACAGTATGATGTCCAGAGCTGAAACAATTCCCCAGATGTAGCCTGACCAGGGAAGAATGCAAAAGGATACTGCCCCCACACTATTTCCACTAGTGTACACTATACTTACCCTCTCTCTTCCTTGTAAAAGCCTCCTCCCTTACCTAATGTGGCACAGAAGAGACCATTAGTTTACTGATAAAGCCCAAGCTCTGGCCGGTTCTACCAAGTTTTCTATCAAGTTGGAAAAGCTGCAAGTATAACCTATCAATGGACTGAAGACCAGCCAAGGTGAAGCTAGAGGGACTCATTTGCCCACAGGATGATGAATTTTATTTTGCCTTCCCCTCCCTCAACTTGATGATGGTCTACAAATGATGTAATAAGATCTTTTAATTGGTGGATGGAGTGAGTGCTGACATCATCAAAACCATGAATCCTTGGAGGATTCACATATTCAGATTTTTTTTTCACATTTGTTACATCCTTTCCTCCCCTCCTTTCCCCCATTTCTTATCTTCTACTTCTGGAACTGATTTTTTTTAAATGCAAAAATCAAATTTTATATTTTTTATATATATATTTTTTATATTTAGATTTTCAAGATTAAATTAAACTTCTTTTGTATTAACCCATCTTTCTAGACAATTGAGGTCTTTTCTAGATCCTGATTCTGCTATCCATGTTAGCCATCCAGCTTTGTGTCAGCTGCTCAGATCCACATGACTGTGGGGCCGCCAATGAGTTTGAGATTCAAGTTATCCTTAAAGTTTGGACATGACAGCTTGGTGCGCTAGACCAGTACAAAATGTTATTATGTTTTTATTAAACATTTATTATGTGCCTCTTACTCCTGCCTGAAAACTCTCTTTCAATCAGCTCTAATATTAGGAAGCTTTTTTCTTATGAGTGTGCCTAAAGCTGCCTCACTGCAATTTTCACTCTGTTCTTCATTCTGTCCTCAGGCCAAACAACACAAATGTAAATCTCATTTCCACAAGACATATTTAATTTTTAAGCTTTGAAAAAACTTAAGGTTAAGGGATTTGTCCAGTGTCACCTACCTAGAGAAGTGTCTGAGGTGAGAATGAATCTTGGCAGATGCACTAATAAATATTCAACAACTGGCTCTTGAATGGGGAAATGTTCACAAGGACACCCTTTAGTTTAATCTGCATTATTAACATTTTCTCCATAGCAGTTGCCAACCATAAATGCTCAGCGTTGAATATTTAACACTCAGCTCACACACCTGTACCTCAGTCTTCCTGACATCAAGCATAGGCCTTCATACCATGCTGCCTGTTGAATCATCCCTTCACAGCCATCACATATATTTTGGAGGCTTCTTTCTAGGTGAAGTATCTCTGGTTCCTCCCACTGATCCTCATAGGGAATGGTTTCAAGTTCCTTCTTCATCCTGATCCAAGGGTTCTGGATAGGCTCCAGCTTTCAAAGTCCTTTAAAAAAACGTAGCACCCCCATCACCCCCACTCCTGACCCCAGTTCTCCACATGTAGCCAAAAAGGATGGGACTATCCCTCTTTATTCTGCTTCTCTCAATGTAGCCAGGACCCACTCTTAAGTCATTTTGACCTTGTAAACCACTAAAATCCCCTGGATGTGGAAAGCAGTGTGGCTGATCATAGGTTTAAGAGACTGGGCTTTGCTAAGGGGTCAGCCAATGAGAGTTAAAGGTGTGGTACACCACCCCAACCCTCAGGAGCATCTGCCTCTTAAAAGGAAGCTTCATAAAGGTAGGAACCTAGGGATAGAATGACTTGGCAATACAATGGTTATCTGGGGGTGAGATTTATTATGTCAGTTCTATGCCAATCAGTTTATCACCAACCTGTGGTATTTGCATATTAATGCTTCAACGATGTGTGAATTTTATCATTGTAGGTACATCCTCCACTAGTGCATATTACAACCCTTCCATTCCTTAGCTTCTAGTCTTCTACAGTTGCTGCAGTCCTCCCTACCCCCCCCCCCCCAAAATCAACCTCACATGACCTTTCTGCATCAGCTGCTTTGCTTGGTTCCAATCCTAGGAAACAAGATACTCCTCTAAAGTTAAACTCCCCACCTCCAGTCTCATCACTATGCTGCTCCTCAAAGCCTTGATTGGCACCATCTCCCTCAGCCTTCTCTCCCTTTTGATAGGAGAACTGGAGGGTGGCATTACAAATTCCTCCCGATGTCTTTTTTTTTATATAGAAGACAGAAACTGGACTTGCTTGACTTATCGATGTCTGCTGTTTTCCCTGGTTTCAACTACACAGAAGAGTATGCTCCTCTGCTGGGTACCCCCTGGTCTTTTCCCCTTGGCACTTTCCTGCCTGATTTTGTGTGTTGTCTCCCCCCAGGAGATTGTAAGCTACTTGAGGGCAGGTTCTGTATTTTTATTAAAAGTGATTGGCATATAGTAAGCACTTCATAAATGTTTATTTTATTCAGTCAGACTTTTGAAGACAAACTTCTATGTAAACACTTGACATGGCACATTGAAATATATTATCCATCCCTGGCATTTTCCTTAGGTGGTTGTTCAGTCTCATCTGACTCTTCATGACCCTCAAAGAGGGATTTTCTTGGCAAAGACTGTCACTGGTTTGCCATTTCCTTCCTTCTCCAGCTCATTTTACTGAGGAACTGAGGCAAGCAGGGTTAAGTGACTTGCCCAGGCTCACACAACTAGTAAGTGTCTGAAGCTGTATTTGAACTACGAAAATGAGTTTCTTGAGTGCCCTATCTGCTTCACCACCTAGCTGTCCCAATTCTCCTTCAACATTTAGCTTAAGTATAAGTTGGTGCAAAACTTACATTTATAATTACCAGAAGCAACAATAACCAGTTTTGTAGTGCAAAAGCAGGAAAGTGTGATTTATTTGTCTCTTTAAAACACACTGCCCCTTTTAAGTTTGTGGAGGTGAGGGGGATGACACATTTTAATTGCTTTAAATCTTGAGCAGAAAAGTCATCAAAACAAGGGGAAAAAAGTTTGAAGGGAAGAGAGCGATTGAAACCCTATGAGAATTTGCTCCTGTTCTGCAGCTGCTAGAGCCTAAGATTTGAATTTTGTCAGCTTCTTCATTAGGCTAATTAATTCTCTTTAAAAGTCACCTCTTTTTCCCCCTTCAATCAGTGTCAATGTCCAATTACAACTTGTCAGCAGCTGAAGTATAATAACACCAGTGTTCATCAAGGAAGGCAGCTTTAGGTCTGCCAAGATTAGTAACTCACTCCCTCTTCCTCACGTTTGCAATCACTACTTTCCAACTGTTTACAACAATTTGCCTTTAAATAACTATAAAAGAAGATGTCTAACTTCTTGCGTACCCTGGACCACATAACTCCTCTCTTCCTCATGGTTACAATGGATATATTATTAAGATAAATTCCCTTGGGGGATTTCTCCTACTCCATTAACCCAGATGCAAAGTTCTATTAATTATTTAAAGAGATGATATCCTTAGTAGATTAAAGAAAGCAGCAAATGGCATTTGTGGGTGATTAACTGTAGAAGCAAATGACAATTGTCATGTTCTCCAGTGTTAAGAGCATCATTTTCTTGACGGAGTTGGAAAAGTTTCTTCTCTGTTTCTCCGTAAATATTTTTCCTTGTGGAGGGACCTAAATAATTCAATGTGATTTTTGGATTTCTCCCTGATGCCTCTGGCTGGTCGTTGTTTATTTGGGCATCTACGTGGTGACTCAGGGCTAGCAAGCACTTTATATACATGGTCCCACTTGATTTTCATTTCATGGGATCACATTGTATGTTGGAAGGTACTTAGCTTTCCTCATTGAAGTGGGATGTAAGCTTCTTGAGAGCTGGGATTGTCTCCCCGTTTTGCCTTTGTATGCCTCTCTACTTTTCTGGTGCCCACAGGCTTCTGACTGTCCCTTCGTCTGGACCTGGGCTGGCAAAATGCACTTTCTGTAGTTTCTCTTTGGATTTTGCCATCATTTCTGCGTGTTGGGTTTTATCCTTCCCAGAGTACTTGTGAGAGACCTGGGCTTTGCTCCTTCCTTTTCCTGTGCCATTTGAAGGCCATTCTTGCCAACTAGCTCCTAAGCCCAGTTGTTTCTACACTAATGAAGGAATGAATGTATTATCATTATGTAAATGTAAAATGGTTTTAAAAGTGACTAATCTTTTTAAAAGATCATGATTTCAAATATTGTGCCCTTGAAAATTCAATGTCCTAAAACTAAAGTGCCAATCACCCAATCTTAATTATGTCTCTGGTTTAGCAATCATTTAGTCCAACCCTGTCATTTTAGAAAAGAGAAAATTAGAAATGACTAGTCAGGATGCATGAGATATTCTCAAGAATTAAATCCTGATCAGATGATACCACTACCACAAAATACTCTGATGGGATTGTAAAAGTCAAGCTCCCTAAAAAGACCAATGTGGTTACACCGGGAAGTAATCAAACAACTCAGATTTTAATAATAACAACTGATACTTCAATAGCAGCTACTCTGTGCCAGTCACTGTGCTAAGCACTTGACAATTAGTATTTCATTTGATCCCCACAGGACCCTGAGAGGGCAGTGCTATTTATTATGCCCATTTTACAGGTGAGAAAACTGAGGCAGACAGTGATTTTTTTTTTCCCAAGGTCACATAGCTAGGAAATGTCTAAGGCTGAATTTGAACTTGGGTCTTCCTAACTCCAGGTACTGTGCTCTCTCCACTCAGTCATGTTTACAGAGGCAACCAGGTGGTGTAATGGAGAGACCACTAAACTTAGAGTCAGGAAACACTGAGTTCAAATTCTGCCTCAGAGACTTACTTAGCTATGTGCCCTTGGACAAATCCTTTAATGTCTCTCAGCTTTCTAGCTGTTGCTGTGAGGATCAAATGTGTTAACACATGGAAAGTGTTTTGTAAACCTTAAAGCCTTAAATGCTAGCTATTATTCTTGCCAAGGGAGCAGGGGCAGTTGCCCCTGAGGATGATTAACAAAGAATGTTAGAAACCTCTGTCCTTGACTCTGACCTGTTCAACATATTTATCCTTGCCATAGATGATAAATGAATAGATTACATACTTGTAAAATGCATACATGACATGGAACTGGGAGGGTCAGTTTACGTTGGTTGATAGAATCAGAAGGCCCCCCAGATTTTTAAGGAACAAGAATGATTGTCCAGATCTACTAAGATGAAACAGAATAGTGAAAATTAAAGTTCTACATTCAGATTTAAAAAGGCATCTTCCTTTTTGTGGAGATGAGGGAAGTGTGACTGGACAAGCAGCAGCTTGTGTGAAAAGACCTGGTGGTAGAGTGGATGGCAAGTTGGTTGTTACCAGTGACATGATAATGGAAAGATCCCAAATCTGTGGCATGCCCATCAGCTTTAAGGATCTCTATCTCATTGTTGATTCGTAGCATTGCTGCAAACATCAGAAGAGATGCAAATTCCTATATAAATTTTATTATAATTGTGATGTGTTGGGGGGAGGAGGGCATCTAGACTTTGGATTTCATCACCATGATGAACTCCACCATTGCAGATCAGTATTGTTGTTGAGTATTTTGGGTCATGCCCATCTCTCCATGATCCCATTTGGACTTTTTTGGGCAAAGATACTGGAGTGGTGGTTTGCCATTTCCTTCCTTGAGGAAACTGAGGACAAAGGATTAAGAGACTTTCCAGCGTCACATAGTTGGTAAGTGTCTAAGGCCACATTTGAACTCAGATCCTTCTGGCTCCAGGGACAGTACTCTATCCACTGTGCCACATAGCCACCTGTAATTTATCATCACAGACAATTGCCTATAGCACTGATAGGTGAAGTGATTTGCCCACAATCACACACAGAATGTATCAGAAATGATTTGCCTATGCTTACACTGCTAGAAAGTATTGGAGACAGGACTCATACCCAGGTCTTCTCAACTACAAGGCTGATTTCTATCCACTGTGCTGGGAATTCTTGACCTGGAGTAGGACAAGGGACTACATGAACCTGAATTTAAAAAAAAAAAATAGAAACTGCAAAAATAAAAAATTCACAGTATCTCTGATAAAAGTCTCATTTCTCAAATATATAGAAAATGGAGTCAAATATATAAGAAAATGAGTCATTCCCCAGTTGACAAATGGTCAAAAGATATGAACAGGCACTTTTCAGATGAAAATGTAGACATATGAAAAAATGCTCAAAATCATTGTTGATTAAAGAAATGTGTATTAAAACAACTTTGAGGTACCACCTCACACCTATCAGACTGGCTAATATTACAGAAAAGGAAAACGATAAATGTTTGAGAGGATGTGAGGAAACTGGGACACTAATGTACTACTGGTAGATTTGTGAACTGAGCCAACCAATCTGGAGTGGAATTTGAAACTATACCCAAAAGGCTATAAAATTGTGCATACTCTCTGACCCAGAAATACCTTTACTAGGTCTGTATCCCAAAAAGTTTAACAAGCAGTGGGGGGTAGGGGGAAGGGGAGAAGGACCTATTTGTTAAAAAAAAAAATTATTGCGGTGGCCATGAATTAGAAATTGAAGGCATGTCCATCAATTGGAGAGCAGTTAAACAAGTTGTAGTATATGATTGTGATGGAATATTACTGCACTGCAAGAATTGAGCAAGTTAAATTTAGAAAGACATAGAAAGACTTACATGATTTGATGCAAAATAAAGTAAGTAGAACTAGGAGAACATTGTGCACAGTTACGCAACATTGTATGATGGTCAGCTGTGAATGACTTGACTATTCTCAGCAATATTATGATCCAGGACAATTCCAAAGAACCTATGATAAAAAGGCTGTCACCTCTGGGAAAAGAACTGATGCAATCTAAGTGCAAATCAAAGCATACTATTTTCACTTATTTTTCCCTGGTATTGGGGAGGGTTGTTTTCTTTCACAGCATGAATAACATAAGAATATGTTTTGCATAATTGCACATGTACAATCTATATAAAATTGCTTACTCTCTGAGGAAGGGGACAGAGAAGAGAGAAAGAAATTTGGAACTGAAAATTTTAAAAAACAAATGTTAAAAGTTAAAAATTGTTTTTACGTGTAATTGGGGGAAGTAAAATATTATTTAAAGATACATCTTTATTTTCACCAGCCTTTGGTTTCCTTTGTAATCCACTGTATTTTATTTCATGCATTTAAAAATGCTATTCTGAGGAGTTCGCAGGCTTGCCAGACTACTGAAGGTGTCCATGACCCCAAAAGGGTGAAGAACCCCAGCGTTACATCACCTCTCTTATTATACACCACCACCATCAGCATTTGCTGTCATAAAGTTGTAGAAAGTGAACCAAAAGACATCTTAGAGGTTATCCAGACCAGCCCCCTCCTTTCAAAGAAGAGGGAACTGAAACCCAGAGGGGAAGACTTATTTTCCTCAAGATCAAATAAAAGGTTTCTGTCAGAATTGAGGTTAGAACCCAGATCTCCTGCCTCCCTGCAAAGTGATCTTAATACTAAGTCACTATCACAGCCCTCAGGACCTTCCCCTGGAAATCATATCTAAAGGGTCCTCTGCATCACCATGAAACCCCATTATTCTGGACCATCACAAAATACCACTTTTATATTCAATGTTCCATTTTTACCTAACCTTCTCTCTCCTTGTTTTTTATTAGTCATTTCAGTTGGGTCTGACTCTTCCTGACCCCATTTGAGGTTTCTTTGTTTTTGACAAAGATACTGGAATGGTTTACCATTTCCTTTTCCAGCTCATTTTATAGTAAAGGAAATGGAAGCAAACAGGATTAAGTGACTTACCTGGGGTCACATGGCTAGTAAGAGTCTGAGGCCAGATTTGAACTTAGGAAGAGGAGTCTTTCTGACTTCAGATCTAGCAGTCTATCCACTGCCCCCACCCCACCCCCCATTCTCTCTCCTTACAAAAAAAAAAAAAGTAAAGGATGGTGATTTGGGAGATTATTTCTACTCACTGGCATGTAGTCTCCCTGTACAATGTAGAAGGAAAGGAAACTAATGGTTTTTGTTTTCTTTTTAAACTGTATCACTGATAAACTCAAAGAAAAAAATACACACCAACACACACAGACACACACACACAGACAAACACACACCTGCTTAAGTTTGTCACTGTGGGCAAATGATCAAACAGGAAAAAGGTTTGGGCAAATCCAGTGAGCTCTCAGAAAGCTATGTGCCTCCCAGGGTTCCATCTAGGTTTCATCCTAAAGTCTTTGCTCAGCCCTATAAGGATGAAAAATGGTGTCAGAAACTGGTGGTAACAGGAACGATTTTTGGTGGAGGAGCACCCATTGCTTCCATCATAACATGCACATACATGGGAACTTTTGAGAGAAGTGGAAGAGGAAGTATCCACAGGCCAGTGAGGGATCATAGTCTTCCTGCCCCAGCAAGAGACTAGGGCTGCATCAGGGGCCCTTAGCTGAAGGCTAGGATTTTCTACTCTAGTGAGACCTTTTGAAGTAGTGATTGAGAGGATGGAAAGAGAGGAGACAGACTGTGAGCTGAGCTTCAACGAGGGAAAAACCATGTCATGGTCACAGCAGTTATATCCTTGAGGACCTCTTGGAATGTGTGTGCTGGGGCTGAGAACTTAGTGTAGTAAGTAGGCTAAGCTTGGGGCATCCTCCCAATGGAAAGAAGAATTCACGCAGAGCTTATTGAATGATGGCCCCTGAGAAACAGCCCCAAAAGTTTGAAAATCACTCTCAACATTCCCTATGTTTATGTGCCCAGACAGGTATATGCACACATACATACACATGTGTGTACATGTATGTACACATACACACTTTTTTATAAAAACCGTGGGCAGCTAAGTGGTACAGTGGTTGGAGCACTGGGCTTGAAATCTGGAAGGCTCATCTTCCTAAGTTCAAATCTGGCCTCAGGTACTTACTAGCCATGCAATCCTGGACAAGTCACTTAACGCTGCTTGCCTCAGCTTCCTCATCTGTAAAATGAGCTGGAGAAGGAAATGGCAACTACTCCAGTATCTTTGCCAAGAAACTACCCCCATCTGCTCTCCAGTGGGGTCCCAGAGAGTCAGACACAAGTGAAATGATTGAATATGTGCATGTAAGACACTAGGGTGGTTTGCCATTTTTTTCTCCAGCTCATTTTGCAGATGAAGACACTGAGGTAAACAGGGTTAAGTGACTTGCCCAGGGTCACACAGTTGGTGTCTCAGACTAGATCTGATCTCGGATCTTCCTGACTCCAAGCTGCTGACCCACCTAGCTGCCCTCTCTATATATGTAATGGTACCAAATACTGTCCTGTGGGTGGAGAATTCATTCTGATTTGGAGGCTATTATGATTTCATTTATAACCTGTATTAATGAACCCTGAGGGTCTCCCAGTCTGATTTTTTGGCTATTTTTTTCCTTTTCTAAAAGAGGCCATCCCTTGAGTAATTACTTAAAGAAGCCTATTCATTGAATGGATGTATCTCACTCAAAGTGAGAATCTGATAAGACATTGTCCTGAAAGGATCAAGGTCCCACATTGCATCCTGGGCAATCTCAAGTCATCCTGATAAATATCAGGCCACTGGACCCAGATGGCTCAGGAGGAGAAAATGAGGCTGGTGACCTAGTACATCCCTCCCTCACTCAAATCAAAGTCAACAGCAAGTCATGTCATCATCTTGATGTCATGGTCCTCTTCGAGAATAAAGGACAAACACAAAAATTAATAAGCTTTCTTTAAAAATGCAAGAAAGAACCCACCTGGATTTGAGTCATTTTGCTTGTGGCTAAAAAACACAAGCTCAGCTGACGCTGTCATTTCTAATACAGGAGACCCACGCAAAAACAAAAACTCAGCTTGGAAACCAGGAGAGGGAAGAATGAGAGGGCAGGGACTAAGGAGAATATTATCTCCTGAGCTGGCCCAGGGGGACAGAAGATAGAGAAGGTCTGGGAAGACCTAGCTCCTCCTTTTTCCAGAAGGGAGGAGGGAGTAAAAAGGAGAGCCTGCCAGACAGTCAACTTTACTCTCCAGTGACCTGTACTGCTTATAGTAGTTATTCAGTCATTTCCAACTCTTTGTGACCTTGTGTGGGGTTTCGTGGCAAAGACAGTGGAAGTGGTTTGCATTTTCTTCTCCAGATCATTTTACAGATGAGGAAACTGAGGCAGACAAGGTTAGATGATTTGCCCAGAGTCACAAAGCTATTAAGTGTCTAAGGCCAAATTTGAACTCAGCCCTGGCGTTTTATCTTCTTGGATATCTAGTTATTCCAATTATAGTAGCAGCCTATTTTTGGTCACAACTAATCAATCAATAGGACCTTTTTTAATGTTTGTCCAGAAAAAATTATCAGTTGTCTGGGAGTACACAATCACTGCCTCTTGGAACAGAGGTCAGTGGTCGACCATGAATGACACTTTTGATTATTTAAAATAAAAGATTTTTCAATAATTTTTCTAAACCAAACAGAAGAAAATATTGCCTAAGTACCAGTGTGTCTGAGCTCCCTCCCATGAAGAAACAGCATTAAAAAGCCATCATGCAAATGCAAGCTACATATACTTGGCTTTTTGGATCATAAAGATTCCATCTGTTTTTGCCCGAGGCATCTCTACGCTTCAGAGCCAAGAGATGACCTGAGAAGGAAGGAGCTGCTGAGCTGGTCCATGTTTATGCTAATACCGAGAGGTTAGAGAGGGAAATCAAACAGCATCCTTGGAGAACTATGAGGCATGTCAGGTACAGCCAGACAACAACTTAGAAGTGGATGTTGGGAGTGGGAGAAGAAAGAGGAAAGAAAGGCAAGTCCGGCCTTTGTCTAGCTCCTTGCTAAATCTCAGCTGCTTTTGTGTCAGTGAAACTCCCAAGGGCTACAGAGAAGGTCTAAGGGAATTTTGAACCCGCTCTCCCATCTCTCTCTTCATCATATAATGGAAACCCGGGATTCCAAATGTTAACTGGGTTCCGAGGATCTCCTTGCCACTGGGATGGGGTAAGCGCCCTTTTCTGTGTTCTCTTCCCCAGACCTTTCTGCTCTTGCTGTCTCCCTGGCAGTGACACCCCTGGAGTGCCCACACACTGCCAGCCGCACTTGTAGCTCCGCTGACTTCTGGGTCAGCCGGACTGTGGACCCTCTAGAAGGGGATGCCCTGGCGCTGGGTCGTCACATTTTTTTCTCCCCTCTTCCTGGAACGCTGGGATAAGGGGTGAGAAGCTGCTTGGAGACTGCTGGGAAGGGTATTCGGGGAAGAGAGCTTAAGGAAAAGCGACTAGTGTTCCATTGTAACACAGCCTGACCTCAATATAATCTAGAAAAGTCATTTGTGAAGGGGGTTTCTAAACAAAACAAGCTAAGTAAGAAATGTGGTCTCCAAAACTTGAAGAAAAGGCACCTTGCTCTGCTTGAGCAGACATTTTACCCTGTGTGGTTCCTTCCCCTTCCCCCATGGGATACTGAGGGAGGTGAAGAGGTGGGCCTCTGAGCCTGGTTTTCTTTGGGGTTCCTGTACCCTGGTTTCAGGGTCTCTGTGCCCTGTGGGCCTTTGTGCCTGGTTTACTGCCTAGATGTACGCCTTCTCTCTGTCCCTATCATTTTCTTCCCCTCCCTGAAGATATGGATTTCCTAGTCTTTAGTCTCTAAGGTAAAAAAGACAAAGAACTACAGTTCCTTTCCAGCCAAGACTGGAAGGCTTTGGGTCCAGCGGTTGGAGGCCATGGACCTGGACACACTCCTGTCTGGAAGGGTAAGTCCAATTCTCTCATTTCTCTCTTTGCTAGGGAACTGGGAAAACTGTGGGTGCTCCCTTCCCTCTGCATGCCAATATTCCCTGTCCCCAGGCAGGGGATCAAGATCACCCTTCCTGTGGGCAGCTGGACTTAGCAGGACTTCCCTGAGAGTTCCCCCTAGGTTAGCAAAAACATGGATTTAAGAATAATAATATTTTCTTTTAAAGTGCTAAGAGTATTGGGCCTTAGAAATTAAAATGTTACCACTACTGATTATGAATCCAGATTTAATTCGCTCATTCAACTAAGTTACGGTCACCTGATTGGTAAATAATTGGTTCTGTTTCAATACATGCTTGTGGTATGATTATGTTTCTGAATTTTCTTATTGTGTAATTTTCCGTTACCTATATTAGAAAAGCAATTTCTCTTATAATCTAGATGTTGTTAGATTATTAGCAGATTATGAGGCAGCTAACCACAAGACTTTTGGAACCATCCAGTCATAAATTCTTATCAAATCTGTATAGTCTTTTGTGTAGCAGAATTCCTGCTGAGTAGTTATGGAATTCCTAAAGAAGGAACTTGTTTTGGTGAGAATTTGGAAGTATATATACAAATGATCTCTAGTAATTGACTTTTGTACCAGGACAAGTTTAAAAATTTAAGATGTGAATCTTGGTAAATTTTTGATTAGTGAAACTTGCCATCTGAGGTAAAAGCTCTTGGGAATATAAAGAGAACTATGTTTTGAGTTATCTGATGGATCATAAAAAATTCATCAATAATCAATAATCCACCATCTGAGAGAAATGCCACAAGCTATTCAGAGAACATGTGACCATTACAGATGGAGATCTCCCTTCGAAACAGCTGAGAGGACAATTCTAGCCTCTGCCTAGGATGGGATCCTCCTGGCTCAGTTTCCCCATTGTGTTCCTTTGAAAAGGAATGTTTCCCACCTGAATATTCTTGAGTCTGGCTATGAGGTAGTAAGTGCTTCCAAAACTGTGATGTTTTCTCTAGTCATGTCCTTGCTTTTCCTTTTTATGGCAAATTTCTGTAATCAAGATAAGTTATCCATCTGAATGGGTAGTTATTCAGTACCCCAGCTGAGTAAATTAGTATTCCTGCTTAGCCATGTGAAAGATTAAATCCCTGGAAGAGAATATTCTTTCTGAATGATATGGAAATAGTTAGACAAAGGGAAAAAGTATTTGTGAATATAGGTACAAACACAATCGACAGACTAAGGCTGGGATAGTCTGAGCTACTACATTAAAGGACGTATTTAAAATGTGAGCTATTCAGCCTAAGATTATATTCTTTTTTTATACATTAAGCAAGTTAGTAAATGAGTATTTGGCCTAGTTATCTGCCTTCTACTAGCTCTATGTATGTATGGAATAAAGTCCTTAAATGTTTAAAAATGGTGTTGGAATAACTGAGTATTCATACAACTGATTAAGGGACCTCCCTGCTATTCTATTCTATTAATTACTGAAACTAGATCAGAAACGTCTTCGGTTTGAAAAAAAAGAATTTCAGTACACTTTTCTTAAAGGGAGGTAACATGGAATATTTTTGTATTAATGGAAAACTCAACTTCATTCGAAGTTTGTTACTCTTGTGGAATTAATACCTGTTTATACTATGTGTTCTGTGGTACAAACATGTTTTATTATAAGCAACTTATTGCTACGCAGTTTTGGAATTACTTATGGATCCTCCCAAGTATTTTTTTGGTAGTAAAAGTCAGTCTCTTATGACTAAATTCATCTGTATAACTATTAAGCTCAAGGGTAGAAAGCTTCTACCTGCAAAGTGTTATTTATATTTACATGTATACAGTTGGATCCTCAATAGCATCATCTGTTCCTTCTAAAAGAATTGGCATCAGTGGAAACTTTTGAGAAAATAATAAGATCAGAAAATCCTATATGTCAAAAGTAAATAATAACATCATGGGGCTCTTGTTTTCTTTCTTCTTCTTTCCTCTTTTCTGATATCACCTTTAATGCTCCTTCTATTTGGGGCCTGCGTATTAAACTTGTCAGACTTGTGCCTCCTAGACTATGCTGTCCACCTGCAGATGGTAATGCAACAAGGATACTTGTTCTAGACTCTCCTCATCCTCTGGCCACTGCTTCAGTCTCATTTTACTCTCCTCCCCACCCGCAGTCAGTTAGGGACAGTGCCTTTGTCCCTTTCCCAAAAGCATTTGGGTTGGATGGTGAAGCAGACCACAGTGGTGAGGCAGAGAAGCAAGCTGAAGGCGGAATGTGAGATAAGACGCAGGGTGTGACTATCCAGAAAAGTGAACAAAGACGACCTTGCCTTGGAGCCCCTCCCCTTGGGGACTTGTGTTCTGGGCCCCACATTGAACCATTTCTGTTCCTAGCCTACCTGATTTCTGATTCCCACCCTATGCCAAGGGTTAGATCTGCTTCCTCAGCACTGGAAGTCTAATGCCTTAATTAAAATGGGGCAACGATTGCTGGATGTGTCGCCATCATGCCCAGGATACTATCTTACTCCCCATGGCTCTTCCCCGATATTCCCTGAAGATCCTGCATGGAATTTTTCCTTTGAGCACTCAAAGGATATTACAGGCAGACTCTTAGATGTAAGACATCCACTGCAGCCTGATCTCTCCCCCTACTTCCTCCTGGGAGCTGTGGCTTCTCTCTCTTCTTTCCCTCATTGTGACCCTGTTATTGGTCATTTTACTTGCTCTTACACTTGGTTTGTGCTTGCGCTTACACTCCTGATTTGTGTCTTCTCACCCACAGCAACTTTTAGGATACCAAGTCTTGATATCACCAGATGGCTTGCCTCTCTCCACCCTGGACTCAGTTAGCACTGCATTCTACACCCCATGCTGATCACCCCCCCTCAATCTCTTCTGGCCCCTGAAATGGACTCTTCACCCCTGTTCAGCAGGAAGCTGCTACTGAAGACAATGACCTTTGCTACTACCTAGTTGTTGAATGGGGAAATGATGTGGATAGAAACAGTGCCATAAGAGTTAAAAATAATACTGACTGACTTTATGAAGACCTTGGTGCCCTAAAGCCTTTCCTTACACAACTTCGCCTTATCCTGGACCATAACATTCTGGGTCCCCACCCCTCATCAGGGGGAAACATAAAATTCCCTGTCCCCACTCCACATCCTGGAGAATGGATTTCCTTATCTTGCGTCATTCATATTCCTCACCCCTCGCCTTTATCTTGTACAATTTCTTCATTTTACAAGACTTACCCTAGATGTCCAACCCTCACAAAGAAACCCTAAAATCTTCCTATATATAAGTTTGACCCTTTTCCTATATCATTGACTTTGTTTAGCTCCGTGCTAAACTCAGGCCTGCTGCTTTTGGGTCAATAAAGCTCCCAATGACTACCAAAAAAAAAAAAAAGGGAAGTCTCTACTCAAAAGATTACGTAATTGAGATAAGTAGGAAAACCAGGAGAGATGAGTATCATGAAATTCCAGAGAGGAAAGAGTACTTAGGAGGAAAGAATGCTCATCTGAGTCAAATGCATTCTGGAGGACATACTAGGTGACTTCTAAAGTTTCTTCTAGTTCCGAATTTCTCACTGATCCTATCAACCTCTGAGGTCACCGAGTCCAGTCCTGAGCAGGAATCTTTTTACAACATCTCCAGTGAATGACTATGCCATTTCTGATATAAGGCTTCCAGTGAGCAGGAACTACTTACTGAGGTGGTCCATTTCTCTTGTGAAGCTCTAATCTTTAGGAAGCTTTTCCTTATTTCTAAATTTAAATCTGCCTCTGCCACACCTACCCGTTGTTCCCAGTCCTGTACTTTGTGGCCAATAAATCCCTTTGCCACAAGAAAGCCTTTAAAATGCTTGGTGACACCTATCATGTGCTCACGAAGTCTTCTGTTATCTAGGTACAATACCCTCAGTTCTCTCAACTGATCTTCAGGTAACCCCATTTCCAGTTCCTCTCACTACCCTGATCACTGTACACACATTGTCAACAGGCTTCCAAAAATCCCTCCCAAAACTGAACATGATTCTTCAGTGATGGTCTCAAAGCAGAGCAGTGACTGTGATGTGCTTTAAAAGACTTGAGGAATGGTTTATTGCTGATGAATGCATCAATAAAGCATTTATTTATTCCTTAATATATGCAAAACACTGTGCTAATTGCAAATAGAAAACAAAAGTCAGTCCTGCTCTCCAGATGCTCCCATTCTAAGAGGGAGACAAGGCACATTTAATATGGCAGGCTTCAGCTGCAAGTCAAATGGGAAATTGTCATGGTCCTTAGGGTAGAAGGGCAAAGCAGGTGGTAATGCTTTTTCTTTCATGTCATTTTCATTAGGAAAACCATATCCTTTTCTTTTTTTAAAAAATTAAGTTTATCTTCCAGTGCCCTAATCACAATGTTTTATATATAGCAGGTGCTTAATGATTGTTGAATTAATGAATCAAACAATATTCCTCTGAAAATTTGAATTGGATGTTTAAACAATGAATTTCATATGTTCTTTAATAATCTGAGGATTATTAATCAATATTAATTTTTAAATGGTTATCTAACATATAGAAATACTAAACTAGTTATATTTGTCTCTTGAACAGTGTGAAGTTGAATGGAAAATGAACTAGCTTTTAAAAAAATCATCACTGAATTTTTTTTGGAGACCATATCCTTTTCCAGCATTGAACCACTTGAAGGGGCCAAGGACTTTGGTGTCCAGAACTCTCTTTTCTGGGTCTTCAGTCAACGTGGCTGTAGCACCTGCTGGAGCAACTGCCAGGCTTCATCTCCACAGGAGTTGATTCTCAGGATGATGGCTGTGGATGCTGGGCTGGAAGCATTCCTATTCCCAAGGTTCTTGGACTCAGAGTCTTGGGCTGTCTCCATCAGGTTCTGGGGGGAAGATGGTGAGCAAGGTAGTAGTGGTGGTTTTACTTTTCCTGGCACTTGCTGCCTCCTGTCCCTCCTCCTCAAGGTGCCCCACCACTTCCGATAGGCTAGCCTCCTTGTCCTGTTAGCTGCAATTGGTGGGCATGGGTGGCCCCTCAATATTGGTCCTGATTGTGAGAGATGAAACCACATTTGTGATAGTTCCAGGCAGCCAGACCTGCCCAGAATTTTGCATTCTAAACAGTCACAGTTGTTTAAGGTCTTCAGTCTTCTATATTAAGGAAAACAAAGAGAGCAGGAAATCTCTTACAAACGCATCTAAGCCCCTTTGAAAACATCAATCATAAGTATAAAGAATAAAAAGAAGACATGATAGAATCTCTTTGGTGTAGGCAATGCACTTAATTAAGGAATCACAAGAACCCAAGAGAGTGTCCTGTAAGCAGTAAAAGCGCACACGCGCATGCACGCACACGCACGCACACACACACACACGCACATACACACACACACACACAGCTCAGTAGCTACCAGGGTAACTAACCAACTTAGTATGGGCAAATAGGACAAAGCTTGGCAGTCCCCCATTTTCAGCTTCTCATGGAATGGCCCCACATGAACGTCCCACAGGCATGACAATCTGAACATAAGCACATTTCCCTTCCCCCAATTTTCTTTCCTATGACAGACATCACCATCCTCCCAGTTACCAGGCCCGTAATTAGAAGTCATCTAAGTCTCTTCTCCCTTAAACCACATCTCCAGTGAGCAACCAAGTGCTGCTCAATCTGCCTCTATCCAAATCATCTTAAACTGCAAATACTCCTATTCATGTTCCATTCTCTTCTTGCCAAATATATTATAATGCTATTATAACTGCTTTTTTTTGCTTCTCATCTCCTTACTTTCCAACCCATCCTTTCTATTCTTACTCTGATCATGTCTCTACTTAAACTTTAAGTTTAAGGCTCTCTTTTAGGAGAGCCTCAATGCAAATAAAATACGAACTGCTGATCCTGGAATCCAAGGATCTCCATTATCTGGCCTCAACCGACCTTTCTAATCTTTTCTCCTTGGCTTTCCTCTTCCAGTCAAATTAGACTCCTATCTTTCCCCCATTCTCACTGTGTCCTTTCTCATCTCTTTGACTATGTGTCATCTTCAGAACCTGGAATAGATTTTGCCCTCATTTGAGTCTACTGAAATCCCTCTCTAAGTCTCTATCCAGACACTACCTCCTTCATGAAATCTTTGATATCCCCAAATGAAAGTGATCCTTCCATTCCTCAGAGCTCCTAGATCATTCCATAGCACCTAGGTCCAACATTCGTACATTTCCTGAGAACAAGGTCCACACACATCTATCTTTATATGCCTCCAACATAAGTATAGTGCCTTATACAAAGTAAGGGCTTAATAAATGTTTGTTTAATATGATGTGGTGAATTACCATGTATAGATGGTTAATTTTCAAAGAAGCAGGATACGAGAAAATCCATTTAATGATGAAACTATATTGAACACAATTTCATCATTTCTCTTTGATTATTCAAAAACACAGAACTGTGGGTAATTAAAAGTCTAACCTCAACCCATTTATGTTTCCAGTAAGTGGTCATGCAGCCCTGACTTGAAGACCTTCTGTGAAAGAGAAGTCACTACTTTGCAAGGTGGCTCATTCCATTTTGAGACAGCTGTAATTTCTAGGAAGTATTTTCTTCATATTGGGTCTAAATCTGCTTTGTGACAGTCCTTCAAAAGCTGATGTGCCTTGGGGACATCATCATGAACATCAGTTTTTATGGTGTTGGTAAATATGGGAAATGCTGCTTGATAGATTTTCAACTGATATAATGACATATAAACCAATTTTATTTTAACTGAAGCAATTATTCACAAGCTGAATTCTTGAAATTCTTTGGCATGATGCTGAGAGGTTAAATGATTTGTCTGTCCAGGGTCACAAAGCTAGTCTGTGTCCTAAATTGAACTTGAACTTGGGTCTTCCTGGCTGGAGGCCAGCACTACCACCATGCTTTCTCTACCTATTACCAATTTGATTTAATGATAAGTTAAAATAATGGATCCTACTGAGAAGTTTAGTCAGGACTCAAAGTTTAATCAAAAATGTGTGGGGAAAAGTTAAAATTATTATGAAAACTTATGTACTTTTACAAAGCCCAGAAGGATACATGCCATTGAGTTGCAAAATTCCAAAGTGGATGGATCTCCAATCAAGAATACAAAAGGAAGTGGCTGTGATTTGAAAACAACTTGTAGAAGATAATTTGGAAAAACCAAAGTCAATGGAATCTCTCTAACTACTTAGATTTTTTTGTAAAGAAGATTTTTCTCCTACTTCTAATAGTCATGAAGATTAACATGGGTTGGAGAACCATTTCTACTAGACCACAATATTTACAGCTAATGACAAGAAGAAGCTAACCTGAAACAGAAGGGAGTAACATTTTCTTTATTTCCTAATATTGTTGAAGCAATTCAAGGGAACAATGGATACAACTTAAAATAAAAATCAGATTTAAGAAATTCACATTAATGCTTTTAAATGTAGATTTTTATGCAAAGGTGAGTCCCTTTGAAAGAGATAGTCAGTGCCTGTTAGCCACAAATAATGTGTAATTCCCCAATCCTTTCTTAATCTAAACACCACAATAACTCAATATAGATTATTTACCAATATTACAAAGGGGTAAGTGGAAAAATCTTAAGGCTGGTCTCCAGTTTAATCCTAAAAATATTTTAAAATCACCATGAACATATCTTCACATAGATCTTGAGAGATTTCTGCTCTCTGTGACATTTCAAAGCAAGAAACAGCTGGGAAAATCATTTATAGCTATAGAGAAAACTGAAATGTCATTTTTTGAGGCTAAAAATAAATCACATTTTTCTTTTGAAAAGACAGAAGCTATTCAGAGAGTTATAAAGAGACTGATTGAGAGTACCAAAGGCACATGGAGCATTCTTTTGTAGGTATCTGCTTGGGGAAGATAAAGTTAGAATCAGTAGCCAGGTTAGATGAAGGACTTGGGCATGAGCAAAGCAATTTTTTCCTCTTGAAGGCAGACATTCGGCACTGACCTATTTTCGGCATCGTGGTATGGGAGGGAGGACAACTTTGGTATTGGCACCCAGCTGGATGGTGGGTTGGTATCCGACGGGTTTTACTCTGACCTTTTTCTCAGGTGATTCAAATGAAGGTTTAGTTAACTGTTCTGTAAAAATAAAAACACAAACACATATAATCCCTATCAGTATGCAGGATGAGGAAAATGAAGGTTTTCCTAGTCTGAAGGAATTCTAGATTCTTTCACAGAATAAATACTGCAATAATAAATAGCAATAAACACATGTGGAAGTCATCATGAACACGTAGGGATGGATTATTCCAGAGGGCATTTAGGTATTTGCTCAGAGAAAGGCTAACAGGTTGCTCTCCTTCAGAAAGATGTTAAGCTCCAATTCTTCACCACCATTAGTTCTGTCCCCTCCTCAAAGCATCCAATGGAATGTGCCAATGACCAGATCTCTTTTCTTTTCCCTCCCTCTAAACATTTTTCTAGAAACATGTACCTCTGAAGCCCATTCTCAGAAAAGCACTAGCTCGGTGAGTGATATCACCACCCACTGGGGACGTTTGTACAGGGCTGGGAAGATCACAGCATTCCAGGATCTCAGGGGTGGAAACAGCCCTGGAGGTCCGTCTAGACCGTACCTGGACAAGGATCTTTTTTGTATCATCCTTTACAAGGTGATGTTCCTCTCAAACTCTGCCTGGAAAATCTCCAGGGAGTGTGAATGTATCAGCTTCCAGAGGAACCTCCCATTTTCACTTCTGAAAGTTATAGTTGTAAGGAGACTTCTCCTAACATCAATCTGAGGTCTACTTTGCTGTAACTTCACCCTCTTGTTCATGAAGGTCTGAGGTCTGATATATCTTTATAATTTAGAGAGCTGTGAAAGGGTTACAGGAAGCAAGGAAGTCTCTGAGTTTCAATGGGAAGGGAAGACTGCCCATGGATGACTAGGTTGATTTCAGTAGCATCCCTGGTGACATTACTGAACTTGTGCTTTACACCCTGGCCTAGGGCATAGACCACAGCAACTTTCTTTCCCTAAGAGTATGGCAGAAAAATATTAATTACCATCAAAGGCAGCTGATGAAGATATCTTCATGTTGTGAGACATGGTGGGAAGGCTACCGATGATAAAATATCCTGTACAAGTTTATAGTTGAGCTAATGTGGAAATCAGGCAGATTTAGTCATGCAGACTGCCAGCAAAAATGAGAAAGGACCAAAGAACATACTTTTTAACAAATATGGTGGGGCAAGGTACCTCATCTGGTGGGCAAGGTACCTCATCTTGTGACCTCTCAGAGAGTTCCTATAAACTACCAGAAAGTAGCTATGGATGTGTAAGGAGGAAAAGAAATGTCTATGTAGCACATACTATTGCCAGGTACTATGCTAACTGTTTTTAAATATAAATATATGTGTGCAAAAATAAATATATGTGTATTCATGTGCATGCATGTGTGCACATGTGTGTATGCATATATGTGTGCATACATGTGTATATATGTATGTATATATGTAATTTCATCCTCATAACCACCCTGGGAAGTATCATCATCCATCCATCATCCTCATCCATCCGTCCATCGCCCATCCACCATCGCCCATCCACCATCATCATCATCATCATCTCCATTTTAAGTGAGAAAACTGAAGCTAGGTGACTTGCCCAGGGTCACACAGCTAGGAAGTATCTGTGGCTGGATCTGAACTCATCTCTTTCTGATTCCAGGCCTAGCACCCTCCCTGTGCAATGTGGCATCCCCTGGCTGCCTCTGTAAAGAAGAGGACATTCTTCTCCTAGAAAATAACATATCTCTTCTTCAGTTTATAATGGAAAAATTAAACCTTCTTTGGAAAAAAAATATGGAAGAAGTGTTTTAGGGAGAAAAGAAAGAAGAAAAAGGTTTTAGAAAGGAAAAGGGAATCCTAAGCTGTATCTGCAGGTCAGAGGGTAGGGGAGTATAATAAAAAGAAGCAAAGGAAGGACCACGTACTGAGAACTTAAAGCTAAGCTATAGTAACAGGCACAAAGCTCTGCCTGAGAGGGCAGGACCAGAGCCTCCCAGAAGGATGTGACTTCTTGGCCCAGGAGGGTTGTTGATGCAAGCCAGGAGTGCTATCAGGGTCTTACCAGCAAAAGTTAGAGAAAGATGAAACATGCAGTGATGGATGACTGCTAAACTTGACCAAAAAACTTTTTGTCAACTTGACAGAAATGAAAAAGATGTCTGCCGTCTCCCTGGGGTGTGTATTCCAAATACCACTACCTACTTTTCTTGTAATTCATGTGCAGGCAAATGATCCCACCAAAGGATATCCAGAAAGCAATGCTACAGACTGCAAAGTCCTGAGTAAGGAAATGAAGATGTTAGGGACATGTGTAGTGCTCTCATGACTGTCACCCACATTTAAGGTAAGGAATTTAGAAGAGAAAATCAGAAGGAAGATGTGAATAGGTGGTTGGGGTAGAAATCTCTCTACAATAAAATTCTGAAGGATCCAAAGAAATGTAATGGAGAGGAGAAAGGAGGAAATTATTTAAAGAGACTAACTGGAGCTCATTGATCAGCTCAAAATTTTAAAACAATGGGAGCAAAGGAAAGTAATGAAACTTGAATATGAGAGTGGTACAGTCCTATCAGGATAGTGTCAGGAGTGCTAGCACCCAAAATGAGGGAGTTTGGTGATGAATGCTCAAGAAACTTGGAAAAGGGCTCTTAAAAAAAAAAGCTAATAAGATGTTGGAGGTAAGATATGGACCAAGGAGGGGCCAGAAGGATTGACCAGGGTGAATGGGGACAATGGATAACTGCAAGAAAGCAGAACTATCCATTTTTATTTCACTGTAATCTTCTAAGCAAAATGATCTTTGGATTGGGAAGGGAGGACAAATGTGGTTAACGGGGAGTTGAAACCTGAGCTATTTGAAAATCTGGTGATAAGTAAAAACCACCAGGCTGAGATGGACGACACTGTAGAATACCAAGAAAAGTGGCAGAGAGAGATCTTTAAAAAATTATGGAGAATGAAAGAAAAGCTATAAGAATCAAGAAAGGATCAAAGAAATGCTGTCACCATCACCACCCCACTTTTTTTTTTTCCTAAGAAAAGGAAAACTAAAGATCCTTCAATTCCTGGGAAAATTCAAGAATGTATTAATAAAGAAATGTAAGTGGGGATCAAGAAGAGCCTGACCAACACTCTTCTCTTCCTTTTCTGACTAAGTAATGGGATTATTTACATAGAGCAGGTATAAATAGTAAATCAAAAGGCTGCTGTGTGCACAATTTAACTATTTCGGGAACATCTGTGACAAAATATTTCATATTATCCTTGCACACAAAGAATAGTGAGAAGTGAGTTACATGGAGACTTAAATAAACTGTAGTACAATGGATTTAGCAGAGGTTGAATGACTGGATCCAAAGAGACCAGTAACTGATGAATTAATGACAACGTAGACATTTAGAATGAATTCCCCAATGGATCCGTCTTTGTCCCTGGGCTTCTCAACATCCATATCAATGACATGGATGTGAGCATAGATGGCATTGCTTGCCAGTTTTGCAGGTGACATAAAATTGGGAAGAATGGCTAAAATATTGGATGAGACATCAGGATCCCCAAAGATTTTTAAATGTTGAAACAATTGGTCCAATCTAAGAAAATTAAGTTTAATGAGGGTAAAAGTAACGTTCTGTACTTTCTCTCAAATAATAAAGTTCATCAACAGAAAATGGAACAGTCCACATGGGCTTTTTATTGAACTACAAATTGACTATCAATCTTAGGGCAATATGGCAGCTGAAAAAAGCTCAGTCTCAATGTGTATTGAGACTCACAATGCTCAGACCAAATAAAGTGACAGTCTTACTCTACTCACTAGACAATTGGAATATCATGTTTTTCCTCTAAGAATTACATTTTTAGAAGGACATTGACAAGGTTTAGAGAACATGTCCAAAAGAGGCAACTAATATTGTTAAGTCCTTGAGATCATGTCATGTGAAGTTGGTTGAAGGAACTGGTGATGTTTAGCTTAGAGAACTGAAGTCCGTAGGCAACACGGCTCTTGTCCTCAACAGTTCATCTGCCACCTCTGCACATTCTGACATCTTCATGACTAGATTGTACTTTCCTCCTTATCTCTGCCTCTCTGAGTCTATCTTCCTTCAAGACTCATCTCAGGAACCTTCTGTGTAGTCTTTCCTTATCCCTTTACAAGCTGCTGTGCACTTTCTAAGTATTTCTCTGTCTCCTCAAATTATTTGTATTAGTTATTTTTGTACATGTTATACCTACCACCATTCAAAAGTGATGTCCTTGAGGATAGTGACTGTTTTATTTAGGGTTTTCCACCCCCAACACTTGGCCTCATTCCTTGAACACAGTAGAAGTTTCACAAATATTTGTTGAATCTTGCCTCTAACACTAATCATCTGTGTGATCATGAGTAACAGAACCTCTTTGAGCATCCATAAAGTAGAGATAACACTCACAATACCTAGCTCCCAGAATGGTTGCAACATCAAATGATATAATATAGATGTATTATATGAACCTTAAAGAGCTACACACACACCAACAGCAATTTGCTGCTTTTGCAGCCTGGACAGGCTTGCCAAGTACTTTCATACTATAACACTAAGTCAGCCAAATACAAGTCTAGACCTCCTTCCCAAGATGATCCAGTCAGTTTAATCCCTTTTAATGTCCTTCAGCACTCAACAACCTATTATCTTCTTGAAGAAAGGATTTCTCATGTACAGGCTTAAGGCTTTCAAGTAGTCTACAACAATGGTATCAAACTCAAGTAGAAATGGAACCATTAAACTGTATGTAAAGACCCTGCAGCCCACACAGTCCCTTAGGAAACCATATCAACTGTCTGTGTTCTATTGTATTTTTATTTATTTTGTTAAATGTTTCCCAATTACATTTTAATTTGGTTTGAGCAACACTGGGAACATTACCAGCAGCAACGTGGCCTAAGTGCTGACTGTTTGGACATCTGTCTATAAGTCGGCCTCTTCCATTTCTTAATCCTAAACCACATATGATTGTAATCCTTCCTACGTCTACCTTTGTATTAAAGTTTCTAATGATCAATGTGTATGTTGAATGAGTGAGGAGGATTGTGTAAATGCATAGAACTTAGCTATATCTGATTCCCCCAAAACAGACAGATGCTGGCACGTAAGCTGTAACCAGTCATCTTCATGGTGGTCTTTGCACTTATGGCCAGTTTGTCCCCTGGTAGGATCCTGCTTGTTGCCTTTGGGTACGTGATAAAACCAACCCAGGCAAGTCCTTTATGTGTCACGAGAAGGAGAACTTGTGATCCATCTCTCCATTTAGCCATGACTTCTTGATTCGATTCAACAAACTCTTCTTTGTGTCTGCTATGTTCAAGACAGTGCGCTGGATTCCAGGCACACAAAGACAAAAAAGTTCCTTCCCTCAAGGAGTATTTACTTTTGTCTTTTCAATGACTTCATAGTAAGAGTTCCAATCTCAGCATAGTTAGGATCTGACAGTAGCCTATCAGCTCAGTCATTGCACTGTGGCTAATGTCTCAAGAGGTTCTAAAACCTGGGTGATTCTTAGTACCTTCTTCCTCCTTCATCACTCTGACACCTTCACTACCCAAGTGGAAAGGGGAAGGGATCCACGGGATTGAGAGAAATCATGTATTTTTCATTTCATGGGTTATTATGACCAAATAATTCATTGCCTAGTGACCAACTTACTGGTTTCTCAATATTTCTCCACTTTCAGGCTTCCCAATATTGAGCTGGGTTGGTTTTCAGGGAGCAAACATGGTATGTTTGTTAGGTGGTCTGTACTCTAAGCTTTTCCAGAATGGTTGAAATTTTTAGAGCTCTCATTCCAAGGGTAAAGCTTCAAGGACTCAAAATTACTTCCATGCCATGATGAATAAAAGAAAGAGAACTTATGTGGAAGTATTTACTTATTCAGTCCTTTATCAAATAGATGGGGAAAATATGAAGATAAATTAGAGTACCTTTTCTCTAATATGAGTGAAAAGGTAAATAATACATACATATTACATATAATATAGATCTGAATATAAGGACACCAAATAAAAAATGCATACAAAATGCTGGAAATCACTATATAAATATAAGTAATTATCAGAGCACAAAGGGCTATGAGATCAGATGGACAGGCCACCTTGGAGGTCTCCAAGGAGGAGTTGATATTGGAGAAAGGTATGAAAGGATGGGTAGGATGTCAATATGCAGAGATGATACAAGTACTCATCAGAAACGTGGAAAGACAGGAAGGTAGTATATTATGAGAGGAAGTATAGGAGAAGGTTGGAAAGCTGAGCTGTAGCTACGTGACGGAAGGCCTCTAATACTAGGCTAAAATGTTTGGATCTCATTTCCTAGACAATGGAGAGCCACAGAGGGCACTGAATCACATAGTGACATAAGCTGAACTGTGCCTTAGGAAGACTGACTTGCTTGGCCTTTGATGGATGTAGTAGTCTAGCAAATAATACCTCCAAAATAAGTATCTATCTCCTGATTATTTATTCCATCGCTGAGCACAGGGCCTGGCACATAATATATGCTTACTTAAATGTTTACTAACTTATTGACTTAATAATTACCAACAGCATTTGGCCCTAGATTTCTCTTTAGCTTTTGAAACACACTTTCATATTTCTTATGTTTCATTTGAAACATATGTTTGAATTTTAAAAGTTCAAAGGAAAACTATCATGTGAGATATAATTCATACCTTTTGTTGTTTCTACTGCAAGAAGACCTTTGGAGACCTCTGATTTTATAGGACTTTGGGTGTCCGTAGCTGCATAAGATGTCTCTTTAGGAAAATGAGCTAGTGATAGTGTAGGAGCTTTAGACATGATATATGATTCTCTATAGCTGAAAAAAAAAAAAAAGAAAGAAAGAAAAATTAGTGCCCTTATGTTGAATTCATTCAACAAGCATTTATTAAACACCTACTGTATGCCAGGCACTGTTATAATCTTTGAATATATAGAGTCAACACTGAAATGGCCAAAGAGTTTACACCCTATTGGAAGAAGGCAACATTTTCATATAGAAAGACAGGTATTAAACTTGAGATTTCATTGGTGTAAGGACTTCCAGGTGAAGGCACTTCTTCTACCAATGCAGGTAGTAGTTTCTCTGAAAATTTACGGGCACTGATGGTTTAGGAGACTCACCAGTCATATAGCCAGGAGGTGTCAGAAGGAGTACTTGAAACCAGGTCTTCTTGGTTTCAAGGTCAGATCTCTAATCATGTCACACTGCCCCTCAGTATAGAGGCACTACATAAGGCTGTATCTAAGCAAATACAAAATAAATCTAAAGTAAACACAAGGTAGTTTGGGGGCTGGGGGAGCTCACAACTGGAGTAATTAGAAAAGCCCCGTGTAGAATATTCGAGTAGTGCCTTTAAGGAAGCAAAAGATTCTAAGAGGAAAAGGTTAGGAGGGTGTGCATGCATGCTGAAAAATGAACACAGTGTTTATCTGTGGGCAGTGGATATGATTTGATTGACTCCACTGATCTCCTCCTTATGTAAACATCAACTCTTGTTATTAAAAAGAAGATAATTTTATGGCATGAATCCAAAGTAGATATCATTAGAGTTTCCCTGGTCTTGTATATCACTGAGGGCTGGGAAATACACAGCATAGTGGTGTGTTCAGTTATGCCCAATTCTTCATAAACCCATTTGAGGTTTTCTTGGCAAAGACGTTGGCACAGTTTGGATTTCCCTCTCCGTCTCATTTTACAGATGAGGAAACTGAGGCAAACAAGGTTAAATGGCTTATCCAGGGTCATAAGTAGTTGAGGTCAAATTTGAACTCAGGACTTTCTGATTCCAGGCCCAGAGTTTTATTCACTGCTGCCAGTTTCTGGAGTCAATAACTATTCAACCCTCTGCCCCACATCACTTAAATCTAGAATTACAGCATTGTCTATCTAGCAAAATATAACAGATGTTAGGTTAGCATATGTTCAGTAGAGCAATTGTGATATTCAGTGTCATTAAACAGGTCCGTGGAAGCATGATTTTAAGGTGAAACAATATTGTAAAAGGGCAGGTAGTTTTATAGTAATAATGCCACAAATGGAAGTAACATTCCTGGGAAACCAACATTAGGAAAACAAAGTGAAAAAGTGGTATTTAAAAAGAATTGAGGCTGTGACAGAGTCAGACTGGCTGGGTGGGTCTGTGTGAATAAAATGACAGTTTCTCTATTTTCTGGTCAGGTCCCATCACTATCATTTAGTTTTTCTACTACTACTCTTCATTGTCACTTATATCTTCTGTTTGCTATTCCCTTTCTCTTTGTCTTTGTGCTTCATTCTTTCTTCACCAGTCTCCTTTCCTTGGCCTTTCTTCCATGGTTCTTCCACATTACCAGCTAGTCTATTCTTTGGGTTTGCAAACTGACTACATGTGTCTAGTATGTGAAGAGGAGAGAAACTCTTACTGTGGCAGCAGGAATACAGGGCAAAGTTGGTCAAGTCTGATATCCTCAAGAGTTCCTAAGTCACCCCTTGAGGCTAATTGAAGCTTTGGTGCAGTGGTCCAGGAGCAGAACTGGAATGGAAAGAAATTCACACCTGCCTGCCCCGATAACCCTGCCAGGATTTAGGGTTGGCGTATTTTCCTTTGAAGAGGAAGGGTGAGTTCAGAAGAAAAAGTCTTGAAAAGTTTGGTTGGGGCAATCTCACAGTAACTTCCTCCTTCCACCTGAAGAAGCAGCTATGGCCATAGATATCTGCTCCAACAGCTGGAGAAGAAATATTTATTAGCAGCTTCCCAACACAGAGAGGAGGAGGTACCAACTACAGAGACGGAATAGAGTCTAAAAATGATGATAAATGATGGTAATTTTGTAATGTATTTTCCCAAAGAGACAAATATCATAAATCAGAGGGTTAGGTTGTTTGTTTGGTTTTTTTAATCTTTTTTTTTTATGTATCAAGGGCCCTTATTTTCAGTATGGTAAGGTCTGTGAAATCCTTCTGAGGGTAATGGTTTTAAATGCATAAAACTAGAGGATCACAAGAAAATCAATTTTAATATAAGTACAGTTATCAAAATGTTTTAAAAACACAAATTCATGAACCCCAGGTTATAATGCGTACACATTGACAATACTGTTTCTAAGGGAAAATGAATTTCTAGTTCCAACTGGGGATTCTAGGAATATATCTATCTCCCTTTGAAGGTATGCTCCTCCCCACCCCCAACCCCCACCCTCAAGATGTATGGGAGGACAAAAAGGAATCGGGTATTCTATCCAAAGAGCAGAGTAGATACACACAGGCATCAGTAACTTGTTAACTTTGTACACTTTTACATCTGAATGAGAGAAGGCAACCCACTCTACATTTTCATAAGAGGTCATTCACTTCCTAGAGTTCAGATCTTTGGAATAAAAATCAGTTTTCCCCATAGGAATGGGAGAGGAATGTGAATCATTTGTAAGTTGCCATTACCAGGACTGAATGTATGCTTCTCCTTAAGGAAATGGTTACAAGTAAATACTCATCTGTATGAATACTTAAAATCCATGGCTAACCAACTACCTAAAATGTGTAGGACTAACAACCCACTTCCCAAAGCCGGAAAACTTGCTGGGAAACTAGTGGAACATTTAGAAACTGCTTTTCAAGTAATCTATGGTGCGAGCTTGTTGGAGTCTCCACTGCGCAGGCCAAATGGTTTAGATTAGAGATGTCACCATCTAGCACCAGAGGATGCAAATTGGATGAAAAGCACTTCACTAGCTAGACTTTGAATGTCCTTTTAGGCTAAAACCCCCAACTCCACTCAGACAGCACTCACTCTTGCCTAGTCATTGGCCATCACTCCCCCAGGGATGACATCAATTGTATTTCAGGCTTATGCAGTCTTTCGTTCCATATGTTTTGAAGCATGAAACTGTTCATTAAAGATGAACTTCCTTATTCAACCACATACAAAAATTACAGATTTCATGGTCACATCTCTAAAGTGATGTTTTATAAATTCGGCATACTGAAGGCAGAACAATAGGCAATGAAAAACAACATTTCCACCAGATCTTTAAAATACATGTTTTGGTCCTTCATTTTTGTAAAAGGATGGGCTGTGGTCTGAAGCACAGAAAATGGATCATGTTAACAAGCTATATTTTCCCCTCCCTATAGTTATTTTCTCACTATATTACTGACAACATGAAATGAAAATGCTGTAAAAGTCAAACACAAAAATGCGGTGAAGTGGAAAGGCCTATTTATTGCCACATGTACAGGATCAGACCGTTACAGCTCATCGTAGCTCCATAGTTACTGGAGTTAGAGGCCTTACTTCTTTACCGGTTGGGACAGAGGAAAGATGCTCCCAATGCAACCTATTATGTATTCTTATTCTCTCACTCTCTCATTTTATTCCCATCAGTTTACTCCACAACAGTACAAATACAGATCACTAACAAATCCACAGGGGCCTACAGTTTCAACATTGTTACAGCATGCTAATTAACTAATTACTGTGGCAGGTTCTACCTTGTCTGCTAAATGTGCAGTTATTAGAATTTAAAGGGAACAGAGAGTTATTTTTCATCATCAGATTTATGAAAGGAAAAAGTAAAGTATCACAAAAACAAGATGTAAAATAATATCCTCTCTCTTCAGAGATGCACATTTTGTATGCAAAACATTTGTTAAGTTCAGCATTTTTTAAACAATATATTCAGCAAAATTAATTTTGAACCAAGGCAATAATGATTCCTGCTTATGCCTGTTAGGTTATGTCTTTGGTTTATTAATACAAAATGGATATTTCAATTTCCATGTTTTGGTGTGTTCAAACAATTAAAAATGGGTATCTTCTGACGTGCCTGGATCAGAGAAATTGCAGGTCAGGGATCTAACCTCCAGGGGGCAGTGCAGGACCGGCAAACATAGTCTTGTTCACTACTTCTTTGGCCTGTCATTTTAATGGGATAAATGGATTTCTAGGACTCAATTCTTTGTCAGAATGGAAAGCCTGTAACTTATAAGCAAGTGGCCATTGTCAGCTGCAGAAAGCATGCTTTCCTTCCCTCTTTTGCATAAGACTGGCTCCTAATTTTTATTTTTTAAATATCTTTTCCTTTTTAAACCTAAAGCCAAGATAGTAAAGCATCATTAAATACATATATGTATATCTAAATATATATGCACATGCATATAATATGTTTACATGTACATACACATACTTATTTTACAAAAATATGATTTGCACGTATACATATACGTAACATGTATGTGCATACACACATCACAGGTAGTGAAATTTTCCTGAATAGAATGTTAGAGCTGGAAGGGACCTTCAAACAACTTATTTTACAAAAAAAGGGAAATGAGGCCCAAAGATGAATTGACTAAAGTCACAGAGCAGAGCCCTAACACTTCAGCCTCAGAGACCGTCTAATTCAACATATAACCAAACAAGAATTAATTTTATGACATTTTCAATAAATAGTTGTCCAAACTCTGAATGAAGACTTTCAACGTGGAGGAATGCAATGCCTTCTGATGCATCCTGCTCCATTTTTAGGTAGTTCCAATTGTGGGAAAGCATTTTTTCTTATACCAAAATTAAATCTCCTTCTCTTCAACCTCTACCCATTCGTTATTCCTGGTCCCCTACCTTAGGATCAAGCAGAGTAAGTTTAATCTCTCTTCTCCATAATGGCCTTTCAAACACTTGAAAGATAGCAATGGTGTTTTTTCTTCTTCTGGTTAAACATCCAAAGTTCTTTTTCACTATTTTATTGGCCATCATCGTTTTGACCTGCTTCATAGATGGCCTATCCCTTTGTAGTTTCTAAAATGTAGCTCCCAGAATTGAACACAGAGTATAGCAGATCTGGAGAACTATTATCTTTCTCTTTTTGGATGTTTCTCTTAATATAGTGTAGGATAACATTTATTTATTGGTTGGTAAGCCGCATTGTTGATTCATTAAGCTTGTAAAAAGCTTATCAACTAAAAACCCCAATATCAATCTCCAATTAAATACCAAAATAAAATATAACCTTAACAGCAAAGGAGAGATTAATAAAATTAAAACTTTAAAAACTGAATTAAAAATAAAACTAAGAGCAGCTTTTATGAAAAATAGTTAAACCATTGGTTAATTTAATTTTTAAAAAGAAAATTTTAAAAAGAAACAAGAAAACCAAATTACTAGTATCAAAAAATGAAAAGAGTGAGTACACCATCATTGAAGATGAAATTAAAGCAATTATTAGGAGTTATTCTGCCTAATTATATGCCAGTAAAACTGACAATCTAAGCAAAATGGGCAAATATTTACAAAAATATAAACTACCAAGATAAACAGAAGAGAAAATGGAATACTTAGGTATCTATATTTGAAAAAGGAATTGAACAATCCATCAATGAGTTCCCTAAGAAAAAAATCCCCCAGATCAATTCACAAATGAATTCTACCAAAATTTAAAGACCAATTACTCCCAAACTATTTGAAAAAATAGGTAGAGTCCTACAAATTTTTTTAAATGACACAAAACATGGTTTTGATACATAAACCAGGGAGAGTAAAAACAGAAAAATAAAACTAAAGATCAATTTTCTTAATGAATACCTATGGAAAAAGTTTTTAAATAAAACACTAGAGCGAAGAAATTATAGCCGTATCTCACGAATATCCTACGCTATGACCAAGTGGGATTTATACCAAGGCTGGTTCATTATTAGGAAAACGATCAACCTTACCGACCCTATCAATAATAAAAATCATATGAACATACCAAGAGCTACAGAAAAAGCCTTTGACAAAAATATAACAATATTCCTATGAAAAACACTAAGAAGCACAGGAATCAGCGAAACCTTTCTTCAGATGATAGGCAATAGCTATCTAAATCCAAGAGCAAGCATCATTTGTAACAGGGATAAACTGAAAGTCTTCCCACCAAGATCAAGGGTAAAGCAAAGACGTCCATTCTCACCACCATTATTCAATGTTGTACTTGAAATACCGCATAGAGCAATAATACGAGAAAAAAATGGAAGGAATAAAAATAGGCAATGAGGAAACAAAAGTATTTGCAGGTAATATGATTTTTATACTTAGAGAACCCCTAAGAATTAATGGAAACAATTAACAAGTTCAGTCAAGTTGCAGGATATAAAACAAGTCTGCATAAATCATCAGCATTTCTGCATACTATGAACAAACCCCAGAAGCAATAAAGAGAAATTCTATTTAAAATAACTGCAGACAAAATAAACCAAGACAAACTTAGAGATTATAGAAACAAAATGAGAACACTCTTTTCACACAAATAAAGACAAATCTAAACAACTGGAGAGATATTAATTGCTCATTGGCAGGGTGAGCCAATATCATAAAAATGACAATTCTAGCTAAGTTCATTTACTTATTCAGTACCATACCAAACTACCAAATAATTATTTTATAGAGCTAGAAAAAATAGTAACAAAATTCATCTGAAAGAAAGAACATCAAGGAAATCTATTTTTTAAAATGTTAAAGAAGGAAAAATAACAGCTCCAGATTTCAAATTATATTATAAAGTGGCAATCATCAAAACAATATGGTACTGTCTAAGAAATAGAGTGGCTGATTAGTGAGATAGGTATACAATACACAATAGTAAATGATCACAGTAATCTAGTGTTTGATAAACCCAAAGATCCATCATATTTTGAGGTAAGAATTCAACATTTAACAAAAATTTCTGGGAAAACTGGAAACAAGTTTGGCAGAAACTAGGTATAAATCAACACCTGACACCACACACCAAGATAAAGTCAAAATGGATAAATAATTTTGACATAAATTAGGGGAGCATGGAAAAATGTGCCATCTACAGATAAGAAAAGAGTTTATGACAAAATCAGAGATAGAGAATTACGGGAGGTAAAACAGATAATTTTGATTAGATCAAATTAAAAAGCTTTTGCACAGACAAAACTAATGAAGTCAAATTTAGAAGGAAAACAGGAAACTGGAGGAAAATTGCTACAAATTTCTTTGATAAATGCATCATTTCTCAGATACACAGGAAACAGTCAAATTTACAAATTTACCAAAAAAGAGCCATTTCCCTGTTGATAATGGTTGAAGGATATGAACAGGCAGTTTTCTGAAGAAGAAATCAAAGCTATCAAGTCACATGAAAAAAATGTTCTAAATCACTACAGATTAGAGAAATGCAAATTAAAACAACTCTGAGATACCTCACACCCATCAGTTGGCTGGCATGACAGAACAGTAAAATGACAAATTCTTGAGGGGATGTGCAAAAATTAGGACACTAATGTAACGTTGGTGGAGTTATGAATTCTTCCAACCACTCTGGAAAACAATTTGTAACTATGCTCAAAGGGCTATGAAACTATGTATATCCTTTGTCTCAGCAATACCACTGCTAAGTTTGTATTTCAAAGAGATAGAAGAAAAGGGAAAAGGATTATTTGATTATTTTATTTGCACAAAATTATTCATAACAGCTCTTTTTGGTAGTGGCATAGAATTAGAAATTGAGGGGATGCCCATCAAGTGGGGAATAGCTAAACCATTTGTAGTATGTGACTGCAACAGAATACTAATGTATTATGAGAAATGATTAGCAGGATGCTTTCAGAAAAACCTGGACTTACCTGAACCGATGCAAGGTGAAGTCAGTAGAACCAAGAGAACACTGTATACAGTAACAGTAATATCGTAAGGGTGATCAACTGTGAAACACCTACCCTGCTTGATCAAGACAATGATCCAAGACAATTCCAAAGGACTTATATTGAAAAATTCTATCCACCTCCAGAGAGAGAATTGACCAGCCCTAAGAGCCGTTTGAAGCATACTTCTTTTTATTACATTTATTATTTTGTGTTTTCTTTTGCAACATGGCTAATCATCATGGCTTCTCTTCCCAAGAGCTCACAAACTTTCTCCTTAATAACGTATTCCAGAATTTGTCAGGAATGGACATCAGGCTCGCTGGTCTACAGTACATGGCTTTTCTCCTCTATGCTTTTTGGAACATTGGGACACTTGGCTTTCTCCAGCCTTTTGATGACTTTCCCATTTACCAGGATCCTTCAATAATGGCTCAGAGATCATGGCATGGCTGCCTCTATGGAATAGTTTATCTAGGACTGATGAGATTTAGCTTCATGTACTCAAGAATACCAGATTTGGAGTAAGAGAAAATGGATTTGAATACTGACCCGGCTCTGCACCTAAATCACAATAGGCCTCAATTTCTTCTTTTGTAAAATGAGTGCATTGGATCAAACAATCTTGAAAGTCCCTTCCAGATTTATGTCTAGAGCTGAAAGTCTAGTTCAACTCACTCAATTTTCTGGAACAGTTAACTTAGGCTCAGAGAAGGTCAATTCCTTTACCTAAGAAGCCAAGACTTAAACTTAGGTTCTCTGATACTAGATCCATCATTCTTTTCACTGTATCCTATGATGAGTCTATTTTTCCATGACTTGAACTCACTGAAGGTAGCCTAATGTTGCTTGACCACCTTTTCCCTGATCTTGGTTTCCAAAGCTGCTAACTAGTTTTGCTTAATCCTTCCCAGTCCAAAAAAATTAGTCTTCTTGGAAGATAAAATACAAGTAAAATAAGTTTACTACAGTTGAAGTCATCTAGTTCAACCTTTTCATTTTATAAAGAATTGAGGACCAATGACTTGTCAATGGTCACCTTGATAGTAAGTGGTACAGCCAGAACTCAAACCAAGGTCCTCTGACCCCAAATTACATGCTAGCTCGTCTTTCTCATGGTCTTCCATTATCATCCTATCCATGTCAAGCATTGGTCTTAACCTTTTTTTTTTTTTTAACTCTTTCCCCCAACATACTTGAAGAGAACATCTTTTTGTTGTCCTTGTCCATTTCCAGACCTGGCTTATTCTGGACTTTATCACTCTTCACACAATTTTTATGAGACAAAGATACTTGTAGATCCATCCTCCAATATTTGTTTTTGCTTCATTTTCTATCCATTCTTTTTTTAAAATTTTATTTATTTTTAAATATATTTCCACATTAGTCATGTTGTAAAAAAGAACTAGAACCAAAGAGGAAAACCATGAGAAAGAAAAAAACAAAGAAAAAAAGAAAATAGTACACTTCAATATGCATTCAGACTCCATAGTCCTTTCTCTGGATGTGGATCGCATTTTCCAACATGAGTCTTTTGGAATCATCTTTGTTCATTGCCTTGCTGAAAAGAGTTAAATCTACCAATGTTGGTCATCACACAATACTGTTGTTATGGTGTACCATTTCTCCTAGTTTTGCTCACTTTACTCAGCATCAATTCATGCCAATCTTTCCATATCCATTCTTTTTTAAAACTAATTAAAAATTTTTTTTCCAATTACATGTAAAACTAATTTTTAACATTTGCTTTTAAAAATTTTGAGTTCCAAATTTTTTCTCTCCTCCTCCCTCCTGTTTGAGGGGGGCAAGCAATTTGATATATGCTATATGCTGTCAGTCATGCAAAACACATTTCTATATTAACCATGTTATGAAAGAAAAAACACAGTACCCCACCAAAAAAGAAAGACCAAGAAAAATAAAAAGTTTAGAAAGTATGCTTTGATCTGCATTCAAACTCAGTTCCTTCTCTAGAGGGGGGTAGCATTTTTCATCACAAGTCCTTTGAAATTATCTTGGATCATTGTATTGCTGGGAATAGCTAAATCATTCATAGTTGATCATCATACAATATACTCTTACTGTGCACAATGTTCTCCTGGTTCTGCTCACTTCACTTTGCCTCAGTTCATCTAAATCTTCCCAGGTTTTTCTGAAAGCATCCTGCCAATCATTGCTTCTAGCACAATAGTATTCCATCATAATTATATGTTACAAATTATTCAGAATTCCCCACTTGATGGGCCTTGCTTCAATTTCTAATTCTTTGCTACCACAAAAAGCTACTATAGTTTTGTATATATAGGCCTTTTTCCTTTTTTAAATTTGAGATACAGACCTACTCATGGCATTTATCCATGTCTTTCAGAAATCTGATTTTGTCAATTAGTTTCTTTTTCCATATTGGTTCTTTAGAAAACCGTTTTTTCTCCTCAATAATTTCTGCTTATGCCTTCTAAATTTCATCCTTGAGAGCTTCTTACTCCTCTTGGAATGACATCCTCTGCAAAATAATAAGCCATTGGGTCTTACACCTCTCCCTTCTCTGAAACCTTGGAAATTTACTCTCAGAAGAGAAATAAAGGGAGAGGGAGAGAACAGAGAGAGAGAGAGAGAGAGAGAACACATCACAAACTCCTTGCCCTCAAAGTTCCTGTTATTTCTGCTAAAGCAATGAATTCCTTCTTGTTTATCTGAATCCAGGGTACTAGTTCCCCTTGTCACTTCCTCCATCTTGGAAAGGATGAAATCATCATTCAGATAAGTTATAAATATATCAGCTGTCCTGCTTCCGGCAGAGGGAACATGCCAGAAAACGTCTGGATAGTTAAGTTTGTATCGCTGCAATATCCTTTCTCTACCAGATTAGTTACTTTAACTCTTCATTTAATTTCTCCTTCTGTACAAGTGGTCTACTTGTTCAAACATCCATTCAACTCCGCCGTAAAAGTTCCCCAATAGGTTTCTCCACTCACATGACTATGTTTCCTTTTATGAACACATACTCTTAACATATAATGCTATATCCCTCCCTTTTATTCTGTTCCTGTTAAATAAAATATACATTCTAAAGTCAAATTGGTCATAAGCCCCATATCCCACCAAGTCTCAGTAATAATTACAAAATCAAATATACTCTCTTGCTTTAGGATTTCCATCTATTTCACCCTGCTTATTACTTAGTGCATTTGTTTATAGAAACTGATGACATGAATTTCCCTGGTTCTCTTTAGTGTACATACAAGCAAATAAAATAAATAAAAGAGTAAGCAAAGGAAAAATACAAGCAAAAATACAGGCATTGAATGTATTCAAGTCTTTTGACTCCAAATAAACTTTTCTTACTATGCCAGACTGCCTCTCCTATGACTTAATCATATTACATCTGAAAACTAGTCAAAGTACAATCATTAATAGCACGCAGAAGGTGTCTTATAGCCTTCAAGAAAACGTTTCTGCTTACCTGACTCCTTCAGAAAAGCACGGAGGGGGAGTAAGGTTGCTGTCCTCAGCGAACCTATTTTTAGCCCACAGCCTTGTAGGTGAGGTTCGGTCTAGATGAGCAATGGCCGATAATGGGGTTGGTACTGGACCCCTGAAAGAGGAACCAAGAAAATTAGAAAAATTCTAATTGATCAGAACTCTACATTTTATTCATGTTAATTCTAAAAACTACTAAAAATAAGAAAAGATTAAACATAATAATAAAAGAAAGCACATGCAAAACATATATTATATACCCAAGAAAACACAGGAAAATCTTTCAGGTATACTGCAGTGGAGTCACCTGTGAAAATGTCCTTTAGGGTTCAGCTTGGACTAGTATCTTTATAAGAATAAGGGGATTAAGTAGGTTTGTAACACTAAGCATATCTGTCAGATCCATTAAACTATCACTTTCATACTCATACCAGCTTCTGAAATTAGTATGTACTCTGCAGTGGTTCTTTGAATAGTCCCTAAACACAGACAACGTCTTTTCGATCCCACAGTTAGGAAGCACATATTGAATCTGAGCAGCGCTATCCAAAGAAATGCAAAACCGAAAACAAAGCCCTCCCTGCCCTTAAGCCTTCGGTAGTGGGGAAGAGGAGGTACAACATAATTATGTATAACAATAGCATTTCTATAGTGCATTAAGGTTTGTGAGATGCTTTAACAAATACCTCATTTTATCCTTACTGCAATCTCTGGGGGCAGTTATCCCCATTTTAGAAATGAGGAAACTGAGGGAGGCAGAGTATATGACTTGCTTGGGGTCATACAGGACAAATAGGAGAGCATTAGAAAAAATTGAAGGGGAGAACACTAACAGATGGAGGAAACAGGTGAGGCTGTACATAGGGGGTAGCTCCTGAGAGGCAGGAAGAAGGTGGCAGCCTTCTAGGCACAACAATGTCTCGTTTGAATGGAAGGAGTCAGAATATGGAGTGTCCACTCTAGGTAGTAGCTTGTAATCCACTTTGGCTGAGATTCAGAGTTCATGAAGAGAAACAGTATGAATTAGGGCTGGAGAGGTAGGATGAACTAGGCTGCAGAAGGCCTTGAATGCTAAGGCGAGCAACTGCTACTTGATACACTAACAATAATAAAATAGGCAACATGAACAATGCTTATTGGGTGAACTCCTAAATGAATAGGAAAAGAGAGGGTCTGATTGGCCTAAAATCTAATAGTCCAAAAATAATACTCAATGCAAAGAGCTATTGCAATTTTCTCAAACAAAAATCTCTTTCATTTCTAAATTAGTAGTCCTGGAAGAAATAGATAAGTAGTTCTTAATCAAAAAATTCTTTATTTTAGATACTTCTCAGTTCTTCAAACTATCTCTGATTTCTTAGTACATCAACTCTTTTCTGCATAACTATTTTCTATATACAATCCAGGGACAAATTCTATTAAGCCAATTTTTCATATCAGAGGTTCTGAGATATGCCCTCAAATCTCTTTGATCAAATTCATTTTAAAGATCTGCTCAAACAACACAAGGAAACCTAGAAACCCGTTCCCTAGATTCTCAGTTGGCTGCTCTTTGTATTAACCATCCAATGCCCAGCAATAAGAGGATAGTAGGCCTGAGGAGTGCTTCTCACTCTGAGGAACTAAGGAAAAGGCATACAAGACATTCACAAGTCAGAAAAGTCCATGAATAGCTTATACATACAAACACATGATGTGCAGGCAAATTAGATAGTTCTTGATGCTTGCAAAAACTTAGATTTGATGTTTAATTTACCTCCAAAAGCAGTTAGGTATTGCAGTAGCTTTTATGATGTGAAATTTGTTAATAGTGTCATCCTCTTCCCCTACAACACAGAGAGAGAGAGAGAGACACACACACACACACAGAGACACACACACACACAGAGACACACACACACAGAGACACACACACACAGAGACACACACACACAGACACACAGAGATGCCCCCTCATCTAAACTAACTCCAGCAACTGAACGCCTGGAAAAGAAAATTCTCACCACCAAAGTCTTTGGCACTGTCAAATGAGAGCTAGATAGGGTTTTATTAATGGAAATAATATTAAAGATGCAGCATTTTTGTCTGCTTTGCTGTTACACCTTTTGCCCAGGAACCGAGGGTTTTCTCCTCCCAGTTTGATTTTGTTTGTTTGTTTATTTGAAGCAGCCATCCCCTGAGCAACTACTTAAAGAAGCCTATTCATTGAAAGGGTGTATCAAAGTGAGAATACTATTGGACTTTAGCCTGAAAGGGCCAGGGTCTCCCATTGCATCCTGAGCCATCTTCAGTCATCCTGAAGAATATCAGGCCACTGGACCCAGATGGCTCAGGAGAAGAAAGTGAGGCTGGTGACCTTGTACAGTCCTCCCTTACTCAAGTTAAAGTCAACTGCAAGTCATGTCATCATCTTGATGTCATGGTCCTCTTTCAGAATGAAGGACAAACACAACAACAAGACCTAGTGTTCCTTCCTGTCTGATGGAATAGCTAAAGTCTTTTATATGTGTTTTCTTCTGCTAGTAGAGTTTGAGCACCCCAAAGAGTCAAACAGCTAAATGGTGCAATGGATAGAGCGCCTGCCTCAGACACTTAATAGCTGTGAGACCCTGGGCAAGTCATTTAACCCTGTTTGCCTCAGTCTCCTCATCTGTAAAAGGAGATGGAGAAAGAAATGGCAAACCACTCCAATACCTTTGTCAAGAAAACCCAAATGGGATCCCCAAGAGTCCAACATGACTGAAACAACTGAACCACAAACAACACACTCCAGAGAACAAGATAGTCTTGCTTTTCCACTTCTATCTTCAGTGCTTTGCACATAGTAACTGCTGAATACACTTTCATTCACTGCATTAGTTTATTCATTCATCTATCCATTCATTCATATGCTTCAAACTTAAGGTAAATTGCTTTCTTCATCCTTCCGCTGACCATTGTGTTCTTTGAGCAGCTACTGAGGATAGCATTGGTCGGTTATACCTTGAGAATAGTAACTTGACCATTTTTGCCCTTCAAATTTTCCAAGACTTCCTTTGGTCAAAATAGTATAGGAAAAGAAAAATATAAATATTTCAAATCCATCGTCCACTCTAGTTATAAATATTGGATTCAATTTAAAGCCTAAACTTTCATCTTTAAATTCAAAGGAAGAGACCTACTCACTTATCTTAAAGACTCTGACTTGCTGGTCCAAAAGACACTTTATATATAGTAACACCAGCAGTGAGATCAGCAGATGCCAATCTGACTGACAGTCTTTGAGGATTCCTTTGATGAGCTAGTGGTAGTGGAACATGAAAATTAAACTTCTCCTCAGACTATACTAACCTTTCATCTAGCATTGATTTTTATTTTCCTTGCATGATACACCATCATCCATCCCTTTTCCCCCCAATTAGAACTCCTCCAAGTTTGCCTGGAGTGCTAGACTTCTTCTGTAATCTTTCATCAGGTCTTTATCTCCAGGCATTTCACCTACTTTAGATCTCTGTCTAAGGCTTCCCTATTCTCTTATGACCTTCTAATTTCAGCCAATTTGTATTATCCCCACGTAAAGTACTGACCCTTTTCACTGATGGATATGTTAGCTGCTGAAAGGGGGCAGAAAAAGGACATGCATGTTAGAAAAGTTAGCTTGAGAACTTTTTGAAGACCTGAGAGAAAACTGGCTCTGAGATAGATGTACCAAGAGGACCTGTTTAAAAGCAGCTCAGAGATATAACTACTATACAGCGGAGGGGAGTGAGGCAGGGTGTGTGGCTGCAGTGTACTGTTGGCCAACAGCTCGTGTGTTACTCTTTCCAGTGAAGGCTATAGATGAGAAACTAAATAACAAAATTGTTTGGGGAAAACAAGAAAATTATAGATTATCTCTTTGTGTTATGCCTGACTGAACTGTGCAGTTTTTTTTTTCCAACCGGAGTTAGAGAAGGATCAGTACTCATGAGGAAGGCCAGATGGAAGGAGATGAAAAGAGGAAACAATAGGGCAGCTGCCTGAACAGAGAAACTGGTGGCACAGACTCCCCCTCACCACTACCCCATGGAATCTGAAAGACGCAGAACGAAGGAGAATCAGAAGATGAGAAGAACCACTTTGGGCAGAGCCTGCCAATGGAGCCCCATAAAGTCTGGCACGTACTTCTGTCTGCTGTGGGCTGGGGTGGGGGGCCTCTGTACTGCCTGAAAGCAGAATCTTCCTTCTGTGTGAAGCTTTCTGGACACTGGTACCTTCTACAACATGAGGGAGGGAAAGTTCTCAAGGGCTTGTCTGCTTTGCCTTCTATAACTCCAGAGGAAGAGGCAGAATAAGGGAGAAAAGACTTTGCATCTGCTTTACTGCAAACTATACTGATGCACTGCTTTGCTAAGAAATGATTGGAGAAAAGAGATCAGGCCAGGGAGAGTCTGCATTGCTTGATGGTACTACAGCTTGAAAGAGGAGGGAATCCCTCAGGGTTTTGTCCACATTACCCTTTAGTGATCTCTTGAAAAGGGGAAACCCTCTTATAGCCCACAGAGAAAATACCGGATTGGGTTGGCAGATTTTAGACTTAAGGAAAGTACTTGAGCTTAAAACACTACTTCAGCAGCCCCAGCAGAAGAGTGAAAAGGACCAGAAGTGGAACAGGGCATGAGTAGTGTAGACTTCCTAAAAAGGACTTGTAGACCTGGCTTGTGAGCTGCCCTAGGTACGTGGGTAGCCCTATTCACATTCCTTATTGCTAGATTTCTGTGTGTGCCTACTCTGAGACAATGTGTGCATGAATAGAAGAGTGGCTCCCAGGTTTTGGTTATTCCTGATTTTGTCTTCTATTGACTATATAGTATAAATATTCTTGCTGTTACTTCCCATTTAATAAATACTTCATGTTTAAGAGTCAGTGTTATAATTGTGCCTGATTTATGTAATTGTAAAATACAGTTACAGGAATTCGAGAACTACAGGGGTAACTAGTAGGAATGTGCTTCCAAATAAACACACACACATACACACACACACACATACACACACACACACTCACACTCACACTGAAAGCTGTAGCAGGATGGTGGCCATAGCCAACCACCTTCTCAGAAACTCTCCCCTCCCCTACACCTATCAACATGAGTGCAGGGCAAAGTGAGTTAGCCAGCTACAAAAGTAGGAAAAGAGGGTGTGCAACTGCCACTTGGAATCATGCCTACAGATCTACTAGCACCATGCTTGACCTTTCACTACATTTCCTTTTTTTGATCTTAGACTTCTATATAAATACTACACAACACAACTGTGCTTGTTAGTATATAAAGCTGCTCAAGGTAAATCATTTAGGAATGATAGTTAACCAATAGCGAGGAAGAGATGCACGACTAGTCCCTTATTAGATGAGTTAACATGGAATATCATCAGCCATATAACATACTCATATATGACATAAGGCTTCCATATTATACCAGTTAGTAGCCCATGGTACTTCTAGACTGTGGTCAAGGGGATTATGGAAGTCACAGGTCTGACATGTTCAGTAGGGGAGGCCTCTTGTCTCCTTTCCCTCCTTTAGGAGTCACAGATTCTAAGCACTTATCCAGTGCTATCACCAAAATCTACCACCTTAGAACCTCGGAATTGTAAAAGACATTAGAGATCATCAGTATGGCAGAGTAAAAAGAACCCTGTTTTTGGAGCTGGATGACCTGGATTGAAATCCTGGTTCTGTGAATTATGAACTGGATTACTTTCATACTTTGAGCTCTGGTTTCATTGGACTAGATGAACTCTATGTCCCTTTACACTCTTAAAAACCATGGTGGTATGAGCCTGTGCTCTTATACAGCTTCTTGTTCATGCAGAAGCTCCTTCTAAAACTTCCCTGACAGGTAGCCATTTGGCCTCTGTAGAAATAAGGACCTCACCTACTTCATTTAACAGCCTTTCTATGCTTGTTCAGTCATTTTTTAGTCATGTCTAACTCTTCATGACCCTATTTGGGTTTTCTTGGCAAAGATATTGTAGTGGTTTGCCACTTCCTTCTCTAGTTTATTACACATGAGGAAACTGAGGCAAACAGGGTTAAGTGACTTGCCTAGGGTCATACAGCCATTAAGTGTCTGAGGCCAAATTTGAACTCAGGAAGAGAAGTCTTCCTGACTCCAGACCTGGCTTCTTATCCACTGTGCCACTATTGCTATGCAATATTTCATAATTAGTTCTAATAAACAGAAAAAAATCTGCCTCTTTACAGCTTCTTATATCTACTCTCTGCAGCAATGCAGAAAAATGAGAGTTTATATATTCTATCCCTCAGTTAAGAGTATGAGCACCTCGAGAACAAGCAATTCATGTTTTTCTGTTTGTATTTCCAGCACTTAGTACAGTATTTGGCACTTTAGGAAATGCTTTTTCATTCATTCTTTCCTTTCTCTCCCTTCCTCGTTTCTTTCTTTCCCTTCTTTCTCCCTTATTTTTCCTTTCTCCCTCTTTCTTTCCTTCCTTCTTTGTCAGACAAAACTGATCCAGTTCCTTCAATTATAGTCATTAGAACATGATATTTTAAGATTCATAAAGTGTTTTCTCCTCAACAGCTTTGAGAAGTAAGGTAGTACGAGTCTTACTATTCCTACTGATAGCTGAAAAAAAAAATTTTAAAACACGGTTAACTGAATCATCTGTGATCACAGAGCTGTAGATGTTAAAGTTAGGATTCGATACTAATGATCTTTTGATTCCACGTCCAGTGCTCTTATCACTATATTTGCTGGTAAAACTCTCAAACTGGATCCTCCCATTTATTTTAGGTACCTCTGAGAACCTCTATACTGAACACATGATCTCCACAATGCACCAAAGCAGGGAGAAGCATTAAGCCCTGAAAAAAGCCTTCACTGATGTAGTGAGAATGTCTGGTCTCTGGTAATTATTCAATGATCTTTTGGGCAACAGTTCCAGAGTTAAGGCACCTCATCTGATTTATTTCCCCAAATCAGCTCAGTGAAGCATGATTGTGACCAGTTTTATCCAATCTGTTTTGTAGCCATGTGAATGCATACAGCAGTTCAATGCGTTGTTGGCTGACTAAATTACGGGCACATGAAAAGTGAGATTCAAGAAAAAAAGGGGAATTGAAACTTAAGATAAACTTCTATGAGCTTAAAGTTAGTTTGATGCAGTCGTTTTTCAAAATATTTTTTAAAATTCTATTCTCAGTAGAATATTAATGTAGCAAGTCCCTCCCTACGCCCCATTCCCAACCCCCACCCCTTTCCCTTTTCTCTCTGTTCTCTCTAGGTTAATTCACTCACCGAACCTGCTGCCATCCTGGCAAACTGGAGGTCCTCAGAGGGGCAGCAACAGCTACAACTAACTCTCTCAAGGTTCTGTGGATAAACCTGAGGAGCAGCTACTCTCCTATTTATACTATAGTTCCTGAGTCCCAGCTGGTATGCTTCCCATAAATCAGCCACAGCTGATTCCACTAACTCTTTTTTAAACAGATTTTTAATTAGCCTTTTGGTTTTTTATGTCACCTAAATTTCCCCCTGAATCCTTCCCTCTTTCCACTCCAAGAGAACCATCCTATATAACAAAAAAAATTATTTCATTAACTCTTAAAACATTGACTAAAAAAAAAAGACGAAGCAAAAATAAATTATCCATAAACTTAAGACGCACATTCCCCCTAATGCACACAGTGAGAGGCGGCGGGGGGTGTGGGGGGGGTGGGGGGGTGGAGGGAGGAAGAGGTGTAGTCTCTCTTCTATCAACTGCCTTTTCCAGGAAACAGGTGACAATATGGTTAAGACAGTCTTCCTTTCACCAGCTCTGGAACCTTTTCTTACACCAGCCTTCCTGGTTCAAAGCAGGGTTCTTTCAGTCACATGAGTTCTTTAACTCATGGAGATTAACCAAGCCCTTATTTCTGCTGGCAATGTGTCTTTGTCCAATAATCTCATAACTTTCCTGGGGTTCACTGTTTCCCAGCTTTCAATTCCAAAGTTCTCTTGCTGGTTGAATGCAGGGGGAACAATACAGTATGGTCATCTTTGCACTGAGGAAGTGCCTTGTCTCTATGGGTGGCATTTTTTTCAAATTTATTTATTTCCAAATATGCAAGTCTTACATTTATCTTTATCTTTTGTCCCTTTCAATTAGCAAAACTGTCAGAATCTGAAGGGGTACTCCTTTACATTAGAATGTTATAGGATATTTAAGCTGGAAAGGACCGAAGTGATCATCTGATGTTATCTCCTTATTTTATGGAGGAAACTGAGGCCCAGAGTGGTAAAGAGAATGAAGGTCATGTAGCAAATTAGTGGCAAAGTAAGGAGTATGTCTCTGTGTCCTGAGTCCCTAGTATACACAATCTGCTACATCATGTAGTCATTTAACCATTCAACAAGAATTTATTAATACCTACTCTGTGCTTGCTTGGAAAGACAAAAATGAAATTGTCCTTGCCTCAAGGAACTTATGTTCTATTTGGGGAAATCAAATGAACACAGATAAGCACACATACACACTCACTCGCACACACATATACATGTACACATATGGATACATGCATACATCTATACATGTATGCACATGTGTGCATACACAGTGCATATATATACAGACACACACACACATATATATATACATCCACATATATATATACATATATATGTATATATATATACATATATATGTATATATATATATATACATATATATGTATATATATATATGTGGATGAGGTGATACTTGAGCTGAACCTTGAAAGAAGCTAGGGATTTTGTGAATTTGCAGAGGTGAAGAGAATGTACATTTCAGGCAAAACATTTCCTTCTTCTTCAAGGTTTGAAGTTAAGGGCCAATCTTAGATCCATAGGTATTGTGGATATAGCTCAAATCCTATAATTATATAATCTACTTTGCTGCTTCTGCTTATTTCCAATTGCAAGGAAAATTAAAATTTCTCCCCTTGCGTGCATATTTTCCTCTGTCCCCTTGCTACAATATCTTCTTATTATTCATTGCTACCACATGAGGAAATAACTGCATCTCTTTTTAAACAATTCTGTTGTGTTAAATGGATTTTAAAATGTTCAAGAAGAAAAAGAGTTTGGCCTTGTTATGAAACCTCTAGCCAAAAGCTAGATTTTAAAAAAATATATAGAAGCTGCACGTTCATCAAGACCCCGCAAAAAAAAAAAAAACCTATCAGCATTGATATAGAGAAGAGGTAGCATTTTGTGATTCTGTATAGGTGAGAGACTTGAATACAATCATGGTTGCCAAGGAAACCTTTCTTGATTCAAGGAGATTACCAAGGGGGTTGATACTAACTCAGGGAATCACGCTGGAATTTTTTTTCTTCCTTTTCTATTTTTTTCCATTAGATGGAGAATAAGCGAGCAAGGCTGAAAAAGCATTTTAGAACTGGTTCTAAAAGCTGTGAGTATCAGAAAGCCCACGCCACTCTAAAGGGAAAGGGTAGATAGAAAATGAACTCAAGAGTCAAATAAATACTTTCCTTTCAATAAGCTGAAACAGTGGGCATAGGAATGTAGCAGCATTTGGAAGTCAAAAGTCAGAGCAGGGCAGAACAGGTTAAACTTACATAGAGCAGACACGAAGTGAAGTATCTGAATACCAGAAGAGTGAGAATACAAAGGAACAGAGGAGGATGAAGCAATGTCTAACAATTCCTCTCTTGGTTATCAATACTTGGAGCGAGCCTATTCGCCCCACACAGTCAAAAGGAGATACCACACCATTCCTTTAGTGGCAGCACCCAAACTATAGACATAATACCGACAGGGAATAATCAGATCCGCTCCGCTTATCCAGTGCCTGTTTTGTGTCAGGCATTTTACCAAGATCATCATAACAATCCTGGAAGTAGGGGCCATTATGATTCCCATTTTACAGATGTTAGGTCACACAGCTGGTATCTAAGGCAGGATTCGAACTCAGCTCTTCCTTACTCCATGTTCAGTGCTCTTAACCACTGTACCACCCTGCTGCCCGGTAGACAAGCTAGCTATAATTATTACCTGAGGAATACTTGAGCTGTGTGCATCTGGTGTTCTTTATTCTAACTACATGACCAACTCCCATGACATCCCTCACCCTACTTCTTACTAAACGTGGGGCAGCAGTGGAAATAAACTACAGATCTCCTCAAGTTGATGAGGTAAGCAGAAGCAAAATAATTCTCACAACTATTTCAGTAAGGATGAAAACAATCACCAAATGAAATAATAGTTAAGAAATCTAAGGAGAAAACTACAAAAGGTTCATTCTGCCATCCTAGGTCTGGTCTACACAAAGAGATGGCCAGAAGCCCGTCCAGGGACACTAGACATACAATCCAGCCTTGAGGCAGAGCTCTCAAAAGCCTTCAAACTCAAGGGAGTGCCTGTCCCTAACTTACACATCACTTGTATATCTGCCTTTCCGAGGTGTGTAATATACTTTACTAAACTGTATAAGCAACTAAATCCAATTCAGTTATTTTCCAATTCAGTTATTTTCCAATTCTGGACAACCAGATTGAACAGAGAATAAAGAATATACATGGGAAGTTGGTTTTCCCATTACCTGAAAAAGACTCTCCTTTCTCATTTAAGGAACAATGGAGCTTGTTCAACTAACCTTCATGGACAAGCACTGGGAAGGTGGGCTACCTGTATTCAGAAACACCCTGAGTTCATACATTAATAGATTTAAAACTGGAAAATCAGTTTGAAAATCAGATGATTTTCAAAATCATCAGTACAATCCCCTGGGTTTTTTTGTTGTTATTTGTTTTGGGGGCAATTGGGGTTAAGTGAGTTGCCCAGGCTCACACAGTAGTACCTGTCCGAAGCTGCATCTGAACTCAGGTCTCCCTGACTTTAGGGCGGGTGCTCTATCCAGCTGCCCCTCCCTGTTTTTACAAAGGAGGAGACTGAAACATAGAGAAGTTAAATGATGCATCCAGGGTCGTAGAGCTGGATAGATCTGAGCAAAGATCTGAACCCAGGTTTTCTTGACTCCAAGGGCTTTTTACTACCCAGCACACTTTGTTGCCTTTACGGAAGTCCAGATACTAAATCATCATTTAATTGTAACCGAGTATGTCTAATGTTTTAATTTAATTTAATGCCTATGTTTTAATAAAAGCATATTTGTTATATTGATTACAGATAGTGAGAAATGTTAAAAGTAATATGGTTGTATTAAAATTGACCCAATTTTACAATATGTTCTCTAGTGGAATTTCTCATTTTTATTGGTAATTTAGGATAGAAATGGAATATACAAACACTGGAAATTTTAAAAAATGATAAACATGTAATGATTAAAAACTTATTTGATATAAAAATTTACCTTACCTTTGAAACAGGATAGTGCAATCTGGGGGAACCTTTCCCATTAGGGCGTGCCGAGCTGCTTCACGCCGTTTCTGCATAGAAATGATTTCCTAGGCAAGAAATATGATCATCAATTATACTCATATTAAAAAGAACATATGCATACCCTTTGAGTCAGTAATACCCCTACTAGGCCTTTATCCCAAAGAGGTCAAAGAAGGAAAAAAAAGATCCAGATATACAGGAATATTCATAGAAGTTCTTTTTGTGGTATCAAACAACTGAAAACTTAAGGAATGTCCTGTCCATCACTGGGGAATAGTTAAACAAACTATGGCACATGAATGTAATGAAATATTATTTTACTATGAGAACTGATGAAGAGGATTGGTTTCTGAGAAACCTGGGAAAATTTGTATGAACTGATGCAGAGTTAAGTGAGCAGAACCAGGTGAACAATATATATAATGACAGCATAAAGACAAACCAACTTTGAAAGACTTGAACAACCAAAACTCAGAACACGACCAACCAGAAATCCAGAGGACTCATGATGAAGCATGCTACCCATTTGACAGAGGTGATGGACCCAGAGTACAGCCTGAGACATTTATTTTTTTTAACATGGCAAGTAGGTGACTTTGTTTTGTTAAATATTGTTTGTTATAGGGGCCCTCTTTGTTTTGCTTTTTCAAGTGGGGGAGGTGGGGTTAAAGGGAGAAGAAATAAATTTTTGTTAAATGAAAAACCAACTTAAAAAAACTAAAAGCAGACATCGAGGAATTAGAAAGATGGCGCAGCACCTAGACAAATGACAGCAATAACAGCTGCCGCTTCTTTACGTGGCATCATTTGGCATTTGGTTGACACAATCTTCAGTTCAAGACGTCTTGGAGGCCATTAAGTCTGACCCCGACAGCTACACAGATAGTAACTGTCAGATTCAGAACCTGAATCCAGGACTCCCCCAACTACCGGTCTAGCAATCCATCCACTATGCTAAACTGACTCTGGAAGCTTTTCAAAAAGCCAGGAAAGGGCACCTACTGGGGATACTGCAAAGCAGAACCTTGTTGAAGTACAAGTTAGACTAGATGACTTCTGGGGTCTCTTCTAACAGGTCCAAGAAAGCCATGATTCTCTCCTCTCTCCTCTAACAACCCCCACCCATCCTACACTGGATAATGAATGACTCCCACTTCAGGGGTTACTTCATTCAAAGATCTTAGGCACCAAGTGGAGCCACTACTGGGCAGGCATGGAGTCCTTCCTGGTGCCTCTAAAAGAACCTCTTATAGGTGAATGAGTCAAGAGAGAAGCAGGCCAGAAGCAGAGGAACAACAACAAGGAGAGAGAAAAGAATGGGAAGGAAAAATAAAGTAATATAAGAAGTCCTTAAGCCAATAATACTAAGGATTTACAAAGTTGTATGGGGCATCTTTGTGCCAAGATGTGCCAAGGAATACACAACAGAATGGAGCAGGTGGATCAAAATGAGAAATGTTTATATACACATATATGTATATATACTCACAAAAACAAGAATGTCTTTGTGCCCCCAAAGTTTACTAGGCTCATAATGGCCTAAGCCTTATTTTCTCCTGTTGAAATCCTACCCATCCTCCCAAATCCTCCTTCAATGCCACTTTCTTTGTGAAGCCTTCCCTAATCTCCTTAGTAAGGACTTACGTTTTCCTCCTGGGAGTTTGCATTGTGTCCCTCTCTAATGCACTTAAGTTCCATTCCCATTTACAATTTATTGTTATCAGTACATGTCACTTCCCTTTTTATGTGGCAAGCTCCTTGAGAACTTCGTTTAAATTTCCTTCGGTATAACATTCTGCATGTAATAAGTATTTAACAAATATTTTTGAATGAATGGTTAGTAAGCCTATGAGATATAGTTATAAATGTATTAAATAATTCCCATAAGTCCCAGGGGAAAAAATTGTCCCAATTCAATTCAAAAAGCATTACAAGTGTGTGATATGTGCAAAGAATTGGGGATAGAAAAGATGAAAATGAACAAAGTCTCTATCCTCCAAAAATGCATAATCCAGTAAGAGATTAGGTATGTTCACACATAAGTATGAAGCAAGGTGGGATGTGGTATGGGTATTCACTGGATCCAGATAGTGCTAAAAGAACATTTGGGGAGGGAAAAATTATCTTTAGATGAGAGGAATTGGAAAGGGAAGGAAAGGCAGGGTGATGGAAAATTTAGGTATTAACTAATAATGGATATGCAGAGAACAAAAGCTGAAATGTGATTGGACCTACATCCAATCTGAAAAGGTACCCTGGAGGTGAGTTTGGAGCAATCGTGAAAGAAAGGGAAATGATTTGAAAAAGAACCGTTTGATCATTTGAAAAGGAATCATAGCCTTTCTTGTTTTTTGACAAAGGTACCCCAGGAAAGGAGAACAGCATGTGATGAGGTAGATTAACTGATGAACGAATTTTGCTCTTTAGCACAAAACAATGACCAAAGTTTTATTATTTATTTAAATCCATTTCCGTCACCCTTGGAAGGAAAACTTTCAAGCAATCAAACTATCACAAAATAGTCAAGTGCTGATTATTTCTATCTTTCTGCACCATTTAAAATGCTGGTTTTCAATAAAAGTAACATCAATGACTTGTTAGAACCCAAGTTGTCATTCAGCACATCAAGGAAACTTCCATATTTTCTCTCCCATCTTTTTAAAAGCAGCTCTTGGACAGTGCCTAACAAAGGATGTTATCTCTGTGATTTTGTCACACCATTGGCCCACCACCTCTGAGATCTTTGATGGATCAAAATCTCTCTAGGGACAAACTATGAAATGTGATAATGCCGCATGAAGACTTGAACTTTTATGACACCATTGAATCTGTAGGTTGAAAAAGAAAAACAAGGAACTAGCAGAGAAATCCCTAGAAATTGTGTAGGTGAACCCTGGCCTCTGACTGAATCTGTGTGCACATCTTCAATGGTGGCATCACACTCTACATTGACAGCTTTGGGAAGAACTAGTTAAAGTGAAACCCTTAGAAGGGATTACCAATGTCAGGAGAGAGCTGAAGCCCTGGTATATGGAGAATATGAACAGTCAGAAGGAAGAACAAAAGCCCAGTGGATGATTTTGCCCTTTTTTCCACTGGATTGGTCAGGCATTGGTCCAAATGGGCCTAAAGAATTAAGCAGGAATGGGACTGTGAGCTGCAATACAGAGAGGAAGCAGGCCTTGGAAAAGGACGAGGAGGATGGCAGTTCATCCTCCCTCCTGAAGACTGAGCAGAAGAAGGAAATGAGGGAAATGAAACAAACCCTTGGACACTTCTTGGGAATCAAAACATGTGAAACATAACCAATGTAGAAACCCACAGGGCAACAAGGCTGCTTTAAGAAATAAGCTATCAGAGAAGTTTCAATTGTCCAGGTTATGGGTTACATTTTAGAACCAAATCACAGATGTCCTTTGCATGGAAAGGTGATGAACTTACCCTGCAGGAGCCCCAGACCAAGGATCCAGAGGGAAGGAACTTGGGGGATTCCCAAGAGTTGGGGATAGTGTGTAGACCAAAGGGCTAATTAGAACCCAGTGCCAACTCTGTCCCTCATTCCTGGGTCTCTGTTTCAGTGCCACTGCCTCAATAATTGTATCAGGGCTGATAAGTCTTATTTAAGGAAACACTTCTTACTCAGTAAAAATCTGTTATTTAACAGAGAAAGAAATGCTACATGGTCTTCCCAGGATGAGGCCCAGGTAGAGGCCCCTGGGAATTCTACATGGGAGAAGACATTCAGGAGCTATACATATGAACTGTCCTCATTACTTCTCTGTGTATTTTTTTTAACAGTCATACAAAAACATAGTCATCACTTCAGCTGTCTTTAGGATAATAGTGTCAAACTCAAATAGAAATAAGATCCCTGTTGAGATATTTGACTTAGAAAATCACAAATTAACATTACCTAGGTTGTATTGCATTTTTAGATTTGTTAAACATTTATTTCCCAATTACATCCCAATTTGGTTAAAGTTTCTGGAGCTTTTCAGTCCACAACTGAGCCCTGAGTTTGAAGCTTTAGGTACTCAAATCAGTATATTCCATGACTCCAGCACTGAGAGGGTCTGGAAAACTTCTCATAATAGAAATCATCTGGTCCAGGGGTGGGAAACCTGAGGCCTTGAGGCCAGAGGGAGCCTTCCAGGTCCTCGGGTGAGGCCTTTTGGAGAACAAATCCTTTTACTGTGACTCTGGGCAAGTCCCATCATATCTCTAAACCTCACGTTCCTCCGTATCTCTGAGCAAAATGTACATAGCAAGATAGACCTGAGCCAAATATGAGTTATCACAGGTTGAGAAGACAGATCCATGGGAAGGTAGACTTGTCCAAGCGACATAGTGTTTTAGTCTGCCCAGACTTAGTTAGTCCAGACAGGACTGGGAAGAGAGGGGATTAAACAGTTAAGTAGTTCATTAAGAGTATTTCTTTTTATAAAAGGTCTAAGGTTTCTTTTGTTCTGGTCCCAGCCTAAATCAAGGAAACCTTATAGCAACCTTCAGTCCTTGCACATAAACCCTTACAGGCTGCGTCATATTTTCCTATTCAAGACTGTCCTTAATGTTTATATTAATCTAATTTCACCTTTGCAACAATAATAGGAGGGGCATAGGGTCAGGATTCCTCCTAGTCTTTGTTCAGTTTGAAGGTTCTAGTGACAGATAATGCTACACTAATCTAATGTTTCATCTTAGAAAGGGTAAGACTGAGAAATCTTCAAACACATCAGTGAAGAACACAAACTCTGACAGGTCCTACACAACCCGGCAAGGCCTCAAATATGAGTGGAGAGGACCGCGGCTCAGCACCAGAGAAAGACGAGGCTCTTGTGACATCTGCATTTGCTGAATGGTTCTCATACCCAGGCCCTGATATTCTACAATATAACAATACTTCCAAAGAGCCATGATTCATCAGAGTCGTTACTCTATTTCACCAATGAGGTAAACAAGTCCTCTTTATCTTTAATGGATTGACTACATGGATGTGGCTTAATTTTTTTCATTACTTCATTGTCAACTTTTTCTGATCACAGAGACTTTCTAAACATTGCAAGGCTGACGCCTGGATGACAGATATTTATTCAGTCTATTGCCCAGCCCAGGACCAAAGGTTCTTCAGTCTGGTTGGTAGGGCCTACCTGCTAGAACTTCAGAAGACCCTGATCTAGCCTGTGAATGTCACCTCAATTACATGATGAGGCATTAGAGCAAGACATTAATGGAGGAGCATTCTAAAATAATTACAAAAAAATTCATTTGAAGAAGGAAAGTGAACATGCTACCCTATACTTTTAACTCCAGTCAAGACTGGAATTTACTACTAAGTCATATTGGCTAACTAATTTACAACCACAAGAAATAGGTCAGATCATTAGGCAATTTCTTTTCCTTTTCAAATTCATATCATTGCAATGGTTTACATTACTTGAACCCAAAAGTAAATCCATATTTGGATTCCAAAAAATAAACATTATGTATATAAAAAATAGACATCCATCTGAAAAACTATGGAGAATTTTAGTGAACTGAAAGTTCTGTGTGATATGGTAACTGCTGTGTGCTGCTGATGTTTTGTCCTTCATTCTCGAAGAGGACCATGACATCAGGGAAGTGATGCCATGACATACAAGTTGATTAGACTTAAGTGAGGGAGAGACAGGCAAAGTCACCAGTCTCACTTTTTCCTCCAAAGCCATCTGAGTCCAGTGGCCAGATGTGGAGTAGGACAACTGAAGATGGTACAAGATGCGGTGCCTTTTCAAGCTAAGGTCTTTAACAGGTCTCTGTTTGATTGAGGCAACATTCATTCAGTGATTAAGGTTTAATAACATATATACATACATAATTAATATATGTAATATATTTACTGACTTAGAAACGGAGTGATGGATCAATAGAACAGATTAGGTACACAAGACAAAGTAGTAAATGACTACAGTAATTTACTGTTTGACAAACCCAAAGACTCCAGCTTCTGGAATAAGAACTAGCTATCTGGCAAAAACTACTGTGAAAACCAGAAAACAATATGGCAGAAACTAGGCATAAACCAACATCTCATACCATATACCAAGAGAAGGTCAAAATGGGTATGTGATTTAGACATAAGGAGTGATACCATAAGCAAATTAAGAGGACAAAGAATAGTTTACCTCTCAGATCTATGGAGAAGAGAAAGATTTATGACCAAACAAGAGATAGAGAACATTATAAAATACAAAATGGATAATTCTGATATGGTAACCAAGAGCTCACACTAAGAGAGGCACAGTTTCTAGGACGTGGGGCATACAGGACAGTCCCATTATACTTTGTCCTGCTCAGGTCACACTTACAGGGGGTTAATGTTCAGTTTGGGGTACTCCATTTTAAGAAGAATAATGACCGATAAGTGAGCCCCTGGAGGAAGACAGTGAGGATGGTGAATGTTGGCACTATCACGCCACATGAAAATAGGGTAGAGAAAAGAAGACGTAAGGCAGGTATGGTAGGTATCATGCATTTGAGGAGCTCAAATGATGAAGATGGATTAGAATTATTCTTCTGATGCCAGAGGGTAGAACCAGGAGGTGGAAATTGCAAAGAGAGAAATTTAGACTTGATAAAAGGGAAAAAACCTCATAAATCCTAAAGCTACCCAATAGTGTAATGGACTGATGCGGGAGTTGGGGAGTGTTCCCCCTTACTGGGTGTATTCCAGACATGACTGATGGTCACTTCCTAGGAGTTTTAGAGAATAGATTCTTTTTGTTAGATGAACTAAACAGTCTCCAAGGCTCCTTCCAGCTCTGAGATTCTGTGACTCTATTTAATAATGTTTATAAAGTGCTTGACATACATTATTTCGTTTGGTTCTCACAACTACCCTGTGAAGTAATACAACTATTATCCTTATTTGAGAGATGAGGACACTGAAGTTCAAATTAAATGAGTTATCCAAGGTCACAGAACTCCTCGATTGCAGAACAAGGACTCATCATGTCTCCTAACACCTAGGTCATCCGTTTTTCCATTGCATGGCAAAGTCATCCACTGTACTAGGAAAGTATAATAAGTTATCATGAAATTAACAAGTAACTTTTCTCAGAACATTCTTTTTGACAGCATTCATTTTATTGTAGCCTTTTAAAAATGCTTATTGAATCCATTCTGGATCTATTGTCAAATTACCTGATCTAGGATAATCATTGACATGTTAATTTTCCCTGAAGGCCCCAAATTTAATATATGATTAATATAATGACATAGCATATACATGTTATATAATAACACTCATTTATCATATGTAACATGGTTTACATGTCACATCACATATATTATACATGATATATGTGCTATAACGTCATTCATATATATGTGTATTATATATGTATATATACATGTATATATACATACACATCAAATCTGATAAGATGTAAGCTTGCACACCCTTTTCTTAGACCTTGTACTATTGAGAGATCTGATTTGGCACAGATGAATAAACTCTGGATTAGACGTAGCTAACCCTGGTTCATATCTTGGGTCCTTTTACTCTCAGACATCCTATAAATCTAAATGGGTACCCAAAGAGAAAGGGAAGGAATGTGCCCTCAGCTGGCATTGACAACAACAGTCTTTAGGGAAATCTGTTCCTTTTTCAGAACATTAAATCTCTTTTTAAAATAACATATTACAGTGTTCAGTTTCACCTTTACCCCATCTTTCCTACTCTTACCGCTGGTATTTCATCTGTTGAAAGTTTGGCTGATAAGCTGATAACATAATTTCTGTCTGTGGAGTCCAGAAAATCACTGAAAAGAGCATTTGAAGAAAGGTGCCAGAAATATTCTTCATTCTCTGGTGCTTTCCTGTCAAGCAACTCCTTGTTAATATCTAGTAGGGAAAAGATAAAGTTAAAAATAGATCTTCTTCAAAGTGTAATACTGTTCTGGCTAAACAAGAGGAACTCACTAAACATGCATACATTGAATTGAATTAAAATATTCCCAAATATTGCTAGGGCCGTAACCCCTTTGATTTAATTGCAAAAACAATCATTATCTCTCTTTTGGAAAATTGAAAATGAAAGCAATACATGTATAATGTTAAGAACAATATCTCACATAGAAAGGAACGATAACCAAGTTACTGTTAAACAAATACATTGAACAATATGCTAACTTCCTCTCAAAAGTTGGGGACCCTTGAGCCCTAGAGTATCCAGAATTTAAATGGTCGTTATTATCAAACTGCTGGGGGCAATTTTAACACCTTTAAAACCGCTTGGGTCAGATGGGAAGGTCTTCTAGGTTATGAATATTCATGAAGAAAAACATATGAGCACATCAAAACTTCTAGAATTATTATGAGAACACAGGAAAAGAAATCATTTTCACTTAGTAGATCCTATTTGAGCCAAAATCTACATAAAATATAATTTTGTTCTAATTTTTTTTTTACTAGTTTTCTCTCATCCACCACTTCCATTATAATGCAAACGATCCTGATGATGCAGTAAATGCATGGCTGCTGCTTGGCCTGAGAGGCTGAGATGCTTGCCCTCCCCCTCTTCCAGTGAAGGGGAAGTCCTGTCAAATCTGAAGCCACATACTCAAATTGGGTTTAATCCTGAGGGAAGCTAGGTTGTCTAGTGAGAATTCAAGCCCCCCCACAAAACACACACACACACACACACACACACACACACACACACATTGGCTCTTTAACTGCTTGCTCACAAGCCCCAAAGAGAACCACTTAAAGGTTAGGTTTGGCTCTTGTCTAGGATCCCCACCTAAAGGAACTAGAATGGCACTTTGTGTACATTATAAATAAATAAACAAAAAGCATTAATTGTTTGCTATGTACAAAGTATGATGGTAAACACTGGAGAACAGAAATAGAAAATTAAGACAGTTCAAAGAGCTAACATTCTAACAGGGAGAGACAACTCACAGGAACTTGCAACTTCAATTCAGGTGGAAAGGTGCAGCAACAGATCAGGTGTGGGAAAGCTCTTTCCTCCAGACAAAATGAGTCATGTGTGCCCACTGACAAAGATGTTAAATAGGCAGCAAAAGTATTATATGATCACTGTTCTACCCTCCCTGGAGGCTATTTAAAAGCCTTTTGTGAGCCTGTTCAGTCATCAGTGAAACCAGCTTCCACCTTAGTTCTGCACTCTTTATCCAGTTTCCTCCAGGCCCATGTCTTCTGGCAAGTCAGGCCTACCATGCTGGTGGTCATTTTCAGGAACTATGGCAATTACTGGAGCTCCTCAACTTCTGGGGTACAGTAGAAAAAACACTGACCCAGAGAGGGAAGGCATGAATTCAAATCCTACCTTTCACATTTACTATGTATATGACCTTGGGGAAGTATTAACCTCTCCCAGGTTTCAGAAACTTTATCTATGAAATGAGGTGGATGGAGTAGGTGACCTCTGAGGTCCCTTCCAAACTCTGATCCTATGGCTACCTCCAAGGCTGGAAATGTCCATCATAGATTGGTTATTCAGTTACTTATGCTCAGGGAAAGGCCCAATGCCAAGGAACAGGAATATATGGGTAGCACACATGCCCACTGCTGCATGCTCTTAGGTGCCATTTCTGCTGGAGTGACAGAATGCTCCCATTCTCCCCCCCACCCCTCACAGGAAAACGAGAAAGGGAATCTTACTACTTATTCTGAAGAGAGGATGGAAGAGAGAGACAGATGGAAGATTCATTCCCTTTAAAGGGAATATATATATACATGTATATACATATATATATATATATGTATATCACTGGAAGTTTCCAGGGGAGTTTACTATATCTTGCATGGAAAAACCACACAGACTTATCCCTTGAATGCTCTATATACTGCATTTTAATCCCCTCTATAGTGACATGACACCGTAGTTACATTAGGGTGGTTCAGACAATGACTTCACTTTCAATAGTCCTCCAGTGATCACAACATTTTTAGAGAAAATTAAACATTAGATTGATTAGCAGCTTTGAGAATGTTAGGGCTATGTTGACCATACTGGCTCAAATACCTCCTCTGGCATGTGTCCATACAATTCTTAAAATATTTTCCAGTATCTCAGTATCTCAATGGACGATTCAGTTTTCAAAAAAACTGAACTAATAGTGTTATAATATGCTGTGACATAGCTTCCTGTACAATTCCAGTAAAAGTGTCTGAATTAAAATCAACCTTGAGGCAACATTTTAAAAATAAATTGCTTTGCCATTCATAAGAAGAACCAAGTTCCCCAGAAAATATGGGGTACTTAAACTTATTTAAACACCTATTATGAAGCATTAAATGAATTTAATGATGCATAGTAGATTTTAAAGTTGTTTCATGGATTCATATCATTGCCAAACACAAGACTATATTAATGAAGTTTCCAGGGTACTGAAAACCGCAATTCAATCTAATTCTAAATTGCTGAAACATTAGAGCTTAGGTCCTTTTAAAGCCAAGTGTGTCAGAATAACAAGAAAAAAGGCCTTGTCTCTTTCTTTCCCGTGATATTTTTACTACACATTTTAACAGAGCAAACACAGAACCTAGATTATACAACAAACAAAAGCTAAAACATACAGAAACAAAGGCATTCCATATTTCTTTCTTTTATACTCTACTTTCCCCCCCTCAAAATAACAAGTATCTCGTTGCATGTAGGACAGAAGAAATGAAAATTTCTATATACACATACTATGTGTAGACACATTTAGAGATATAAGTGAAATGGCATCTAAAAGGAGATTCTAGTTATATAGGTTTCCAAATAACCACTTACTCTACAGTTGATTGTATCAATTACATAGGCAATAAAATCAGCTGTGAAGCTGGCCAAAACTGCGAGACTTCTCAACTATTTTTCAATGTAGTTTTCAATGTAATTTTTCATCATTTAAAAATAGTCTTGGAGAAATTTTAAAAAGATCAAATCTGGATCCTATCTATGTTTGATGTTTTAATGAACTACTCTGGAACAAGGTAAATTCAACATACTTTCTTTTACAGGTGGTCATAGAATCATTTTTCAGTCATATCAAGTGTTTTTTTAATTGCCCTACCAACCTTTCCTCTCCTCCATGTAACTCTGCAATCTAATAAAACTGGACTTCTTCCTCTTCCTCCCAACTCTGGGCATTTTCTTGGCTGTCTCCCATGCCTGGATTCCTCTCCCTCTTTGCTTCAGCCTCCTTCCCTCAGATCTCAGCCATAATCCCACTTTCTTCAAGAAATGGGAACTCCCTGAGGACAGGCAGACTTTTTGCCTTTCTTGGGGTTCCCCACACTTAGCCTAGCACCTGCCTGTTGACCTGATCCTTTGTTTCTAATAGTCTTTTTTTCTTTGAAAACTTGAATTCTCAAAGGCACACATAACATAAAACACACGACACACATAAATGCTACGCAGAGGATCAGATGCTACAACTGAGTTATGCATAGGTAACTACGGTAAAGGACCTACAGGTACAAGAATGTCAATAGCAGCTCCTTTTGTTTTGTGGAGCCAAGAACTAGAAACAAAAGGGGACACCGATGGTCTAGGAATCTGATGGAATATTACTGTGCCATTAGAAATGACAGAAGAGGTGATTTCTGCGATTGTTCTCAAAGGACCAATGACACCACAAGTGATATCTTGACTTGGATTGAAGTGAGGCAGAGCTGAGCATCAGCCTCACTGTCTCCTCCAAAGTCGTAGGAGTCCAGTGGCACTGGTGATGACCCTGGACTTTTTAAGCTAAGGGCTTTTTGAGGTTTCAGTTTGTCTGAGGCAACACCCACTCAGTAGTAATTAAAGGCTGGGTAAGAATTAAGGTGAAAGGTGATCTAATTTGCCTTCATAAAAAAGTCAGTCTGGGAGGGGAAGTCAATCTGTTCAGAGTTTCGGACCAGAACAGAATTTATACTGACTCGAAGCCATCAAAATCCAAACAATGACCAAGAGAGGCTTGGGCTAGAACAGTTTCAGAGAAACCTTACACAAACTGATGCGGAGTGAATCGAGTAGGGCATGAATAAGCTATATGATAACTACAACAATGTAAAGGAAATGATTCCCTAGGAGTTAATAACTCCAATCAATGAATGACTCATTACAATGTGTGGGGACCGATGATGTAGCAAGCCCTCATATCTTGAGAGAAGAGTGACGGATTCAGCATGTAGAACAAGATACACACTTTCAGACATGGCCAGTGTACAGATTAATTTTGTGTGATTATGAATACTTGTTATAAAATGTTTGTTTCTCTTTTCTTCAATGGAATGGGGCTTTGGGGAGAGGCGTAGACTAGTAACAATTCCATCCACCCCCACCTCATCGTCCAAAGAAGAAGCGAGTGTCATTGAAGTATTGAAAAGAAAACGTACAGAGGAAAATCAAAGGACATGCTTTAGAAGGAAACACAGAGAAGATGACAGTTTAGAAAACAACATATTGAATTTATTATATCCCTTTTAAGAAAAGGAAGCTATCTATAATAGAAATTTACAGGTTTGGTTTTAATCATCTTTTTCTGCTTTATTTTATATATGGAAAGGCTCCCCCCCACTTTTTTGGTGTTAAGCACAGAATAAAGTAAAAATTTCAAAAGGATATATGTGGGTAATAAAGAAAAAACAACAATATGAGAATAAAATGTATAAGACACCCAAATCTCCCCCAGAATTAATCATTACCTTCTTTTTAACAGAAGAGTTAGAGAACTTGCTATTATAGAGTGAGAAAGAAAAATGCACTTTATCCAAGAGTGTTACTACTCTTACTTAATCACTGGGGGCCACCATAAAAAGTATTGTAGGCAGTGGTTCTGCATGGGCGGCAGCTGCCATCACAGGTGCTTTTCATCTGTAATTCTAAGTAAACAATTACTAGAACTAGAAAAATAAGTAGCTCATATAGCAATCATATTGATCTACTACAATGATATAAATTTTAGGTATCCACTCACAAATATGTGTATTTGAATACATATATACACATAATGTTAATATATGTGTATATATGTATATATACATGATATAATCAAGAAAACTGTAATCACATCATGTAGCAAAAATGACAATTTGAAAACTATTTTCAAAGCAAAATTCTACATCCTTGAATGTCATATTCTGAAAATTAAATCTCATAATAGGGTGACATGTGTAAATGTGCATAATATATCCACAGGGCTATGTACAGAAATTTCTCCCATTTAGATTATTCATTTGTTAGACTTAAGTGACTTAAAATATATAAAACAGAACACTCCAATTATATAATAGAATTGATCACTTTTGCTAGTACTAACTAATCCACGTTTTGGATTTTGAAGGGCAGGTAAATTTCAATGGAAGTGAAACAAACAAAATATGAGAGGAGTTGAGATAGGGGAAACCAAGAAAGGCAGGCTAGAAGACCAGAGCCTGGATACTGGGGGGCTCTTTAAAGCATTTTTGAACATCTGCCTCCTGCCTCCACCCTCTTCTGACAAGCTGTGTCACTTAATTGACAAACACTCATTCAGAAAAAGGTAATTTATTTTTTAAATGCAGCTTCAGGTCATTTCTTCCAGCAATGCCCCCTTTTGATCTTTGCTTAACTCTTCTTTTCTTTCCTATCTTTTTTCCCTGCCATTTGAATTGGAAGTTCTTTGAATCTGGCAGTTTTATAGAAGTTGGTCTTTGTTTCAGTAAGTCCACAAGAGAAAAAAAATTGAAATTTCTCCCCATGGGTAGTGGATCTCAAAATAAGCAATATAGCATATATTCCAGTCAGTTAAATTTTTAAAAAAATCTATAACTCAGAAGTGTAGAACGTAAATGTTCTTAATTTCAACTTAATACTTATATTTTACACATTGGCTCTCTAAATTACAAGTATTTTTCCAGTTCTCATGTTCTTATCAACCTCCTTCCCAGACACAGTTTTTGGTAATCACTGTCCCTCTATACAGGTTGAAAAATATTCTAATAGGAATTTTGGAGATGACCCTCCTATTTGTCATCTGATTTGATCAATGAAGTCCAAGATCCTTAATTTATTCTCCTCCAACTTTTTATCCAATCTAAATGTCTGAGATGGTGATGCATGGATTCAATTATGAATTTAGAAAACTGAAAATTTGCTCAAGAAATAACCACTTTAAAAAAGACATATCCTTTTAATTAAAAAAAAAAGACTAGGTTTCATTTATGCATTAATGGCTGCATTTACAAAGACAATTTAAAGTAGATGCTTCTAATATTATGTAATGAACAGATTGGCCTTGCTTAGATCAAACACTGGAAGCCAAGGTCTACTGAAAGGCACTGTGGCACAGTGGATGGGGCCATGGACTTGGCAGTCAGGAGGCCTGGTCTCATTCATTCACTAGTTGTGTGTTCATACACAAACCATTTATCCTCTTCAAAATCTCACTTGTGTCACCAGTGAATTAAAGATGATGATGAGACTTGTCTATGTACCTCTTGTGAGCCCCTTGCAAACTTTAACACATTCCATAAATGTGAATTGTTCTTTTTGGTGTGTTAGGAAAAAGTGAATTCTGAAGCTAAAGCTCTCTATAAACTGCCATCAGTCATCTGGAATAGGACACCCTTTATCTGAAGCAGGAATGAGCTGGCTCTTCAGGACTGTGATGAATAAGGAAAGAAACAATTAAGGGTAAGTTTTCTCAACTAGAAAATGCTACCTGACATGTTAGACTCATATTCTTTGACTCTATCATTCATTAAGTTGCTGAGTTCAGAAAGAGCAAATTACTACTATGTGTATAGATTTTAGAGACATCTTATCACATACCCTCTACTCACCTGCCAAAGTGCTTTTCCAAAAGTACGGGTCTTAGGATGCTGTCTCCTCCTCAGTAAGCTTCACTGTGGCTACCTATTACTTCCAAGATCAAAATATAAAGTCCTGTTTGGCATTTGCAGCTCTTCATAACCTGGCCACTTTCTACTTACACTATATGCTTCTCTCCTACGCATCTGGTGATCCGGCTACACTGCCTAACTTACTGTGGTTTCCATACATTCCATCTTACCTTTGCACTGGTTACCCCCCTGCCTCCTGGCTCCCCTGGTTTCCTTCAAGATTCCATTCGATACTTATTTTTCTGCAGGAGGCTTTTTCTGGCCAACCCTCTTCTCCTCTCCCCAACCCCTGACCCCTCAGCTGTTAGTGCCTTCCCTTATGATATTATCTTCCATTTACCCACACATACACATGCAGAGTACAGACAGTGCTATTATATAGTAAATGTATCTATCCACTTTATAGCAGACATAGTATATGTTGTGTATATATAGCTATTTACCTACCATATACTATCTACCATATGGTAGACACATTTACTAAAGATAGATATGATATATATATATATATATATATATATATATATATATATATATATATATATATATATATACCATATAGTAGATATACTCTGTCTATCCATCCATCTATCCATCTTTCTATCTATCCATCCATCTATGATCTATGCAGTCAATTCTCAACTTTCGTAGGGATAATGATCCTAGAAAACAGAGCAAAAGTAAAAACCGTTTATGTGGATAACATTGAAGCTATGGGAAATAGGGAATTGTGTTTGTCCTTTGTTTTCGAAGAGGACCATGACATCAGAGAATTGCTAACATGACTTGCACTTGACTTTGTTTTGAGTGAGGGAGGGCTGTTCCTTTGACCATCGAAAACTGTAATCTTTCACTAAATATTGCTGAAAGCACAACTCTTTGCATACAATTCTTTATGATAAAACCATTGTTACTGTTAGGAAAAGTGCATATTATCAGAATTAATGCACGTAAACTCCCACCATGACAAACCCTGATGAAGTCAAAGAAAAATCTTATGAAGATCTGGAGACTGTCATCATCAATATGCCGAAAGAGGAAAAGCTTATAATACTGGGTGACTTTAATGTCAGAGTAGGAATGACCTACCAGACATAGCAGAGAGCACGTGGGAGGGATGGATTCAAAAACAGCAGCAGCAACGATCACTCACTACTGAAGACGTGTGCATCTCATGACCTTCTCATTACCAACCCTGTCTTCTGTTTTCCTAAGCACAGAAAACTTCATGGAAGTACCCTTGCAACAGCCATTGGCATTTAATAGCCTATGTCACTGGAAGGAGAAGAAACAAGATCTGGGAGTGATGAGGACAATGTGTGGCACAGAGTGCTGAACTGATCATAGACCTATCCTCTCCAAGCTAAATGTTCTCCTTCAACAAGAGCAGCAGCCCCAAGGCAAGACCACCACCAGAAGACTTAGTGTCAACAGGTTAGAGTGAGCGTAAACAGTTCATGGCTAACTTGGAGGGAAAGCTGAGTTAACACACATTGGTAACCGTGCAGCAGAAAAAGAGTGAGCAGCTTTCAGGTTTTGGTGTGCAGTACTGCATTTACTCATCTGGGCCAGAATACTCACAGACATCAAAGGAAATAGGTTGTCCTGTGACAATCACTCTCTCTTAGTAATTGCAGACAAGATTCTTGCCAGAGTCCTCCCTTAATAGGCTGATCCTTCACCTAGAAGATAGTCATCTACCTGAGAGCTTCAGAAAGGGCCAAGTTCAATCTAGTATTTGCTACCTGATAACTCCAGGAGAAATGCAGGAGCTAGACAGAGGTCTGTAAAATTGCATTTATGTAATATAAATTTCATTTATCTAATGAAGGTCTTTGACACTATCATTCACCAGGGTTTGTGGAAAATCATGGCAAAATTTGGTTGCCTGGAGAAGTTCATCACTGCTTTGCATCAGTTTTATGATCTTAAATGGCATGCTTGCCTGGGTTCTGAATAATGGACAATATCCTTGTGCTTTCCCAGTCAACAATGGAGTGATGCAGGGCTGTGTGCTTGCTCCCAAGCTTTTTAGTATGATGCTTTCTGCAATGTTTTCAGATGCCTTCAATGAGGATGAAAATGGCATCAAGGTCAGCTACCATACTGATGGTAAATTATTTAACTTGAAAAGGCTAAAATCCAAGACTAAAGTAGAGGGAGAGTTGGTGCACAGCTTTCTGTTTGCAGATGACTGCACTCAATGTAGCTTCTAAGGTTGAGATACAGCGAAGTATGGATCAACTCAAACTGGTCGTCCTGCCTCGTCTATGCCCCCTCTAATCCATCTTTCCCACTGCTTCCCAAACAATATCCCTAATGTATCACTCTAATTGTGTCAAAAATCATTGGTGGTTCCCCACTGCCTACTAAACAAAGGAGAAATTACTGATTCGAGCATTTCAGGCCCTTCCTCATCTGGCTCCATCCTATGTTTCGATCATAGTCTCATCTCAGACAAATTCCTTTTGCATAGTTTATGGTCCAAATAGGATGTTCTATGGTCTCAGTCTTGTCTTGACCTTTCTTATCTCTCTGCATTTGTCTGCAGTGTATCCCATGACTGCAAGTAAACTCCCCACTGCCATCTTTGTCTTTTGAAGTCTCTCTGCAAATCCCAATTCAAGTGTCATTTCCTGACTTCTCTCATCTTGCCCTCTCCTTTCTCTAATGACTCTCCATCTTTAAATTTTCCATAGATCTTTGCTTGGACCTCCTTCTTTATACTTATCATACTTCCCCTTATATTGAAGTTATCTGCATACATGTTACATCATAGGATTTACGGGAGCAGGGTCTCTCTCATATCTATCTTTGTATCCCTGACACACAGCACTGAGCCTCTCAGCACATAATAGGAATCTTCCATTAGTAAACATTTATAACTGCCTCCAATGTACTGATATAGCAAAAGAGGCTGAGAATAGTTAGGAAGGGGGAGAACCAAGATAAAGCAGTAACACAGAAGTCAAAGAAAAGAGGGATCCAGGAGAAGCATATAGGTGACAGTTTTGACATCAAAAGCTGGAGAGTTTAAATAGGATGAGAGCTGAGAAAAGACCGTTGGATTTAGCAATTCAGAAATTACTGGGAAGTTTGGAGAAAGCAACAGGGGAGAGTAAAGGTTGGTTGAAAAAATTAATAAAAGTTCAGTCTTATCAGGACTGAATCTTGAGCAACTTACTCTCCTCCATGTTGCTGTCATGAGTAATAGGGAGAAAGGCTATAACTAGTATCCTTATATGTTGCTATAATCTGACCTTCTAGTCAAATTAAGAAAAATATTTGGTATTATTTCCCATCAGCATTTTAGTGAAAATAAAGTACCAAATGCCTAAAAATTAATAGCTTCAGAAATATTCACTGAAAGTAGAAATAAGTGGAATTGTAAAGAACTCCACCAAAAATACTGTTCAGAAAATCGATCAATTAGCCAGATATAACTCACTGATTTTCTGATAAAGTTGGAACATTTGATCATGCCATATGAATACAGAATATCTTATATTAGTGAAAAAAATATGAATTACATTACATGATTCAATTTTTTGAAAAACAGCATATTGAGGTAAGAGCCAAGATAGTGGATTAGAAGCAACCTACCTGCACTCTCTTAACATTCCCTTCCAATCAACTTTAAAATAATGGTTCAAGTAAAATTCTGGAGTGGTAGAGATAAGGTGAGATATTTTTCCTGGCCCTTTAACATTTAAGGTGCAAGCTTCTTAGTCTGACAATGAAAGTATTCTACAATCTGCCCCCATACCATTAACAGCAATTTCCATTCCTAAGTAGGTACACTAATGCCCCATTGGTGCAGCTGTGAACTCGTTCAACCATTTTGGAGAATAATTTGGAACAAGAGCCAAAGGACTATAAAACTGTGCATACCCTTTGACCCAGGAGTACTACTATTAGGATTATATCCCAAAGAGATCACAGGAAAAAAAAAGAAAGGACCTATATGTACAAAGATATTTATGGCAGCTCTTTTTGTGGTGGCAAAGAATTGGACATTGAGGGAAGTCCGTCATTTGGGGAACGGCTGAACAAGTTGTGGCACATTAATGTGATGGAATACTATTGTGCTGTGGGAAATGAAGAGGGAGTGGTTTCAGAAAAACTTGACAAGACCCATATGAACTGATGCAAAGTGAAGTGAGAAGAACTGGGAGATTATTGTACACAATAACAGCAACATTGTAATGATCAACTGTGAGATTTGGCTACTCTGAGCAATACAATGAAACGAAACAGTTTCAAGGAACCCCTGATGAAAAAATGCCGCCCACCTCCAGAGAAAAAGTGATGAACTCTGAGTGCAAATTGAAATATAATTTTCTCACTCTATTTTTCTTGCCTTTCTTTTTGAAATACTAAAATATGTTTTGCATGATTCCACATGTATAGCTGATATCATATTTCTTGTTTTCTCAGTGAGTGGAGAAGTGGTGAGAGGGAGGGAAAGAATTTGAAATTCACAATTTAAAAAGCAAGTTTAAAATGAATAAATAATAAAAAATTTAAGTATGGAGAGAAATCACATACTCAAGTTCATCTCTGAGAAGAATACAGTGAATGCTTATAAAATCACCTCTGCTAAAGATTTTCCTTGAGTTATCTCAGGGGGCAGTTGTCCTGAAAAGAGACCCATCTCTTATAGCTGTATTAGGTTACTATAGTACTTGGCCCTATATTGCTGGGAAACATTAAAGTTTCCCAGGAGTTCCTATATGGTAAAACACAGCTATAGGTATTTACCAAGAACTACCACCATAGTTTTAATTCCTAAACTAAGGAATAAAATAGTTGGGTCCCAGATGGTCACTTGGTAGGGATACTTAACTTTCACACAAATTCACCATTTATCAGCTGTTGGCTAAACCTCACAGGTTATAAAAGGTAGAAATAACAGGTAAACTAGAAGGAAGTCGAAAGGGCTCCTGATGACCTATACTCCCTTTGTGACCTTGAAAAATCACTTCACCTCTCTGAGTCTCAATTTCTTCAACTGTAAGACTGGGGCTGAGGAGGAGTGAGCCAGATGACAGCTTCACTTCTGACTCTAAATCAAAAGGCTGTAGATTTAGAGTTAGAAGACCTCTTTAAGGCCACCTACTCCAACTTCTTCATAATTGAGACTCTTGGAGGTTTAGAGACTTGTTCAAGGTCACAGAGATAGTGAGCATTCCAGGAAGGATCTGTACTCCAGTCTTCTGACTCCAAAGCCAGTGCTCTTTCCATGATGCCATCTTGGTCTTAAGGGTAAATATATCTGGTCTGAAAACAGAGCCATGTCTGACAAAATCGATTTTCTTTGGTTTATTGCTAGAATCATTTTTTTTCAATTTATTTATTTTTAGTTTTCAACATTAACTTCCATAAGTATTAAATTTTCTCCTCTTCTCTCGCCACTCTACCCCCAAAACGACATGCAATTTGATATGGGCTCTATACAAGCATTCCTATTAAACACATTTTCACACTAGTCATGTTGCATAGAAGAATTCTAACGAATGGGACAAACCACGAGAAAAACAAAACAAAGTAAAACAAAAAAGAAAACAGTCTGCTTCACTCTGCATTTCAACTCCATAGTTCCTTCTGGATGCAGATGGCATACAATTGATTTTTTTTTAAGGAAAACAATACTAGATCCTCAGTTCTTGTCTTTTGAAAATATCCTGTATATTTAAATAAATGTAAGAATGAATTTGAAGTTAGTCATCTCAACTGAAGTCTGATTCCAAAATGTGCTGGGGGAAAAAGCATCAATCTTAAAATATCCTTGGCATCCCAGCAAGTACCATGTGAGAACCTGGGGAATTTTTTTTCCTTTTTCCTTTTGTCCTATATACATAAATGACAAGTAGATGGTTCCTATGGAAAGAACAGAGCTACTATCTTCACCATAGAAACCAAAGACAAGGAGATGATGTTAATGATTTATCTGCTGTACTAGCGTTCCCTTGTGACGCTGGGTAATAATGACAACTAACATTTATATTGCGCTTTAAAGTTTGCAAATTACTCATTTTATCCTCACAATAATCCTGAGAGGCAGGTGCTATGATTGTCCCCATTTTATAAATTATTTCCATTGTACTTTGGGTATGGTAAGCAACTATTCAAGGGATATGCCACTGGAATGTGACTGTGTGACTCAAGACTTTACACTTTTTTTTGATTCAGGGATACTGGCCTCTTAGTTCTAGCAACAAGATATGCCATCTCTCTCTGCTTCTGTCTCTCTCTCTTCTTGGCATTTCCTCTGGAAGTCCAGAGAATACTTAGAATGCTCGCTGTCCTCAATTCTACTTTCTGACTTCTTTTAGATCCCAACTAAAATCTCACCTTTTAGGAGAAGTCTTCCCCAACCCTAGGCAGCACAGTGGATAGAATATTGGGCTTGGAGTCAGTAAGCCTGAGTTCAAATCCAGCCTCAGACACTAACTGTGTGACCCTAGGTAAGTCACTTAACCTGTTTGCCTCAACTTCCTCAACTGTAAAATAGGGGTGACAATACCATCTGCCTCACAGGATTGTAGTGAGAATCAAATAAGATAATATTTGTAAAGCACTTAGTACAGTGCTTAACACATAGTAGGTACTACATAAATGCTTATTCCTTTCTCCAAAACCCTTCTGAATTCTCATGCCTTCATTAATTATTTCCTTTTCATCTTTTATAGAGCTTGTTTTGAATATATTTGTTTGCATATTATCTCCCTCATGAAGCTAGGCAGTGCAGTGGATAGCACGCTGGGCCCAGAGTCAGGAAGACCTGAGTTCCAATTCAACTTCAGACACTTAATAGCGATGTGACCCTGGCCAAAGTCACTTAACTCTGCCTCAGTTTCCTCATCTGTAAAATGAGCTGAAGGAGGTAATGGTAGAGCATTACATATCTTTGCCAAAAAAAATCCAAAGGGGGTCACATAGAGTGTGACACAATTGAGAAAACTGAACAACATCTCCCTCATCAGACTGTAGGCTCCCTGAGGTTAGGAAAGTCTTCTGCTTCTTTTTGTATTCTCGGTGCTTAGTACAGGTCAGGCACATGGTAGGCACTTCATAAATGTTTATTGATTGATTCCTAACTTTAATAAAACCTGATACACAAAAATTAGAGCTTATAAAGTATGATTAGAAGGAAACTCAATTCAATTCAATCCAACTTTTATTAAGCACCTGTGCCCCAGGCACGGGGATACAATGACAGGCTGAAAAACAGATCTTGTCCTCAAGGGCAAGGGCAAGGGCAATTTCCAGCAAGAGGAAATAATATGTACAAAGCAAAGTAAATACAAAATAAATATAAAGGGTAATTTTTTTCATGGGATGAAGTAATCTCTGACAATTAGAGGAGACAGGAAAAGCCTCTTTTAAGAGGTGATGCTTGAACTAAACATTGAAAGTGTTTGAAAGGGACTGAGATTGGAAGAGGTAGAGGTAGGAAGTATATTCCAGGAGGAAAAGGGAATATCACATGGGGACAATGTCAAATAGGTCAATTTGGCTGGATCCTTGAGTATAGGATGAGGAGGGATCAGGGTCAGTATGAGTAGAAAGGAAGGGAGGAATTTGAGGGACAAGTGTGGCTATAGCTTGGACAACTGATTGAATATGTAGGACAGGGTTAACAGCCAAGAAGCAAGGGTGAGCTCTAAGGTTATGAATCTGAGTGACTGAAAAGTGTGGTGGTGCTAATGTGATGTGAGACTGGAAATTAGGGGAGAGGCAGGATGGATATGGAGATCTGGGGGTCATCTGCACAGAGACCATCATTGACTATTTGGGAGCCGATGAGTTCACCAAGGGAGAAAAGTAGAGAGACATTTAGAATATAAAGGGGCCAGGCAAATCAAGTGTCCCAAACACAGTAAACTGGGAGGGGGAGGTGGCATCTTTGCAACAAGTTTCTCTAATAAAGGTATCATTTGCAAGATATATAAAGAACTGACTGAAATTTATAAGAATAAGAACTTGCTGGTTGTTGTTCCAGATCCTTGAGAAGACTATCTCTACCTCCTTTCCTCTCATTTTCTTAACTCTCTGCAGGCTGGATTCCAACCTCATTGTTTGACCAAGATGACTCTCTCCAAAGTTTCCATGGTTTCTTGATTGCTGAATCCAATGGCCTTTCCTCAATACTTACCCTTCTTGACCTTTCTGTAGCCTTTGTCACTACTGGTCACTCTTCTCCTTGATACTCTCTTCTCTTTAGGTTTCTCTGACACTGCTTTATTCTGATTCTCCTCCTACCAATCCGACTATTCCTCAGTTTCCTTTGCTGGTTCTTTGGTCAGGTTATACTTCTTAATGTTGGGGGTCTCCCAGGCTCTGTCCTGGACCTTATTCTCTTTTCTATATGATTTCACTTAGTGATCTTATCAGCTCCCATAGACCTAATGATTACTTCTGTGCTGACGATTCTCACATCTGCTTATCTAGTCCTAACCTCTGGACTTGACTTTCAGTCTCACATCTTCAAGTCCCTCCTGGACATCTTAAAAGGGATATTCCATAGACATTTAAAACTCAATATATCCAAAACTGAACTCATTATCTTCTCTCCCTGCCCTCAAATCTGCCCTTCCCAATTTCCCTATTACTGTCAAGAGCATCATCATCCTCCCAGTGTCCCAGACTTAGGTACCATCAACTCCTCATTCTCACCCCCTTGCCCATCTCCAGTGTTTCCAAAGCTTACTGATTTTACCTTTGTAATCTCCCTAATGTATATCCCCTTCTCTCTTCTGACCCTACCATCAACTTGGTGCAGGATCTTCTCACTTTCCCTGCCACAAGAATTTCCAAATCATATTCTATCCTTCACTTGGTTGTCAAAGGGATCTTCTTCAAGTGTAGATCTGACTATGTTAATCCCTACCCCTATCTCCTCCATTCATTGGCTCCCTATCACCTCTAGGATCAAATGGAAAATTGTCTGCTTGGTATTCAAAGCCCTTCATACTCTGTGCACCATCCCCCTTACTCCATTTTTCCAGTCTTCTTGCATTTTATTCTTCTCCATCTACTTTGAGATTCAGTGACAATGGCTTCCTTGCTCTTTCGTAAACAAAGCACTTCATTGCCCTGAATTCATTCTCTGCTCATTCCCCCCTGGTTATCCTCCCTGCATGGAATTCTCTCCCTCTTCATCTTCACCTCCCAGCTTTTCTTGCTTCTTCCTTCAAGTCTCAGCTACAATTCCAAGTTCCACAAGAAGCCTTTCCTGATTTCCCCTTACTGCTAGATCCTTCCTCTGTTATCTTCAAATGATCCTGTATAGAACTTGTTTGTACATAGTTGTTTACAAGTTGTCTCCTGTTAGAATGTGAGCTCCCTGAAAGTAGTGTTTCACACAATACCTGGCACATTTTGTTGTTACTGTTGTTTATTTGTTTCTGGGCATGTCTAACTCAACATGACCACATTGGGGGTTTCCTTGGCAAAGATACTAGAGTGCTCTGCCATTTCCTTCTCCAGTTCATTTTACAGATGAGGAAACTGAGGCAAGCAGGATTAAGTGAACTGCCCAGGATCCTATAGCTAGGAAGTATCTGAGGCCAGATTTGAACTCTGGTCTTCTTAACTCCAGGCCCAAGCCTCTATACACTGTGCTACCTAGCTACCCCACCTGGCATATAGGAGACACTTAATAAATATTTATTGACTGTCTGATTTTCCAAATGATAAATAAAATAAATAAAAAAGGATATGAATAAGCAATTCTTAAGGGGGAAAAATTTAACTATCTATGACCACAAGAAAAAATGTTCCAAATAAGTAATGACTAAAAAATACAAAATAAACAACTGTAAAGATTCCATCTTGTACCCAACAGATTGGTAAAGTTGACACAAAAGGAAAACAACAAATGTTGGAGGGGCTGTTGGAAAACAGGAATATTGATGCATTGTTGATAGAGCTGTGAATTGGTACAATCATAATGGAAATGTATGTTGATACCATGCCTCAAATATCACTAAACTACACATATTCCTTAACCGAGCAATACCACTAAGAGAGAAAAAAGTCTTAAAAGTATAAAAATTATTTCTAGTTCTTTTTGTTGAAGCAAAGAAGTGGAAACTGAGGGGGTGCCATCACTTGGTGAATGAATACAATAGAGAACCCTTGTAAGAAATGAAAAATGAGATAGTTTCAGAGAAACCCAAAGACTTCTATAGATTAATGCAGAGTAAAGTTGGCAGATGTGGGAGAATAACATAATCCAACACTGTAAAAATTAACAATTTTGAAAGACTGATTAATTTTTGTACATTACTGATGTAACTAATGACCTATCATGATTCCAAAGGATCAATGGTGAAGAATGCTACTCACCTCCTGAAAGAGAGGTGATGCATTAATACACAGAATGAGACAAACACTTTAAACATTACCAGGGTGGTATACAGCATGTCCAGGAGGATTAGTAGTTCTGGTGTGAGGGTTTGCTGGGCTCATCCACCTTTGTGGTCCACCTTCCCCAAACTCTCACCTGTGGCTCCAAGAAGCTGTAGTATGAGTCACAGTCACACCCTGGTAAACCATCTCAGCAGGCAGGTTACAAGCAGTAACTGATAGGCCTCAAACCCTTCATTGGGTTGGGGTGATTTTTACCCCAAGCATGTGAAGACAATTCCTGGTGGAATGGGCAGAGGAGAGGAGTTTGTTCCAAGAGCCATGAGGGTAGCTGAAGCAGGTGCTGTGGAGTTTTTAAAGCTTAGTCAGACATCAAAGATGCCAAAATCATTCACTGCATTGTGAGCCATTGCAGGCTGTCTTGACTTTTATCTTGCCACTGGACTTTGATGACTCAGAAAGAGATAATGAGGCTGATGACTTTGTGCAACTCTGCTCCCCCTCTTAAAGCCAACTCATGAGCATGCCACAACATCATACCCCATGAGGTCACTGAACCTCTTCAAAAATGAAGGATGAAAAACAGATGCAGCCAATACAGGAATTCATTTTACTTGATTATGCTTATTACAAGGGTTTTGTTTGGTTTTTAAAATCTTTTTTCTTTCCAGGGCTACAAGAAGTAGGAGGGAGAAAATAAAGGCTAGAAAATTTAAAAAAGGAAATGTAAATTTAAAAACTTCTCAGCCAACATCCTCTTCTGAGAGTGAAGCGGAAAGGAATGGTGTAGCTGGTTTGAGAACAGAAGTTTTGGGATAGAGACATTAAGGGGATTAGGAAAGAGAATCAGGTAAGAGTAGAGATTGGTGGGCAGAAGTGAGGGCACAATTAAGATGAGACTTCTGTAGCAGACCCAGTCAGCTGCTTTCCAGTACCTTTCAGCACTACAGAAACAAGATGGCTATGAGGGACTTAAAGTAAGATCAGTTTTGAAAGGGATCAGTAGGAAAAGGATTTGATTTGGGGAAACAACTCAAAGTCATTTTGAGCCAAGTCTGATGAATGAAGCAAGTGATCAGGTTTGGTTTAGTTTTTAATCAAACACAAGGCATGACAAAAAAGGAATTATATTGATTTTCATGTGTAGTTCATAAGCTTGGTTCTGAAGGCAATTTCAAAGTGATAGTTCCAAAAATGCTTTTTAGAAATGGCTCAAATGGTTACAGCAAGCATGTAGCTTCCCATTCTACAAAGAATGTGTCCTTTAGATATGTAAGTCCTGATATATTAGTTTAACAATATCAATCTCATGATTCTAGATCTTTGTTACAATCAGTCAGATAACAAGCATTTATTAAGTTCTTACTAGCACTGGAGATACAAAGAAAGGCAAAAACACGAGTTCTATACTCTAAGAGCTCATTCTATTGGGAGAGATGTAAAACATATATACATATGTATATATACAAAACATATACACATACGCATGTGCATATGTATATATACACATATGCGTGTGTGCACATATATGTATGTAAGTACATATGTGTATGAACATATGTATATGTGTATATATGTATGAAAATTATTTCAGAAGGAAAGGAACTAGTAGTATTCAGGACCAGGAAAGAGCTCCTGCAGAAAATAGGATTTGAATTGTTTCTTGAAGGAAGCCAGGGAAGCTAGTGGGTGGAGGCAAGGAAAGACAGTGCTTCATACAAGGGGAGAAGGCTAATGAAAAGACACAAAAATAGGAAATGTGGGGGCACATGGGAGAAATCACAATACAGTCAGTGTCACTGGATTGTAGAGTGACTTGAGAGGATAACTGTAAAAAGCCTGGAACGGTAAGCAGGGGGCAGGTTGTGAAGGACTTTAAAAGCCAAACAGAGGATTTTATATTTGACCCTAGAGGTAATAGGGGACAATTGCAGTGGCCTGACTAGGTGTGAGAGGTAATGGGATCAGACCTGCGCTTTAGTAAAATAAATTTGGAGAGACTGGCTTGAGGTCTCCAGAAGACTATTTGAGCCGTGCAGACATGAAGTGACATGGGCCTGCACCAGGGTTGTGGCTGTGTGAGGGGTGATAAGGAAATATGTAGGAGATGTTGTGAAGGTAAGACTGTGAAAGGAGACCAAGAAACAACAAAGATACCAAGGAGAAGTCAGAGTAGCAATATGAGAAGAATAACATGTTAAAGCTGGCAGAGAGGTCCAGAAAGATGAGGACTGAGAAGATCTGGCACCTGAGAGGTGACTCACTTTGGAGACAGCAGTTTTGGTTGACTGATGAGGTAGAAGCCAGATTGTAGAGTCAAAAGAGTGACCAGAAAGGAAGCTGAGGCAGAGATTGTACATGGCTTTCTTAAGGGAGGAGAGATACAGAATGAGAGCTATTAGGAATAGATGGACCCAATGAGAGAGAAACATGGGTGTTTGTAGGCAGGAGTGAATCAGCCGGTGACAGGCAGAAAGTGAAGGTTAGAGTGTGGTTCTAGTAATTGAGGGAGTAGTTTGCTGGAGAGAGAATGGAATGAGATCAAGAGTGCACATAGAAGGGTTTGCCTCGGCTAGGAGAAGGGCCTGGTAGTGCCATGTGGCAGAGGTGGAGGAGCCAATGGAAGAAGGCATCTGAGTGACGTGACACGAGATGGAGAGAACGGGGAGCTCTAGGTGAATGGCCTCAATTTTTCTCAGCAAGATCAGAAAAGAGTTCGGGCGGGGGAGGAGGGGTGTGTCCTCCTGTTGAGGAAGGATGAAAAGGTTTGGAATAGCTGCTAAGGTATTTGAAACAGCAAATCGATTGGGCGGGGGATGTAAAAAGGAGTGCTTTTTTTTCAAAGATGGAAGAGATAAAAGAGTACTTATTTGCATCACAAAAAGACTCACAGAAGGAAATGATTTTTAACAGTAAAATCTTCGAGTATATTTAAAATATGATTTGATTTACATGCAAATTGTCAGTAACATTATCTTCTACATAAACTTGGGCAATTCGATAAAGATTTTTAGGGCATGGTGTAGCGCCTATCAGTAGCATCACCAAGCTAAAGATTTTATTAATGCATACATTACTACAGTCAGTTAAGAAGGACTTTTTCAGTTTGCATCCCCATGGCTTAGTCAGTGTCTGCATAAAGTAAGCATTTAACAAATGCTTGTTGACTGACCAACTGATGAATAAGAAAACATTGTCTCTTGAAATCACTCTCTCCCAAGTGACACAGTATGAACTCAGCAGCTTCTAATCCACTATAAGGTTATGTTGCACAACCAGCTTCCAAGGGCAAAATTCACTCAACCACCCAATGATCTTATCTGTATGATACCAAATATCTCCTAGCATATTGCTGTATCCTGAATTCAACAAATATTTGCTGAATAAATTTAACACCTGGTGTGATTGATTTTTTTTTTCCCCATCAAATTGGCTACTGCATGTGTTGACGTCAACATTTTTGGCATCATGTAGACATGACCTAATGGAACTCAGATTCCTAACTAAAGAGAAAAGGGTGGCATTAATAACAAGATGTTTGATCATACGATACCCTTGGAACATAAACAAAAAGGAAAAAAAACCTCCAAGAAAAATGTTTCCTTAACTTCTGGTCTACACATTTCTGATTAATTCCAGCTTCTTTCATTTAAAGATAAAATAGTTCTTGGGGAAAGACCATTCAGCCTTGGGACCTTTCTGACTCTCAGACAACTTCAGAATCACAGAAGGGTCATGACCCATTGTTGCTCAAGGCGGATCTCTTAGTGATCCAATTCAGAAGAGAATTTTCATAATCATTTCCTCTTTAGTGAACAGAAGGAAGTATTTCTGGGGGCTAGCAGAAGTTCTTCTGGCTTGTGGTCTGCTTTCAGTGACCCCAAGATTAGCTGTGTTTGTTGGGAAGCATGGCAGACCAGGCTCATCTGCTGGAGTTGTTTACCACAAGCTTATGAGCCATAATAATCTGTGATAAGACCACAAATTTAGAAGGAGATAGAGGCCACTGAATCCAACCCTTCCATTTTATAGATGAGAAAACTGAAGCCCAGAGTGATGAAGTAACTGTCACTGTAGCACCTTGATGGGAGGCTTGAGTTTTTAAGGTCTCTCCAACTACGCTGTTTCTTGCATACAGAAAGGGATGAATTTGTAGTTCTCCACTGGCCATGCCCATACCTCTTTGCTCGGTGGCACCCCTGGTTTGGGAGCTGCCTCTTCTTTAATTAACTGGTAACAGCAGGGTTTGGTTAGGTCTTGGGGTTATGACTGCCCTGTCATGAAGTCTTCCTTTGTGGGTTCTCTCTACTTGGGCTGATTGTTGGTTTGGGTGAGGAGCAGTGATCTCAGGCTGGATGGACCTGCAGAAGTTTCTTGGCTCTGAGCTATCCCATTTTTTTTCTGAGCTCTCTTTAGTTGGTTGTTTACCAGAAGATGCACTGTCTTAATGAGATGATGCTGCAGAACTACTTGTTCTGGCTGGTCCCTTTTTATTAGCTTGTGTTTCTTTGGCTGACTGCTCAGTTGGGGACAAGCTCTCATTTTTCTACAGCTTCTGTCAAGGTCTCTTTGGTCTCAGATTTCCCCTATGTATAAACCTGCCATTTTTTTCACTGGTTGTTCCTTTGGAATTAAACTGGCCTCCTGTGCTAACTCTGACAAAGAAACTGTGCCAGAGGAACCTGTTTTTATGGACTTGTCCCTCCTGAGCCTAATTGATGGTTGATAATTGGAACCTCACAGTCATCCTGGGATAAGCTTTCAGGATTCTCTCTCTTTGGGAATGGCCCCCCTTTTAGGTACTCTCATCTTTGGAATCAGTTCATTTTTGGCAAGCTTAGCAGGGACTTTTTTGCTGGAATGAACTTTTTGCGTTCTATCTTCCTGTACCTGGTTGTCACTTCCTACAAAGGGTTCAGCTTGGGATGGTTCAGGGAGATCTGAGGGAGGGGATTCCTCTTCCTGATTCATCTTGGAGCCTTCAGGTGGCCTTGGGTTGGTGGGCTCTGGCAGGTTTGTAGGATTCTGCTTGTTATGGGCTCCTGATCCCAAATTTGTCTTTTTCAGTTGTGCTGGCCCTTTTGCTGATTCTCTTTTGAGAGAGGAGGGTTTTTTGGCTTTCACCTGCTGAAAGGACTCTTGATTTAGCAGTTTGTCTGTAATCCTCCTATTGGAGGTCAACTCTCTTTGTTGAGCTTTTTTGTCTTTTTTCTGTCTGTGGCCTTGAGGCTGATCTGGACCTTGAGTTTGTTGGAGTCCTGCGAAGGAAGTAGGGAGGTGAGGGAGTTTAATTTGCTGGGCCTCTTCTTCTACAGTCAAATTGGGGCTGTGGTGTAATTGTGGCTCAGGATGGGGAGGACTGAGGAGAGGGAGTTTTATTTCACTGTCCTTCTCTTCTTGAGTTTTCAGGGAATTTTCAGGGGGAGTTAAGTGCGTGTTCTGTGCAGGATTGGAACCGAGTGGACTGATGGGAGGAAGTTTGATTTCTCCTTCCTGGGATGGTTGGGGCCTGGGAGAAGGAGTTATGTTCTGGTCTACCATTTGTCCTAAGCCAGAGTCCCTGTTGGGTGAATGCGATTTGCTAGGAGTTTCCACCCTGGGGGATGGCCTTCTACTTTGGAGAGGAGCTAGTAGTCGGGGCTGTGGCAGCCTGGTAGGAGCCCACTTGTTTGGAGGGAGCAATGAGACTGGGGCACCCTTTTCTTGATTCTGTTTTTGACTTCTTGGCATATCTTCAGGGTAAGGGGTATCAACCTGACTGACTTCTGTTTTATGGGTTTCTTCCTTGAAAGGTTCTCTGGGAGCTGAGTCAAGCTGCTGTGCTGACTCAGAGTGAGAGGGACTGGAATGAGAGAGTTTTACTTTACCCAGTTCTTCATTTTGGACAATTTGAGATGGCAGATTTGATTCAGGCTCTTTTGGAAGTTCGGAATTGGAAGGAAGTTCCTCTTCCTTGACTTCCTTTTTCTGAGTGGTCTGAGAGCTAGATGGAGATGGATCAGATTTCTGTGAAGGCTCAGGATGAGTGGAAGGAACTTTGGCCTCACCTGATTCCTCATCCTGCTCTTGCTGAGGGTTCTGAGATGCAGGTAGGTCTGAGGACTGTGAAATTTCTTGGTGAGAATCACTGGTGGCAGATGGGTCAACATGTTTTGCTTCATCCTGGATTGGCATGACTTGGCTTTCAGAAGAGTCTGTTGTATGGGCTAATAGTTTCTTATCAGGACTACCACGGTTAGAATTGATATCTGAGTTTTCAATTCCCACTCCATTAGTGTGTTTCTGATTTAAGGGTAAGTCTTGGGGCTCTGTGGGCTTAGGATTGTTATCAGCTTCCTTGTCTTGGGCTGGCTGGGGAACAGTAGGTAAATCTGGATTGGAATTTTGTGAAGCACTTTGATGGTTGGAAGGGACTTTTAGTCTATGGGCCTCTACTTCCTGAGTCATCTGATGATTCTGGGAAGGACTTAGGTTATGGTTTTCAGGTACTTTTTCATGATTCTGCAACCCGAAGGGAAATTCTGTTAAAACCCCTTTTTCTTCCAGTTTTGCCAAACGCCTTGGAGATGGAATTAGGAATGATGGCATCCCATTGAGAGTCCTCCCACTGGAGGGTGGTCCTGCTTTAATATAAACAGAAGTTAGCTAAAAACAAAGGCATAGAAACACACCATAATTACAGAAATTCCAAATGTAGAGAGAACCATCCTTACATCTAATACACTTAGATTCTTCAAAAAATATAACCAACCTAAAATTAGAAACGTAGGCAAAGCCAAACGTCACTTCTTGAAAATACTCAGAATCTAGAATTCTTGTTCCTTGGAAATTGCATAAAAATCAATTTTAACTGAGAAAATTAATATTGAATGTAGAAAAATGAAGATGCCTATTTACATGTACAAATGTTATATACAGTTTCAGAAATGATCAAGAAAATTTTCCTAGGGATCTTAAAAGGATGAGATTTCACAAGATTTCACCAGAAGGTAAGGAAAACTCACCACTTAATCTGTTGGCTTGCAGGTACATGTGACTTAGAAGAAGTCTTATAATAGAAAGCATAGGTGTCTAAGTCCCAAATGCTTCAACCTCAAATACAGAGCTTCCAGTGCTCCTACTGATATTCATAAGAAACCATTTGCTGTCTTCTATAGGGAAAGGACTAGCATTACCCTTTTCCCTCAAAGTCAATCCTGATATCCAGAATGGCACTTGAAAGACATCAATAATATGAATGAGGTAAACAAAGAGCCCTTCGATCATCATGGCAACCAATATTATGAGGGGCTCTTGATTCAGAGAGAAAAGCTTTATGATTATCTCCAGATTCAAACCAAGTTTAGTATGGTGACAAGGTGGTGGTCTCATAGACATTCTTGGAGATTACTCCTGTTAAGACCCAGTTACTGAGATCCATAACCAAATTAGGGAAAAATCAAAGACCAGTACATTTTGGAGTTTTTATATCTAGAGAAGATCTGAGATTTTATTCAAGAGCTGTACAGGACTGAGATTGATCTACATCTAGAAATCCCACTGTAAACCAGAAATCCAGGTTTACCTTCAAAGGACTTAACACTAGTCATTTCTCTTAAAACCCTCCAAAGCAATGAAAAGTTTTGGTTAGGATAGACCTCAAACAAGTATTGGAGTTCTCTCTCTCTCTCTCTCTCTCTCTCTCCATATGTGTGTCTGACAAAAGTAGAACAATTGCATCTGATATATTCTTTATTTGATTTTTTTGTCAATTTAATTCTTCAAATGACAGAAGAGAAAGGGGAATTACTACTTTGTATATAATTCTTATCAAAAGGAGAAATAGATTGTTGACAAAGAAATGATAGCGACCAATCCACCTTAAAATCTGTAATATAGAAAGAGAGAAAATCTGGGGATAATTTGACACACACTTTTGTAGAGAAATTATACTTCAAGGGAATAGAGGGAGGAGAGTTAAAATCCACTGGTCTAAAATTCTAATGGGGAAAGTCATCTCCCAAAGGAAAGGAGGTTCTCAAGAATCAAATTCTGAAGAAAAGAATAGAAACTATTCTAATGGGAAGGAAAAGGGAGAGCTATCTAAAGAGAACAATATGGCCACACAGGGGCATCACTTTGGGAGAACAATGAGAAACAGAATGAAGTTCATCTACTCCAATTCCATTTTGCCACGTTAAATTAATGGGATGATTTACATAAACCCAGACTAGGGGGTAGGAGAATGAAGAATAGTTGAAAGGAAAGTATCCACCCTAAATCAAATAGTAAATTGAATTCTAGGAATGGTAACTGAAGGAGAGGTAAAGTAGTCCAAAAGAAAAAAATATCCTCTATGCTTTTTCAGTCTTTCTGGACATGCATGTAGCAGTTGAAAGAGCCTTTGATACTACAGGCTAAAAGAATCAATACCCATTTGCTAATGTGTGGAACAGGCTTCATAACAAAATAGTTATCTGTGAATCAGAAGATGATAGCCAAGAGTAGTACGAGAGAGGCATCAGAGAGCTCTTCAGCCAACGGCAGGCTCAGCAGATGAAGTGACTGTAGAGCTGGAGGTAGAGGGAACCTTTAAGGCTCTGTTCTTCCCCAGTCTAAAGATCGCATTTGAACTTATTTAGCACTGAATGGAACCTTGGAGATCATCTAATAAAACCCTTTCATTTTACAGATAAGAAAACTGAGGACTAGAGAAGTTACATGTGCAGCTGAGACATTTAAGGGATCTGGACTGCATCAACAACCACCTCAGATTCTTTTTTTTAAGTATAAAAGATGAAAGCAAGGGTACTGAAAAACAAAACTAGATGTGCTTGCTGTTCTGTTATCAGGAATATATGAAAAATAAGAGAAAGGGAAGGGTGCAGAAGAAGTGAAGAAAGGCAGATACTTGGCTTGATTTTTCAATAAAAGCAAGAAGGTAGAATTCAAAAACTCTAAGCTGATGAAATTGATTTTGATTTCTGCCAAAATCCCAGTATGTATTATTAAAAGAATGCCTAGGGAGCAGTAAGAAAAGAAAGCAGTGATCTTCAAAAGCTAGCACAGGATCATCAAGAACAAGTCATGCCAAGGTAACTTCATTTCCCTTCTTACAAGGAAACTAGACTAGGGGATCAGGGTGATGAAGTAGGCATAATATGTCTACATCTTGACAAAAAATTTGACAAAGTTTCTTGTGCTATGCTTTTGGGTAACTTGCAAAGATGTAGAATAGAATATAGTTAGGTTAGGTTAGATTTTGAACAATTTCAATAACTAATTCACAGAATACAGGCATTGCCTGGTGTGGTGGTACAGATCTATAGTTCAAGCTCCTGGAGAGACTGAGACTGATGGATCTTTTGAGCTATAGTGAGCTAAGTCAATCAGATCTTCTTAAATAAGACTAGCATAAAAGTGGTGAGTTCTCAGGAGTAAGGCAGACACCACACTGCCTGAGGAGATATGAACTGTCCCAGGTCAGAAACATTGCAGGTCAAAGCTCCTATGCCAATAAATGGTGGGATCCTGGCCATAAGTAGTCCTGAGCACTTTCAATTTGGTCAAGAGTGGCACAGTTATTTAAAAAAAAAAAAAGGAAGGAAGCAAGGAAGGATAGTCAGGGAACTAGAGACTATGACATACTAGGATCAATTGAAAGAACTGAAACTATTTACAGTAGATAAGTAATGGGAGAGGAGGGGATTGGGGGAAGGGCAGTACAGGATAATTGTCTTCAAATATCTTAATACATGAAAGGAATTAAACTTATTTTGATTTGGCCCCGGAGGGTAAAACTAGATGTAATGGGAGGAGGTGGGAGGTAATTGCTCCAAGGATGATTTGGCTTAATTTAAGGAAAAAACTTTCTAAAAATCAAAGCTGTCAACAAGTGGAATAGGCTACTTTGGGGACATACCTTCTGAGCAGTGGGTTAGCATTCTAGACATTTTCCTCTGAGGCTGGATATTTGGAACATTGTAAATATGCCTGGTATTCAGGCATAGATTGGACTAGATGGTCTCTGAGATTCTTTCCCATTCCGAAATTCTCAGATCACTATGGATTTAAGAAGAATCTTCAAGTCCTGATAGGCTGATCAACAATTCTTAGCACTGGGATAAAATGGGTACCTCTTAAATTGAAGATAATGTCAATTAGCTTTCTCATTAGCTTCCTAGCTTAAAGTCTTAAAGATAAAAGAAGCCCTCGAGATCATCTAATTTGTGAGCTGTCAGTTTTTTAAGAGAAAAACTTTTTTTTGTAATATTCTTAGAATGAAACCTCTCACTGTCTCCAAGCAACTGCTAAAAACTGTGTTACAGGTATCCTAAGTCCAGACCTCCCCTGCCAAAAAAATTCTTAAAAGCATATCATTCTGAAAAGTCACATTATATTTTATAAAAAACAGATTTCTTCAACTGATGTCAGAGATTTTACACCAACCTCATCTGTATTGCTTTATATATTTTATTTGTTTATTTAATGAACACAAACCAGTACAATACAACACAACAGAAAGACCAAATAATCGTTATTTATTATCTTCAGAAGCCCTTGTTATAATCACAAGTGTGACCTAGGCAAGGGAGCAGTTAACATTCTCTCATGTAAATACATTAGTCCAACGAGCTTATCAGATGAGCTAACCGTCACCTGGAAGGCAGGGAAAACTTGCTCCTGAAGCATAAGAAGACAAGAGGAGGGAAGTGTGGTAGCAACAAGTTCCTGGTCAAAGGAGAACTGGTCAAATGTGGATAAGAGCTAAGAAGAGAAGATCCAAGGAGAATCTCTGTGCTTGTGCAGAGTTAAAAGTTTTCAGCCTAAGCATCATTTATCTCCTGAGCTAGGTATTCATTATTTATAGCACTGAATGTGCTTGAGTGAGATGAGTCATTAGACTCCTATTTTGGCTAATAGAACTCAACCTATATACTGGAATAAGAACATGCAATTCATGATATGTCTTTCTGACTTAGTCCAAAACCTCTGGCTGTCCCATATTCATCCTCTGGCTTACTAGCTTGTGACAATCTAGCAACATCAAATCAACTCTTTGTTTGGTTTTGAATTTTGGGTAATTTTTTGCATGCATCATTTTATTCAGAAGAATATTATCCTCATATTGAAGATGCGAGTCAATTGTTCAAAGGCTCATTTGGAACCATGAATTCTACCAGGTCAGGGTAAAAACAAATAGAGAAATAGAGAGAGAGATAATGAAAGGGCATCTGAATACATTAAAATTAGTATATGCCCCATCAGGAAGTGCATATTTAACTCACTTTACTTATTTACATAATAAATATTTTTAGGCCTTTGTGCTATGGAAAAGTTGGTTGACTCAAGGATTTCCTGGCCAGTTGAGCAAAAAAGAGAAAGGAAAGTCTGCTTTTAAATGATTCAATTGTTCAAAAGATATGAAAGTTTGTCAGCATATTCTATTTTCAACTACTATTTCATCCACGACCAAAGGGATATACTAGAATCTTAGTTTTTTCCAACTAGACCAGGTTGATTTACCAAGTTTAAAAAAATTCAGAAACTTTCTGACAACTATCACTGATTAAAAATACCCCAAGAATTAGCTTCGTTATTCATTATAAATTACTGATATTAAATAACTATTGCTGGCATTTATAAGGCCTTAGAGTTTACAAAGTATTTACATGCATCATCTCAACTGATTCTCACAACACCCCTGTGAAGTATAATTAACTTCATTTTGCAGAGAAGGAAATTGGGTCTTAATGATCATCTTTGTACAACCACCTTTTTCTCTTTAATGGAAGAAGAATCTAGGGGCCAGAGAGGTCAGGGGACTTACATAAGATCACACAGATATAATCTGTCCAGTAGGTTAACCTTGTCTTCATTTTCAGTGCATAACAGTGGCATGGGGTTGATATTCTGGGCCTCCTAGCAAAAAACATAGACAGGGCCCCTTTACCCTTTGTTAACTGAAAAATACAAAAATACTAGTTGAAAGGGTGTCTCCTTTAGGAAGTTCTCTGAAATATAGGAGCTACTTAGGATTTACACCTAAGGAGAAATAAGAAGAAAGCAGCTGGCCTCATTCCTTTAACTCCAGCTTTTTCTCTATGACTTTTCCCATGACCTTCAAATAGATTAGAGCCATATGACTAATTCTTAACAAACTAAGCAGTTATTTATTATAAATTTGGAAAGTTTAGTGAAAGTCAGTACAAGAATCATAGGACCATAAAATTTTAGAAATGGAAGGGACCTAGAGAGTATCCAACTCCTTCATTTTACAGATACAGAACCTGAGGCCCATAGATATGAAATGATTTACTCTCTCAGTGGGAAAATTGAAATGTGAACCCAAATCTTCTGACTCCTGATCCAATCCTCTTTCTATCATACCACATTATGCATAACTATCTTACAGACATTTAATAATATAAATAAATAAAATAAATAATATTTAATAGTCTCTGATAATATTTTGTAAATAGATTTATTAAGTAACATGTGAAGGTTACTTTCCATTATACCCTGAAATTAACTGTATTTTTTAAACAGATCAGATGTGGCAGATCAAAAAGAAGGGCATGATGGAAAGGGAAGTCCACATGACCAGACTACTGAGAAATGCAAAGATGTCATGCAGGGAAATACCTGTACTATCAAGGAAGCTGATTCCCTTTAGAACTCACTTGCAAATAAAGAGCGTACCTAACCAAGCAATGATCCACTTACCCTCTGTTGTACTGTCCAGCATAATCCTCAATGTGTTTCCCTGGAGTTCCATTATTATAGTGAGGTAGATCAGCGTTAATCAAACTTCCTCAGAACTAGTGACAGTTCTGAGCATAAATGTTGGGAAAACATGGCCACAACCCAAGAAACAATCTAGGCACTGGGAAGGGCAACTAACTTTCCAGAAGCTAACTGACTTGTCCATGGTCACTTAAGTCATAGGGGCTTCCATGTTACAGTCCAGAAATTACAGAAATTGCCTTTGACCTGGTTACTTCTTTTAGAGAACTAGATATATTTAACTTACATTTTTGGTTTGAAAAAGAAAAAAAAATAGTATAGGCATCTAAGTAGTACAGTTTAAGATGATATTTATAGTACCTGAAGCACCAGGTATGATCTTGTCATGCTGGTCAGACAAACCAAGGTATTCTCTAATGAGCTTACACAGTTTCTGGTATGCAAGATTTATATCATCTACCGGTAAAAGAGAAAATATATTGTAAGGCAAAAAGCATATAAGAACAGCAAATTCTCAATTACTGATGGTAATGGATCTATAACATTAATGTACTTCACAAATTTCAATCAAATCTCCCTCTACATCTTCACCTGAGCTGTTGTTACTAATGATTAATAAATAACTAACAGTCTACTTTTTGTCAGGAAAAGGCACAGCTATTATCTGAGGACCAGTCTAGCTAAGTTCCTAAAGACTCATCACCAGTCGGCAGTGGGGTGATGAATCTGGGGGTCCTGGCATATTATACACAGCTGATTCCTACTTTGATATATCAACATCTCTCACATTTGCCCCCTTCTCTCTGTTCATGTGGTCACCACTCAAGCTCAAGTTATCTCTTTTCTTATTACTTTTCACTTCAGTTATTAAGATGGAATACAAATTGTACTGCCCGCCTCAAATTCAGTCCATCCTTCTGGTTCCTGTCTATCATTCACTTGACTGACAAAGCATTTTCTTAAAGGACAGGTAGGACCATGTCTCTTTGTTGCTCGGTAAACTCTAGTGGCTCCTTATTACCTCTAAGATCAAGTAAAATGTCTTGTGTTTGTCATTTAAAGCCCTTTACAACCTGACTCCATCCTATCTTATTATCAATTACTCCCAAAGACCAAGGTACACGTGGGCTTGTTCATAGGACCCTGTCAAAGTCTTCAAAGACTTGCTTTGCTATTTTGTCCTCCGTGAAAAATGTTAGTGGGAAAGATAAAATTATTCTCAGGATTGTTCTTTTGCTTTATATGTGTCATGAATACTAACAGAATGACCAAGAGTCCTGTGAAATGATGAATCTTAAAGCTGTATGATGAAACTGAACTGCACATGCCTTTATCTGCCTCTGAGAAAAACCCATAAGCTGTCCTTTCAATTAGCTAGAACTATTTGATTTCTTCTGATCTCATTTGTGACAAAAATGTCTTTAGGGCTATGACTCAGATCCTCTAGTCATGTGTCATCTCATTTTCACTGCAAAAAGAGCTCAAATTTAGATTACCAAAAGTTAAATTAATATCTGAAGCTATCTAAAACCTGTGGGATCCTCAGCACCATCTGCCCCTTTACTATTACTACATAGTACTCAGCTGCTTCATGGAAATGGCCCCCAAATTCACCGCCTTGTGGTCACTTTATTGGTAACATGTTTCTCCATAGTTAGCTAGGCTTGTTCACAGACAGTTGTCCTGTTGTCAGAACTGTACTTGAAGCTTTTTCTTGCTTGCTAGAAACTGCCAGAGATTGCATTCTTTTGGGCACAATCTTTGAGAACCCAGAGTTAAGTCCATGTCAAAATGAGGAAGCAGAAAAAACCTTTTCTGGAGGTTTCACGCTTTCACATATATTATCTGAATTTTGTTGATTTCAAAACATCTCAATGGTGGTAGTAAGAGATTAGTATTGCCATTCCAATTTTACAATTTAAGATTGCAAGGCACAAGGACATATGGAACACACAATAAGTGAAGAGTACTCAATCTTCCTCTCTAACCCCATTAACTAACAATAAAGATTTATAAAGTATAGTTATTAGTCACTGTGTGTTAACAGGGCTAGACTGCATTACTATTATTCAATGTTACAAGGAATATTGATGGCTTTGCCAAAGAATTTTCCTGACATAGAACTTTTAAGTCAATTGTTTCTTAATTCCGAAATAAAAGTTACAACTTTTTTCATGAAAGTTACTTACCTGTATTGATCAATGCATCAAAGTAACCTGGATTTTCTTGATTTATTTCAACATAATAATCAACTCTCGAGACAGAAAATTCAATCTCTGAACGACTGAAGAGCCCCATTCTCCGCAAATTCCCCTCATATTTTTCTTTGTTCATTGGCACTAGGAGGATATATCGAGGTTCAAAGTAGGAATGTTTCAAACTTCTCACGCCCTTTGAGATGAAAGAGAAAGTGAATGAAACTGAAGACAATGATAGACAATTCATCTGATGAGACGACTAAGTGAACTGTCTTCGGAGAGTATATTAAAATAGTTTTTACTTTATTTTATTTTATCATAATGATGTGAGCTATCCCTCACAGAAATGATCAAACTGTGGCGAACCAGAGGAAATTACCTGATTGCACATCACACACAAACATCCAATTAAATCATTATCAGGGTGAATGAACTTGCTCTCCAAAACTTACATTGGGAATGTGCAGAACTCTGTCAATATATGCTGATGATATTATAATGGAGATAAAGAACAATATTTTTTGAGGTATCCTGGACTCTTGTTTGAATGGCATTTTGAGAAGATTGATGGTATTTGTGAATGTCAGGGAGTGGGGAGAGAAACATGCCTTGATGAATATGCAGTCCTTTATTTCTGGTAGCAGTATTAGAGAGAGAGATATATTTATACTTCACATTGGGAGCTTGTTCCCATAGCTGCCAGCCAACGATGTGGGCCAATAAAATGTTAAGGTTAATCTTTTAAAGTTTCCTACATGTCACTTTTAATCTTGGGCAGGATTGGGGGAAGGATAAATGGTGGCAGAAGCAACAAATATCAAGGAGCAGGGAAGGCCAAATAAAGGGGGAAGGAGGACTTGTATTCCCAGAACTCAATTTATACTCCATATCACTATTAAACCTGATAAGATAAAAAGAATTGGGGAAAAGTTTCAGTAGAACAGATTAGATAGTCAAGATCCATACAGCCAAACAAGTAGCAAAGTAGTATTTGATAAACTCAACATAAAATGCAGTCACTGAGGAAGAAATTAATCAACAAAAACTGTTGAGGAAATTGGCTAATATTTTGGAAAAACAAGAGATGACCACTATCTCATCTCATTCTTACTTTAGAACACCAAGGATGTATGACTTTGTCAGTCTGGGCATTGGTTTTTAGTACTGACGCAACATTTATCACAATGGCAAACATGATATTGAGCATCTCTAAAAGGAGCCCGGTCAGTCCTTGCACTCCAGAGTCAGACTATTACTACTCTTGTAATCAAAACGTTTCTGGTTTGATAGGACATGAAGAGCTTGCGTTCTGCGGTAAAACCTTTGATAACTCAAGATCACTGCCATGAGGTAGTACAGCGGGACTTTCATAGTCATATCATATAGCCCAAAAAGTTAAACATGCATTACATATTACAAATCTATATGATTTGTTAAAAGTTAGAGGATAACGGAAAGTCATTGATTTCTCAATTGTGGTTTGGTGAAAAATTCTTAGCCATCCATCATTTGTTAGAAAAGATAAGGTCACCACCTACTGGTGAATTTGACTATACATACATACATACATACAGATTTTGTGTGTGTGTGTGTGTGTATCTGTTGTGACAAAAAATGCATTTGGGATAAAAAAGAAGAAAATTAGGGAAAAAATTCCTTGTAAAAAGCATCTCTGAAAAACTCTAATATCTAAGATCTACATTGAAATGACAAATTGAGAACCATTCTCATGGAATTACTATGGTTGTGTCCAGAGGAAAAAGACATGTCTATACAAAAATGTTTCTAAGAGCATTATTTGTAATAAGAAAAAAGAATTAGGGAATGACTGAACAAATATATGAATGTATTTCAATATTATTAAATCATTAAAATTATTATGAAGAGTATAAAAAAAACTGGGTACTAGACATGAAGTTAGCAATATCCGGGTTCCAACTTCATGCCAGGTAATAGGTATCTGGGCCTGAGCAAGTCACTTAACTTCTCTTGGCTGACTCGGTCTCCTTAGCTATAAAAAAAAAAGGTGCTGGACTCCATGGCTATTAAGCTCATTTCTGGCTCTATAGCTACGGTCCTATAATCTTATAAAATGATAGACGGTGAAGAAAGCATAACCAAAAGAAAAAGACACATACTGATTGCAATTATTTAAATAAAGTCAGTAATAACCAAACAAAATTCAGAGAAAAGTATGGGAAAGAATTCCAGAAGGGAGCATGAAAACCAATGGGGTGGTCGAATTACCTCTCAGAGTCTATGCACTGCTCTGGCATTTGTTTTAAACCATTTATAAAGGACAGAAGGTTATGATTACATGTGCTATCACTTTATTTTGTCACATTGTGCTTTTTCTTTTTTCTTCTTGTTTATATATTTTTATATCTGTACTTGTCAATATAAATCATAATATGTTAGACTAAAAAAATGGCTCAGTCTGTTAAATTTAACAGTATTTTCAGTGACTTGATAGAAATTATTCAGTGAGTTTCATTATTCCTAAAACCACATACTGTATGATCCAAGTTGACTAAACCATTTTTAGTGCTTCTGCATTAAAGCCAAAAATCCATATTTTTTATTGCTAACAGAATATTATACACCACTGTTCAATTTAAAAATTTCATTTGGCCCATACACAGCTATAGCTTTACATTCATGTGGTCTACTATTTACAAAACCAACTGCCTGTAGTCTAGCTGAATTCAAAATCCCTTCTAGTTTTAAAATTCTCTAGTTCAAAACCATGCTCAAAAATTATATTGAATGCTAAAAGATAAAATGCTAAAACAACAACAACAAAACCCAGCTTCTTAAAGATTTATACCAGAAGCAATTTGTAAACTAACCTGCGAATTAAAGGAAAGTCCTTGTACACAGAATCAACAGACAGACCTTAAACCTCCCTATGTTCACAGATTTCAGGAAAACATAACACTAGGCAAAATAGGAAATAGTTAATTCCATTAAGAATTGAAGCCACTGGGGCGCAGGCTCTAGCTCAGATCGTGGTTCATAAGCCGAATGACACTGCAATCGGGTGTCTGGGTGGTTATACTAAGAATATTACTGTGAAATCCCATTGGTCAGGGGAATGTGATACAGGGTGTGCCTTTACTTGGAGTGAGGGAGCAGGAATGAGCTCTTCCCAAACAAAATGAAACAATAAAAAATATGAAGGAGACATAAAGAAAGGGAAGGAAGCTGTCAATGAAACATTCAATTGTAACTGCATTGTTATTCCAATAGAATACACCCTCGAGAGCAGACATCAGAGTTTATACATCCATGACTGCCTGATTAGAGGGCTAGTTCAATAAATATTTCTTGCTGGATTGAATGGAAAAAATAAAAACCTCACAAAAGCAGCAAAGTACTTACCTCAATTTCCAAATGAACACAGCTTGCCAGGCCATCTCTTGCAATGCCTTCTACAGTATCCCTACTTAGTCCGTAATTATCCTTGTTATATTGATATGTCAAAATAAATTTTCCCTGAAATTTATAAAGTAAATCACGTTGGGGGTGGAAATTGCTTCAATGAAGAATTCACATGTAAGCACGACGCCCTGTTTCTGCAGTGTCTAACATCAGACCCCATAAGCATTTCAGAAATTAACCATTCTGTTGTACTTGTGACAATAGGGATTTTAAAAATCCATATTCATGGAATCATAGTCATCTTTGTTCTAACTCACATTTTAAGCATGAATCCACTCTCCAACATTTCCAACTATTGTTAATAAAGTTGTTTGTTTTTTTTTATATCAAGCTAAAATATGCTTCTCTCCAGCTTCATTTCCTGATCCCCTTTTTGGTCTTTGGGATCAAGCAAGACATGTCTAAATCATTTTTCATAAAAAAGTTCTTCAAATACTTAAGGATATAACTTCTTTTCATGGTTTTTTTCCTTTTGGTCTATTTCTTCTTTCACACTATGAGCAATATGAAAACATATTTTACATGATTGCACACATATAACTATTTAAAAGTTTTACCTTTTTAGGGAGAGGGAGGGAGAAAGGGAGAAAATTTGGAACCCAAAATTTTTTAAAAATAAATGTTAAAAGCTGTCTTTACATGTAATTGAGAAAAAATAAAATATTATTAAAAAAATAAATAAGATACTTGTATTTCTTCCATAAAAAAAAACAAAATACTCTCATCTTTCCCTCTTCAGGCAAATATGGTTAGTTTTGGGTTTTTTTGTTTTTGTTTTTTCAAATAATCCTCCTCTGGCCCAGCTTTAAGAGCCTTGACTATTTTGGTTACCTTTCCCTGAATTCATTAGAATGTCTATCAGTGTGGTGCTCAGAACAGACTATAAGGTCCAGATGGAGTCCGACTAGGACAAAGGATCTGTGATATCCATGTGAATGTTTCTTCCAGAGATGCAAGCTGCAACCACCCATGCCTGCCCATCCTGCTTAATTCTTGTCTGAGTCCTCTCAGGTGCTCGCCATAGTGGGTTCACCAAAAGTGCTAGTGTCCTTTCTCACCTTCTGACATTGTAAGAATACCAATAGAGCCAACAAGCTGTTGAACAATTATCTCATACTTTTGCCAGGTAACTAGCCCACTTTCTCTTTTCAGTCACATATTCTGATGATATTCTTTTATACCAGACAATGAAACAAAAGAACATCTTGATATTGTAGTGGAGTTTAGTCATAATATGTTAATGAGGATTATGAAATTATATTGGTCAGGGCAACAACCTAGGGAAGGGAGCAGAAGGGAAGAGATCTCTAAAGTAAAATGTGGCTAATTCGCATTTTTAGCTTCCACGTTACACTGCTGACTCACACTGGGCTTATGGTCCACTAAAATCATCAGGTGTTTTTCACGTGTACTGCTGTCTAGTCATGTCTCCTTTATGACATTCCTATGTAATTGAGTTCTGGAATGTTAAGTATAAGTCTTCATGAATATTTAGAGGAATCTGATACTGCCTTTGCGTGGATGCTCTGCCCATCAGTGCTGATTTCCTCCACACCCTGTCTCATTCTTGTCCATGACTTTGCAGAAATCTTCTCCAGAAGACTCCCCCACTGACCTGGAGATCATTGCCTGCTTCTTTTAAGAGCTTAAAGGTAGCAGGACAGCACTCAGGCTCCCTCTGAATTGTCTCTCACTCTTCTCATTTGATTAGCTGGCTTTTTATTCTGGTCTCTGATGATATTGTTTATGCCACTTCTTATGCACAAATTAGTTAATATTTTACAGCCCATTTATATCTACAATGTATATTATGGTCCTTTGCATCACTTGCAGTTTTGATTCTTCCAAGAGCATAATGTTACATCATTCACAATATCACTGGAAGAATATGGCTATTTAAATACAGCAGCAAGCAGTTTAAAACAATTGAAAGCACTGCATGATTTTCTTAATGTAATCTAGCCCTCTACCATCATTACCACGCATTAATTCTATGTCCTTATCACTGTTGATTTTTGACACTTCTCTAGAATACATGTATGTATTTGCACACATACACACTAGGTATATATACACACACACACACACACACACATACATATATCTATATATGTATGTATCTATATCTATTTATAAAAGCTTACAACTGCACTAAGACTCTTGGGATGTCCCATATATACATAAATACATATGCATGTATTTATGTATATGTGCATATGTATATGTGTGTGTTGTATATGTATATACAGGGGGCCTCTTATAGGGGCAGTTAGGTGGGGCAATAGATAGAGCACCAAGCCTAGAGTCAGGAAGGCCTTTATTCAAATCCAGCCTCACATACTTACTGGCTGTGTGACCCTGGGCAAGCCACTTAAGTACTGTCTGCCTCAGTTTTCTCATCTGTAAAATGAGCTGGAGAAGGAAATGGCAAACCACTCTTTGCCAAGAAAACTCCAAATGGGGTCACAAAGAGTCAGACATGACTGAAACAATTGAAAAGAAATATATAATATATATGTGTATATGTATATATATATATACATATTATATATATATATATACATATACACACACATACACACAGACACATACATAAATATGTGTTTACTAACTCCCTGAGATATCTGTCAATCTGTATGCCAAAAGCTGGGTAATGTGATTTTTTTTCATCCACTTTGTTTTCTTACAGAGTGAGTAGTTACATTGACCTTTCTGAGTTATTATTAATTTAACTGAAGAAAATCTGTAGTGTCTTCTGGGGCTCAACGTAATTATTCCAATGGTGTCTATGAATCTCAAGAACTTCACCAGAGAGAGCACCCTTCCTCCTTCTGGAATCTGAGTGGGCCATCTCCATGATGGTGCTACTGAACCTGGGTGAGCATATGCTTCTCTATCTTCTGCCTCCCTTGAAGTCAACATTTAGTGGATCATGAGATAAAATCACCTCAACAATAGCTGTTGTCTTTGCAGCTTCAAAGTTGTAAGAAATATGGTCATGCTTCCCATGGTACTCACTCCAGCTGTGACTCAGGAGCACACTGTTTGGTAGCAAACATGTAAGCTATAAACAAAAAAAGTGTGGCACAAGGTGGAGAAGGGAACCCTCTGGTCTCATACTCCCTTTATAAGAGCCATACAAATTCTTTACTCTTGCTCTTGGGACAACGTCAAGACTGCACAATTACTGTGGAGGAGTGTGAAAGCAAATAGAGCCTTTGTAGCAACTATCAATTTGTGTAATCGATATTTAGTGGAAATATGTATTTGCAACAAATACAGATTGAGTCTTAGTAGTTAACTACAAGAATAGTTTTGAAGTAGGTAACTATAAGACTAGTTTTGATAAGGCAGTATTGCACGAATATGTAATAATAAGTTTTAGGTTACCAAAAAAAAAGTATAGTCTCTGGGGACTCATTTTGCATATGAATACAAAGTTACTGCTCTTAGAGTAAATGTATTGTGTGCAATTACTGATGGTTGGAATGACAGAATTGCCAAAGCAGAGATGAAATCTTGTGTGAGCAAGATTGCACTGAGTCTACCTGAGGCAGTTTTATGAAGGAGGGCTTTCACCTGAGTGGGAATTTAGGTCACACAAGGAGTAAAAGATACTTTAAATGTGACTATCTAAGAACTTCTCTCCCCATAGGTAAACTCTACAACAGTTAAGCTCTCTGCATCTCTGGAAATGTGAGATGAGAATGCAGATAAAGTAGATTGAGTTCTGTCTGAAAGCTTGCATAGACCTATGATATTTGGAATGCACTGTTAATATGGAATGCAAAGACCTCATCTCTGACGATATAACCAAAGCCTTATATATGGGTTAATCCATAAGCATTATATCTGGTAGAATTTATCTACATAAAGGCACAAAGCCCAACTAGTATCAGGCTGCAGAGAAACCATAGAAGTATGTTCTTAACATGTTAAGTATCAATTTTCCTAAAACATGAGATGAATCCACATAATAATATATTCATAACTTCAAAATAATAATGTAAATAAGATTACTTCACTCCTGGAATATCCAAAATTCTTACCAAGCACACCATTTCATCAAAAACTTCCTGAGAAACAAAATGATAATCAACTCGGTCCCCTTCCCCAAAGTAGGGGAGTCTTGTGGTATGACAGGCACTGAAAGATATAAAATATTAAAAAAGATGTAACAAATAATTTAACCAGTTTCAATTAAATTAAAATGTATGAAAAATGGTTCAAATATTTTTTTTTGAGAAAATCAAACTATTTTTTTTCAATGATTAAGATTTCAACTCTCAGTTTTTCTGTGTAAGCAGACTAGTCTTACCATGGATTCAGGAAATTGCTGGTCCTTGTTATCATCACACCTTATGAGACAACCCTGTAGAACCATAAAACCACGAGAGGCAGAGGAGCCCTTCATCACACTACGACCTCCACCATCAGTATGCATCTTCTCTACATGCTCATGACACATCCAGCCCTAGCTTGAAGACCTTGGAATCTGAAGCAAGCTCATCTTAGATAAAACAGGAATAGTACTTTATCTACTTAAGAAGGCTGTGATGTTTACATCGTGTCTACCTCTTGGTCAGCTGACATTTTTTCAGATCCCAGTTCCTTAGGACTGTATTTCATTCTTAGGAGCTATAGGTTTTTGAGCTGGAGGGGTCCTGAGAGGTTATTTAGTCAAACCCTCTCATATTAGATGAGGAAACAGCTCAAACAGGAAGAGGCATCTCCTCACATTCACTGCTTCTATCTTCTCACTACCAACTTGTTCCTCAAAACCCTTTACAATCTGTCTTCCAGGCCCCACTACTCCACCAAAGCCTTTTCTCCAAAGGCCTAATGACATCCTTGTTACAAAATATAAGGCTTTCCCCCAGTCCTCTTCTTTTCATTTCTCTGCAGTATTTGGCACAGTTGATAAACTCCCTGACTTCTCTTTTTTCTTGATACTGTCTCCTTGTTTGGCATCCTTGACATAGCACTCTCATGGCTCCCCTCTTTCTTCTTACTCTGTCTTCTTGGTCTCCATGGATGATTCCTTCTCCTGTCCCATAAATGACCCTCTGCTACCAGTTGTTAACAACAGTATTAGTAACTGAATAGTTATGCTTTTTCAAAACATTTCAAATGCACTCTTTTGTTGAATTCTCATTCCAAACTTTTCAAGTAGACAAGGCACATAGTATTCCTATTTTTTTGTAGGATAAAATTTAAAGATCATTTGCCCCATAGCGAGTCAATGTCAAACCCAGCCCTAGAATTCAGATGTCATGACTCAGCTGATAGCCTTTTCCCTATACTATACTGCTTCTTTAGTTGCTGTGTGCTTTGGGAATCCCCAACTAATTCTGATAGCATCCTATGCAAAAAAAAGACAATTTAAAAGGTAAATTTTCTAGGTGGAAAACAACCTACGAAATACATTCCAAATCCAAATATTTTCCATTGTTAACAATGCTGTTCCCCTCCATTAGTGCAAATAATCGAGACACCATAAAAGCTGTTTGTAATATTTAGTATTACATTTGGATTATAAACCCAAGACAGCAAGGAAACTCTAAACAGAGGTTATCATAATACCCTGAAATTAGTTTTTCTATGTGAAGACACTAACAGACCTTGGTAAAAGGACAAGTCAACCAAATGACAAGAATTTACTCATCATCTACAGTGCTATATGGCTGGCATAGTACTAGGTGTTAATCCTTTTCCAGATCAGTAGAAGCATCAGACTCAGTAGAGCAGCAATCATTTTCTTGATCTACTCTGCTATGACCTTTCCACACTGACAGAAGAACTGACTGGCCAGGAAATTTTATAGAGTTTCTTACAGAGAAAACATAATTTGAATTAGCAGTGTCTCGCACAGCTAAGAATGTGCTTGGGAAATGTTCATTGATTTTATTATGATTTATAGCTTCTACCCAGACAAAGAAAACAATGGTCTCATTAGCACTGTGGTTGTCAACAGCACCTGCATTTACTGGAATGACACCTTATGAACTCTACCCTTGGTACATGAAAAAAGACCCAATCCTACAGGCAAACATCTGAAGCTATGGCCCAATGATCATTTGTAGAAACATTATATAATAGGCAGTCCTAAATATGAAGGAAACAAGCATTTATTAAGTGTGTACTGTGTGCCCTGGCACCATGCTAAGTGCTTGACAACTATTTTCTCATTAGATCCTCACAACAACCCTAGGAAGTAAATGCCACTATAAATCACCCTCATTTTATAAATGAGGAAACTGAGACAGGCAGTGATTAAGTGACGTGCCCAAATCATACATCTTGTAAGTTTCTGAGGCTGGATTTTAAGTCATGTCTTCTCGATGGCAGGCCCAGCTCTCTATCCATTGCACCACTTGGCTACCTCTGGATAAAGCTAAATGGAAACACCCCAGAAAATAAATTTATAATAGAGAAAATGCTGAAATACTGCCAAAACTTCAACTAGTGACACCAAACATGGGCATTTTATTTTTTTTAAAAAGAGTTTTAATACATATATTTTTCTTCTAGGTAGAAATATACTACATGCAGTTTTCTCCATGTTCCTTAATTGCTGGTTAGTCAAGTCACAGTAAATTCCTACAAAATGAGTCAAGTTCTGTTAATTTCATTGGGCAGATAGAGAAACAAAGACAAATGTTAAATCCTGGCTGCTCCAATGCCAGTATTATTCTAAGGTGTGAGGGAGAGTTCTATCATTTCCAAAGGATGGTAACAAACTGAAGGTGTCCAGCTATGACCAAAGAGGATGGTAGTACTTGGAAACCTGGGTGAGGTTACAGGAACCAAAGATGTTTAGCTGATTAATCAAATGATGTTTCATTTCCTCAAAGAATTGGCTATTTCCAGAACATTCCATTGGCAAGAAGACAGTGTTTGTTCCTAATCTTACTATCTGGGAAGTGATTACTTTAAATACTTTCAGTGACGGCCATGAGAGGGCCTAGCGGGGTGTCAAATATTAAGGGATTTTGTACTCGTAAGTAAAAGTTCTCCAGTGCAGTAGAAATTATGGCACTAGAAAATTCTGCTGTTGCAGAACATCACCATGGACAAACCAATGAAGAGAGGAGGCCATTAATATTAATGCTGCACTATAGATAGAGGTAATTACAAGTTAAACATTTTTAAAATGGTAAACTGTTGGAAGGCGATACAAAATTAAAGTGAGATTTCATTTATGCTTCAAAGCATATATGAATAGCTGGCATTTATATATTCTTTAAGGTTTACAAAGTCTCTTTTTATCCTTCTCAATTTATCCTTCCAACAACCCTATGAATTAGGTCCTATTTCACAGGGGAAGGACCTGAGTAAAGTTCAGTGACTTGCCCAGGTCACTTAATAAGTGTCTGAGACGGATTTGAACTCAGGTTATCTTGACTCCAAGGCTTCTTATACCACCAAGCTTGCTGTTTAGTCGTTTCAGTCATGTCAGACCCTTTCTGACCCATTTAGGGTTTTCTTGGCAAAGATACTGGAGTGGTTTGCCATTTCCTTCTTCAGCTCACTTTACAGAGGAGGAAACTGAGGCAAACAGGGCTAAGTGACTTGCCAGGGTCACTCAGCTAGTGAGTGGGTAAAGTTAAATCTGAACTCAGGTCTTCTTGATTCCAGGGCTGGCATTTATCCACTGCACTGCCAAGCTGCCCTTGCCAACCAAGCTGCCAGGTGTGAATTAACAAGTTGCTCATGTGTGATATTAGTCAGGCAGGCAGTTAACAATCATTAATTAAGCCATGACTGTGCCAGGCACTATGCTGAGCACCAGGATATAAAGAAAGAAAGGCAAAACAGGGTCCTTGCCCTCAAAGAACCAATATCCGAATGGGGGAGACAGAATACAAATTACTATAATACAAGATACATACAATGTAAATAAAAGATAACCTCAGAGGGAAGGCAATGGGGGTTTAAGGGGAAACTAGGAAAAGTCTCCTAAAGAAGATAGGATTTAGGTTGGATTTTCAAGGAAGTTAGGAGGCAGAGCTGAGGAGAGGGGGGTACGTTCCAGGCAGCAGTGAACACCACTGAAAAAACATGGCATTGGGGAATTAAGAGTGCCATGTGTGAAGAACAGCCAGAAGGATAATATTGATGGATTGTAAACACACAAAGAGGAACAGAATATAAGAAGACTGGAAAGGAAGGGCCCACAGTGTGAAGGACTTTAACATCTAAACAGAGTTTATAGGGAGTCACTGAAGTGTAGTGAGTTGGGATAGGGAAGGGAAGGATGTGGTCAGACTTGTGCTTTAGCAAAATCAGTTTGACAGGTGAGGAGGGGATGGATGGGGGAAGAGAAGCTTGGAGTGACAGAGCAGTTGTTCATGGTTATACAGCTGTCAGGTTACACAAGTGTCAGGCCTACAACTTGAACCCAGCTCCATCCTTCTTTCCATGATATGATGCTTCCTCTTGGATTGCTGCCTTAGTGAAAGTGGATGGGGAACATCATCGTGTCTTCACTCCTCTTGGGAGACTGGCAACTAAGTGAAGAAGCTGTCTTCTATTCCCTGCTATGTCCTTAGCAACTAGCACACTGCCCTACACGTAGCAGGGAATCACTAGCTGTTTGGCTGATGAATGAATGAAAATGGATGGTGCCTTATTAGGTCCAGAATGGTCAGCCCAAGGGCATAAGGACCAAAAGAAAGGAACGGCTCATGGACGGTGCCTGGTTTGCCTTCAGGTTACTGCCCTTCACTGGAAAGTTCTCATATTTGAAGTTCAGGACCAAAAAGACAGAGAAATCCTTGGAAACTGGACATCCTTGCCATCTTCTCTCTGGAATTATGCCAAACATTCTTTTAAACTGGGATGGGATCTCAATTAGTTGGCACAGTGATACTTTGAGGTTTTATTCTCACATTGTAATCCAATTTATCAGAATATATTACTCAATTTATTAGTTGCTTCTGGGTATCTGAAATATTTTCCTCCTCAGAATATTTCACAGTATTTATGTCATGAGGTAAAGTGAGGAATATGATTTTAAAAGTCTAAATAAAATGAGCCTATTCAAAACACTATTTGCATTGTCTGAATGTGATTAGCTTAAGAAAAGAGACTTAGAAACAGTATTAGGAAACCATGTGTATTTTGCTTTTCTTTGCTAATTTTTTGTTGAGTTACATTTTCAATTTGTTGTTGTTGGACTGCTAGTCTAAAATCAATCTCTTTTTCATCCATGCAAATAAAGGGAATATTTCAAAGGAACATGAACCACAATCCCAATATGATGTCTGACTTTCCTAGCCTTTGAAGAGAGCAGGCCATCACTCAGAGGACATTCAAGATGGCTCTGGATTCCTCTAATTTTTCTCAGCTTTTATTTCATTCTGTCATCTCGCAAAGTATCTGCTTCAGAAAATCTCAACACTGACGTGAAGGAGAAAAAGGCCCACCATATTTTCTTTTTCCTTCCTTGTGAAAAGCCACAGGTGAAGATGAAGGGCAGCCAGAGATATGCTGTTCAGTATCTGTCACTAGAAGGCTGTCACTAGTGCGAGTTTATCCAGTGCAGCAAACTTGAACATCACAACATTGTGATTAATACTGACACACTGTGTTGGAACAGGATGAGATGGCTTTCAAACACCATCATGTTGCATTAAAAAGAAAAATGATTCCAGGCTCTGGAGAATTATTCTGGGCTGACTGAATTAAGTCATGCCTCTGAACAGTTACTGCCAAGAAATGCTCTGTTGTGTAAAGAAAACTCTGTGAGGAAGCTGCTATAAGGAAGAAGATACTTAACATCTGCGTGATGTCACTGAATATTCGATGCAGTCCTACAGGACAACGACTTGGGATTTTATTTAGCTTCTTATTGCTTGTTGGGTGGTTCTCATATTGACTACAGTTCAACAATCATCCCTGCTTCCATACGGAATGGTACAGGGATGGTGCTAGGTTACTAGCCATTACAAGACAATTTAAGTATGGATCACCAGATCGGCTTCCCCTCATAATGTGAATGATTTACTCCTGAGGACCATGGCTTCAGTGTCTTCCCTCACTCTCATCACTGATTAATATTTATTGACCAGCTACTACAATGTCCACTTCTGGAAATCTCCTCACATGCCAGGGTTATTAAAACAGAATGTATTCTGCAAAATGCCTTAAAATAAGATTCCGACTAACATTTGTCGCATCTTCCCAGTCTCACAAGACAATGAGCAAACTCACCCATATCTGAAGAAAGTACTGAACTGCCTGCAGAGTCGGTGGGCAAGTTCCCGTTTCCCTCCAGCTTGTGGACCAACTAATACCAACATGGGATAAGGGGCATCAAGGCTCGGCAGAGTGCTATAACAACACAAAACCAAATATATCTAGGCTCAGTTATATGATATCTAGACAGAAATCATATTAACCACTTTTACAGGGCTTACTACTGTAATTATGATTAAAACAAGGAAAGGGAGAGAAAAAAGCACTTAAAATTCCTACTATGCGCTAGACACTTTTTACAAGTATTGTCTGATTTTATCCTCAACAATCTTACAAGGCAGCAACTATTATTGTCCCCATTTCATACCTGAGTAAACTGAGGCAAGCAGGGGTTAAGTGACTTGCCTAGATCCACACACTTAGTTAAGTGTCTGGGGTCGCATTTGAATTCAGTTCTCCCTGACCCCAGATATAGTGCTCCATCCCTTGGGTAATGACCTGAGTCTGTAACGATTACTTTTACAAATGTAAAATGTGTGAACTATGGTGGCCCTTTCAAAAATCTAAAGAACTAAAAAACTATCATATATAAAGTTCAGATCAAAGATAGTCATAAAGCAAAAATCAAACATATGTCTTTAAGAAAAAAAAAATGTCGGACTTTAGCTTACTAGGGGACTCTGGTGACATAGTTAGGGATTGGACCTGTGATCTCATCAATTTAGGCACCTCCCAGGTGAGAAAACTCCCTCCACCAATGCAAGTCAGGATCCCCTCTGTATCTTACAGTCTTAGAGAGTTGCCTAGAGCCCAGAGAAGAGATCTGGCTTGCCCCAGCTCACAGAGCCACCATGTGTCACAGGTGGAACCTGAATTCAGGCCATCCTTGCTCCAAGAAAATCTCTCTATCCACTGCACCATGCTGCCTCTCACTGGCTTCTAAATGAAGTCCCTAGTTACCTGTGACTTTTCCATCTAGTAATGACCTACCAGGTATTTCATTTGTATTTTGTTGGTATAAAAGTAAAGTTCAATAAATTAAAACTGATTACTGATTTTGATTTACAAATGATAAACTACCAAAAATTTAGACTTTATAAACATTAAATTCATCAATCAGAGAATAAAAAAAATTAGATTTCATTAATGGATACAATGTGTGGTTCCCTAATTTAACACTGGCATACTGATAAATGTAATTTTTAAAATTGCTTGTAACCTTAAGTATTAAACCATATGTTCATCTATTTGAAAATATATTAGCGCCGAAGAAAATTAAAAGACTTGCTTGAAAGATACACTTTTACCAGCAGATATAAACAGACATAACTTTCAGGAGAGGCAATGTTTAAAGGGCTAGAAACAAAAGGGAAGCTGGCTATGGCATGGAAGTGTAGTAATCAAACATTAGATGATTCTTCCACCATTTACTACTGTTGGCTATTTGGTGATAATCCTGTTTTCTACCCATGCTAAAATTAGATCCACTAAAAGCAAAACAGTTATTTCTAAGAGAGAATAACAACAGTCTTTGTCCAGAGATAGATCAGAAATGATCAGTCACTTGATTATTTATACTGCAGCAGATTTTGTTTAACACATATTTTTATTTGAGTACACTCAGAAGCATGAGATAACTAGCATCTTTTAATGGAAAAAAACCCAAAACAAAGGAACCATAAATGTTCTTCTGCTAAGTCAAATGAACTTTTCCAGAAATAATAAAAGAAATGATTAAACATTCTGCACAAAGGAATATAATGAACACATTTTACAGTATTCAATGCCTGGGCTATCGAACTGTACAAAAATTAGGTCCTTTGTTGAAAATTAAAACATTTTACTCTTCCTAGGTTCCCAAGAGTACAAAGCAATGGAGTAACTTCCTTATGAAGATCAGAATTTTAGAACCATCCGCTCCCAAGTGTTTTACAAGTATTTTTTAAATTCCTTCGGATATTGATAGAATTTTTGCACCCTACACTTGTAGCACAAATGGCTGTCTGCCCCAACAGATTGCTTAAAAAGAAATAGAAAAACTGTTGCAAACCTGTCTCAAAGCTTCGATGTGGCAGACCAAATTCATTTTTCAATTCAACCAAGTTGGATTTCTAAGCTCATTTCTAAGCTGCATGTAATGAAAATGTTAGCTTTTGCCTTAGGCATATATAAATGCAAGTTATTATTGCTACCAGAGGATGATCCCAAAGATCTTTATTAGTTTAAAATTCTTTGACAGGTATTTAGGTGTTCACTCAAATGTTAATGAACAATTCTCTATGGCACTAGAGACCAACTCAATTCTCCCAGTGAGGTCAAGGTCACAGACTGCAATCCTGCCTGGGATAGGTCATTTTACTGCTTCATGGCTATAGCTATATGCAAGCTGTTTCCAAAATTAGAAGCCACTTTGCAAGCCTGTACCATTGGTCATGAGGGAGCCTGGGATGATCTCCATCAGAAAAGTAGAGCCTCATCAACTTTAGCTACAAAGGATAGGAGATTAGGAAGCAGAAAAAAGTAAAGTCTTGTCCAAACTAACTAAGCTGAACGATTTTCTAACAAAGGAAATGTGGTGTTACCAAGGAAAACAATATCCTCTAAGACAGTGCTTTGCTAAGCTTGAATACCATCCAGGTGCAATTCCTGATGTGGACCATGGCTACATGTACCTACCTGTCAAAGATCCTCTGAGGCTGCATCATGCTATATGCAATGTGGGTCAGATGATCTTGAGCGGCGACTACTTCGGGGGGAGGGTTATACTTATTCAATGCTTCAACCTGTCTCCAGAATTAGAAGTAAAAATGGAGAGGGGAGGGGGAGAGAAGGGAGCTGATGTCACCATAGTGAATCTCTACATACACAGGAGAAAGCTGTTTCCTAATTAAAAGTTCCAAATCTCATGTTTAGCTTGTTAAAGACTGCTCACCCAATTCAGCTCCTGAGATCAACGAATAGAAAATAATAAGTGGAAATTGAGTCGTTCTTTATTTACTCATTTACATTGTGGTTGGGGAGAGGATGAAGGAAACAAAGCTTTAAAGCCACGATTATGTGTGATAGATTTTAAAAATCCAATTTTTATCATGAAAGGAGGGAACAGTTTAAACTCATAGTTCTAAATATCAGTGTAGACTATTTTTCTTATCCATCCTTAGTAAAGAAGAGTAATGGAGGATTTTGATAATATTCCCTTTAAACTTCCTTTTTATTAATCAATGTGCAAAGTATTATTTTTAAAACTTCAAAATAACCCTTTCAAATAAGAATCCCAGAGTATTAGAGTTGGAAGGGCCTTTGCAATTCATTTAATATTAGTAAGAAAAGCACAAATTTTATTAATTAATTGATTAACTGATAACAAGATGTGACCTACAATCTATTACAGAGATAAAATACACCAAAACAAATAGCTAAAATACACAATATTTTATTTAAGTATTAGAAAATTAAAAAAAAACAACAAAAAGCTACATAAAATCAAAGAGGGAAGTTTATCAACAAAGGAGATTAAATGAAAATTATCAAGCACCTACTAGGTGCCAGGTCATGGAGATTTAAAGCCAAACAAAGCATCATAAAGCATTGGACTTGGATATTTGGGTAAGGATACCATGGATGAAAGAAGAAAGAACATTCCAAAAACATGGCTATCCCAGTGTCTGTTCAGAGAGGAGAGAATAGTGCATTTGGTTTCAAGTAGCCACTCTGTTGGGCATGGTACAGTCAGGATTCCTTTCATGCATGCATTGGTATTACATGACTGCTGAATTCCCTCCCAATTCTCACATTCTGCAGTTCTGTGAATTATACATCAGACAGTACCTTTTCTTCCACTTTAATCTTCCTCCGATCTAATTCTGTTAGTCGAGGCAATGTGTGAAGGACAAAGAGCCAATAGTCAGCTTTCTCCTGTCAGGAAGATGAGGGACAGTTGTCAGTGACTTTCTCAGACAAATAAGCCATAGAATCCTCCTCTGACCTTGCTGACTCTTCAACCTTTCCTCCACCCAACCAAAATCACTCACTCATGTTATCTATCCACTCTCTCCCCTGTCTTCTAACCCACAAAATTAAGTACCTTCTCTGCTCTTTCTTGGCCACACACTACTGATAGACACAAGCTCATGAATGGGCTATCATGGGAAAAACCTAATTGCTTAAGCAACTGAGTATTTGAATGAGCATGTGAAAATACCCATCTTGGAACGTTAATGTGTGGGTGTAAACTTAATAAAGAAAGGGTAACTGTGTGTATATGTTTGTGCAAGTAGCTGTCAAGAAATGTGTATTAAGATTTACAGGAGTGTGTATAAGTCCTAAGTGACACTAAAACTTCAAACCCTGTTAATATCTCACCAACAAGGAAAGTAGAGTAGTTGATGCTATTTTCACAAAAGGGTAATTATGCCAAGGGCAAAAATCTGGGCTTGTCTGTTCAATTTTTTCAAGGATACTTGTAGATAAAACATAAGACATTTTTCAAAACATTGGTAAGTGAAACTGCAGCTAGGTAGGAGAGACAGAAGATGGGTGATTCAAAAGATTCACAGAAGGCAGAAGCTGAGCAGCAAGTGGGCAAACATTGTAAGTGACTGAGAAAAAGGAGGAGGGAACGGGGGAGGGAATACATTCTTTCCTATATAGTAATTTCATGGCAAATAAAATGCTCTTTCCCAGGAAATCAGCACAGAGACTTATCCTGGTAGGTTCTTCTTCCTGCTATTACACAATATTTTCTGTCTTGGCATTGATATCTTGGCCAATCCAAAGAAACATCAATCTACAACATCAATAGCTTCTCCAGTAAATCTTTAATACCACTCAGGGTAAGTGACAAACAACTCCAAAGCCATCAAGTTCAAAATTCAGTACTGGGCTCTGCTTTCAGTGGAAGTTGCATGACCCTTAAACTTGTTAGTCAGCAAAGATTTGGGGGGTCTGAAATTATCTAGACTGAGAGAATAAGAGGGTCAGCTAGGTGGCACAGTCGAGACAGCATCAGGCCTGGAGTCAGGAATACTCATCTTTGTGAGTTCAAATCCAGCCTCAGACACTTATTAGTAGGCAAGTCACTTAACCCTGTTTGCCTCAGTTTCCTCATTTGTAAAATAAGCTGGAGAAGGAAATGACAAACCATTCCAGTATCTATGCCTAGAAAATTCCAAACGGGATCACAAAAAGTTGGACATGACTGAAAAACAACTGAACTGACAAGAAAAAGATAATCAAGTAAAGAGAGTGCTTCTGATTTTAATAACAAGCAGTTTCAGGGTGATTTGTCACTTAGATAAGGTAATAAAAATGGACATATTTAGGTTCCTTTGTATTCTTTGCCAAAAGTTCTGCTTAGACATAATTGATTCACTGAAAGTCCATTTCATTTCTTTCCACTATTTGTTCCATCTTACCTGAAGAGGATTTTTTAAAAGATTGAGCACCCGGAGAAGTGGCAGATTTTCAATGTGTTTTATTTCACTCAACTCTGCAATCTGTTTAATCACAGAAACACAATATTAACACAAAACTAAATAACAAAAACAATAAAAGCTTGAAGAAGTCACTGTGGGGTCTTTCCAATTTAGCATGCTACAAAGGTTATTCTGTTTTTCATTCAAGCATGATAGGACTGGAAAAGATGCATTAGCCTCTACAGTATGGGAACTCTCGCCCAGAAATATACTTGCTAAATTTTTACTCCTTTGGGCAATGAACAGCCAATTATGGTTCTGATATTCTACACCTTCTTCATATTTATTTTCAGTCAGAAATCAAACAGAGTGAACAGATCAGGAAATAGTGCAAACAAAGAACATATGGTGTTTCTTGGGTCACTACACTCTATTAGAATTATTTATGATGGTTGCAATTTACTCACCCACAATCCAGCTTTATTGGCTAGATATTGCTATGTTTGTGTGTATTACCAAGAGAGCATTTTAAAAATCAAAATTAAAGATTACATAATTTTGATGATGTGCAGAGTCTCCTAGCCAAATCTCTTACATTCTTTTTTAAGCTGTCAGGAGACAACACAAATGTTGTTACTAGAGAATGTTTCTCATACAAAAGTTCACGTGTATGAAGAAAAACTGCTTAGCCAACAGGTGTCATCAATTCTCCATCCATTTTGTTTCAGCAGCTGAGTACCAAGAGATTTCTATTTCCATTGCCTGTAAGTAATATCGCTATGATGTTTCTTTTACATATGGTTAGCGAGGCTCCCAAAAGCTCATAACTGCCTTTTCTTTTTTCTTATTTTTCCCAAAGGCACTTTTCCAAATGTGACAAGAGTCCTCCAATAGTGCAGTAAAGGAAAACCGCATCACCACGCTGCCGAGACAAACAAAATCTTTGCTGCCGAGTAGCAAAATAACCAAAATATTTCTAAACCCCCACATGGGAAGAATATTTGCATATATATTATATTTTGCTATGTATCCCACCAAGGTGGAAAGAAATACCACTTGGACTTCTAGCCAGTCCATAGGGAAAGAGTTAAACTCCCCTTCTCCCCGAGCCTGAACACAGAAAAACTGACTGTTGTCTCTCATTTCTGGACACAATCTACACAAGTCAATTTGAGTTTTTTATTTTAGGGGGATTAAAAAGTGGGGAGCCATGTACCCTCAGGGGCTTGTTAGCAAGCCTGTAGTATCTGGAAATTACTGCTTTATTACTAGGGTATCTAGAATTCTTAATAAAAATTCTCAGAAGCTCAGCAGTTTCTGCTTAGCACATAAAACTAAGAGAAGGGAAATGTCAACTTCTGCGGAAAGCTCCAAAGCCATTAGAATTGACTTTATATAAAGATGTAAAGGATGTGTCAACTAATAGACCAGTCAGTTGGTTAGACATCACCCTCCCCCCCAATCTCCTCACCATGTTTTCTATCTGTCTCCAGTAATTCTCCAACACAAAGAAGAGCCTTTCCTTGTTTCTTAGGATTCTGTCATATAATTTACATTTCTACACAGTACATTATTGTCAAGGTCACCCATATCACAGGTCACAGATTCAGATCTGGAAGAGCTTTCAAACTTCAGCTCAGGTTTGTTTTACTGATCAGGAATCTGAGACCCAAATGCACAGCAAGCAGTGGAGCCAAGATCCAAATTCCACTTCTCTGACTCCAAATACAGGTGTTCACTGACCTGATCCCTTTCATTCTATTCTGCGTGAGGAGGACAGATCAGAATTCTGATCTGGCTTCTGCCATTAATTATCTAACTGATCTCAGGCAAATCATTTCATTTTTAACCTCAGCTTCTTCATATGTAAAGAAAGGTCATTTAGGTGAACAATAGCATCACTTATTATTCTAAAACATTTATTCTAAAGTAGGATTCCTTTTTCTGGACTTTAGAATCTTGTTGTAAAAGATGATTACGGTAAATAAATCACCCTACATGATTTTATGAACAGTGTTCTGCCTTGTTTAAGAACACTGTGATTTATGGAAAGGGACATGGTTCTTTTTAACAGAGATGATTCAGGTTAAAAGTCAAGCTGTACAGGTTGCTGGTGATTTACCAAGAATCTGGGGGTATTTTCCAAATAGAAAAAAGAAAATAGGTAAATATTTAGAAGCTTGTTGGCAAGGAAACTATCACTTGGGGAAAAAAGAATCCATATGTTTTTTCCATTGCATAGGCTGTTAGGATTGGGTGAAAATGGCTTGCTAGACACAGAGATGCAGAGGGAATGAGATCTTAAGTGCCAATGGGTACAAGGCATTGAGAGGTCTTCCAATCCTGGTGAACAAAGATAATAGATAAATAAGAAGTATATGCTGATTTTTCCAAGAAAGTCTGTTTATAACAACTTAATATCAAGGTCTATGTGGACAGGTTGGGCTCATTGATTAATTGGAAACATCACTTTTGCAAGAGTTAGACCTTAAGATCACAGTAGGAGGCAGTGGGTCTGATTAAACACTAATTGATGCAAAAGGAGCAAAAAGGAAAAAATAACTGTGCCCGTGCAATAATGGGGGAAGGACCTTTTAAAACCCTAAAAGGGGGCTTATAAGCTACCGGTTATACATACACAAATGGAAAAAGGTTATATGCCAACTGGGGACCAGATCATTGATATAGAATGGGCCAAGGCAAGAAGAGCAGGTCCCTACAGGGATTTGGGGAGAGGACCTAGGTCCACAGGGGTAGGAAACCTGTGGCCTTGAAATCACATGTGGCCCTCTAGGTCCTCAATCTGGACTGAGTCAAAGGACCACACCTGAGGACCTAAAGAGCCACATGTGGCCTCGAGGGCACAGGTTCCCCATCTCTGGTCTAGGAGTATATGGCATTTCCTCACGTATCCATAAAGCTGAATTCTTCCAAGAGAACAGAGATAATAAAGAGAAAGAAGGAAAAGGGCTGACAATTTTGGAAAGGCCAAATAAGATCATTCTTTCTCCTTACAGGACAAATCTGACTGATTATGACAGAAAATAAAATGCTGAAGGAAAGCTGCCAATTAGCCTATCAACAAGAACTTAGAAAGTGCCATGTATTCCCTATTAAAGACATCTGATACTCCTCTGACGTCCCCAAAGCTCTCCCCAAATTGCTCATGCAAAAGAAAGATTCTGACAATAAGATAAAAATATCAAGGCTAAATTAGGCTGGAGGAAAAGAATTGGGGGGAAAATGACTAAAACACTCAAAATTAGTGATGAACTGTGATGGGGGAGGGGTAGCCAGGACAGACAAGGATCAAGACCTCCATAAAAAGGTGGGTCCAGTAAGATACCACAGGAAGGCCAAGGGTCAAATCCAAAGAAGTTGGCTATATTACAGGGAAGCAGGATAACATGGCATGGTCCAAAACTCAAGAGGTCAGAATTAGGGAATGCCATTTAATCCTAAACCAAGGACAGAGGCTATTTATTTTCTGCCTTGTTTATATTTTGTGCAGGGTGCAAGCAGGCTTGTACTTACAAGTGTTGACTGTACCCATTAAGATATCAGAAACTGGGGAATGGGCAGGCAGAATTCTGTCCCTGATTGAGGCTTATACAGAAATATGAGTACTAACTCATATCATCTTTCCTCCTGGTTGGGTGTTCCCACCTTTCTTTGAGGTCCTGATGTTTCAAGAAAGCTGACTTGTGGACTTTTGTGAAAGAATAAACCTTTTCCATAGAATCTCTCCATCATTCTTTCATAACATACACCACCCATTTTACCAGAAATAATAAAGATGACAGCATTTATATAGTGTTTTTAAATTTGTAAAAAGCTTTACAAATATTACCTCATTTGATCTTTATAACACCCCTGGATAGCAAATACTATCATTATCTCCATTTTACAGATGTGGAAACTGAGGCAGATGAGGTTAAGTGTCTTGCCTGCAGTCACATAAATAATAAGTATCTGAGGCAGAATTCAAACTCAGAACTTCCTGACTGCAGATTCAGAGTTATACTATATTATCTACTGGCCTAGATAACAAATTTTCCTTATGCCACCTTGAAGTGAAGAATTCTTCCTTTCTTTGATCAGTCACTTTTGAAAGAAAAGGATTTGAGGAGGTCAGCACAGAATGTCAGATAAAATCTCGATAAATCTTGAAATACCAAATAAATCTTGATTGAATATAAAAGTACAAGCCTGAAAGTAATAATGTGGAACAGGAGAAAGAACACTGGATTTGGAGTCAAATGACATTGGTTCAAATTCTAGCTCTGCTATTTATTACTTAGAAGATTTCTGAAGAAAATGCTGATCTTTTCTGGGTTCCAGTTTCCTCATCTGGGAAATCATGGGGTTACATCTCTCAGTTAAAGGGTCCAATATTTCCTTTCAGCCCAAGATCCTATGACCCTAAGAATAAATCTACTGTAGAATGGGGTCATATTTCTGGCCAAAGTTTGTGATGAGACAGTCAATCTAGTGGTTAGATAGTGTGGAATGGTGTCAGTTGGTCTAACTTTCATAAGGAAGATCTGCTTCCTTGCGCTTCCCGAGCAGGAGGCTATTATGGATCATGTACAGATCACTGTCCTCATTGGTAAAGGTCAGAGTGAGCAAGGATAATAGTGGGTGGTATTGTTATAAATGAAGAAATGGTGATCTAGCAAGAAAACTACCAGATGTTAACTTGGAAGCAAGCAAGGCAAGTAAATGACCAGATCACCCTGGCTATTTTTCTGATGGCAATGAACCATGGATGACTAAAACATAAAATTAGATCTTGAGCTAGATTCTCCTTTGCTTTTGGGTAGATGGAATTTGCTACAGAATTTCTGAAGGAATACCTGTGAAGTGGACAACAAATGTAAGAAAATGGACCATGGAACATTTGGAACTCAGTAACAAATGTGCTCCCAGGCATGATGCCGAGGGTTCGTAGGGTCACCGGGCTGGGCATGGGGTCCAGGCCCTGAGATACTGGTTCTTTTGGAATGGACCTCCCCTAGTTGCCCTATCTAACTAAAAAAAGTCCTCCTGCCAGAGGATACTGGCAGTAAGAGAGTCTGGTGATAGATCAGAAGGGTTCTTTTACCTCACCCAGGCCCATCTGTTGCCAAAGGGACCCTACTGGTACTGTTATGCCTTGTTTTGTCATATTTTGTTTCTATATCACCTACACTTCCCAATATACTCCTCTCCTCCTTCTCAGAGAGCCATCCTTTTAAACAAAGAATAGCAGAGAAGAAAGCTGTTCCATGAAATGCAAAAATGTATTGAAAAAATCTGACACTATCACACTATATCCAGCCTTTCAAAACCAGTCTTTTTCCCTCTGCAATAAAGGAGAGGGGAAAGGGAAAGATAACATTAATTTTCACTGGGGTCATGATAACATCTCTGAAAATCATCGATATCTTTATTTGTTTAACAGTGATATTTTTTCTTTCAATTCCTGAATGGCAAACTTGATTTGCAAATTTTATTCTAATGCAAGGGAAAACGAGCTATGTTCCTATATCTGAGAATAGCTCTTGACAAGGACAGCTTTCCAAGAAGCCTCTGAATGCAAGTAGGAAGCAGTTCAAACTGGACTGTGACTAAGAATTCCTTTGTTTGGCAGCAAATTTGGGTCAATGTGCAAAGAAAAAAAGATTTGAATTTCAATAGTTTCATCTAAGACGTAAAATGTTCTCTTCCCTCTCCTGCTCCACTGGAACTTTTGCTCATTTTAATCCCCTGAATGATAAGACATAGATTAAAACTGAGGGGGGCACTAATATTCCCGAATGGGGAAATTTTACCTAGCACTACATCTGGCTCTAGACAGCACTGACTCTACCAAGATCTTCCCATTAACATGGGAAGGAAGCCTGGAGCTTCTCTTAAGAATAAAACCTTTCCCAAAACATGGCAAAGTCACCACAGTGAACAATATTATTTCTGAAGCCATACTATAGAACAAATCAGCCAAGTCTACCAACTTAATACTTGATGCTTTGAAATATATTTTAGTAAAAATAGTGTCATTAAAAGCAGAAAACAATCTGTATAATTAGTGAAGTAATGTGAATTAAGCATGGTGTGGGGATTTAAATAAATATAATTAGTTATTCATTATGCAGAGTTAGAATATTCTATTGTATTAAAATTTAAATTAAAATTTATTCTATTTTCAGATCTGCATTTTTCCCTCCTGCATCTTTCCCTCCAAATTAAAAAGTTAAAAAAAAGAACCATTACAAATATATATAGTCAAGGAAAACAATTCCCACATTAGCCATGTCCAAAAAAAAGTCTCAACCTGCACTCTGAGTACCTTACCATAATGGTCATGTTTTCCTTAAGTATCCTTTAGGAAAAGCAGTCCATCCATTCTATCTTTTCTCAAGAAGAGATCAGGTGAACTGCCCATACATACCACAAAAATAAGTTTGTGAAAACATAGAGTATGGTACCTTTCTGCCTTCTTTGATTCTATCTGGAGGTGGGTGCCATCGTATTAAAAGCAAAATGAAATACTTCACTTTTTCAGACTCTGTAATCTTCCTTTAAAATACTATTGATGGTAGCCTCCTCTCAGGCTACCTAGGACACCATTACTTTCCTAGAACCAACATCTTAGAATTGCCAAATACCAACCATTCATCCTTCTTTCTACCCAAAATGTTGGCAGCAGATCTCTAAACTACTGGATCAAAAATTCTGACCGCAGTCTTGAGAGAAAAATATGATGAAATAGACAACCTTTCAGAAACTACTATGAAGAATATTGCGGTAAGTCAGGCAGTCAGTCAATAACCATTTAATAAGCACCAACTCTGAGTCTGGCACTGTGCTAAGCCCTAGGGATACAAAGAAAAGTAAAAGACAATACTTGCTTTCAAGGAGCTCACAGTCATCAATCTTAAGAAAAAAAAACCTGAAAAAAACTTTTTATATATGATGTTACCTTATTATCCTCTAGGTTGATTATTTCCAGAAAGTCATGATTTTCTATGCCTTGTAAGCTACTGATTTTATTTCCAGATAAGTCCAAGTTCTGCAGTGCTTTCAGGTTGTCCAAACAAGTTATCTCCTCGATCTGGTTATTGCTCTACAATGGATCAAATATACTTTGAATTTTGTTTCAGGTTATTGACAATGAATAGTGTTACTGTTCCTAAGTGACCACTTTTTCATTTTTAACACTATTCAAATCTGGTAAGAAGTAGTAAATCGTTCTCCTCTTTGGCTTCCTCAGTCCTTCACATGCTGAATGAATGAATACAATAAACATTCCAATACTCAACAGCCAAACAGAACTCATCACTTTGGGAGTTCCTTTCAATGCTGCAGATCACAAATATGCCATTGGGGTGATTCTTGCCCATATGAAGCTGGCCATAATTGGTCTATCTATGCAGTGTGTTGGAAAGAATGGATGAATGAATCCAACTGGATTTAAGTCCCACTATACACTATCTTCATTCCCATTAAGGAAAAATAAATGTTATTTCCTTTTTTAACTTGATAGGAAAAATAAAATTCTGAAAAACTAAATAAATGGCAGCATAATTCAAAGATTATCATTAGAAATAGAAATTTTACGCAATTCTTTAATCAAAAAACTTCTTGAATGTCAGCAGCTTTACACAATTAGCCTATTTTCCAAAACTTGCTCAAGAATGAGCATTTCTGCTCATGAGAAGGTCAGTTACTTTTGGACATTCTTTTGGACAACAACGATGGAAAAGAAAGCCTACAAGGCAAATTTTGCCCTTTTGTCCAATCTCCCCCTTTTTCTGTACTCCTAATCATAAATAATAATAGCAATACCTTATATTTTATAATAGTTTTACAACAGTCCCCAGTAAGGGAGGTGATTGCCAACTCAATTGTCTCCACTGCTTCTTGAGTTAGCTTTGAGTTCTATGATTCACACTAAAAAAATTATATTTTCAGTTTAAGTAGGTAAACTAAAACTATCATCTCAGCATCATCACCCACTAGGGTCACTTTGTGTATAATTATTTAACATTATTCCTATCCTTTAATAAAGTCTTAAAAAGTCAAGAAATGAACATTATGATATTGACCCGGCCGAGCATATCTAACATTTTTCCTGACTTGTACATTTTTAATTAGGCTATTAAAAGCAATATTCACCTACTATTTCTCATAAGGATTTATTTTAATAGAGTACATAGTAAAAGAAAAAAGTTCTAAAATTGCTGATCTTTCAAATCTGGGAACAAAAAAAAAATGATTCTGTAAAGTAGCTCCCAAAGGCCTCTTTGAAGGTATACAATTCCTAAGAGTTCTCTTCATTAAGCAGAACTCATTATTTACTTTCAAGTAGAGAAGACATTTAAAAAAAATACATCCTACATTCCTTTTTCCATAGTTAAAACCAAATTTACCACTCCTTAGAGCTTAAGGACTTGGAAGAAGTAAAAGGTATAACAGGAATAGACATAAAAGGTAAAATCATGGAGGAAGAAAAAAACTGAACATATTTAATATACCTATTTATCACAAATATTCATATGAATATAATTCAAATATAGATATCCCTGTAGTAAAAAAAAACCATGCAATTTATCAATTTTGCAGTGACTTTTTTCCTGACAATGTTTACAATGCTTTAGATACTTTAAATAATTCATAATAATAACTAACTAATGTCCATTTGGCACTTTAAGATTTGCAAAATAATTTATATATGTTACTTCATTTAATCCTTATAACAATCTTGTGAGATATGTCCTATATTATCCCCATTTTACAGACAAGGAAACCGAGACTGAGAAAGGTTAGGTGACTTGCTAGCTAGTATCAGAGGCGGGATTCAAACTTAAGGCTGATTAATTTATGACTTAACATTGAGTCCACTATGCCCCTTCCAATGAAGTCACTATTACAATACCTCTGGTAAGTAGCTTACAGATGGTGAAACGGAGGCATATACTACAAAACATATCCCCAACTAGCAAAATTCCACAATAATGCCATGAATCCATCATTACCAAACCTTGAAATAATGTCACAAAGCAGTCCTTGTAGCTCCTGTTCTTATTACATCCCTTCACCCAACATAGTGGAACCAATTAAAAATGGTAGGTGGGCTATGCATGGAATCGGACTGCCTAAAGGCACAGAACAAGTAAGAAAAGGTTCCGTGTCTCCTGAACTTCCTAATTGGTTTCTGCCAGTTATAAGAAGAAATTCTTAAGAAATAATACATCAAGCTATAAACTCATAAGAGATAAATCATTCCTAAAAGGAATAAAACCAGAAATACACATAACTCTACTATTCTGAATAAGGAAACAGGTCTTACTTCAGGGAAACTGAATTTTAAAGCCTGGAATTCATGGTCATTTCTTGAGATGAATTTACATTTCAGTTTACAGTGAAAGCTAGTGTCAGAGAATTAATAATTGCTTTTGATAACGAATGTTTTTCTTTATCCTTTCTATTAACGATAAAAATAAATCCTTTTTAATAGGGTTTGAAATGAGGTAATTGGCTGTGTTTAAATTGGTAAGGAAATTAAGCAAATATAAAGTCTAGAATATGTGTGTGTAATTTCATTTTAGTGTAACAATGAAAAAATAGAAAAAATCTATTCTCAAATAATTAAAAGAAGACTGAAAGACATCATACTCCATGTTTTCACAAACTCATCTTTGTGGTACGAAAGGGCAATTTATCTAATTGCTTCTTGAGAAAAGAGAATAGAGGTACTGCTTTTCCTAAAGGAGACTTAAGAAAAAAAACTGTCAATACGGATTATTTGGTGTTTAGAACACACTCTATATATGATAATGCCATGAGCATTATTTTAATAATGGATTTAATTCTTATTCCCTTTGGCACTCCCCCATATCAGCCTTGAATCATACGGTGTGAAGTAAACGGGAGCATCAAGCATATATGCCCTAGAGAAAGGACATGATTCCCCAAGTAATAAATATCCATTATAGATGCTACCAGTAGTACTCCAAATTCTTATCTTTCTACATATATCACTCGAATTTTCACTTAAGTAGGTGAGTTTATTAACATGGTGGCGCTGACAACACACAACCGAAAGTCAGGTGAACTGTATCTTGATTCTTTACTCTGCAGCCTCAGGCAAACCACTGTATCTCCCTATTGCGCTGTCTCGCTGTTTAATATGGTGAATCTTAAAAATGCACTTTAATCTCTTTGAAAGAAGCATAAAGTCAACATCAAATGTACTATGTTAAAGAGAATAAGAACAGAAAATTCCCCAAAATTAAAAAGATACAAATAATATCAATTTCATTTAAAAGACCAATTTCAACCAATCTCCTTCCTCACCAAAATATTCACCTAAAATATGACCAGAAAGTAAATTTAGCTAGTTTGAAATTCACTACTATCTTGCCCAACCTGTTGTTGTTGTGGTAAAGAATAGTGATAACAAAGGCAAGGAGGAGAAAGGAGGAGAAAGCAGGGACTTGAATAACTGACAAACTAAATCATCATTCCCCAGATTAAGTGGCAGAAGTTATTTCAGAAACGCTGTATGTGTACTGAGAGGTAATAGTCTTGCAGATTTTTTTCCCCATAAAAGAACTTATTTTTAGGTTGGGCCAAATCACTTCGCCTCTCTCGGTCTCAGTTTCCTCATCTGTAGAATGAGGAAGGCAGCCTAAATGACTTTTAAGGTCCCTTCCCACTTTAAATCTGTGATAACAGGAAATTTCTCTCTACATATCACTTTATGAGTGAAATGAATAAATGAAATGTTCCTGATTCAGCTTAGTAATTCTCGGTCCTAACTCTTTACTGATCCAGTACTGGGACAATAAAATGTACCTGAAACAATATATAGAAAGTTATGGAATTAAAAATCTTCATAGTTTTTTATTGTTTATGGTTTCTTCTAAATTCTAATATTTATTGATAAGTATTACTGGTGTCTATACATTTTTCATTTCTTTAAAATATTGTTGGAAGTTATTGTGAATGCCATTTTCCAATACAGAAATGATCAACATGTTTTTAAAATTAATTCAAAATATTAATCTTTATTTGCCAAGTAACAAATATGGAAAAGAGATACTACCGATGCAAAATGGCACATTCCTAAAAAAGTAAAGTAAAACATGAATGTTTTTCCATTTTGTAAACCAATTAAGATATTAAGAAAAATTTAAAATTTGAAGAAATCAACAATCATACTCTCACTAGTTTTTAAAAAATATTTTTAGGAAAAACAAGAACTTTTTTAGACTCACCAGACAGAGTATTTTGATTGGTAAAGTGCATAAGCCATCCATTTTACTGATTGTGTTGTTTGCCAAGCTAAGATGAGTTAGATTTTTACAATTCTCTAATCCTTTGATATCCTTTATTTCATTATCTATACACCAAGGGCTGTATTTAAGGAAAATATTTTTAAAGTCTCATATTTATAAGAGAAAAAAGTCAATGTTAAGTTACCATCATAAGAACCATTTAAAATTTTAAAATCGCAAGTAGTTTAAAACATAGCTTTCAATCCCGTAGCTGAAACAAAAATAAATAAATAGACATCAGGAGCATAATTCACAGCTTTCCTAACAATATTATTTTCATAACTCTTGACTCAAACTTTTATTCTTTTAAAAATATACCTACTTTCAACATTTTATTTTAAAATGTTTTAAATAAATTGAACGGTCATTCCTATACCTTTAGGAAAAATTTTGTTGAATCCCTCTGTATCATAGATATGTAAAAAATTAGCAAACGATAAATCTCTTATCAAAAATATTCCCTTTATCCATTCCAAAGGATACTATCCAGTATTAGTTTACTGAGCCCTGTGTATGCATACAGATCATTCATTTCTGGGATTTTGTTGTAGGAAAAATCCACCTTCTGAAAAAAAAAAGCCCAATTTGCCGTAAGTTGCTTATTCTTCCATCTGTTTACAAAGTACAGCAGAAGAAAAAATGTTCACATAAAGAACAAATGGTAATGATTTTGCTTAGATTTCATGATTTATAAATTTTGTGTTTATTCCTATTAAAAGGCAAGTTGAAATTTTATTAAGTAATGAAAAAATCCTCACTACTAAAATTCTGCAAACATCTCTTAAACGACCCCTTCCTCTTTCACCTTTTGACTAGTCCAAGGAACATGTAATTTCCATAGAGTTCTGACCACTGACATGGGTGATCTTATAACATATACATAACATACACAAACCAAATCAAATTCCTCCATTGGTCACTTCAGGGTTTGGAATTCATATTAAATTTTTGTATTTGTCCTTCAGGAAGCTTCTTCATTCTGTTCCTATTTAGTATCATTTATCTCATTTTCTCTGATTGTCCCTAAATCCTATCCTTTTAATTTACATGAATATCTTGATTTTCTTTTCCTTTGCTCTTTTCAATCCCTGTCTCAGTTAAGTTGTCCATCTAGTAAAGACAAGAAGAATCTGGCTATCTCCATACTTTAACCTACATCCTTCCATTTACAACCTTTCTCATAATTATTTCAAGGAAAGTCTTTTCTAGGCTCTGAATTCATTCTCTACTAAAAGGCAAATGATTCACTAAAAGACGGAGACTTTATTTCTCCTTAATTTATATTGATTCTTTTCTCCTCTATCTCCATGCATGCTATTCAGCATGTGTATAAAATGTACCTTAGTCAAAGACCATGATTAATTTTATATCCTCAAGAATATTTGGTACAGAGGTTTTAAGGGGTAATTAATACTAAAGCACGCCAATAAGCATCGGAGCCTAGCTGCAATCCTCATGAAGTAAAGTGCCAGAAGAAAGTAAACCCTTAAATATCAATCAACAAGTATTTACTGAGTATCTGCTAGGCACACGCAAGACACCAAGTTAGGCAGACTCCGGGGTGGGGGTGTACAGAAAAGTGTAAGAAACAGTTTCTAGTCTCAAGAAACATAAAGTTGAGAAAGTTAAACAGGAAGAAAGGCAGGCATCCCAGATAGGTGGAATCAGGAGAACAAATCACTGTCCTCATTCTGAAGGGTGACTGAGGGCTGTATGGGTACTGGCCTTGCCATTTTGGGGGCTGGGGGCCTATGTTGGGCCCCATATTTTTAATCCTGCTAATTGCCCTAAGATTTGGAGACTTCACGGTGGTAGGACGAACCCACTGTCTTGGAAGAAGATACTACGATATGCACCTCCAGTGGTAAGTGATTCTAAGGAGGCTTCCCAAGGGGTCATATTTCAGGATGACAACTGGCAATGGTATCAGCAAGGGGGACCACAAAGTGTCTGCTCAATGTGACTGCCGAGTGACCTCCCCAGACTGCCTAATGGTTCCATAGAGGAACATAATGTGGCTTATGGGTATAGGGGAATGACAATCTGATGCATTCATCTTACAAAAAATAAACATTTTAAAAGAAAAAAGTAACAAGACTGATAACAACTGAGTGATTACTATGCAAGAAAGAGGAAAGCTATTCTGCCATGACACTGTAATATAAACAAATGAATGCTGTAGGAGAATGAATTTGAAATAAATTTCCATGTTTTTGCAAGTCTTATTAAAGAACTTTAGATCTAAAATTTAGATTTAATTTGTTTTATACATAAAATGTAACCCTGAGAAATAGACAGTAACAGTTTATGTCCATATCATACAAACATGAATTCACATAAATGATTAGCCATACAAAGTTTAAAAGCACAGATGCATTTTTCATTAAGAAAAGGAGTCATGTGACAGAATGCTAATCATACAATCTCCAGTATATCAAATTGTTTTATAAAATGCCTAATGCAATCTATGCTTTAGGGATGCAGAAGTACATTTAGAGGTACGGCCAGATTTGAAATTTTTATGTAATAATAACTAGCACCTATGTAACACTTTATGGTTTACAAATTACATATATTTATCCCATTTATTTACATAAATTTATATGAAAACTCATAAAAAAGAGTCAATGATAATTTTAAAAACTGAGTTACATAAAGAACTATCAGGAAAATTTCTATTCTAAATAGATTTTATAGAACTCAATATTGATATGCAATTGTTTCTGCTCTGATTTAAAAATATATAATAATAATTTCTAAACTTCAGAGAAAGGAATAACTTTTTTTTAGGAGTGCCTTAAATCATCCTGTTACTGTTTAGCAGACATTTCTAAAAATACTGTCAGTTGACAGGTTAGCCTATATTTATATTTCTTCCAAATAAATGAAATACATAATATCCTATTTTCTCCTCTCACTTCAAAGGCTAATAGTCATATTAGCAAGCTTGACTCATTCTTATAAATATGTAAAGGCTGAACATGATTAGTCACTCCAAACTTGTCATTTGCTCTTGTCTCAATCTCTCAAAGTAAATTTCTCATTTCTCTTCAGCACTGTTTTACCTGTTTAATGTGGTATATACATACATTTATTTAGCACAGTCATAAATTCTACCTTGAGATTCTTGGGTGGCTTGAAACCAAAGAACGTAGTCAACTCATTGTGAGAAGCATTGAGTTCTATGAGGTAAGGCATGTAACTGACACAGCTCAGATCTAAGTGGGGAAGAAAGCAGTTAACAAGATACATTACAACTAAAACGGTTTTTAAAAATTATTTAATTGCAAGCAGCCAGACTTTTGCCAATGATGCTCGGCCCCCCAAAACATGAGTAATTCAATATAAGTTTAAAAATGTAAATACAAGTCAGCCTTTGACCAGAACAACTAAAAATGCAAACGGATTGCTTTAAGTTTCACTGTCTTCTTGGTGCTAACAAGTAGTAGTTTACTACTTGGGAAGGGCAGCAGGAGGAAGATGGAGGAGAAGCGACATTTCTGGATAACTTACCAAATAACCAGACTTTAAACAATTGATGACTACAGAAAGAATAGAAATTAATGTAACCTCTGTATTTTAAGTAAGTTTTATTTATAAATTGTTCACCAATAATCACCAAAACCTAAATCTTATGAATTTTACATGATCACGTTAATAAATTGCATAATTACTACTTTAGTTCTATTTTGTGAAAATATTCACCTAAACTTCATATTTGATCATAAGTCAGCAATTTGCATCTTAAAGGGAGAAAGACTATATTTTAACCACTAGAGTCATATATAACTTTAAAAATAAAGTATAATATTTTCTCATGAGAACATTTTAATAATGAATTCAATATGATTTAGTGAAAAAAATTAGTGGAGTCAAATTATGTGTATCCTAATTCTGGGTCAACCAGGCAAGATTTTATGCTCCAATTGTACTCACATGGGTTCATGATCAATTAGTCAGTCTACAAGCTCTTCTTATTATCAATCATAGGATCTGGAACTTAAAGAAGAGACCTGAGAGATCATCCAAGGCAAGTCCCTGTTTGACAAAGCCATAGAGCTGGGCTTTGAAACCCAGCTACTTCCTCCTCCTCTTCCTCTTCCTCTCTCCTCCCTCTTCTGCATGATCACTATTATTACGGCTGCTGGCTAAATGTCCATCCTTCCTTCCTGTTCCCAAATCCTTAACCCCAGTGCCCTCTGAAGCCCATAAACTAGACAATAGGTCCCTGCCCAAGCTCCACTTAACGGCTGGCTTAGAGTGATTATCAATAGTAACAGTTTCTGTTTCCCTCTCAGCTTGATTTAATTATTTTTTTTCTCTTTTATTCATTAAAAAGGCCATTCCCTGATTACTTCACTCAACAGGCATTACCTCCCTCTAAGTGAGTACTTGAAAAGGCCAACGTCTCCCATGGCACCCTGGGCCATCTCCAGTGGTTCTGAAGAATATCTGCTCACTGGACCCAGATGGCTCTGGAGAAGTGAGGTTGGTGACCTGCACAGCCCTTCCTCACTCAAAACAAAGTCAAGTGCAAGTCAAGTCATCATTTCTCTGATGAAGGACAAACACAACACAACAATAACAACAACACCACAACCACTGCTGTTATCATCATCATCATTAATGCCTTGACAAGGAGCAGGGCTACTTCATTAGGTGAGATAGGGGTGAAAGAGGAGATAGTAGCAGAAGACAAGTGGGTGGTAAGAGATGAGGTAAAAAGGAGGAGAAGGAGATCCTGGCAAATGGCCACAATGTTTTCAGTAAAATATGATTTTTAAAAAAGAGATCTGGTCTCTAGGCCCATCTCTTCTATTTTATGGCCAAGTAATTGTGGGCAAATCACTTGATCTCTCTGAGTCTTAGTTTTATAAACTGTAAAATTCAAGTGTCCAGATTTTGGTGATTACTATATTTCTACAAGCTCTAAGTTTGGTGAATCTTAATGGTTCACAGACCAAATCAGATAAACCAATTCTGTTGTACAAAATTTGCTAAACAAAAAGTTTCGAGAGATTAATAAGAAGTTATCAAACCTCTATGTCCTGTTTCTCTATCTATAAACTGAAAAGATAGGACTATATACTTTCTAAGGTTCCTTCTAGTTCTAAATCTATGATCCTATTACTTTACTGAGTTCAAAAACTTATTTCTCATCTCTACATGCTTACCAAATGCCACTGACCCATTAAAAAGATTTAGAAGCTGTGGCTTCTTGAAAATATTGTCATTATTTTGTTTCCAAGGTATAAAATGAAGCACTAAATTCCTAACACTCTAATAATAAAGCATATTCATTAAAATCTCTTCAAATGCTTTTTAAAGAACATGAGATTTGCCCATCTGAAGACTTATATTGGCTATTGTTCTGTTCAAATGGGCAGACTGAACCATAAATCATACCTTGCTGGTCCTTACTCATATGAATGAATAAATGGAGCAGTGATTAAGTAGTTACTATAGGTAAGGTACTGTGCTTAGGACTGGGGATGCCATGCAACAATGAGGCAGTCATTGCTCTCAACACTCTAATGAGAAAGACAACACACATGGAGATTTTCAATTGCAAATCAGATAAAAAGGTCCTATGGTCTTTAGAGTGCAGACAGCTACATGCCAAATTTGGTTAAAATCTGTTAGTTCCTTCACAACTTATTGTGTAACCAAATATACAAATGTGAAGTCATATATAATATGCTCTCATTAAAATGTTTTTCCCCCAAAAAAATAAACCTTAAAGAAAAATCCAAAAGAAGTCGGAGAGATTCTTTATCAGTGAAAAGAAAGAGCTTATTTTAATCATGCAAAAACAACAGGTCAGGAAAAGAGCTCAGAAAACAAGTCAAAAAAGGAGAAAGAAGCAAGTTGTCCATCATCAAAGTAAGAAATGGTGAGGTAAGTGGGTTGTTATTGTTCCCTATAAGGAAAAGGTAAGAGACATATATTAGTAGTCACGAAAACCAGTATTCAGATCCTACCTCAGACAATGTGACCGTACATTTAACCTCTGGGCCCTAGGCAACATTCTAAAACTCTATCAGTGAACAGAGTTCTATTCCAAGAGTACCCAACTCCAATGAAATCAAAAGTCTAGGACAAAAATGAATGATATCTATTTTAGTGCTATTGGGGAGAAAGTCCTCTGTTGAAGACCTTAGACCAATGCCTTATAGGAGTCCTTGAAGTTTATATCATCAAAGTGCCATCTAAAGATCCCACAGGGCTAGAAAGGATTCAGCTATGGCTCAGGGGAAGGATGTAAGTCTTTCATCCAGAGACCAGCTTTGCTAACATCCTCGAGGCTCTTCGCCAGGTTGGTGGTGTGATGATATTTTCCCAGTCATGGCAACATAAAGAGAATCTACTAAAAAGCCATCATCAGTGATATGCATTGATGGATCACAAAATTGCAGAATTTGAGAGTTGGGAGAGGGACTAGAGAGCCATATAGCCCAATTCATACAAATATTAGGAAGAAAAAAACAATGCTTTATCTCCTGGGGAAGATAAGAATATACAGAATGTACAAGATAGTAGAATTGGCAACCAAGATCAAGATGAAAGGGGGGAGGAGGAGGAGGCAGCAGCAGGACTCAGAGAACACTTTAATAAATTGGAATAAGTAGCACAATGTGCTACATGTACATAATATACATACATGAAAGACAGAAAAGAAAAAAAGTTTAACATGGAGTTGAAAAAAATAACAATGAACAGGAAAGGGAGTAATTTATACATACATAAAAAAATTTTGAGTTTCTAGTGTTCAACTAATAAGATTAGATGTAGCCATTCAGGAAGAAGATGGAGATATGAAAAAATAAATTAAGAGAGAGACCCTTTAAAGATAAAGGAAGCATAAAAGGAATGTATAATCTTCATTGAAGTTAGAGAAAAAGAGGAAAGGAAAACAGAATGCTTAAACCCTAGGGCATAATCAACTTCATAAAAGGAGATAATGCTTCAAAAATTTCACCAGAATCTCTGATAACTGAATAAATACAATTCTACAATACCATAGCATTATCCCTTTTTGTAAACTGGTACCTCTGACTTTTGGTTTTAGGGTAGAGAAACCATATGGGAACTGATTCATGCCATCATTAACTACATATTACATCAAACCATTTTAATTCTCTGTAGTTCAGTGGTCTATGCAGGAATTTACTAGAATAACTGCTACGTACCATTAATTTTATTGTGTGACAGTTCCAAGTTTTCTAGGTGAACATATCCACAAAGAATGGAAACATCTATTAAGTCAGCGTTCTGAGGGGAAAAAGTAAAAAAGACTTTAATATCATTTTAGTAGGATAATCTCCACAGAATACAAAGGAAGAAGAGGTGGCACAAAACAGTCAGGTCGACCCTTCAGGGAGATTTCGAATGAGAAATACAACGTGTATTCAACATCCTACAAGTAAGAAACCCTCTGAAATAGACAAGCAATATTCAAATAAAAAATTCAAAATAAATGTGAAGAAAACAATTGCTAACTGAATTAGAATAAAAATGGTAAAGATTATGGGCAAATAAGTCCCTTGTTCCTAGTACAGACAGCTAAAGCAACTGCATATTAGGCAAATTCTTAGCATAAAACAAATGTAAGAAAAAGCTAGAATAATAATAAATAATAAACCAGAAATTAGGGTAATGAAAATGATAAAACACAACTCTACCCCAATCTAGCTTTTGTTGGCTCTGCACACGAGAATCCATTGGCATCCCCCCATGCCCAAAATGCACTCATTCCTGACCTCAGAGGCCCTACTCTTCCTTTAAGATGGCAATCAGGCACCATCTTCTCTCTGCAGGAAAGGAGTGATCCCACTCCCCCCAAATACTAATTCCCTCCTAAAATTTTTGGTACTTAACTAATTTGCTTATTATATTTGTATTACTTTTATGTTTATGCTGCATATATTTTTAAATGTGCTTGTTAAATTCCCCATTAGAATGTAAGCTTGGTCGGGTTAAAGAGGGTTTCATTCTTACTACTAATATCTCTATGTGCCTGGCACATAGTAGGTGTATGGGAACTACTTGTTAATTGATTTTATGCCTAACCAAGAAGCAATTATTAACACTGAATGACATTTATACAGTGTTACTCTCCTTTGATCCAATAATTCTATGAGCTAGAGGAAAGAGCCTTGCCCTAGGCTGCGGATCTGGGTTTTAACTCTATCTATGCCACAAGCACACTGTGCAATGATGGAGCTTCCTCTTCTATAAAAGAACACTGAAGCTCTAAGCCTTCTCCCAATTCTAAGACCCTATGACCCACACCTTTTCTGCTTCCCATAGGTAAAAGGGGAGACATCTCAGAAAAGACATGAGAATCTCGGGTCCTTGATAAGATGGCAGAAGTGACTAGAGAAATAAAACTAGCTAGGAGTCATTAACCAGAATGCTCAAATAGAAGAAGAATGCTGAGAAGACATCTCCTCCCCACTCCCAACTTCTTTTCAGAGGTGGACTGGTTTGTGTGGCAAAGTTCAGGGCTACTTTCAAAGACATGGTCTTTTCTTTTAGGGGTCCAGGTGCTATTATCCCATCAGTGGGAGGTCCATAAGTGCAGTACTTTGGAGATGGGGTAGGCTCTGAGGGCAGGGACTGTCTTTTGCCTCTTATTTTTTTTTTGTATCCCTAGCACTTAGCACAGTGCCTAGCAGTAACAGGCAACTGTTGACTGATTAATTAATATTATCAGACTTTTGTGATGTGTTGGTCAGCTTGTTCCCTTAAAAATATTATTTTTATATGGAATGGTCCTCTGACGGAGGAGGAAATTTTGCTGATGTAAAAAAAAAAGACATCAATAAAAGTTTATTTTTTTAAATTTATTTATTTGTTTTCAACATTCATTTCCACAAAATTTTGAGTTCCAAATTTTCTCCCCATCTCTCTCCCCACCCCAAAACAGCAATCATTCTAATTACCCCTATCACCAATTTGCCCTCCCTTCTAATATCCCTCCCTTCCCTTATCCCCATCTTCTCTTTTGTCCTGTGGGGCAAGATAAATTTCTATACCCCATTATCTGTATTTCTTATTTCCTAGTTGTATGCAAGAACAATAGCTGTTCCTAAAACTTTGAGTTCCAGCTTCTCTTCCTCCCTCCCTCCCCACCCATCCCCATTGGGAAGGCAAGCAATTCAATATAGGCCATATCTGTGTAGTTTTGCAAATGACTTCGATAATAGTTGTGTTGTGCAAGACTAACTATATTTCCCTCCATCCTATCCTGCCCCCAATGCTTCTATTCTCTCTTTTAACCCTGCCCCTCCCCAAGAGTGTTGACTTCTAATTGCTCCCTCCTCCCATTGCTCTCCCTTCCATCATCCCCCCCACCCTCCTTATCTGCTTCTCCCCCACTTTCTTGTATTGTAAGATAGGTTTTCATAGCAATGTGAGTGTGCATTTTATTCCTCCTTTAGTCGAATGTGATGAGAGTAAGCTTCATATTTTTTCTCTCACCTTCTTCCTTTTCCCCTTCACTGAAATGTCTTTAACTTGCCTCTTTTATGAGAGATAATTTGTCCCATTCCATTTCTCCCTTTCTCCTCCCTATATATTTCTCTCTCACCTCTTAATTTCATTTTTTTAAGATATGATCCCATCGTGTGTGTGTGTGTATGTGTGTGTGTGTGTGTGTGTGTGTGTGTGTGTGTGTGTGTGTAATCCCACCAACTACCCATATGCTGAAAAAAGTTTGAAGAGTTACAAATATTGTCTTTCCATGTAGGAATGTAAACAGCTCAACTTTAGTAAGTCCTTTATGATTTCTCTTTGCTGTTTACCTTTTCATGCTTCTTCTCATTCTTGTGTTTGAAAGTCAAATGTTCTTTTCAGCTCTGGTCTTTCCATCAAGAATACTTGAAAGTCCTCTATTTCATTGAAAAACCATTTTTTCCCCTGAAGTATTATCCTCAGTTTTGCTGGGTAAGTGATTCTTGGTTTTAGTTCCAATTTCTTTGACTTCTGGATTATCATATTCCATGCCCTTCAATCCCTTAATGTAGAATCCTGTGTTATCCTGATTGTATTTCCAAAATACTTGAATTGTTTCTTCTTAGCTGCTTGCAATATTTTCTCCTTGATCTGGGAACTCTGGAATTTAGCCACAATGTTCCTAGGAGTTTCTGTTTTTGGATCTCTTTCAGGAGATGATCGGTAGATTCTTTCAATTTTTATTTTGCCCCCTGATTCTAGAATATCAGGGCAGTTTTCCTTGAAAGATTCATGAAAGATGATGTCTAGGTTCTTTTTCATGGCACAATCAAGCGTGTATATTGGTCTGGAAACAGAGAAGGATTTTTGTGCCCAGAATATTAGCAGTTTCCTTTCCACAGCCACCTGACCTCCAGTTCCCCCGCCATTCAGTGTGAGATAAAGATCAGCTGCCACAGGGCCTCTACACAGGGCTGAGGTAAGAATAGGCTGCTCAGTTCCCCCAGGGGTTTTACAATCCAACAATGGATGTGGGCTTCTGTAGGGGCTGCTGTAGGAACTACTGCCACCTGCCCAATGTGGCCTGTGTGGCAGCTGCCTAAGGCCAGAGCTATGGAAGGCCCTTCTCCCTTCCTGACCAGCTAAAAAAACCCTGCCACTGACCTTTGGTGCCTGTGGGTTGAGGGATCTGTGAACTGCTGCTACTGTGACTGGAGATTCCGCCCCCAAGGGCTGTTCATGAGTCGCACCACGCAGCCAAGGCTGGGCTGAGCTCCGCTCCACGTCAGGTGCCACAGATGTTTCCACTGGCCTTTCAGGTGACCCTGGGTTGGAAATCTCCTCCACTCTGCTGTTCTCCACTTCTGCTGCTCTAGAATTTTTTGAGAGTCCCTCTCTATAGGTATTTTATGGGCTGTGTGGGGAGAGCCAGTATATGTGTGTCTTTCTACTCTGCCATCTTGGTTCCACACCCCAAAAGTTTATTTTTTAAAAAAGAATGTTATTAAAAGGTGATAGAGTAGCTAGTAAAGAAGCCAGACATGGAAAAGAGAATATTAGGGCAAAATTTAAGACAAAATAAGTCATATAGTGTCCAACATGAAAGAAATTTAGTGACAAAATAAATTGCATCTAGCTAAAATAAGAAAGGATTGTTGTGGGGTTTTTTTTATAGACTAATTTAAGATAGAAGTAAAATATTGATTGAAAGGGGTTAGGATGACAATATAATAGCTTCCAAAATTCTTTATCATCCTCATAGCTATATCTAATGCTATGTGCACAAAGGAGGATCAATACATGTTGAAAGATTACTTTTTTAAATGTTTTAAAGTAATAATTATAACACATGCAAGCCTTGGTATAATGCTATATCATCAAAGGACATGCCATGAGATTAACCTGCAGATGGATCTGCCTTCTAAGGCTGCATTAAGTCTCCCCAAATGAGGTCAAAGATGGAACAACCTCACTGTATAATAGAATCATGGTGCTAAGGTAACCCTCCAGCATGCTTTGCACATACATTATTCAGAAAACAAAGTATCCTGGGATTTACAACTATAAGGAGCCTTAGAAGTTATATACTTCAACTCCTTTATTTTACAGATTAGTAAGCTAAGGTACAAAACCCACAGAAGTTTTGGGACAGGCAGAGAGGCAGAACTAGGATTTGAGACTGGGTCACTCTATCTTACCTAGCCTGGAAATGTAGTCACTAACACCAATCTGGATCGGCATAAAGCTTTAACCTGTTCCTTTTTTTCCCAACTTGGCCCAGTTAGCCCCTTTTTACACCATCTGGTAGCCTCCTGATTCTGGGAGTTTATCTTACTGGTATCATAGTTGGTGCAGACACCCAATAAACTTTAGCCTCACTACAACCTGAAACTCCTGAACTCAAGCAAACAGCTTCCCCAGTAAGCAGGGACTACAGGTATCTTCCATCATACCCAATCAAATTGCTCCCTAATGTTTTTTCCACTGAGATATACTAATTTTATTTTAAAGTGGTTTTTTTTTTTAACATTTTATAATATTATGAAACAAAAAGTTAAAATATTTTCCTGGGATATTAACTTGATTTGAAACAAAACTAAAACTTGCAGTACTCTGATTATTCTTCAGTTATTTTATATGATTAGATCAAATTTTGTTATTAATTTCAAACATAAATGATATTCAAAATTTAAAAATTAATGAATAACAAAAAAAAATTCCTTACAAACCTGCATTTTTGCTGCATTTTCTTTGGAAAGGTGGATCACCTTGATATACATAGAAATAAACCAATTCAATACAAAATACTTATTTTAGTTTGGATTCAGAGAGAAATTTTGAACATAGAACCATAGTATTTTTGAGTTGTAATCATGTCATCCTGTTTTTGGCCTATCACTGTTGCTGAAAGTGATCCCCATGTTGCTACACCATCACCAGGTACCAATCAGATTGTCTGATACTGCCTAACCTAACTGAATTGTATCAGCTGAAGTTTCTCTCAGTTTCTAGCCCTGAGAAAAGAGTGCTCCCAAGGTGCTGAGCTTGCATTAATACTTATCATGTAAAGACATAAATATGAGCGCAGTAACAGTAAAGGAACTTGGGAGCTTGATCACCAAACATGGTAGGAATGCCCCAAGGTCTGGCATCTATATAGGTAGCTGTTAAACAACAATTTCCACTCAAATTAAATGGTTTGGGACTTGGGGATAGTTTCTAGTCATCCCCAAATGTGAGTAGAAGAGAAAACTTAAGAAATCAATAGATTTAGTGTACCAGGAATACCCACACCAGCAATCTTTGGCATTCTGTTTGTTATACTCACTGGTAATGACAAATTGAGGTAGACTTGTTCAGTACCAGGACCTGAGCGGCCCAATTTACAGAGGGCTTCGGCCACTGCTTCTTCTCTGAGTACTCCATCAAACTCATTCTGAAAAAAAAGTAATAAATAAAGAAACCAGAAAGATAAAGATGCATTATGAAGGGAAACAGGACTCTCCTACATATGCCTAACACCTATGCTATGTGCCAAGTAGTAAGTACCAAAACTATACCAGCTCACAAGCAAATTTTGTCATTTCATTCTTACTTGACGGCATGTAAACACAGCGTGCAGTTCATACGGACTAAAGAAATGACTATTTTGATTGTCATAGAATAAACAGATAGTGCCTGGCTTCAAACATGATTGCCTAGTTATATCTAAGAACATTCATCTCTGGTGTTTCTGCTGAAGAAAACAGGTTCTAATGTACATATTTCACTGGCTTCTTCCTCTAGAATCAAATGTTTTGAAACCATTTCCAAAAATATTATTCAATCAGTATATGTTTCAGTTAGAAGACAGTGCTGTGGTGCCAAAGTGTCATGGACTAGTACTTGCCAGCTATTACCCAAACCCTGGTCCAGGGAGATGAGTTAAGCCTGTCCTGTAGCAATGCAGTGTCTAGTAAGATTTCAGAACCTTATATTGTGTACCAGCACAAGTATGTCCCCTACAATGCATGGGGACCAAAATTGCTACACATATCTAAGTTATTGACTTCAACCTAGGAAAAAATCTTGATCTTTTCTACTTAATTTAGTAATCTCCTGCTGACCAAGTTACCTGCTCCAGTACTTGTGTCATATTTAGATTTATGCTACAGCAAGATTTATCTTTTCCATAAAGCCTTCTAACAATCTTAAATTAGGACTGAAAATTTGCATACTTTTATTCTTCCCCACTCACATGACTTAACCTATAATGTCTACAATCTGTATTTACATATTCTGGAATCAATCAGTAGACAAGGCAGCAAAAGATTGGGAAAGAGAGATGAAAGAAATAAATTAACACAGTATCCAATTCAATTCATCAAAACTTTGCCAAGTTTCTACTGTGGTAGGCACTGGTGGTTAAGTGCCATGTTTAGTAGGAAGCAATGTGCTTAACTTTACAATCCCCAAATTCTTCTAATACTTTCTAGACCCTGAGGAATGCAGCTATCATTTAACCATTGTCACCCTCACCGTTCCATTACTCTCAATAATGAAGCTAAAGTTTTGAGGGAAATTGACCCAAAAACCCAAAGGGCTTCCCTTTACATTTTTTATTAATTAATTCAGCTTTGAAATAAAGTCAAAATAAAATGTAAAAGTGCAGAATATTTATAACTTAATCAGTTCTGTATCAGGATCAGAATAGGAAAGAAATCTCTACACACAAATCAAATCTTTCAAAAATGAGTATCAAGTGAAAGCCAAACTCTCTCTGTTTGTTAATAGCCTGCAGAAGACAGATTAATAATGGTTCTAATGAACCCCGCTGAGGAAAAGCAGATGTTAATTAGAAGAAGAATAAAGCAAACTGGTGATTCATTTGTGAATTCCTTTGGGGTGGACCCTGATGGAAACCACACAAACATCTTAAGCCTGCAAAACAATGTGGCAGCTTTGCAGATATCACCCTTAAGAACAGCAGTGGCAATCACATGGAAAAAGAGGGACTGGAAAAAAAGTTACTACTCTACAAGTCAATAGATACTATATTGTAAAAGACTACTGTACTGTAGTCAGTACTGTAAATACACAGTGGCAGATGGAAGGGACAGAAAAAACTGGGGGGTGGGTTAATCCTTCAATGGACACAAAAGGGAACTGCGCAAATGAGCTGAAACGCAGTAAAGGGAGGGACTACAGTTTAGGTTATAGGACTACAATGAAGGATAAGGAAAGAAGGAGTGTTAGTAAAGAGAACGAAGAAATAGAAAAACAAAATAAAGGAAAAAAGCAATGCAGCAGAAGGCCACAAAAAGTTTCATGGGAGTAGGGACAGGATTAAGGGATTAAACTTTCTAGGGGGTTTGTGATAGAGAAGAAACATACAACTGTTCAAGAGAAGGGGTCTGTGGGGGGCACTGGGACTCTTCTGGACTAGGCTGGAGAACCACTGGTTGGGAATGTGTTGGGAAACACCTGTTCAGACAGAACCTCTGGTACTCTGTGAAAGTTTCATGATGGAGAGCTAAGGACAAGAGGAACTGACAGGAAGGGAAATAGAGACCTGTGGGAATGGGTGATGGTTAAAAGGGAGAGGATTTGAAAGAGCGTTCGAAGTAGGACCCTCTCCTAGAAGCCTTGGAGTGAACAGCGATGTGATCGCCTTGAAGACCCCTTGGACCCGCAGAGCGCTTATCCGTGGAACTAGCAAGATACCTGAAAACCCCTTTGCTGAAGGTTACAATGTAAGAGTAAAGCCTTGAGCCTTATCAGTCATGTCGCCCTGTTCCCCACATTCCCAGAGAGCAGGAGATTTTTGTTCTGTTTTACTTTTAAACATATAACAGAGTAAGCGCCGTCCCCCGCCCCCCCACAGCCACCCACGGAGAGCTCGGGTGGCACTCAAAGGCCAGGGTAAGGGGAGGTCAAAGGTTAACAATAAACGCTCCAGTTTGGCTTCTGGCTCACTTCAGTGAGAGAAATAAGGTAGGAGGGAAGAGTGGTGATGGGCAAGGAGGACGGAGCTCCGCCTCGGAGGGTGCCCCCAAGGTCAGAAGAGGGGGCCTAAGGCCCACGATCCCTAGCGGGGCTGCAACGTGTGAAGGGGCGCTGGGGGCAGCGATGGGGCAGGGGCACGTCGGGCCAAGGCGGGGTCACGTGGGGTGGTAGCTGGCTCCAGAGGGGGTGGGGGCAGAAGGACCACTTTCCCTTTGGGTGGGAGGGCCCCACGTGTAAGAGTGACCGTGTCCGGTCTTGGAGGGGCTGCGGGAGGGGGGCGCACCCGCCCCGGAGGAGCTCTGTGCGGAGCAGTGGGCACTTCTGGCTGGAGCTCGTGGGGCGGGGGAAGCGGAGGGGCGCCTTCTGTCCGCGAAGGGGCCACGGAGTCTGTCCGCGAAGGGGCCGCGGGGGGAGCGATCCCGGGGAGAGGTGCACGTGGCCACGGAAGGAACACGCGGGGGCGGGGGCCGGAGGGCGCACCTGGCCGCCGGGGCGGACCCGTCTGTCCGCTGGGAGGGCGCAGGGCTGGGGGTGGGGGAGCAGGGGGCGCAGGGGGGCGCAGCTGCGCCCCGGGAAGGCCGGGCCGGGGGCACCGGGGGGGGGGAAGCGAAGGCCGCGCTCCGGGGTCGGGCCGCGCGGGGAAGGCTCACCTCCACCACGGGCATCTCCTCCTCCGACTCGGACGACTCCTCCTCGGCCTCCGCGTTGTCCTCCTCCTCGGCCTCCTCGTCGTCGCCGAAGCCCAGACGCAGCGTCGGGTCGTTGTGGAAGAGCTGCTGCAGGAAGAAGGAGACGCTGGAGAAGCCGCTGGGCAGCTTCTGCCCCAGAGGGAAATTGGTCGTCATCGAAGAGCGGTTATATCTCAGCTCGGGGGACGACATGACTCCGGCTGGCGAGGAAGGCTCCCCAAGGAGCCCACGGGGGGAGAAACGTGTCACCGGGATACAGTCCCGGAGGCGGCCATCTTGTTTGGGCCCGGTTGCCGTGGAGACCGCGGGGGAGGGGGAGAGGGAGAGCCGCAAGGGATTGTGGGGGTTGTAGTTTTCCCATCCTCTATCAACTCCCATGCCCCCTTTCTCTCCTTCCCTTTCCCTGTCTTTCCATGTTTTTGCTGCTTTCTCTGTCTCATTAGACGTTTGTCTCTGCCTTGTCTCTGTTCTTTGTCTTTGTTTCTTCATCTTTCTCTTACCGCAGTCTTCCAATTTCTGTGCCCGTGTCTGTCTCTGTGTCTGTCTACCTCTCTCCTGTCTGTCTCTCTGTTTTTCTGTCTCTCTATTTCTCTGTCTCTGTCTCTGTCCCTCTGTCTCTTTCTCTCTTCTCTCTGTCTCTCTTTGTCTCTCTCTTCACTTCTTTAACTCCCTCGGTTTGTCTCTCTATTAAAAAAAAAAAGCAAGCACAATGTAGTAAAAAGAAAGATAATTTTAGAGTCCAAAGTTCTGGATTTAGCCTCAAAACCTGGCTCCCATACTTACTGACCCTGAGATTCTTGGCAGATCCCTTACCCTGTCTGAACTTTAGTTTCCTGGTCTTTAAAATAGAAGTAATGATACTTGAACTACCAACTTCACAGAGTTGTTTTGAAGAAAGCACTTTGTATCCCTTAAAGTGACCTAAAATTTAATTTGCTCTCATTTCTTTCCATCATTCTGCGTCTTTTCCATCTGTTTTTCTCTTTTCTCTCTGTGTATCTTTCCCTTCCCCTGTTTTTCTCCTCCCACTTACTTTCCTCCCTACATTTCTTCCATTTTTGTTATCTTTCCCTCTCCTTAACTTTTTTGCCTATCTCAGAAACTAGTACTTAAGGATACCCTTCTCAACCCTGAGTCCTATTAAAGGCCCAAGCTTAGCATAGTGTGGTGGAAAGAATCTTGGATTTAGGCAGAAGGCTTAGTTTAAAATCTTGACCCCATTATTTTCTACCTGTGTGACTTTGGGTAAATCAATTCAACCTCAATTTCCTAATCCTATAAAATGAGGAAAATTAGTTGGATTGAATTTTCTTTAAGATCCTTCTAAGCTGTAAATTCTATGACCATTCCGTCCTGTGCTGTCAGTAGATTGTAAGGGGAAAGTTACAATTCTTACAATCAAGCTGAGAATAATTAAAAACAGTATGATGTCCCCCTTAACTTCTCACTTACGCCAGGTATAAAATCTTAGAAAATTTTTTTCTCAATTACATGTAAAAACAATTTTTAACATTTATTTTTTAAAATTTTTGAATTTGAAATCTGTCCCTTCTTTCCTCTCTCCTTGTTAAGGCAAACAATTTGCTGTAGATTAGACATGTACATATACAATCTATTATTAGGTCTTCTCAATTCTATCTTCAAAGCATCTCCCTTGTAAGTCTCTTCTCCATTCACACAGATATTACCGTGATGCAAGTACGTATCACCTTGAGGGAATCCTAATAAAGTTGTCCCCAGCACCAATACTCCAACTTTCTCATGGACCCCACTGAACAGCAGGGATGCCCTGGTTTGACCACACATTCTAGCTTTCACCACATCACAAGCCCTCAGACTCAATACAGACACTGTCTTTAGCTAGCCACTGCCCCTAGCCAGTCACTGCTCGGGCTAGCCACTGCCCCTAGATCCAATTCACATATTTGAAATGGTGTATCCTTGTTCTCAACTACAATCACATCATCCATTTAGCCCAAGATAGGACCACAATACCTAACGATCCATCTTGACTGGACAGGAGCACAATATCTAGACATTCAGAAAGCAGCATGGCCAGGATGTTTGACCACAGAACTCATAGAAGGAATCCTTCCCTATTACCTAATCCCTTAACAAACCCCTCCTGCCTTTTTAATATTCATAATTTCTATTATGTAATCAACATCATTACACTATAAATTTCCCTGTGTTGTCTTATTAAGTTGCTAATTCTTCTTGGAACCTAGTCTGCTTCTGAGGGGGTGGCAATCCTCAATAAATGCCTGTGTTTGCATTAGAAATGGTCTGAATCTGAATTCTTTGAGATGACCCCCAATAACACACCATGAAACCACAACAGTTTTTACATCTCTGGGTGGGCAGAATCTGATTTGACTTGCTCAGAATTTACAAGTTTGTGTATAATACAGAAATTACTTCTAATGATTTGTCTTTACACCAGGAGAAATTTAAACTTGAAAAGGAAAGAAAAATAAGTGAAAGATGTTAAGTGAAACTTCTTACATATGTAAGTCATGGTAAATTTTTATTGCTTATTCCAACTCCACAAGAGTAAAAATAGTCGTATCTGCCCCTATGTGTAAGATGACTGAATTGGTACCATTAGGAAGGGTAAGTACTAGAAAATTTTATTTTTGATCTTGGAAATAAGAATAGGGAAGCCTTCAAAAGTACTAATTTAGCATGCAAAATGGTCAGACTTGTGCTTCAGGAAAAGCCCTTTGGTAGCTGAATGAAGGATGGATTGGAGGGAGGAAGGACTTGAGGCTGATAGAACAATTAGAAGGCTATTGAAATAGTCAAGGCATGAGGTTATTGTGGTTTAAGGTATGTTGTGGGGGTCATCTCAAAGAACTCAGGGTCAGACCACCTCTAATCCAAGTATGCTTCCCTATTATTATTTCCAAGATCAAAAATAGAATTCTCTAATATTCACCCTTCTTAGTGGTACCAACCCCATCTTCTTACACTTTACTCTCATCTGTGCGTTCTATTATCTAACCATACTGTCCTTTTTCTTCTTAAAAATGCTTAATGTCCCTTATACTCTGACTTTGCACTGGTTGTCTTCCATGCCTGAATCTACTTGCTCTTCATGTGTACCTCTTGGCCTCCTAATAGGCCTTTTCATTCTCTCTCAGTTGGACGTCTGCTCTTGGTTTGACTCTGTCACTGACTGTGTCAACAAAAATGGAGAGAGGCAGTCTAGTAAAAAGAGAGGCACAGAGCCCTTTCCCCTTGATACTGCCATGTGGCTTCCTAAATATAGTCTTCATTATTTGCCATGTTGTTTGTTCTTTTGTTTTAGGAAAAGGAGTTTAATCTGAAGGGTATGACCTTGTGAGTTTAAAGATTTTAAAGATCAGGAAAACGAGCGATTGGGTGTCAACCAGCCCATCATAAGGGCCTTGAGAAAGGAAGAGTGACTGTGAGATGCTGGTACTTGAGACCTTCTGGCCAGCAGCCTCCTCACCTTGGAGAGTATCTTCACCCTGCAGCTGTCCGCTCTAACTGATGAGTTCCTGCTTGGAAAGATGGGATCATTTCCATGCAAAACACTCTGCTGGGGAAAAGCTCATCTTTTGTGAAATTTGAGGAGAGTACATCAAGCTATAAGTGCACCAAGATACACATTCAGAAATTACAAATCAGAAGAAAAGTTTTTTGATGTCAATAACAAACTTCATTGGGGATTCATTATGGGGTTTCAGGGGAATCCTTTGAGGATTAATGATGGAAAACTACACATTGTTCCCCATGAAATTATACCACTGTCTCCATGTCTTCATGTGTTGGTTCACTTTCACTTCAGTCTCAAAGAGGAGGAAACACAGGATTATCAGATACCTAGGCTTGAGCCAAATGCCTGTGTGAGGAAGAAGTTAAGCACCTGCTCCAAGATAATTACATATATAAGGAGATTCCTAGAGAAACTAGATTCCTGGAAATTGAAAACTTCTATGATGAAATTTATCCCAAGCTGAGCTGTTGCCAAGAAGGGTCCATGCCATCCATGATCACTTCTCTCCTAACTCCTCTGCAGAATTTTCCAAATCCTTCCTTAATAGGCTTGATCTGCATGCCCACTTTCCAGACAAAAACCAGTCCTGCTTTCAAGAAGCTCACATCCTAATGAGGGAGGTAGTATACAAAATATACCAAAAGTATGTACGGGATAAATTGTAGATAATGTCAGAGGGAAAACAGTAAGATTAAGGATTGGAAAAGACTTCTTGCAGAAAATGGGACTTGGCTGAGACTTGAAAGAAACCAGGGAATCTAGGATGCATATTTGTGAGAGGGAATGAGTTCCAGGCATGGAGAACAACCAGTGAAAACAGTCAGTAAAAATATTGAGTATCTTGTCTGAGGAACATGGAGGAAGCCTGAATCACTGGATAAATAAGGCTAGGAAGGTAGGAAGGAGGCAGGTTTTGACAGGCTTCAAAAGCTAAACAAAAGGTTTTCTATTTGATTCTGGAGTTAATAAGGAGCCCCTGGAGTTTACGGAATGGTGGAGGGGTGACATTGTTAGACTTGAGCTTTAGGTCTGACAGTTTGATGGTTGAGTTGAATGGAGGATGGATTGAAGTGGGGAGGTTTGAGGTAAGGAGACCAACCAGCAGACTATTGCGGTAGTTCAGGCTTAAGGTGATGAAGGCCTGCCTCAGGATGGCAGCAGAGTCAGAGGAGAGAAGGGAGATGATCTGAGATATTTTATTAAGATAGAAACAACAGGACTTGACAACTGATTGCATATGAGAGTGGTGATAAGGATAAGGAGTCAAGGATGACACCTAGATTATGAGCCTGTCTTGAGTGGGAGGATGTTGGTCCCCTTGACAGCAAAAGTCAAGTTAGGAAGAGGGAAGGGTTTGTGGGAAAAGATAATAAGTTCTGTTTTGGATATATTGTGTTTAAGATTTCTATGGGCCATCCAGTTCAAGATATATAGAAAGCAAGTGGAGATGTGAGACTAGAAGTCAATAGAGAGAACAAGGCTAGGTAATTTGAACTGACTGTCCTCTGCATAGAGATGATAACAATCCATGGCATCACCAAGTGAAACAATACAGAGGAGGAAGAGAAGAGGGATCACAAAAGAACCTTGGAGAACATCAAGAGTTAGCAGGCACCACCTGGATGAAGATCCAGCCAAGGAGAGTAGGAAAAGAGGCCAGACAGGTGGGAAAATAACCAGGAGAAAGCAGTGTCGCAAAAACCTAGAGAGAAGAGAGTAGCAAGGAGAAGAGGGGGGAAGTTCCCTAAAGGTAAGAAATATCTTTCTGACCAGGATAGAAGTTCCTACCACTTAGCATATTTTTATTGTTCAATCTTCATGACCCCACGGACCATACTGATCATAGGGTTTTCTTGGCAAAGATACTGGAATGGTTTGCCATTTCCTCACACAGTGACTTAAGGCAAACAGAGACTATGTGACTTCCCCAGGTCCCATAGATATTAAGGGTCTGAGGCTGAATTTGAACTCAGGGCTTCCTGACTTCAGACCCAGAGCTCAATCCACTGCTCCATGTAGCTGTATATAGTAAGCCCTTAATAAATGCTTTAGCTTTTATCTATCAATCTAATCTAATTTATGATGAACACTTCTCCAGCAGCAATGCTGTATTTGGCATTGAGCTATATAGAAACTATGCTAAACCAGAGCCCATTCTCCCCAAAGACCAAGGTGGAATGGGGATAATATAAAAATTAAATGATGTTAAAATGTTAAATGGAACGAGGGTATCACTAGTGTCAATAGTGGGTGGAGCAAAACTTAGGGAGGGCTAGAGCTACTGGCATTAAAGAAGTGATGCCCCAAGCCTCAGGGGTACCACTAGAACTCTGAATAGGTGATTTAGCCATCCAGGCTCTGGGATAGTAAAACCTAGAGAGCTACCTGCTACATGTGTATACTCATTTCTTAGCTCAGTGCTTGCCACATAGTAATCCCTTAATAAATGCCTCAGGTAAGAAGAATCTCTCCCTACTCCAGTCCATCCTTCATTCAGCTACCAAAGTGATTTTGAAGTCATCTTGAAGTCCTACTACCCAGTAAACTGCAGTCTCCCTGTCACCTCCTAGGATCAAATACAGAATCCTTTGTTTAGCATTCTCTAATCTCACTTCCAGACATGCACTTTCCAATTCCAATAAACAAGATATTTCATCTCTTGGCTCTGCGCACTTTCACTGGCTGTCCCCCATGCCTGGAATGCCTCTTCTTCTCATTTTTGCTTATGACTTTCCTGGCTTCCTGAAAATCCCAACAAAAATCTCATCTTCTGCAGGAAGACTTTCCCAATCCCTCTTAACTCTTGTGCTTCTCCTTTTTAAATTTTGTGGTGGTGGTTGTTCCATCATGCCCAGCTCTTCATGATCCTGTGGACCATACTGCCCATGAGGTTTTCTTGGCCAAGATCCTGGAATGGTTTGTCATTTACTTCTCCAGTAGATTAGGGCAAAAAGAGGATTGCAGAGCTAGTAAATGTCTGAGGCTTGATTTAAACTTAGGTCTTTCCTGACTCCAGGCTCAGCGCTCTAGCCACTGAGCCATCTAGCGACCTCCCTTTTGAAAATTATTTCCTTTTTATCCTGTTTATGCACATTTATTAGATTGTTGTCTCCATCTCCCCACTTAGATTGTGAGCTCATTGAGTGTAGGGACTGTCTTTTGCCTCTTTTTGTATCCCAAGTACTCAAGGCAGTACTTGACACACAGTAGGTGCTTAATAAATGTTTATTGACTGCAAGATACTTGTGAACTATTTGATAACTAATTTTCATTTTTACCGATTTAATAAGACAATCTTTTAAGGGAAAAAATTGCTAGTGGCCATAAAAAACCTTTATTTTATAGCATATTCTAAACAACTGCATTGACCAAGTGACTTGAATTAGTAATTTTTTAAAAATATGTATTAAATTTGTTCTCTTTCCACTTTTGTGACATATCTTGCTAGATTATAAATAGCATCCTAAGTATGATTTGATGTTAGTTGAGTTTTATATGATCCATACGCCATCGCCTTCAGTCCCTCAAAGGAAAATCTTTACATAAAACCGAATAAAAATATAATGAGCATTATATATTACAATGGTGACGATGACATCTCTCTAGAGGGATCCTCTCCTTCTGGTGGAAGCTAGTCCCCGTCTCCATTGCTTTATAGCTCCTTGTCTCCAGACTTCTGAAAAAGCAAAGTTACCAAAAAAGAGAGATAGTGATTTCAACGAGTGCCATGGGAGAGGGAGAAATCCTTGCGGACATCATCCATTAACTATTATCTTTCTCTGTGCTTGAGGGAAATGTTATAACTGCAATAAAGCTTTCAGAATTACCTTCCTTCATTATCCTGCTGGTCATAAATGTAAAGACCATAAGGAAATTGTCTCTCTTTCTGCTAGGTGCCTATTGCTCTCTTACAGCAGGCACAAAGTACTCAGGGACACACACACACACACACACACTCACACACATACACACATACACACATGTATATACACATACATATTTTTTTCTTACCTTCTCCCACCAGATTTTAAGTCTAGCTAAGAGTATGTGTACAAGGGTGGGAGACTACAAAATGCAATCCCACTTCTATTTCAATTTTTTGAAGTTTCTATTTCATTAACTTTATTGGCCTGTTAAACAAGGCAAACATTGGATACATAAGGATCTATATATCTTGGAAGAAGTTTAATATCATATGGTACTTCCTATTACTGCTGTCTTAAAGAAAGGACAGAAGACTAATGTTTACCAGCATTTTTCTATTGCTTCCAGGAAATTTATCAATAAATTTACACTATAAATAACAGACATGGTAGGCACACCGCTGACACTGTCCCTCTCACAACAGAGCACTGTTAACAGTACAGGACTGTTGCGGAGGAGAGAGGGGGAATTGCTTGACCAGAATGAGCTCCCAGGGAGGACCCTTTACCAAAACAGACCAGCACCTTTTCTGAAACTTACAGTCTTAGAAATTTGCCTAGGTATGCTGAGATATTAAGATATTTGTCCAGGGTCCCACAGCCAGTTTGTGTCAGAGGCAGGACCAGATGAACTTTCCAGAGTACATATTTAGCTATTATTTGTCTCCTCCTCAGCACAGAGTCAGTAGATAAATGATCAAATTTGTCTCTGTTTTTGTAGGTGATACAAATGAGAATACTCAACCACAGGGGAATAAATATCCAAGTTAAACTGAAATATCTAGTCAGGACTCAAGAAAATTAACATAACCATCTTTGAATAGTTTCATACATTGATATACTTTAAAATTCAAGTGAAGTGGATTCATGTCCTCAGGGAGTTCATTTCCTAGACACTACTTAACATATATAAAACTGCTACCATTTTTATTAGGTGCCTATCTTTTTTTTTTGGTCAATGACAACATTTTTGAGTGTTGTGCCCTTAACCTCATTTTCCCAATAATCTTTGTGGTTTTCATTACTGGATTTCACCTAATGAGGTGCTTTTTGGGAAATGCACATCTCTATGATAGCAGAACCTATCTACTATATGTTGGGTTAAGTGCTACTTCTGGGGATGCAAGTACAAAGAAAGAATGAAACAATCCCGGCTCTCAAGAAGTTTGTTTTGTAACAATGGCCAGTGTTGGTTATCCTAGTTACACAGACAACTCTATTTTAGTGTTCTTTTTGTTTACATTTCTATAGTTGTTGTGTCTGTTGCTTTCCTGATTCTACTTCCTTCTCTCTGTGTCAGTTCATGTCTTCTCATTTTTCTGCCAATTTTTCATATTCCTTGTATCTCCTTGTTGCTCAGTTATTTTTCAGACATGTCCTACTCTTCATGACCCCACTTGCGTTTTCTTTGGCAAAGATACTGGAGTGGTTGGCCATTTTCTTCTCCAGTTCATTTTACAGATGAGGAAACTGAGGCAAAGAGGATTAAGTGCCTTGCCCAGGGTCACACAGCTAGTACGTGTCTGAGGCTGGATTTGAACTCCAGTCTTCCTGTCTCAAGGGCCCACACTCTATCCACTGTGCCACTTAGCTCTCCTCTTCATAGCTCAGAATGTAACATTCTGTTACATTCGTATGCCACAACTTGTTCAACTTTTCCCCAAATGATAGGCGCTGTCTTTGTATCCAGTATTTTTTTTTTGCTACCACACACACACACGGATACACACACACACACACATACACACACACAACATCATAAAGGAATGAGAACTTGAAAAAAAATTCAGGAAAACATGAACAATAGGAGAAGTACCAAAAGATGAAAATAAGGTCCGAGTGCCATTGCAGTCTGCGTGGTGAGCCCACGTGTGGCCTCAGGACCATAGGGTCCCCAGGTTCCCACACTCTTATATTCTATGCCAGTTGTTATTCCGAGTTTCCTCATTAAAGGATCCTTACATTCTTCAGGGACTCAAAAGTCTCCAAAGGTCATCTCCCGTGCCTACAGTACACTCTCTCTTCTCCTCTGCTTTGACACTCCCTGGTCTCCTTCAATGCTCAGTTCATGAGTCTCTGACTATGGGAAGCCTTTCTCCTTCCCTTGGTGGCCCTTGCTTGCTCCCTCTTCCTTAAACTATCATTATATACTTATTTCTTTACATGTCGTATCCCCTAAGCAGAATGAGAGGCTCTTTTCTTTTGTCTATACTCCTAGATCTCACACAAATAGTGAGTATTTATGAAACCTTTCCAATGTGCTGAAAGCCTTCTCTTAGGTCTTTAAACAATGTGAACGTTAGTGGAACCCTAGGCTGCCAAGGGAAGAGCTTGTCATACTTTTGTACGTTGCCCCTAGCAACAGTGCTTCACATACAAAATAGGCACTTAATAAAGGCTTGCTGATTGATCGATCAGTTATTCCTTGTTCTTGTTATACATGATTGGGCTTTTTTCACATGATCAATATTTTTCTGCTATTCCCCTATAATGCATCTTCTTCCTGGTATGCTCATCATTGTCTGAATAAACCATGTGCATTCCTACCTCTGTGTTGAGGAATTCATATGCCCTAAAGCAGGGGTGGCCTTCTAGGTCCTTGGCTATGGTTTTTTGATTGAGACCAAGTTTTACAGAACAAATCCTCTTATTAAGGGGATTTATTCTATGAAGTTTGGATTCAGTTAAAGGGCCACACTTGAGGACCCCACCCCTGGGCTTAAGTCTGGTGTCCTACCCACCCCTGAAAGTAGTCTTCCTCCACCATGTGAACATGTGCATGTGAACAATGCATCTTTATATGCACAGGAATTTGCTAAAATCATATAATCAATGTATCTTCTTTTCCAATCATATATTATGTTGCCTATGCCATTTCTTGCAAATAGAAGGCAGCTAGGTGGTACAGTGGATAGCGTGCCAGGCCTGGACTCAGGAAGACTCCTCTTCCTGAGTTCAAATCTGGCCCTAGACACTTAGTAACTGTATGACCCTGGGCAAGTCAGTTAACCCTGTTTGCCTTAGTTTCCTTATCTGTAAAATGAACTGGAGAAGGAAATGACAATTCACTCCAGAATCTTTGCTACAAAAACCTCATGAAGAGTTATTCACCATTGAACAATGACATTTCTTGCAAATAATCACACTTAAGCACATGACCCTCTCCCACAACACATCTCTCTAATGCCTTTTGGTTCATTTGAAACTTTGATTTTTAAGAGATCAAGGTGTTCTGAGATTCACATTGATAAAGTATCACTAGGAAAATCTTCATGTTTACAAGATGCGTTTTGGGACATAGGGTCACTGAAAGCACATCCCAAATTCCCAGACATGATCTAGCTGGCTCTTTTATTCTTATTCAATTCTGGACCCAATTCATTGACCGGATGCATAGCCTGTCCCAGATAGCTGTACTGAGGGGCTAACTCAGTCAGAAAAGCAGGCCGTTCAGTGTTCCCTGACTATATTACTAAGACAATCTCTTTTGAATAACCATGATGCCAATGAGGAGGTGCCAGAATATATTCTGTTCCCATCAGTTCCATTACACCTGCAAAAAGCAGTATCTAGAGAGAATTCCTCTTAGAGTTAGACCTCACACATGACATTCTCCATGACAGCACGGAACACCGTTGGCAAATCTACCTCTCTCTGCTTTCAGCGTTGCTTACTCTTAATAATCAGTCATCCAACAGCCATCTCTGTGGTTGCATTAATAAAGAAACATTTCACGATCCTGAGCAAGGCACAAAATCTTCATTGGAGAAGAACCTTTCAGCTGGTTTGGCTTTAAAGTAACTTACATGATCTCCTTTTATCCCCACAACAACACTAAGAGGTATGATGTCATTATCTCATTCAGAGAAATTATTATATTATCAATTAAATTATCAACATTATCTGATTAGTTTGCAGATGAGGAAACTGAGGCAGGCAGCAATTAAATGATTTGCCTAGTGTCAAACAGTCCTTAAATGTCTGAGTAGGACTCCAGGTCCAGTACTCCATCTACTATGCCACCTAGCTATTATTACCTAGTTATTGTCTGTCTTGGCAGATCAGGAGGGACATATGAATGGAAGGACATTTCTGTAGGAGCCCTTGCATACACCTAATAGATGGGACTAGGAGGCAGGTCTTCAGAGAATTGAAGATTGAGAATGTCAAATGTTAAATTAAATGACCCTCCTTTTTTTTTTTTCTTGGTAATCAACCAAACAACAAACTTGAATTCTGCATATCTTCTAATCAATGATGTGATCATAATGATGTGATCTGCTGAAGGAAAATATTTGCAAAAACCTATGTGCTCCTATACAGAACCCCAGGATACTGGAGCTGGAGGTCATCTACTCCCAGGAACATCTAGTCTACAACAAACCCAACAAGCAGTTATCCAGATTTGACTTGAGAGAGAAACTACTACCCCCTAAGGCAGCCTGTTTCACTTTTTTAATAGCTCTAATTGTTAAGAAGTTTTTCTTTACATTCACTTATTACCTGAGCAATCTTGGGCAAGGTTTATAAAATGTAGGGGAAGGACTAGGTGGTCTCTAAAGTTCTGAGTGTGTCCTACAATAAGATGGACCTCTTTATAGCTTCTACCCAGTGTTCTCAATTCTGTCACCAGGGGCCAAGAAGAAGATCAAAGTCAATCCTTTTCTACTTGAGGCCCTTTCTAGAACTTGAAAATAGCAAACACAGATGGGCTCCCTAAGCTTTCTCTTCTCAGGGCTAAACATTTCCTGTTCCTTTCATTCATCCCCATAAGTGCAAGGCCTTTCATCACTCAAGTTGTCCTCCTCTGAACACTCTCCAGATTATATGTGCTGGTGTAATATTTCCATGGAGCAATGCACAGAACATTTCTCAATAACTCCCAACTAATCTGATTGCCCTCAATAAGATGAAAGACCCAAGAAACTATCTGATAGATCAACAGTTTCACCATAGTCCATAGGCTACTGAGCTCAGTGATACCTCTCACTAAGTGTAAGCTAAGGGTAAAAAGGCAGTTGATTTTCTAAGTCAATAAGAGCTTAGCAGTTACACTAGAAGGGGTTAGAGTGTATCGTATATGAGATGAACGTCATTAGGGTTAAGCATGCGTCATCAGCATCCTCTTGCTGTGACATATTGTCACAAGAAATTAGAATTCTAGGCCTCTCTCATTTTATTGGACTTCCAGGGATTTTGACAGGACTACAGAAGGCTATGCATAAGCTAGACAATGGTGTCCTAAAGGACCAGGGGAAAGGCATGTCAGAAGATAGTCAGGATTCAAAAAGACACTGACAGGCTGGAGAATGGGGGCCATAGTAGATAGAGTACCAGAGCTAGAGTTGGATAGACTCCTCTTCCTGAATTCCAATCTGGCCTCAGACATTCACTCACTAGCTCTGTGACCCTGGGCAAGTCATTTAACACTGTTTGCCTCAGTTTTCTCATCTGTAAAATGAGCTGGAGAAGAATTGCAAACCATTCCAGGATCTTTGCCAAGAGAACTCCAAGTGAGGTCACAGATTGGGTTAAATCCAAAAAGGTAAATGTAAAATGTTATACTTGGGGATAAAAAAAATCCATATATGATAGAGAAGGCATGGATAGATAATAGTTGTTCTGAAAAATATCTGAGAGTTTTATTGACCTGGAAAGCTCAGTCGACAGTATGATATGTCTTCCAAAAAGGCTATTGCAAATTTGGGCTGTATTAGAAAGGGCATGACTTCTAGAAACAGGGAAATTATAATGCCACTCTATTCTCTGCCCTTGTTAGACCTAATCTGGAGTATTGAGCTCATTTATAAGGTGCAGAGCATATAGAAGAGGTAACCAACATAGTGAAGGGCCTTGAAGCATATGGCATATAAGGATCAATTTAGGTAACTCAGCATGTTTATCCCGGAGAAGAAAAGACTCACAGGAGACATGATAACTGTGCTCAAGTATTTGTAAGGCTGTAATGTGGCTACAATTATTGTGTGTGGTCTCAGATTGCAGAATCTGGGGTGGAAGCAGCAGAAGCCAACAGTTAGAACCACGCAGCAATGAAATGGTACCACTTATGAGGTGCTGGGTTCTCTCTCCTTGAAGAACGTCAAACAGAGCTTGGATGACCACTTGTCAGGTATATGATAACAATTTCTTTGTGTATGAGCTGGACTGGGTAACCCCTAAGGTCCACTCCAGTTCTCAGGTTCTGTGATTCTGTGCCTTCTCTCTGGAATGTTTGCTGCCTTCTGGCAGAACAATGGGAGTACTTGTTATAATCAATTACAGGAGTGGAGAACTGCACACAGACAATGAATGAGATATCCAGGCATAGCTGATCTCTCAAGGAGTTTAGCTTGGTTCAGCAACAAGAAGGTCAACGTCTTCATCACCTGAGTCAGTCTAGAAAGTAGCAATTGAGAGATTGTATAACAGAGATCCAAGTATATAGATAGTATATAGATCCAAGTATATAACTGGGATCCAAGTATCCGCAGTTTCCTGAAATGCCTCTGTCATATAGCTGATTTCTCAGGAAGCTAAGGCTTTCAGTAGGACCTCAGCCATGACAATCCCTCCTTATTCACATGTAGGAGGTTATTATGTATAATCTGAATGAATCCATCTCATGAAGTGTACTTCGTGCTGTGCTCCTGTATTCCAGACTCCATCTCTAACTCCCAGTTCCTGTCTTGGGCACCTAGGCTTCTGACTGGTGAGCATTCCCATTAGCAAATGGAGCCTAGACCCTAGTTCTGCTCTCTCCTTATCTTCATACCATGCCACCTTCTGCATTCCACCCCCACTTCCCAAGCCCTACCCCTTCCTCCTCTAGGTCTGAGAACACTAATTAAACCCACACTATAATTCCTAGAAAGTATGTGTCAAGGGCAGCTAGGTGGTATAGTGGATAGAACACTGACCCTGGAGGTAGGACCGAGTTCAAGTTTGATCTTAGACATTTACCAGCTGTGTGACCCTGGACAAGACACTTAACTCCAATTGCCTGTAAAAAAACAAAAAGTACATGTAATGGTCCTATCTCTGTACTCACCATCCCTATGACATTCTTAATCATAATATAATTCCTGGACCACCACTTGTCTTTCTGGCATTGTTGAATTGTTTCGGTTGCGTTTGACTCTTTGTGACCCTGTTTGGGGTTTTCTTGGCAAAGATATTGGAAGAGTTTGCTATTTCCTTCTCCAGCTCATTCTACAGATGAGGAAACTGAGGCAAACAGGGTTAAGTGACCTTCTCAGGGTCACACAGCTACTGAGTGTCTGAGGCAAGATTTGAACTCATGAAGATGAGTCTTACTGATTCCAAATTCATTGTTCTATCCACTGCACCACCTAGCTGCTCCAGTAGTCTACTTGTGTTTTATTTTCCTGGTAGAATATAAGCTCCCTCAGGGCAAGAATTGTCTTGCATTTTGTATTTGTATCCCCTGAATGAAGCACATTGCCTAGCATATGCTTAACATATGCTTTTTCATTCATTCATTTGGATGTAGGAAGCCAGTCCTGAAAAACTTTAAGAATATTGCTATTTAGAGAATAGATCAGGGAAGTAACCATAATCAACTGAGTTCCCTGGCCCAGTTCTCTATAGATAACTTATCCTTCTCCTATGAAGATTATTAGCTTTTCAAGAAAGACCAGAGAAGCTGAACATGATGAAGTAGACAGAGAACTGGATCTAAAGCCTGAGGCCTCAGGTTCAAATCTCACTTGCTTTCTAGGAACAAGTCACTTCACCTCCCTTTCCTCACATGTAAAATGAAGGGGTGAGATGTGGTGACCTTTAAGATTTCTTCTAACTCTAAAAATCCATGATCCTCAAAGCCACATCATTTCCAGGGTATTTAAACCGTCTGCTATGTTCATTCCCACCTCCAGATAACAGAAAAACATTAGGAACATCAAATTCCAATCTTCCTGACATTCAAGGGCTATAAGAAAGCATTCAACTCAACAAAACATAACGTGATCACCACATATTGCAAAATCAGAATGTGTTTAAATTACACAGACCTAATGGAAGAAATATGCCACAGTTACGTTCATAGAAATTGTGATACTCAATGACCCATGATGCATAAATCTATCCTGGGGAATGAAGCAAGAGGGTATAACCTCCCAGAAGTTGTGGACAAGCCCAGATGGAGGAGTCACTTTTCCATAAGTTTGATGGGGAAATAGGAAACAGCGTTGATGGCGAGCAAATGATGCATCTCCTGTTGGATGATGATTGCATTATATCGAAGGCCAAGAACAGGAAACAAATATTTTGGTGCTGTCACCACAAGTGGGGTTGGAGTTACAAGGCAGGGTCTGGGTGTCGTCCAAAGGCCCACACTTCAGGGACCAAGCAATTGAAGAAAATCAAAGATGCCATCAGCAGCTCTAACTTGGTCATAAATTATAGAATTTCAGAATTGAAAAGGACCTCAAAGGCCCGTACACAAAAAGAGATTCTCCATCTCCCACATAACTGACAAGCAGCCACCAGATATGTGCTTCGTTTCTTCCAAGTTTCTGTCTAGGTTTGGCTATGGAGATTCTTCAGGGCTTGCGCTGAAGGTGCTGCCGCTGCAGCACCCACCTTGACTCTCCTGCGTTTTTTGTAGCTTACTTTTCCTAACCCAGTAACTCTCTGTATTCTTTGTTACTTCTCTTCCCCAGGAGTCCCTCTGTCTTTCTTAAAAATTTTTATTGATTTTATTCAGCACTTAAATAAAACAAGAATTTCCATCATCTAATAGAACAGAAAAGATGATTGTGCATGAACTTGCAAATCTGTTATGAATAATTTATTATTCCTTTTAAATATATAATAAAGTTATCATGTAGCATTCCTTTTTCCCTTTTGGTCTCCTCCCCCTCCTCCACTCTGGAGATGGCTCCCATTAGACACAAATATGTATATACATGTAAAACCATTCTATACATGCTTCTGTTTATCAGTTCTTTCTCTGTGTGCAGATGACACCTTCCTTCATACATCCTGAGTCCCTCTCTTCTGAGGTTTTCACATGCCTGTGAAAGTAAAAGGAGTTTGTTGTTGTTCAGTCCTTTTGGTCATTTCTGACTCTTCATGACGCCATGTGGGGTTTTCTTGGCAAAGATGCTGGAGTGGTTTGTTGCTTCCCTCTCCAGGTCATTTTACAGAGGAAGAAAGTGAGGCAAACAGGTAAAGTGATTTGTCCAGGGTCATTTGAACTCAGGCAGATGAATTATCCTGACTCCAGGTACTATATCACCCTGCAGCATTGTTTAAAAAAAGTTTGCATATCATAGCACTTGATGGGGGAAAATTCTTAGAGGAAGTAGGCCTTGAAGTGAGCCCAAGTGTGGCAGGCAGAGCCTTTCTCAGAGACCTTCAGTTCCGGTGTGAACACTCTGGATACCCTGGCTATTTCACTTACCACTGAGGCTTAGTGAGGTGAGCAAGTTGTGGCAGTAATAGTGATTCCTCAGTGTAGTAGATATCATTCTAATATGAGAATCAGGAGGTTTTGGGTTGATTTCTGCCTCAGACACCTACTAGCTATATAACCCTTGGCAAGTCACTCTTTGTGTCTCACTTTCCTCATCTGTATAATTAGGATAATAAAAAAGATCTGTTATATAGTATATCCAAAGTTATACATAACAGAGGGCAGTTTCATGTGCAATCATCTTTTTTTCCATTCTACTATGTTATAGAAATGTTTGTTTTGTTTTTTGAGTTCAGAATGAAATAAAGACAAGCGATACATCATATATAAAGTGCTTTACAAACCTCAAAGTCCTGCCTAAAGCTCAGTTATGAATCACAACAAAAACAATAATAAAAGTGAGAAGAAGCTATGTTTTGACTTAGCAAAGCTGGTTGGAGATTGAAATCAAGTACCAAGGAGAATGCATGAAGTATTTATTTTCCTGCCTCAGGATAGATCCAATATTACCTTTTATGGATTAAGGTTCTTTCCTTCCATCACTGCCAACTCTCCCTTTGACCTAGGAGCAGCTTCAGCAAAGAATGGAGCCATGGTCATGGGGGAGGAAGAAAAGAAATAAGCATTTATTAAGTGCCTAGTATGTGCCAGACACCATATTAAATGCTTTACAAATATGATCTCATTCAATACTCACAAAACCCTTGTGAGGCAGATGTTATTTTGATTCTCATTTTACAGTTGAGGAAACTGAGGCAGACAGGTTAAGTAGCTTGCCTAGAGTCTAGTAAGTCTAAGGTTGAATTTGAACTCTGGTCTTCCTGATTCCAGGTCTAGCAATCCATGGCTCCATACACTAAACCAAATAGCTCACTCACAAGAAGGGAAAAGCAATTAAAACCAGCTCTGAATTCTTGGCAATGGAAAATTTAGCACTGTATTTGTCCTGGTCCAATCCTGAGGGAGTGGTGGGGGTGACAATGGAAAAGACTCAACTGTCTTGGCAGATCAGGAGGGACATATGAATGGAAAGACATTTCTGTAGGAGCCCTTGGATACACCTAATAGATGGGTCTCCAGACAATGAAAGATTGAGAAGCAGCAGCAACTACACAACACAGAATCAGTAAATAGCAGTATCAGAAATACAGGGCAATGGCAGAGGGTAGATGATCTGCAGCAAATAGCAGCCACATAGCCACTGCCTGGGGGTCCGCGGACCATCCTATGTAGAGCTGACTGTAGTAATGAGGCATAGTGGATTGCCAGGAGATGAAACTGTGAGAACTCAGGCAGTGGAAGTTGTCCCAGATGCAATGCAAGGCAGGTGACTCTCATGCCCTTTGTCACCGTGGAGCATGAATATTCCAGTGAATTGTTTCCGTCCTCCCCAGCACATGAGTCTGTGGGAGATTCTACTTGTGTGTGTATGTGGGTTGGCAGGGGAGGGATGAGGGCACTAAGAATGACCCTATTGCAAGAATTGTCTGTAATTTTGCCATTTTGTTCCAATCAGACAACTGTGTCATTTGATTTATGGTTATTGCATGCCCTGTTGGTAGCATATGGGACAGCTAGCTGTCATAGTGGATTAAGTGCTGGGCCTGGAATTAGGAAGATCTAAGTTCAAATCCACCCTCAAACACTCACTAACTGTGTGACCCTGGGTAGGTCACTTAACCCTGTTGGCCTCAGTTTTCTCTTCTGTAAAATGAGCTGAAGAAGGAAATCGCAAACCACTCCAATATCTCTGCCAAGAAAACCCCAAATGGGGTAACAGAGAATCGTACATAACTGAAACGACTGAACTACGACAATTGGTAGAATAAGCACTAGACAAGCCATGTTTCTCTCCCACATTGTACTGTGTGATTCCAGAGTGGATACCCACAGCAATGACTGTAGCATTCTTTCGGCTTCCTCTTTATGGCACCTGTTTTATATCCGTTAAACATTTTTGTACATGATGGAGATGAATCAATGTCTTCTCTTTTAAAGGGTCCTCATTTTTCAGCATGAAAGGGTGATTTGGATAGGTGAGGTTGAAGTTTTTCCAATAATCTGCATTATCTTCTTCTCATCTTTATCCTTTCTTTTAATTTGGTATTGATTTTGACCTTTGTTCTAATTAAACAATGATCTGACTGCACAAAGACAGCTAATTCTTGTAATAATGGTGATAGCTTACATCAATAGAACACTTGGCTTATTTTATTGGGTTTGATTGCTACAACAATTTTGAGGTAGAGTATAACTTAGCTCCCCCATTTTATAGATAAAGAAACCGAGACTCAGAGATTTAAATGAACTTGCCCAAAGGCATAGGCCTTTGGCAGAGCTGGGGTGCTGTCTGATTCTAAATCCAGGATTTCCCTCTCACTATTTTCCTACTTCATTCCATTTACATTTCTTCAGTTACTGTTCATTGATGACATCTTGGTCCTGCTCATCCTTACAGAGATGGTCTTTTTCTTGCCCCTAGTAGGTGTTTTCAAAAAGAATTGTTGAAGAGTCCATTGATAAGCATTTATTAAATACTTAGTACGTGCCAGACGCTGGGGATATAAAGGAAGGGCAAAACTGATTGTGTTCTCAAGGAGCTTATGTTCCAAGGAATTTTGTTTTATGGTGATCCTAGGGGCATCTGCTAATCCAGCTCTCTTGTTTAGTACAATTTGTACATTTGTCTTATACACACAGAAAAGTTTTCATCTCATTGCCAAGAAGAGTTTACTTTCATATTTTTGTTGTGATGAACCTGTACCATGGCCCAGCCAAAGCATGAAGAAGAATGCTATGCAATGATGCAGTGGTTATTTACATGGTCACATTATATATAAAGGGCAGAATGGGAGTCCTAGGGAGCCTGGTAAGGGAAGAGAGGCAGAATTCAAAGCACTTGAAGGAGCATCTCTAGCTCTGGAATCCAGCCATTCAAGGCTAATGAGTTCCCTGCATGGAAGTTTCCATGACTTTATTTCCCACCATCTGGAGAATATTACGTCTTCTTAGAATTTGTGATGATGCAAACAGAAGTAGAGATTATTAAGAACTCCAGGAGCACATACCTAGAGACCACACACGAGTCCCATATGTTCAGCCTGGCAGGGAAAAAGGGAGTGATGTCAGTTTTCCTCCCAAGAAGATGTCTGACACAATCCTTCAGTATGAAACCTAGCACTTGGAATTAAATTAAGAGTATACCCCCTGGAAAATGGAGTTTCCCAATCCCAGTACACGCTAGGAAATTTGGGAAAGGATCTGGTATGGAAAAGAACAAGCAGATTTAAAAAAATATATATTTTGAACTTTTAAAGTGTGTTTTCAAATTAAAGACCAGACATTTAAAATTGAATGGAGGTAAATTTAGTGAGAAACACACACATATAGAACACACACACATACACACAGAGTTATGTTATAAAACAATTTGGTGATATTTCTGTACCCTGCTGGGCATTAGGACACCCAAACATGGACTTGGCTGAGAAATGCAATCAAGAAGTGTAATTGTTAGCCATTAGAAAGCTAGAAGGAAACAAACATCTCAGCATTAATGCTTCATTTCCACCAGAACTACTTGTCAGGGGATTTCTGTTTGAATCACCATGTCTAATGAGATCATTTTATTTCAAAAGCTTATTTGTTTGACTTTAATATTCCAAGTGGACACATTATCTAATGTAACAGTTACAGAAAGGATGGATACAATTTATAAGTACTGGTAAACTCCATACAACTGAACGAAACAAAGGATTTACTTTTATTGCATTAATAAATCCATAACCAATTTATTTGTAGTTAGTAGCAGAAATTATGTGGTAGGAAAAATGTGTCTCTAAGAGTCTTCTTAGGGGATAGAAACCAGACCTCTAATTTTATTGATATAAAGATGAGGAAATTCCCTCCACCCATGTAAGCTACCGCTTTCTATGCAATTTAAAATCTTTAAAGTTGCCTTGGACACAGCAAAGTTAAATGACTTGCCCAAGGCCACACAGCCTTGGTGTCAGAGATAAAGCTTGAACCAAGGCTTTCCTGGCTTTGAGGCCAGGTCTCTATCTATCACGTTCTACAGTCTCTCAAGGTGCTTCCTAATGGCCTATATTTTCTTTTTTAATCTTTTAAAGGAGAAAGTCTCTTCCCTTAGAAATCAGTTATATTTGAGGATATGAAGCAATACAGTCTTGTATTCTTATGAGGTGATTTCTCCATGAGGAAACTCCTACTTTCTACCAATTTGAAATAGTTTTTTGGAAGCCTAAAAAAAGTCCTGTTGCTTTAGAATTTCTCTTGCTGTGATTGCTGTTATCCCTTGCCTGAAACCCTGCTGTGATGCCTCATCACGGTATGCAATTGAACCTTGGTTCTGAAAGCTAGCCCCAGAGCAAGTTCCTGAAGGGGCTGCAGATCTGTAAAGCCTTCATGTATAGGTTCAGCAACTGACTATAATATTGTCTGAGGATCAGGTAACAGACTAGCTCAGTACTCAGAGGTTCACCGCCAGAAGGTTGGCCATAAGGCCAATAAAAGATACAGTATAAAAACTGTCGTCCTGTGTCTCACCTTCTGAGATTCTCAGATGTTCAGTTCTGGCCCTGCAAAGAAGGACAATATATGTTCAAGAAAGAGGAAGCCTGGCCAGAATGCTAGGCTAGGACCAAGTGACCAGGGGAACTTTGGAAAGAGTATATATTATGCTCAGAGGCAGGCAAAGACTGGTTGGTGTATTCTAAGAGATACCAGGTGAAAATAAGGAAATTCTTGCCCTTGCATCGGCATACCAGATAAACACAAATTGAGAGAAAGGAATATAAAAATTAATATGTTATCTATGGTAATAATGCAATTTCATCATACACATCCTCCTCTCTACTCCCCACTCCTACTCTGTGGATTCTGAAAAGGACTTTAGAGATAGATGGGGGTCTTTATCAGCCTGGGTCAGTGTGTAAGGTCCCTTTCAGCTCAGAAATTCTATTCCCCTGAATCCTGTCTGGACTAGGCTTGATTCAGTCTAATTAAGTCGAAGAGACTGTTCCCAAGTATCAACTTAAGTCAGCTTTAACATTCCATCAGTCTCACTCCACACTGGACCGCGGACTCCTTGGCTTGGAGTTGAGGTTACTCCTCTTTCTAAATAATCAACAACACAAGTGCTGTACTAGTTTTTTTTTTAATTGGTCAAGATGAAACTTAAATCTTTTAAATACAATGCTGTCAAATCTGTCATGAATTGGTATATAGGGAAGTACAGTGGCCTAGGAAGTAGAAGACATATTTTAGACCCTGGTCTTTCATTAACTTGCTCTGTGTTCTCAGACAGGCCAGTTTTCCTCTGCAGGCCTCCATTTCCCTACCTGAAAAAAAAGGAGGTTGGATTAGATGACCTTTTCAATCTTAGCTTTCTGTGATTCTGTACTTCAGTTACTGATTCTTTCAGTTAGTTATACATCAAGGTATTTTCAATATTGGTCTTAAAAAACCTCAGCAGTTACTACCACTGGCTGGGAGAAGCTACAGAAATTGCAGACATAGAATCCCAGGAAGAAATGAGCTCCCTCTAGAAGACATGTTATGTGAATACAACCTGTGTCAGTGACCACAAAGCATCAACAAAATTAGTCTCCACTCTATCATCATTCTAATGCATTATTGGTAAGTAATCTTCTCTCCATCTCCCTTTCCCTCTCCCTCTCTTCACCTGTGGGTGCTCTGCTCAAAAGAAGATACATTTTGTTGACTGAATGCTGCCTCATTAACTTGGGGTTTATTACTAGATTTCTTTCTCAAAGCCTCAAACCCATTTCACTCTGGAGCTCATAGATTGGACAACAATAGGTTCCTGCTCTCCTAGCACAGAGTTAATATAGTCGTTGTTTCTCTTGGCCAGCAACCCTGAGGATCGTCCCCTCCTAGTTTGATTTTTTTTTAATTAAAGGGGCCATCCCTTGACTCACTTCTTAAAGAAGCCTATTCAGTGAATAAATGAAGTGAAATCTTGACAAGGCCTTAGCCTAAAAGGACCAAGGTCTCCCATTGCATCTCCAGTAGTCCTGATGAATATCAGGCCACTGGACACAGATGACTCTGGAAGTGAAAGTGAGGCTGGTGACCTTGCACAGCCCTCCCTCACTCAAATCCAAGTCAATTGCAAGTTATATCATCAATCCCTGAAGTCATGGTCCTCTTTGAGAACGAAGGAAAAGCACAATCTAACACAATACATTATTGAAATTTTTTTACAAAATTAGTTAGAAAGTATGAATCATATTTTGTAAAATTATTTTCCCAATAGCTTATCCATTTCTGATCTCCTCCTACTTATTCAAATAATAACTTGAGGCTTGGGGAGAAGATTTGATTTATATCTCCCAGTCCAACCATTTCTCAACGTGGCTGCCAAATCACTCAATATAATTCACAAGCAATATTTCATGTTTTCAATGTGCTTGATTTTTAAAAAATGAAAATAAGGAGACAGTATATTTTCACCCTGGCAATAAAGCTGTACAAGCGGGGAATTAGGTGCCAAAGTCTTTAGAAGCAGCAACATTATTTTGATGAGAAATTAATAGGGATTTGTGTAGGAAGGGGTATGATTTACAGTTTAAGTTGAATGCTGTTTAGATTTTTAATGTCATTAAAACTCCATTTTCAGTTGCTAACAGTTTTCTTTTTGGCTACAAAATATAGTGGGGATTTTTTTTTATGATCAAAGAAGAAAAAGAACATAATATTGTATAATTGCATCAATACGCAAAAGAGGATATTATTCAAATATGAAATTTTTATTTGACTTGTATGGGGTCAGGAAGGAGGGCAAAAAGAGAAGAAAGAAAAGATTAGGAAGAAAGAAAGTGAATGTGAAAGTTTAGAATAGAAGGAGTTAGAGACAAGAATACTCATGGAAGCAGCTCATTCCCAAGTCAGTAATGGCCTTCTCCTTGGCTCTCCCACATTCTTTGTTTTGTGACTTTCTCATGTACTTACCATGCCTAATTATACATTGGTCATTTGTGTCTTGTCTTATTCCTTAACTAGATAGTATTTTTTTCTCACTTAATATTTTTTTCTTATTACATGTAAAGATAGTTTTCAACATCTACTTTTATAAGATTTTGAGTTCCAAATATTTTTCTCCCTCCCCCCTCCCTTCCCCCTTTCCTAAGATAGCAAGCAATATGACATAGGCTATACATGTACAGTTATATTAAACATAATTTCATATTAGTCACATTGTGAAAGAAGCATCAGAACAAAAAGGAAAAACCATGAAAAAGAAAAAAAGAGAGATAATGCTGTACTTCCATCTCATTCAGATTCCGTAATTGGTTTCTCTGGATGTGGATAGCATTTTACATCATGAGTAGTAAGCATTTATTAAGAGCTTACTGTGTACCAGGCATTGTATTAAGAATTAGGGAAACTGACAAAGGCAAAGAGCACAGTCTCTACCCTCCAGAAGTTTGTATTCTGATGGAGGAGATGACATGTAAATAATGAGTAAGGTACATACTTGACGGGGAAGACATTAGCAATCAGGGAGACTGGGAAAGGCTTCCTGTTGAAGGTGGGCTTTGTTTTGAGGCTTGAAAGAGACTGTGAAAACTAAGTAGTGAAGGTGAGGTGGCAGAGATTTCCTGGCATGGGAAGGGGGGTGATCAGGATGGAGGCATAGAGATTGCACAGGTTAAGTGCTGCATCATCCCTTCTGGTTTATAGCTAAGTAAACCTCCTTTTGTTAACTATTGAATGCAGTGGGGAGCAGAGGGCAGGGGAGAAGGGTGGTTCATTTTGTTCCAACTTTGAACCTACACTTACAAGAGGCCAACTTGAGCCATGTCTGTCCATCATACTGGACAAGTCACTTAATCTTCTCATGCCTCATTTTTCCTCATCTGGGAGTTGGACTAGATGACCTCTCTCTACATTCCCTTCCAACTCATTGATCAGATCTTTTCCATTGATGCAGCAGACATTTGTTAGATGCCAAAGAGAGAGGTAGAGATAGATCTAATGTCTTTTTGGAGGGACAGGGCTGGGCACAGAGCCAGTAGTAGCTGGGGGAGAGCATGAAGACATCAGCAATTCTCCAAGAAGAGCAGAAGAGTGTGGAAGGAAAAACTTTAGAGGAAGGGAATGCTGAGGACAACATTATATTAGCTTCCTTCGTAATTTTGCCTTGGGATGGTCTTCATTGGAGGCCTGTAGTATTACCATAAACTGCACAACTTTTATCAGATAGTTATAAATGTTAAAAATTTGTAAATTGGTGCAGAAGAGCCCATAATTAGGATATCAGGCTATATCCTGAGAATATCCTATATCTATACACTATATCCCCTATATCAGGGTAGGGGAACCTGTGGTCTTGAGGCCACATGTGGCCTTCTAGATCCTTAAATGTGGCTTTTTGACTAAATCCAAAATTTGTTCTGTAAAATTTGGATACATTCACAAAGGCTGCACTTAAAGATCTTGAAGACCATATATGAACTCAAGGTCATATACTTATTCCCCAAAATAAAACCAATTTATTTAAGATATATGCCTTTCCTCTTTCTGAAAGGATTTAAGTCTTTAAAAATTGACCAGAAATTGATGATAAAAATAGCAGTAACAATGTTACTAACAAAACATTTATATGGTACGCATTAACTAACTAAATTAAACAATGTAGATTCCTTATAGTGGCAGAAGGAATAAAGGATTTCAGACATCAGAACTGAACAGATTGCTACATCTGGATCATAAATTTGTCTCTGCTTTCTATCCACTAAGATGAAAAGGAAAAAGCACAGAGTTACACAAATTACATTTTTTGATAAGCAAATTCATCAGCAGGAATATTTTCCTCCCATGGAATTACATTGAAGTTAGGAGTTTTGGGGGGATTTGTTTTTTGGATGCGATTATAGAGTTCTCCCTAAAGGAAACTAAAAGATACAGAAACTTTTTTCAACACAATTGAATTGGGCAATTTTTACACTGGTACTGTAAAATGACACAGCTTTAAAATATAATTTTGGGAAGGCATTTCTGTGAGGACTTGAGATGTTATATAGGACCATAGACTTAGGCAGCTTGGTACAGTGGAATGAGAATTTACTCTTTTGTCAGAGGAGCTGAGTTCAAATCTTGCCTCTGATGCTTATTACATGGTTGACCTTGATCAGGTCCCTTTCCTGATCTTGGCCTTATTTTCCATTCATTCTGTCATTAAATCAGAGAGCCTTTGAGGTCCTTTCCAGATCTATGAATCCCCTTCATTTTAGAGATGAGGAAACTGAAGGAGGTAAGATTGTTTTGAGACAGCATAGATATCCATCTTCATATTATATAACCAGTTTTTCCCAAATAAATTCAAGCTCTGGTGATCTCTGGGGAGAACTAGAGTGGGGAATTTGGTTGTGAGGCTATTATAAAGTCTAATCAAGAAGCAATAAACAACTATGAATCAATCAAAGAGCATTTACTAAGTACCCACTATATACCAAGTGTTGTATTCAGAACTGGGTATAGAAAAGCAAAAATGAAATGGTTTCTATCCTTAAGGAGGTATATCATGGTAGATAGAGTGCTAGAAGTCAGAAATATTTGAGTCTGAATCTACCTTGGACATTAAACGTGTGATGCTGGGCTCTCAGTTTCTTCATCTGTAAAATGAGGGGCGCACAGCTAAGCAGTCCAGTGGATAGAGTGTGGGGCCTGAAGTCAGGAAGATCTGACTTTAAATTCAGCTTCAGATTCTTCCTAGCTGTATGGCCCTGGGCAAGTCACTTAACACTGTTTGCCTCAGTTTCCTCATCTGTAAAATGAGCTGGAAAAGAAAATGGCAAACATTTCAGTATCTTTGCCAAGAAAACTCCAAATGGGTCACAAAAAGTCAGAAGTGACTGAAACTACTAAACATTAACAAAAATGAGTTGGTCAAGTCATGATAATTAATAAAGTTAGTATTAACATAAACTTGATATATTGAGCAGCTAGGACTCACCAGGGTTGTTCGGTTTGACTTGGACAAGCTTTTGTGTGTGTGTGTGTGTATGCCTTGGAGGGAAGGGATTAAGTCATAAATTATTTCCCAGCCCCCTCACTGCCACTCTTTATTAACATCGCAGCATGCTTTAGTTCTGGCAGAAGGGTGATCACTCTTGTCCCACTGCCTCTCTTGAGCACCATGAAATATGTCTGGCATGAAGACGGAGGCCTGAGAGCCTAAAAGGCAAGGTGTTTGTCAGTTTTGACCTTTGGTTCTTTGTTAAACAATGGAAAATAATTCTCCCTCCATTGTAATGCTAGGGTAGCACCCCTTTCTGAGCCTGACTGTAGCTATGCATATGGGTACAAGTGTGTAGGCGTGACTTTACCCCAGTTTTTCTAGGATTCTCTACTGAGAGGCAACATGGTGAAGGAACCATAGGATTATAAATTTAGAGATGGAAGGGACTTTGAAGACCCTCTGGTTCAATGCCTTCATTTTTATAGAGGTGGAAACTAAAGTACAGAAAGTCTGAGTGACTTGATATTGAATGATTTTTTTTCAAACCAGGCATTGTGCTAAGTACTGGAGATAAAATTAAAGCAAGCAAAATAGTTCCTACCTTCACAGAGCTTATGTTCCAATAATACATATCAGAAAATGATGGTCAGTGAGGAGTATTTTGGTGATGTGGATTTGTTCATTATCCTCAAAGTTAGAGTAGGAAAATGGAGAAGTGGAGGGTACTCATACAGTGACATGGCGGGAAGATGGTTTTGGAGTAGCAGGTTAGCTCCTGAGTCCAGGCTAGATATGGTAGCGATTCACTAATTAGAAGTCCAAGGTCCCAAGCTGGAGTTTGGAACGCCATATTGGAGGAGCACAGGAACACAAAGATGCCTGACTGCCTTGTATGAATGCCATCAAGAATGAAGAAGAAAACAATAGTTTAAAAATTTTTTTTGCTCTCATGGCGTAAGAAGAATCAGTTCAAAGGTTGGATGCTGTGTTAGAACAGGAATGAGATAACACATTGGTAAAGAACATTTCCAAGCCTCTACATGAAAACTAAATTCTGGGGTCATGACAATTAGGAAATTCATTCAGCTCCTTTATATAGAAGGCTGGGGTTTAGGAATGACGTCTTTGAATTATTCCCTTAGATCTACCACTTCCATGGACTTCTGCTGAAAATCATCATCAATTACTCGTGGAGGAGGAAGGGGAAATCCCCTTCTCCTAAAAAGCTCTGATCTGCTTCTCTGTATTCTAGAAATTTAAGAGAGAGGAGGAGGAGAGACAGAGACAGAGACAGACAGAGACAGAGACAGACAGAGACAGACAGAGACAGAGAGACAGAGACAGACAGAGACAGAGAGAGGGTAGGCCAATAAGCTTGCTTTTGTAGATTTTGAGAAGGACAACTCCTCTGACAAGATTCACAGTCACTTATAAACAGCCTCAGTCATTGGAGACCAATCAGAAGAGTTCTCTGTTATCTCCCAGTAAGGTGCCCAGTGGGCAGGCAAACGTCAGTGGAAAGTGCTCTTCATATGCCTTTCCACCAAGACCCACACTCTTATCTTTTTAAGTGATTGAGAGCCTCATTAAATTGATCAGGTATTGTCCTGATCACATAAAGGTGAGTTGTTACTAATATTGCCATTACCGTCTCTATTTTAAAATGTTCACAGTTACCCTGTTTCAAATAAGAACTGTAGGATATTTGAAAAGAAAGAACTTTAGAGATCATTTAGTTCAATCTGTCACCCAATGCAAGATGACTTTTAAATCATCTCTGAGAAGTGGTGATCTATTTTTCTTCATCCTTCATTTTCAGAGAGAACCAATGACATCACGAAGTGAATGATGTCTTGACTTGTGTGTGAATTAGACTTAAGGGAGGCAGAGTTGCACAAAGTCATCAGCCTCACTCTTCCAGACTCATTGAAGTCCAAAGTCCAGATGACTGGCGGTGGCCTGGGATGCAGTGGGTGATCATAGCATCTTCCATGTCTGACCAAGCTCTAAGTGCTCCACAATGCTTGTTTTAGCTGCCTTCATGACCACTGGAACAAATTGTCGTTATCCATCCATTCCACTAGGAAAAGTCTTCACATGCTTAGGATAGACATCTTTCTGACTAACTGGTGGGTTTCAATTACCCTCAACCTGGTTTAGTCATTCTACTGAAACTGTTTTACCAGGGTGTGACTGCTATGCATGTTACAGCTTCTTGGAGCCAAGGTGAGAGTTGGGTCACAGATGGACACTAAAGGTGGGTGAGCAGCCTTGAAAGGGCTCAGCAAACCCTCACACCTCCCTGAACAACCCAAGCACCTCTAGGCTTTGCTAGAACACTTGGAGGATTGAAGAACTACTTTGCAAATCTGTTCCATTGTTGAACTGCTTTAATTCAGGAGTTTTTAATTAGAATCTGTGGATCTCCAAGAGGTCCATGGATAGATTTCAGAGGTGCAGAGAACCTGTGAACTTAGATGGGAAGAAACTCCATCTTTAATATAACAGGTGCTTCATTTAAAACCTTGTGAATTTTATTTTATGAATCTGATATAATGGATCACTATTCCGAGAAGGGGTTCACAGACTTTAACAAAGCGCTGATGGAATCCACATCACAGAAAAAGTAAGAACTCTTGCTCTGATTGTTAGAAATGGTACCCTAAAAATGTAAACTCCTCTGTGTGGCTCTCATCTCTGCCACATGTAATTGCAGCAGAGATCATCTTGATCTAAACAGCCAGGATAACAAAGTGATCAATTGCTCACTTTACTTCTCTCTATCCCCTTTTGCTTTTATTGTATATTTAATTATGATTTTTTGATTTAGTTAATGTTTATCCCATATGTATTCCTGTAGCTGCACTTATTTGTAACATTCAAATAATTCCATTTGCCCAAGGGGAGACTCTCCCAACTTAGGCATTTCCCATTCTTCTCATGGATCAGGGCCTGCCCCTTGGAGTTCACTAAGTTGACAGACTGGTGCTCCCCTAATAAGGATGCTCTTGTGAATATGACATGTACTGTTCAAAAAAAGGGAGAAAGCAAAATGGTTGAAGGAACAAATTGAAAGGTGTCAGGACCTTCAGAAAAGCTATTAGAACTCAGCTCTACTGTAGTCTAGTGAAGTTATTTGACCAATGGACTTTGTGGTGCCTGGTTCTGCAAGTCACCTGATTCAAAGTCCCCTGTGTCTCCAGCAAAGGTTAACTAGAGCCCAATACAAGGAATCTCAAATGGTGATCCACTAGACTTTGTACAAGAGCACCCATCCTTGTACTGACAGTTTCCAATGCCATGTGAATGATGACAGCACATAGTATGTGTTGGTGAAGGATCCTTGAAGACAGGAAGGTGTATATATTGGAAAACTTTCTCATCTCCATTGGTAGAGAGGACCTCTCACGTAGAAAGTCTCCTATGCCAATGGGTACCATATTCAGTCTCTGTGGGGTAGATAAAACAGAAATCATGACCCCCATTTTGTAAATAAAGAAATTAAGGCTCAAAGAATCAGTACTACTTGCTTGAATGGAAGTCGTATAAAAGTTCATAATGGAGTCAAAACTAGAAACAAGTTTCCTGACAACAAGATCAACTCTTGCCTGATATGACCCTAAGTCACTTAGACTTTCAATGCTCCTGGCAATTTTCTTTTTTAAAAAATTTATTTATTTAAGTTTTCAACATTCATTTCCACAAAATTTTGAGTTCCAAATTTTCTTTCCATCTCTTCCCTCCTCCCACCCCCAAATTCTCAGCATTTTGCTTACCCCTATCTCCAATCTGCCCTCTCTTCTAACACCATTCCCTTCCCTTATCCTCATCTTCTCTTTTGACCTGTAGGGCAAAATAAATTTCTTCATTAATTACCTGTATTTTTTATTTCCCAGTTGTATGCAAGAACAATACTCAACATTTGTTTCTAAAACTTTGAGTTTCAATTTCTCTTCCTTAATCCCTCCCCATCCATCCCCACTGAGAAAGCAAGCCATTCAACATAGGCCATATATGTGTAGTTTTACAAATGACTTCCATAATAGTCATATTGTGTAAAACTAACTATATTTCCCTCCATCCTATTCTGCCACATTTCTTCAGTTCTCCCTTTTGACTTTGTCCCTCCCCAAGAATGTTTACTTCTAATTGCTCCCTCCTCCCATCTGCCCTCCCTTCCATCATCTCCCCCCCTCTCACTTATCCCCTTCTCCTCTTCTTCCTGTATTGTAAGATAGGTTTTCATACCAAAATTAATGTGCATTTTATTCCTTCCTTGAGCCAAATATTATGAGAGTAAACTTCACTTTTTCCCTCTCATGTCCTCCCTTTTTCTCTCCATTGAAAAGGCTTTTTCTTGACTCTTTTATGAGAGAGAATTTGCCCCATTCCATTTCTCCCTTTCTCCTCCCAATATATTCCTCTCTTACCCCTTAATTTTATTTTTTTAGGTATGATCCTTTTCTATTCAAGTCACCCTATGCTCTCTGTCTCTCTGTCTCTGTCTCTCTCTGTCTTTCTCTCTCTCTCTCTCTCTATATATATACACACACACATACGTATGTGTGTGTGTGTGTGTGTGTCTGTATAATCCCACCAACTACCCAGACACTCAGAAAAGTTTCAAAAGTTACAAATATTGTCTTTCCATGTAGGAATGCAAACAGTTCAACTTTAGTAAGTCCCTTATGATTTCTCTTTGCTGT
>CM053770.1:91202343-91297976 GCA_028658325.1 Potorous gilbertii
TATATATATATATATACATATATATATATATATATATATGTAGTAATAAATGCTAGAAGGGATTTGAAGTCTATGCATAAATTTCAATTAATTTTAAAATCTAAAACCTAAGCAGGGATACTCTTGAATAGGGCCAAGAGCCTAAATCTGGAACATTTCAGGTATGCAGCAAATAGTAATTAACAAAGATAATTATTTAATCATCTTTATGTAAATGTGTTTCCTAACATCATTCTCTAAGTCAGAAGACTCACTTCTACTTTTCATTATGAAATTATTAAATGACCTCAGGCGAGTAGCACTGATTCTTTGAGCTTTATTTTCTTTTCTGTATCAAAGGGATAATGACTGGGTTTTTTTGCCTCACACAGCCATTTGGGGTGGGAGAAGGTAACATATTATATCTTTTGGGGTAGAAAACTGCTATTCTGAAATCCTCTCTACCTGTGGAGATGTGCAACTATTATTCTGTAACATGCAGTCCTAGAGAGTCATCTAGAAGCTAAATGAGTTGCTTATGGCCCCATAACCAGTGTGGGGGATACATCATACCCGTTGAATTCAGGTCTTCTGACCAGAAATTCTACCAGCTTCCCATCTACTATTCCATACTTTCAGAGATGTTATAAAAATCAAATTATGCATGTAAATTTCTTTGAAAAAACATCATGTACTATGCATTTATAAAGTTATTGCTACCATTATAAATTGTGTCTTAATTTTCCCATTTTTAGTGAATGTTGGTTTTAATGATGGCGATCATGAGTATTTACACAGCGCTTTAGAGTTTGAAAACATTTACACATGTTACCTCATGTGATTAGCACAGCAGTTCTGGGGGGTAGGTGTTATTATGACCACACTCATTTTACAGATGAGGAAACTGAGGCCAGAAGAGGTTCAGTGACACAGAGAATCTCAGAGTTGGAAGGCATCTCAGAACTGTTCAGTCCTCTATCTGTATAAATGATGTACATAAAATTCCTGACAAGTGATCCAGCTGTTGCTCCAAGCCCTCCGATGAAAGATAACTTATTGCCTCTGTAGGCAGGCCATTCCTATCCCTTGAAGGTTTAAATTGTTAGTCAGTTTTTCCATATAATTTGTTGTTTTTATGCATTCATTCCAGTTATGCCTGACTCTTTGTGATCCCATTTGGGGTTTTCTTGGCAAAGATACTGGAGTGGTTTGCCATTTCCTTCTGCTTGTTTTGCAGATAGGAAACTAAGTTGAGCAGGATCCCACATCTAGTAAGTGTCTGAGGTCAGACTCGGACTCAAGGCGTTCTATCCACTGAGGCACCTAGCTGCCTTTCCATATAATACCTTCATTAAAAACAACTTAGAAGAATATTGAAATGATTAAAACTCTTTGAAATTCCTTAGAAAGAAGAAAAATATAAACATAATATATGAAAAAAGGAAAAGGGAGCTTGGAGTAGCAAGAGACAGACTCTGAGCCAGGAAGACCTGTGTTCAAATCCTGTTTCTGATACTAAGTAGCTATGTGACTGCGCAATTTAGTCAGCCTCTCAGTGCCCTTTGGCAGTCCTACAACTCTAAATTGCAAAGAAGGTGAGAATCTGTACTAGTAGAAGGAATTTTCCTACAAGGAGTTCCCTATACCTATGAAATCACAGCTTCTGCCCAAAAAGCATAAAGTAGGAGGCTCTGTGCTGTTCTCCCACACATTCCACTGAGGTTCTCATCCCTTCATAAAGCCTCAGCTATTATCCTTAAGCTGATTCCACTGAGATCTGTCTCCAGACCTGATCTAACATATTCTGCCCAACATTTTATTTCCCAAGTATGAAATTCTACTGACCATGAAATGTAAAATGTGAAAAATGGAAATAATCTGTTCCCTAGAAAACTTCCCTTTGTCATTGCTTTCAATGGCCCCTCACCATTCTTCTGGGGCCCTAGAAGACTCTCACCTACCTGCAACAGCAGCTGCAACACATTCAGTGGAATGGAGAGGTGTTGTTATCACCAACACCATCACTCCCAGAAAGTGATAGTTTCTGATTAGGTTTAAGGCCTTCTCTGATATCTTCAGTGTTTTGTGATTGCCCTCTCTGCTAATCCCAATGGAAAGGTCTTCCTTCCTCTCCCCTCACAGCACCTGTTGTCCTCTGACTGCTCTGATCCATGACTCCATGTGTTGACAACATATTTTCACCTCTGCTGGACTGATTCTGTCCATTAGTTCATATACACTGGAGCTGGCCCTAATCATGGAGGGATATGGGGTTCTCTAATGGGCAGGCTTGGGCTCTACCCTCTCCAAGGAAGCTGGACTACGACAGGTCAATCATATTCATACTCTTCTAGCTTTTCAAGAGTAGTACAGTACCTGAAAAGATAGATTTCTTGCTATGGGAAAAGGAAACTGAGGTAGAAAGCAAAGAATGACTTATTCAAGGTGAAAGTCAAGAGTTTTGAATTATGTGCAGGACCATTTTTGACATTCTACCCTTTTCATTTACAATGTATTTCCTTACAAATATAACCATTACTATCACCCTCAAAGTATGAATTATTGGCGTAAGGCTATGTGCATGAATATAAATGCACCACATATCGCCAGGCTCTCATATTCTTAAGCAAAACATAGAGCTTTATTTTTTAATCCCCTGAACTATTTGCATCTCATTCACTCATCAGAAAAAATATATTGGTCTTGGTGGTTTTCATTTTCTCTGATTTGGGAGTCCATTCTGGTGCCCCATCCACCTTGGAAAGGACTATTCGAAAGGACAGGGGCAATGACGGAGAGAAACTTTTTTCCCCCTTAATCAGTAAGGTAAGAACTAATCATGCAGATGAGGTACTTTTGTAGTTTAACTAAGTCAAGAGATGCTACTATAAATTATTAATAAGTTATAGCTGGTAATTTGGCCTTGGTTATTAATAACATATTTTAAGCAAGCTCCCATTCTTTGTGTGATAAGAGATAAAGCTTACACAAGTCAGATAATAAGTACTAATATGTACCAGCAATCAGTGGGTTGATTAAAGGTTAGTCTATACCCAGCTGAAGAGATAGCCCTGGAGTCAGAGGCTGGTCCATTATAGAATCAGGTCAGTTGCTTAGAGTACTGAATGAATGAGATGTGGATCCTATATTAGATTTCTGCAGGCTCTGAGTTTCACCCTGTTCCTGGGGCCAGTCACACACTCTTTTACAAATGTATGTCATTGATCACAAGGGGAACTAGGTGAGAGAAAGCATATATCCCAGCCTTAGTCTCCATTTGGTAACCAAGATGATCTTGTGGTATGTAACTCTCTTCTCTTACTCATTTCACTGTCTACTTTGCCATCTCTTCTTTGTCTATTTGGGGTCTCCTGGTTCTTTTCTACCTTCCTATTGGCTGACTCAATATTTCTCCAGACCACCAGCAAGCTACCCTGACTCTACTTGTCTCCCTAGTTTCTGAACCACAGCTTCACCTTGACCTTCAATTTACACATGACATATCTCAACTGTATACATGTCATCTGCTGCTTCTGGGGTAAATGGAAATCATCCTCTAAGTCAGTGAAGTTCTTCAAAATCACAATCTTTTGGAAAATGAGAAAGGAGTGTCAGGATTTCAGATATTATTAACAATTTTAATTTCATTATGCCTCACTTTAGAATTTATCAAATGATATTTTAAGAGAAAGGAATGGAAGAAACCAAGGAATCTGTAGGAGATCTCTAGCTCCTGTAATCTTTTAATTTTATTTTTTTAGCTACTGTAATTTTCAGAAGACTTAGAATATAAGTTTCCTGAGAGAAGGGATTGTTTCATTCTTTGTACTTGTAACCCACTGCCTAGCATGGTGCCTAGCCTAACACCAAGTAGGCACTTAATAAATTGACTGATCCTTGCCAACTGTCTTCAGGCAGTTAGTATCTTCTATATCCTTAAAATAACAAGGAAGGAAATCACAACTTCCTTGGGTAGCCTAGTTGTTTTTTTTTCATTGATAATTTTTTTTTAAAGAAAAGGCTTATTGGGTTGGGGAGGAGTGTATTAAGAAATAAATGTGCTGTGAAAATAATATGCATCAAATTTTTAGAAAGAAAAAAATAACCGAGTAATTAATGCCCTCCACCTAAATGATAATATCATATATATTTATAGTCATTTCTATAATCTATATGAAAATATCTTATGTCGTGTCATAGATAATTGAATGTCAGCTGTTTCATTGCTCAAAAGCTCAGCACTTTCCTTTATTAGTCCCTAAAAATGCTGCTTTTTAATGTTACAATCTCTAGTAATTTCAGCTCTCATTCGAGTCATTAACATTTGCTTCCATCAGGACAACTGGAAAGTTTAACATAACCCTAGGTTGTCAGGAAAGGGAATGGGAAAACACAAGATAGATTTTCTTCCAGTCATTTTATGTTTTTGTAAATGGAACCAGGGTGACAGAGGATAAAAACAACTCAATTCATAGAATTGGTACCATATACCATAATGGCAGAAGAATTAAAAACTCCAATAGGGGAAAAATAGGCCAGTCTGGTGAGCTGATTGCGCATAAACACCTTATTGACTATAGAATCTTGAGTCAACATCATTGTTTAAGAATTATTCATATTAATAACATGAGATACTTTATTTATTAGAGTCATGTAGTGGCTTTCTGAATACCTAGAGTCATTGGACTGAAAACTACACACATGGAATAGCTATTCTAAAAACAAAATGAGGGAAGATGGGAAAAGAAATAAAGAGAAGGTCTGAGGCAAACTGAGGTAAACTCTGTGAATGAATGCCTTCTTACCACTTCTTTCTCACCACCCTCTTTGTAATGTTTGTGATGGAGTCTGAATGAAGATCGAAGCATACTATTTTCTCTTTGTTTTTGTCTCTTCTTTTTTATGGTTTGGTTCTAGTTATTCTTTACAACATGACTTATATGTAAATGTTTTGTATGATTGAATATATATATATATATGTATATATATATATATATATACATATATATATATATAAAACTTTAATTACTTACTGTCTTAGGGAAAGGTAAGAGGAGAGAGGGGGAGAATTTGGAACTTGAAATTTAAAAAACCAATGTAAAATTATTTTTCCATGTAATTAGGAAAAAATACAATACTGTTCAAGTAAAAAAAAAGAGAAACTAGGGATTCCTAAGGAATGGAGGTGAGGGAGGAGAGGGTTTTCAGACATGGGAGCAGTCAGTGCAAAGGCAAAAGTGAGAGATGGAGTGCTATCTTGAGCATGTGCTAAGTACCAGAAATGTAAACACAAGCAAAAACTCCCATCCTCAAAGCATCCTATCCTATCCTAATGGGGAAAGACAACATATAAAAGAAATAGGGATAGGAGGTAAAGCCATGGCATAGTGAAGAATGAAGTCCAGAGAGTCAGATATCTAGTCTAGTGAGGAATGAAAGACTGAACATAACTGGATGAGGCACTTCCCTTGAAATGGAGGTTCCAGGAGGAACTGCCAATGGAAGGAAAGGGCTAGAGAGTAGAGTGATCTTCTAGAATAAGAAGGTTGCTGGCTCAGAGCAGAGCCAAATGGCAGAGTAGAAAGACGTGCTCTAGCTCTCTCCCCATAGCCCATAAAACACCTGTTAAAAATGACTCTAAACAAATTCTAGACCAGCAGAAGCCACAAAATGACAGAGTGAAAGAGATTTCCAGCCCAGGACAGCCTGGAAGGCTGACAGGAAAGGTCTCTTGCACACTGGACTTGGAACTGAGCACAGCTTGGCCTTGGCTGTGCTATGCAGCATGGATAGGACTGGAGCAGGCTTCAGGGCATGAAATCACAGGTAGCAGCTGTGATTCCCAAATTTATCAACCCACAAATGCCAAAGACAGCTTCAAAAGTCAGTAAGAAAGCTCTTTCATCTGGGTGAGAAAGGAACCTAGTCTGGCCCCAGTTCCGGAACCACGGAGGCAGCAGCCACTACAGTAGCAGCATCCACTTTTGGAGCCCTGGCCTAAAGACCCTGGGGGAATCTAGCAGCTGATCTGGGTCTCAGTCCTAAGTGGTGGTCCTGGGGTGAGGAGGAGGACTGGTGTGGTGGAGCTGGTGGAGGTCCTGGAGAGGGAATTCTGCTCACAAACCAGGGCACAGGCCAGGAGAGGAGTAAACTCCTCTCCCTTGATTGTGCCACCTTGGAGGAACTGAGAACTTACAGGTCCCTAAAGTATACCCTCCACTTGACAAAGGACTCAAAAGTCAAGTAACTGGCTGGGAAAATGCCCAGAAAAGGGGAAAAAATAAGACTATAGAAGGTTATTTTTTTTGGTGAACAGGTATTTCCTTCCATCCTTTTGGATGAGGAAGAGCAAAACATACCATCAGAGAAAGACATAAAAGTTAAGGCTTCTACATTCCAAACCTCCCAAATAAATTTGCAATGGTCTTAGGCAATGGAAACACTCAAAAAGGATTTTGAAAATCAAGTCAGAAAGGTGGAGGAAAAACTGGGAAGAGAAAGAAGAGCAATGTAAAAAAATCATGAAAAGCAAGTCAATAGCTTGAAAAAGGAGACTCAGAAAAAGTGCTGAAGAAAATAACACCTTTAAAAATAGATTAATCCAAATGGCAAAAGAGTTCCAAAAAGCCAATGAGGAGAAGAATGCTTTAAAAAGCAAAATTAGCCAAATGGAAAAGGAGGTTCAAAAGCTCACTGAAAAAAATAGTTCTTTAAAAATTAGAATGGAACAGATGGAAGCTAATGACTTTATGAGAAACCAAGAAATTACAAAACAGAACCAAAAGAATGAAAAAATAGAAGACAATTTGACATATCTCATTGGAAAAACAACTGACCTGGAAAACAGATCCAGGAGCGATAATTTAAAAATTATTAGGCTATCTGAAAACCATAATGAAACAAAGAGCCTATACATCATCATCCAAGAAATTATCAAGGAAAATAGCCCTGATATTCTAGAAACAGAAGGTAAAATAGAAATGGAAAGAATTCACCAATCACCTCCCTAAATAGATTCCTAAAGGAAAACTCCTAGGAATATTGTAGTCAAATTCCAGAGTTCTCAGTTCAAGGAAAAAATATTATAAGCAGCAGAAAGAAACAATTCAAGTATTGTGGAAATTCAGTCAGGGTAACACAGGATTTAGCAGCTTCTACACTAAGGGATCAAAGGGCTTGGAATATGATATTCCAGAGGTCAAAGGAGATAGGATTAAAACCAAGAATCACCTACCCAGCAAAACTGAGTATAATGCTTCAGAGAAAAAAATGGAATTTCAATGAAATAGTGGACTTCCAAGCATTCTTGTTGAAAAGACCAGAGCTGAATAGAAAATTTGACTTTCAAATGCAAGAATAAAGAGAAACATGGAAAGGTAAACAGGAAAGAAAAACCTTAAGGAAATCATTAAAGTGGAACTGTTTACATTTCTACATGGAAAGATGTTATTTGTAACTCATGAGATCTTTTTCAGTATTAGGGTAGTTAGAGGGAATAATATATATGAGATGGGTATGAGTATGTATGTATGTGTATATTATATATGTATAGGCATGTATATGTACATGGATGTATGTGTGTATGCATATACACACATATAGACAGAAGGTACAGGGTGAGCTGAATATGAAGGGAGAATACCTAAAGAAATATAAAATTTACTGTTGAATGGAATGTACCAGGAGTAAGAGAAAGGGAGAGGTAGAATGTAGCAAATCATCTCATATAAAATAGGGAAGAGCTTTTACAATGGAAGGGAAGAGGGGGGGAGATGAAAGGAAATAATTGAGCCTTACTCTTATGGGATTTGGCTTAAGTAGGAAATAATACACAATTGGATATGAAAATCTATTTTACCCCGCAGAAAGGCAAGGGGGAAGGGGATAGGAGAGGGAAGATAATAGAAGGGACAGTAAACTGGGGAAAGGGATAATCAGAAGCAAACACTATTGTGTGAGGACAGGTCAAGGGAGTGAATGGAATAAATGAACGGCAGGATAGGACAGAGGGAAATGTAATTAGTCTTTTACAACATAACTACTGTGGAAGTGATTTGCACTGTTACACATGTATGACCTATATTGAATTGCTTGTTTTCTCAATGAGAGTGGGTGGGGAGGGAAGGAGAGAAATATGGAACCCAAAGTTTTAAGAATGAATGTTAAAAATTATTTTAGCATGCAACTGGAAATTAAGCCATACAGGCAATGAAGTATAGAAATCTATTTTGCCCTACAGGAAAATAGAGAAGGGGGATGGAAGAAGGGTGGGTAATAGAAGGGAGGATGAACTGGAGGAAGGGGTGGAGGGGATGCATGCTGTCCTGGAGTGGTGAGTGGAGAGAGATGAGGAGAAAATTTTGAGTTCAAATTCTTGTGGAAGTGAATGTTAAGAACTGAAAATAAATAAATTATATTAAAAAAAAAAAGAATGCTGTTGCATCATGGTGGAGATATAAATTCAAGTACATAGGAGAAGAGCCCAGAGAGAAATGAAGATGAAGGTAGCATTGTAGTAGAGTGTTTAATTCATTGAATGTAAGGGCTGAACCTGACTCTGCCTCTGTCCAAGTGTGAACATCTCATTATTCCTTTTCATTTCCATACAAGACTCAGAATTTTCTTCCTTACCTCCACAAAACTTTGTTTTGGTATTTTTATTTGAAGGTGGGGTATGGAGCTGGACTTCAGATTTCATCTACATAGGGAACTCCTCTGCAACTAGCTTGTAACTTAGTAGTCTTAGTTTTCAAGGAGGCTTCAAGATTAAGTGACTTCACAAGGGTCAGAGTTGGGGCTGGAACATAGGTCTTCCTGAGTCCAAGGTTGGCCCCTTTATTCACTACCCTAGGCTATCCACATCTCATTGTGCCCTAGGTAAAGGAAGATATTGTTTTCAGGATGTGTATTCTCATTCCACCCCTTCAGTTTCAGAAATGTGTTTTTTTTTTGTGGTGACTCTCTCCCCTCCCCTTTTCCATATCCCTTACTAATGATGTGCATTTACACATCCCAATCCAATTAGGACAGCCACCTTCAGGTGGGGGCCCTTCCTTTACTCTGTTTTCCATTTTCACTCTTTCGTTTGTTTTCCATCTCATTTTTAACTGTCAGTAAATTATGTCTGTTGGAGTTGGAAGTCACTGAAGGATGTATATCTCATTACAGCCCAGCCGGACTGTGGATAACCTGCTCCAGATGCCTACCTCATTACACCTTTCAAATTTCCTGCCCTCACTCAGTTGTTTTGGCCTCATACTACCATCCTTCAAATTATGTGCATCTCATTACACCCAGACCACTTAGCAGAAACTTCTTTCAGGTGTTTGCATCTTATTACACCTCTTTATTTCAGGCTTAATTCTGGTGGGTTTTGCATCTTCCTACATCCTTGATAATTAGGCACATCCCATTGCATCCCTGCCTGGTTGGAACAATTGCTGTCTGGTGTGTGCATCTCATTACAACATTTTGTTTCCAGGGAAAAACCTATGGTAGACATATCATCATAGTCTTTTCATAATTCCAGGAAGTGCCAATGAGGACAAGCCCATTCATCTATGTGGATCACAGACAACTTCAGTTCAAGGCATAACTTCTGGGCTTCTCATCTGATCACACACTTATTAACTATGCATTTCTTATTACATCGATGCCTAATTAGGACAAGGTTTGGATATTTCCTGAATCTAATTGTCCTTTACACTCTCTTGTTCTTGGCATATCATGACACCTTCTCTACATTAGGTCCAATTTATTACACCTTTTTCAAATTATGCATAATCTCTCACATCTCTCTCACATTAGGACAATCAGTCTTAGGTTTATACGTTTCCTTTACACATTTTGATTTTTCAAGTAGAACTCTGTTGAGGATGACACATCTTGCCTCTGTACTATATTTTATTACTTTGAAATTTCTTTCATTTACATTATCTCATTTGAGTCTCACAAAAGGGCAGGTTTTATCATCCTATATATGAGGTCATGACTTTCCCAAACTGCTGGCAAGTTGACTGTAGGGTCATAGAAATAGTGTCAAACTCAGATGTAAAAAGGGTCTCTAAAACTACACATAAGAATTCCTGTGGGTTATAGATGAGTTCCAATTGTGCAACACAGCTCCTTCCTTCCTTTTCTTTCTTTCGCTCCTTTCCTTTCCTCCATCCACCCCTCTTCTCTGTCCACATAGGGTATCATGCCCTTATCTGCAAGGGCTCTGCACAGAGGAATGTAAATTTTGATCACTGAAACCTAGCAAGACATCTTGGGGTTTACAGGCTATATTTTTTTCTTAAGGAAAGACATTGGTCATGTCTGAAGATACAAGTCTCAAGTCATACTTGCAGTTCACTGCTTCTCAGTATGGTTATCAGTACCCTTAGGCTACCACTGGTGAGTTATAGATTGATCAGTTTCTATTGACCTTTTCCTACCTGTGAGAATTTGGAATCCTTTTGTCTCTGAACCCAGTTAGGAGGACAATTGTTTTCTGCCTCCTAAAATCACAGCATCTGTCTTAATCAGTCTGGTCCAAATCTGCCTGGCTGCTGGGGCTGAAGCCTCTGCCTTCTTTTAGTGGGACTCCCTGGTATTGATTCCAGAAACTGGTAATTGCTGCTTATACTCCAGAAGCCCATATCTGTAGCTCCAACATGGTTGAGTGGATCAGGTCAAGATCATGTTTAGGGGTACTTTCCAAAGGTACAAGACAGATATGCTGGTAAATGTTTACTAACTGACTCTCAGAAGGAAGGGGGGGAGGGGGGAAAAGACATACGAATGATACACTTTAAAGTTTAATTTACATTTTTCACATTATATCCATCACTTTAAAGTCTAGACATTCAACAAAATGATCACTCAAGCCCTGATTTGTAACATCAGCTGACTTCCAAGTAAGTCACCCCTGATCCAAGACCACCAGCTCTCAGACTCCCTGATTCAAGAGGTGTAATATGTGAATGCAAATTGTTACAGGAACCCAATTTCCAAAATACAGAACTCAAATAGATGGGAGTAGAAGCTGTGAAAAATGACTGGAAGTAGCATGAAGGAATTGGTGGTATACAGCTTTATAACAAGGGCTTATCAAGATCTCTTAATGTAGTTTTTCCATTCAATTTTTTTTCAAGGTCATAATGACTGTAGGTGGGAGAATACCAAGAACATTAGGCAGCTGTGAACAAACTCTTTCTACAAGACAATAGCTCTGGGTAGTTACTAGTTACAGCACCCTTTGGCAGAGCTGGGGGCTTTGGGAGCTCTGGGCTATTCCTTAATAGTTTGGGTCTGTTTCCGCTCTAGCAGGCAACAACCTGTCTTTCAAGAGCTGGAAGTAGTTATTCTCATAAGGAATGGGTATCACGAGATGCACCTAATTACAAGGTATGTAATCAGATGTGGAAAAGACCTAGTTATATCTAAAATTGGATGCATATGATGAGACATACACCTGAAATCAGTTGTTCTAGTGAGTTTGGGATGCAGTCACTTAAAAAATCCTACAGTTAAGCGGGATAAAAATTTTGATGAGATGAAAATGCCTGAAAGTGGTTGTTTTAATTGGATTCGGGAGTGAAAGATGCCTGAAAATCAGGCTAAAAGAATCTCCAAGATAGAATGGTTCTTAGCTTTATGTAGCCCAAGGTTTCTTAACTTTTAAAAGATTTTTTTTTCAATCTTAGATTCCTCTAGCAGTCTGGTGGAGCATATAGCCCCCTTCTCATTAGATCATATATGTAGAGTGCTTTTCAAACCTGTGGCGCTATAGAAATACTGGCTCTTATCATTATTCTCTGAATAGTTTTTTTAAACACATAAAATACACAGGATTAGAAAAGAAACCAATTCTATTGAAATAGTTACCAAAGTATTTTTAGAACAAAAGTCCAGGGGCCTAGGGTTCAGAGCTCTTATCTAGATGAGCCTAGAGAAGGGATAATGCTCTTTAAGAGGAAAGTTTGGATTAGGTTACTTCAAATAATCAACAAACATTCGTTTATTAAGAACCCATCTGTACAAACCTGAAGAGACAGAAGGTTTAAGAAGGGGCAGTGAAATTATTCTCCTTAATGGAATTCAACAAGTACTGGACCCTGCCTCAAATATTGTTCAGTCATTTTTCAGTGGTGTTTGATGCTTCTTGATCTCAACTGGGGTTTTCTTGGAGTGGGTTTTCATTTTCATTTCCTTTTCCAGCTCATTTTACAGATGAGGAAACTGAGGCAAACAGTTAAAGTGACTTGCCCAGGGTCACGCAGTCAATAAGGATCTGAGGCCATATTTGAACTCAGGAAGAGGAGTCTTCCTGACTTCAGGCCTGGTACTCTATCTACTGGGCCACCTGGTTATCCTCACATGATTTGGGTTGACACCACCTCCCTCAGTCTTTTCTCCTCCTTGTGGGGGTGGGAGGCAGGAGTATCAAACTTCTCCCATTGCTTTCCTTTATAGAGTGCATAAGCTAAACTTTGGGCCCTGCCTGGTTCGATGCTTCCCGGGACCCCATCACCCAGTCCCTCTCGCTGTCTTTTCATAAACTCCTTGAGGATCAGGTCTATCTTTCTTTTTCTTATGTGTATCTGCAGTGCTTGGCTCAGGGCCTAGAACATAGTAGGCACTTAATAAACATTCATTAAATTGAACTGAACCCACATTGTCCTGTAGACTGCAAGTTCCTTGTGAGCTGAGGACTTTCATTTTTGTGTATCCAGAGCTTGGGGTACCTGGCATGTAGCTGGTGCTAAAAGAGTTTATTAAATTGGGTTGCTGATTCAAAGGCCAGCCCTTTAACTGCCAGGACATGCTGCCTCAGGCAGTTCAGGTTCCACAAGCCTTTTTCCAATGCAGATAATTAGAAGGACCTCAGGATTACAGATTTGGGCTAGAAGGGAACTCAGAGGCCATGGGGTCCTAATGAAATGAAAACAAAATCAATCCAACACACACACTTTAAGGATTCTCAAAATGTCCTTTAATTTCCCATTTTTCCCCAAGCCCAAAGTTATACAAGCAGTTTGTGAAATTCAAGACCATCAGTGACAGGGGCTTCCCTTTTCCTTCCACCTACAGAAAAGACGGAGTACAGACGGTGCACAGTGTGTTGTCCTTCTAAGGTTTCAATGATGTTTAAACATTGAGGGGCCAACAACACTTGAGAGTGAGGTGAGTGGGGTTAGAGCAGGGTGTGCTAGAGGAAGGGTGAGTAACAACACAAGTTCATTTGAGAACTGGCTTGACCTAGAAGCCAAGAGAGGAATTAAGTCTTTGTGGCCATTTGTGTAAATCTGAGGAGGCTACTAGGACAGACTTGGAGAATAAGGCAGTATTTCAGCTCCATTTCACTTGTTGGTAATTGATCAGTCCTCATAATATTCTTTCCTCGTGTGTGTGTGTGTGTGTGTGTGTGTGTGTGTGTGTATGCGTGTGAAATCCCTGCTTCCATGGTTGGCTGCACTCCTTACCACTAGTGTGATGGCTCTTGGTTCAGATAAATCAGAGACAAAAACTACACAGCTACAAAAATATTCCACAATGCTGCCCTGGGTGTGGCGAATGGGAACAAGTGATCCAGCCTCAGATGCCCAAGGGAAGGCCTCCTATTCTGGTCATAAAAAGCCACCTGGAGACCATGGCCTGCCTTGAACATTCAATTAACTGCTTTGGTAGGCCTTGGGCAAGAGTAGTGAATGTAGAACTAGATATTTCTTTGTACTAAAAATTAATAGCATCAAGGGAATAAGAACCTTACCGTCTATTAAATACAAAGCCCAGAACAGCTTTCAGATCAATGAGATTATGCAAAGGGACTTTTAACAGTCAGAGTTTTTGTAAGTGGAGGAGGCACCTGGAGCTGGACATCCTTCCTTCTCTACCCAAATCCCAACCATGCAGCAAAATCTCCACTCCTGCTCCGAATCCTTTTGGAAGTTACCACATTAAACCCTCTCTTTAGAGGTCCCTCCACTAGGGATATGAGTGAGGACTCCTCAGGGCAGAATTGATCAGATTATATACCAAAGAAGATGTAGGATAAAAACAGATAGCAAAACAAAAGTGAGCATACATGTAGTGACCACGGGCCATTTGAGCAGGAGAGGTTGGTGGTGGTCACAGCCTGTATTACTGTGTTACAGCAGACCAGGAGGAATGGATTACACGGTGGTTATTTTCTTATCCTTAGTGGCTTGTTTGATGGCAGCCTGTTCACAGATGATCTCTTTGAGACGCTGGAGCCTCATGTTCTGAGTGCTCTGGTCCCCGACGCCTGTCTGACTTCGGTGCAGCAAATTTAAGGCGTGAATGTACTCCAGTTCCGTGTACTTGACCCCCTGGTCAACCACCAGGTTCAGGAGCTCATCAGCTGTGTTATACAGCATCTCATAGTACTGCCTGGGAAAATCACAGAAAGAAAAGTGCTTTAATAGGGTCTTATAATAAACACATTTTTGGTCAGACTAAGTACATTGTTCATACCCAAGGAATCTATAAATGAATCCAGTGGAGATGCATGGTGGTTCCATGTCTTCTATGGATGTGCTTTCTACTTTTAATAACTGTTATCACTGGTCAGATTCTTAGTGTGGTACCTATTTTGGAGATGGGAGGAAAACCTCCAAGCACTGAGAGGGTAGGGGTAGCTATCACCTTGTTTAATTTAACTTAGCAAATGTGTATTTAGCACCTCCTGTATGCAGGGCAATCTGCTATATATTTACTGGGGTAGATGCAAAGTCTCTAGAGAAGAGGACTACACACAGATATGTCCAATACAAAATATTACATGATAGGTACGTAAGAGAAGTAGAAAGTGCTTTACCAATAAAGAACATTACTAAGAGGAGGAGGAAATCAGGGAGCACTTCATGGAGGAGGTGACATCGGAGTCAAGCTTTAAACTTAAACTGCCTCTATAGTGTTTAAGGCCACAAACTTTCTTTTTTTCTTTCTTTTCCTCCCACCCTCCCTCCATCCCTCCCTCCTTTCCTTCCTTTCCTTTTCCTTCCTTCCTTCTTGGATCAATTTGATTAGGGTGTTAGGAAACTTGAACTTATAGGTTCCTAACTTTTTTTTGATTTGGATTTCTTCGACGGTCTGGTGAAGCCTGTACACCTCTTCTCAAAACAATGCTTTTAAATTCATAAACTAAAATACATGAGATTACAAAGGAAGCCAATTATATTGAAATGTAATTACTGAAGTACTAAAAAAAATTTCATAGATCCCCTGGTTAGGAACCACTGGACTAGATGATCTTTGAGTTCTAATAGTTTGTGAATAAACTATTTATTATTAGCCATGGATAATGTACTGATTTAAAAGAAGTAACTTTTGGGGCCATGGTTATCCTTTCTGATGGCAATCTTAAAGTTTAGTATGATCAGCTTGTCTCAGAAAGTTCTTTTTTTTAACTTTAGAAACTGGACAAATGTATAAGTTTGCCAGTTTCCCCATTCCAGTTCATTTCTACTTTCTGTTTATTTCAACCGTTGAATTAAGAAATCTATAAGTTTCTTTCTTATGTTATATTGTTATGGCTTTTATTTTATTTTACTTTTCAGGGTTCTTATAGGTTCCAGGAAATCTGCATTTCAGTTTCCTTATCTGTAAAATGGGGACAATAGGGACCACACCAGCAAACACTTGTGTTTGCTGAACCTAAATTAACAGACTGTGTTATGATGGGATTCTGTTATATTTGTTAAGGGGGTATGTGCTTCAGAGTTAAGTAGGAGGTGGGTGAGGTCTTGAGGGAGTCTTTCCTCTTTTTCTTGATGGACTCAGAATGTGACTACTTAAATCACTTCCTCGACCTCTGGTTCGAAGGCCTTATTAAGGTGTGGAAGAGGTCCTGGGGTCGAAGGCTATGTCAGCAGAGCACAGCCTCTGGCAGGATTGACCAAGATGAAAAAACTCGAGATTATCATGACTGCTTCGGCCAACTTTATCAGCCAAGTACAGAAAGTTTTATCACCAATAAGGGAGGAATTCCTTGGCTAGGGTGACCCAGAAGGCAGATAAAAATACGAAATGACCCTAAGTTTGTGCAGTCCACTTCCACTTCCAGAGTGACAGTAGGAGAGTGGAGGAAGAGGAAGCAGAGAGTATTAAATTCCCTTCAGCCTTTAGCCTGGTCATAAACATTAATTTAAACTGTTAGTACTTTAAAGATGAAATCCTTGTCTGAGTAAATAGACTGCTGAAGAAACAGAGCCACAGCAATATCAACATTCTCACTGGAAAGGAAGTTCCCTGGTTTTGGAAGCAGGGCTCACAGGCTGTCCTTGGGGAAGCAAACAAAAAGAGCTGGTTTTATTGTGCACCAAAGGCAGTGAGAAATCATCGCATTGGATACTTCTTCACATGTGGACTTGTGGTGTTCATGATGATCATAAAGTCAGGGACCATATGTTACTGACCCAGACTCCCTCCTGCTAATTTCACAGCACCCTAAGTTTTGTGTCTAGGGACTTTGAGCATTTTCTTATTGTTTGTAGAGACAAATGGGAAAGAGTCCTGTGGCAAGCCTCTAAAAACTGGCTTACAGACTGGTATCAATCCATTAATCCAAACATTTTGGAAATGGTTATTCAGTTACCTAACTGTATGTAGTTGACATTTCTCCCTCTTGTTTACAAGGATATCATAAGACAGTTTCAAAAACTTTATTAATATCAAGATATATCATGTCTATAACATTCCTCCTTAGTGTCTTGCCTAATAATCATATCAGTAAAATAAATGAGGTCCATCTGGGAAGAACTGGAGAAGAAATACTGGACACAGAACTAGAGGAGGTGTGGGTTCAAATTTTAGCTCTGTCACTAGTTGTATGACTCAAACAACTCACTTAATCTGCGTTTCAGTTTCCTTATCTGTAAAATGGGGACAATAAAATTCATAGTCAGTTAACCTCATAGAGTGGTTGTATGGAGAAAATGAGGAAATTCATCTAAGGCATTACACAAACCTCAAAGAGCTCTATAAATGTCAGCTACTATAAACTAGAAAGGAAAAGGGTTCTCATTAAACTAACACAATTTCAAAATCTTTCTTGGGGGCATATCTCTTGGAAAGGTAGAGGGATGTTACTGCCTGGGAATTACAATAAGCTTCTTTGTAAATCTACTGTATTAGTTGAGTAGATGTGTTAGTTATCTGGAGTGAATGGTTTTCCAAGGCGGATGAAGGCCACAGGAAAAAAACTCCCAGATTCTTAGCCCTGTCTCTTCCAACACATGACAAGTGATAAAGGGCACACCACTTAATTCCTTAATGTGCCAATATCCACTATATACTGAAAACACTTATCTACTCCACAGTGACACTATAAAGGAGAATGGAGACACTTATAGAGACTCTGAGATTCTTAGATGAATGGTATCCAAGAACTGCAAACCCAAGTTATTATACACTACTGACAGGTTGACTGACAGTGTATTTTGTAGAGTTAGAGAGAAAAAAATTCTCCCATAACTGTGATGATAGATTAGTTCATAAAGAAACATGAATATTTAAAATAGACAAAAATGCATTTATCTTCTAGAATCGTATATAGTAGCAAAAACTAATTCAAATTAGGATGATAGCTTCTATACTTTCCTTGGGAGGGTAAGGAGAGAGGGGTAATAACATGATGGCCCAAAGAGAAGAGAGAGAAATTGTAGCCTCCTCATCATTAGAATGTGTTCCCAGAGTAAAACATTACATTAAATTCTGTATCCCGGTTAGAATAAATAAATAATTTAGTCACCGCTGTTGGGGCCCTAGGAAAACCAGAGCTCTGTCTTCATCATTAACCATCAGAAGAGCAGTAACAGCTGTCCCCATGGGGTGAATGGGCACGAACTGTCTCCTTCCCCAGAATCTTAGCCTTCCAAAGAGGAATTTTTACTTTTCTGTGTCTCATCAGAGCTGAGTGTGCCTGGCACGGAGAAAGTACTTCAGAAATGTTGGCTGACTGACTGATCTCTGAGAAAGTAAGGGTGTTTTCCAGTTTGTAGAACAGAGATCTGAGCTGTGGGCCAAGCGTGTAAGTTCTGGTTCGTGTAGACTGTGCCCATTGTTTCCTCCTCACCATCAATTTGTTCTGTCAACAAAAGTTTCAAAGTAACACTCTGAATCACCTAGAGTGGGAAGGGCCTGGGGAAAGATGGGGGTAACCTTCCTCACTTTCTTTCACCCTTGGGAACAGTGGTTCTCAAGGAGTCATTTGTAGCTACATTAGTCAAGTTAGCAACATATAGAAGAAGTAACTACAAATGATGGAACTGTAACTACCATTAGTAAAATGTACACTATGTACAAAATGTACACTATGTACAAAATGTACACTATGTACAAAATGTACAAAATAGTAAAATGTACACTATGTACAAAATGTACACTATGTACAAAATGTACAAATGTACAAAATGTACACAAAAGAACATATGATATATGCAGCTTTCCAAAACAAAAAGTCCCTATTTTTATAGGCAACAGAGGGTCAGCTCCAATTTGCAGGAGTGGATGGAAGAGGAGTTTCTAAGGTCTGGGGCAGGGGGGAAGGAGAGGGAATTCTGAGTCCTGAGGAGGAAGGAATGGGAGAAAGGAGAGCTCTAAATCTGGATGGGAGGTGAGTTTGCAGATAATCTTTTATTAAGGGGATTTGTTCTGTGAAGTGTGGATTGTGTCAAAGGACTGCACTCGAGAAGCTAGAGGGCCACACATGGCCTCCAGGTGGTAGGTTCTCCACACCTGACCTAGGATGTGGGCCCAGAGAAGAAGCACAGAAGTACCTTTGGGCATACCTGAGTGTGTGCAGGAGGGAATAAACGTGCTCTCCTGGGGCCATGCTCAACTTTGGGCTACTATTTATTAGGAGTCCCCAGAATGAAGTAGAAAATGTTATTTTGAGTATCTCTATCCTGGACCTAATAAGGTTTAGCCTACATTAAGGGGCCACAGAAGATACTGTTTCAGTCTCTTATCCCTGTCTCCCCCGCAACTTGAGCTATCATCTCTATTCTGTCCTAAGGTAACAGGATGGGTGGATTGAGACAACTGTGCTCCCTGGGGAGTACCTCTTTTCCTCCCCACCCATATCCCTCCTTCTTACTTTCTTCCCTATTCTGAAATTCTGATGTGTAAACAGAAAACCTATGATTTTAAAAATATATATAATTCAAGTCTCATATCAGTTATGGGTATGTGTGGTGGGGCACGGTAGTGGTACATGGTAATTGTACCATGAATACTTACAACTGTAGATGGAAAAATCATGAGCTGCAAGGGATACCTGTATAACTAACTGAACCATGGTATGGGAAATAGTAATAACTTGAAACTTACATATAGAGGTAACTCTCTATTTTCCATGCTAATGGAACAGAGCAGTGAGGCGCATAATTGAAAATCTATTTACACAGCCTTCACATTTGCATTCGAATATGGTTGTGTCTAACCTAGTAATTCACATAGCTTCAAACCAAATAACAAGTCACTATGAAGACCTAACTGGAGGAACTATACAATTTTCCAGCTTCCTCATCGTGTCCTTCTCTTCCTGTTCTCCTGTTCAACTCCAAATTAATGGGTATTCCTGGCTAGGAGGGGACAAGATTGTATCTGCTATTAATGTGAAATACCAGCCTAAGCAGAACTGACCCTTTTCCCCCAAATCGGCTTATCTTTCTGTAACAAAGATCTGGAGATGGATAAAATTAAGTATGATTGCTTTTAAAGATTTTTTTTCTTTGAGTTCTGCCCGGATTACAATATTTAACAAAAGAATTAAACAGAGAAGGTGATAATATTAACTGGAAATCTGAAAGAGAGGGACCTGAGAATAACCTAACCCAGGATATCACTTCCAAACCTCCTTTCTGCCAAGGACTTCCCCCATCTTTGGACCATGTTTATCCAGCTGCAGACAATGCTGCTCAACTGGCAGATTAGAGCTTCCTTTCCTCTTATTTTTTTCTATGCAGTTCTCCAGTGGGTATACTAATGAACAGTAAAATAAAGGAAGAGAAAAATGAAGGGCCAGACTAATTTATAGGCTGGATGGGTGAAGCGGTGACCCTGCTCAATTACCAAGGGGGCTAGAATAGGCTGATGTTGCAGAGTGCACTTGAAGTTTTCCTTGGTAGTCTGGTTGTAAAGGAGGTGGAGGGGGGGAGTGGGTCTGGATTTTATCATCCTGAGTTGGAGAAGTGGCTTGATCCCTAAATGAAAACAAGAAAAGGTATCCATTTCTGGGAGGTAAAGTAGGGTCCCACAAGGGTGAGGAGGGCTCAGAATTAAGGAGTGGGTAAAGGGCCACTCAGGTCCAGGACGTCTCAAGTCTCAGGCTCCAGGGCACAGTAGGACACTGTGTTGTTGTTCAGTGGTGTCTGATTCTTGAAGACTCCCATGGACAGTATCATGCACACAGTATCTATGATACTGTACATGGGGTTTTCTTGGCAAAGGTACTAGAGTGATTTGCCATTTCCTCTTCCAGCAGATTAAGACAAACAAAGATTAAGTGACTTGCCCTCAGTCATGTGGCTAGTAAGTGCCTGAGTTTGGAACTAAACTCAGGTCTTCCTGACATCAGGCCCAGCACTCTATTCACTGAGCCATCTAGCTGCCCCATAGTAGGGCATAGGGTCAAATAAAAAATGAGTCAGCTAGCAGATTTTGTTTCAAGCAAACCAGTTACAATGGAAAAGGGCGACTTAAGTAAAGAGAATAGTTTCTAGGGGCCAGAGCATAAAGATGTTCAAATAAGGGGAGAGACAGCAAAGTCTGCAGCCTAAGGGAAGACAGTGTTGAGGCCCAGAGAGAGAAGAGTATTTCCCAGTTACAGCTGTGACCAGGTTGGACCAGGGGAGGCTTTCCAAAGCCATAGTTATTGGTTTCTGAGTTATCCTAAGCTGGCTGCAAGAGTAATGTACCTCCCTAAACTCCCAGAATGCCACACATCTAGCTGAAGAGTGAAGAAGAAAATAGCAAAAAACTGAAATAGAGTCTGGTCAGACAAATCCACATGGAGAACGTTACAGCCCCTTAATATCATGGATAGCATCGGGTAGGTGGTTTAGTGAGAGGAAATCTAAGAAAGCAGTCCTAGTGGCCTGTAGTTGGTGCTAGCTTTGGGATTAAATTATAAAAATCATTTCAACTTGTAATGCTGTTATCCTTTTCAACTGCTACTGTAAACCCACACTTCTTTTAATGACAGGGTTTCCCAAAAGTCTTAGTGCAGTGTTGGTGGCTTTAAACTGCACTAAGACTAGTGCAATCTAGGTATCGGAAAAATCTAGGTATCAGCTGGCACAGTCCTGAGCTGGGCAACAGAAAAGAGAAAAGGCTTTTTGAAGACAGCGATATCCTGAGGAAAATCATGGGACTGCAGAGCTAGATGGAGCTCGTCTAGGCCAACTCCTTCATTTTACAGATTAGGAGAACCAGAGAGGCAAAATCAATCAACCAATCAATCAAGCCTCCTCCTACGATGTGCTAGGACACATGCAAAACAGATTCTGCCTTCATGGATTCTAATGTGGAAAGATATAGTGTAAAAATAAGTACATGGGACCATAGATGTGAGGGTGAATATGTGTGTGGTTCCTTTCCTACTGCAGCAGCTGCCGTCACGGAAAGTTCACAATGGAATCACAAGGTGTCAATGAGATATGAAGATAATGGTAAAGATGCCTCTAGACCGATACTTTTATGAGATTCCAACACCTTTCTGAGTCAAGAGGGGAACAGACAGTAAGCTCAGCAAAGAAAGGAGTATTAGGCCCCAAGGAGCCTGAGGGCCACGGAGAGCAGATATGGAGTGAGGCCAGCACAGGAAGGGGGAGGGCAAAAGCACTCTCTTCATCCCCTCATCAGTCATGATGTTTAGCTGGGCCAGAGACAGCTCATCCAATGGCTGACAAGTTAGAGATATGGTGAGCCAGAAGCAGAACGCAAAAGAGATTTTCAGGGTGGGAAAGGGGAGGAATGAATTTTTTCAAGTCAGTCTAGTCGAAAGACAGAAAAACTCACTACTCACCCCACCTCCTGCCCCACACACAACGGCTATGTAACTTTGAAGGGGAGACATTGGACCAGCAGGAAAATACACCCAGTGAGAAACATAGATACATTTCAGATGGACACAGAACCAAAGGGAGTCACTGTAAAGAGGGAGAGGATCAGAGAGGCAACCCTGGCAATCAAGAGCCCAAGTGTGGAGAAAGCATAAAGATTCTTTGAGAAGAGAAAGGACTTTCAGACTGTGCAATTGTATCAATAATTCATGTACAAATCTTACACATATGCCTACTACCACTGCATGCTGAGCTTAAGCACACTTTCTTACTGTGTGTATCTGTGGGAATGTGTAAGACAGGTTCATGAAAAAAATGCCTTTGACAAAAGCTAATTGTTTACTGGCTTATTTTTTTTTTATTTTTAAAATTTTTATTTATTTTATTCTGAACTTAAGAAATAAACAAACATTTCTATAACTTAGTATAGAAAAGTGATGATTGCCCATGAAAATGAGAATCTATTACATCAACTTGATATTCCTTTTAAATATATAATATAACTATCAAGTACCTTTCTCCCCCCACACTTTTTCACTCTTCCCACTCTGCTGTAGAGATGGCTACTGTTAGACACAAACATGTACATGTCTATATGTAAAAGCATTCTGTACATACTTCTGTTTATCATTTCTTTCTCTGGATGCAAAGAGCATCTTCCTTCATGGGTCCTTTGTTCTTAATTAGGGTATGTATAATAGAAAAAATAACATATTTGCTCAAAATTGTTCTTAAAGCAGTCTTGCTATTATTGTACACAATATTCTCTTGATTCTGATCATTTCACTCTTCATTATTTTGTGCAAGTCTATCCATGTTTTTCTAAGATCACAAAGCTCATCATTTCTTATAGCACAATAGTATTCCATCATAATCACATAACACAACTTATTCAGTCGTTCCTCAATGGATGGGCATCCCTGCAATCTCCAGTTCTTCGCCACCACAGAGCTATTATAAATATTTTAGAACATACAGATTCTTTTCCTTTTTCCCTAATCATCTTGGGAAACAGACCTCGTAGTGGTATTGCTTGGGTCAACGGATATAGGCAGATTAATAACTCTTTGAACATAAACACAGATTGCTCTCCAAAATAGCTGGATTAGCTCATAGTTCCACCAACAGTGAATTAGCATCCCAATTTTTCTACATCCCCACCAACATTTGTTGCTTTCTCATTCAATCATTTAGCTAAGGTGATAGGTATAAAATGATATCTCAAGGTTGTTTTAATTTGTATTTCTCTAATCAATAATAATTTAGAGCATTTTTTATAAAACTATAAATCATTTTGATTTATTCATCAGGAATACTGACTATTCATATCATCTGACCATTTATCAACTGAAGAATAACTCATTCTTAAAGATTTGACAAAGTTCTTTAAATATTTGAGATATGGGACCTTTATCTGAGAAACTGCTTATAAAATTTTTCCTTTAATTTTCTACTTTTCTTATGATCTTGGCTACATTTGTTTTACTTGTATAAAACTTTTTGGATTTAATGTGATCAAAATTATTGATTTTACACTTCACACTGTTCTCTATCTCTTGTATATTCACAAATGGTTCACCTAGCCATAAGTCTAGGTGTCCCTATTTCTTTTTTCTTCAGATTTTCTTGTAATCTCTCTTTTCATATCTAGGTCATGTATCCATTTTTACCTTATCTTGGTAAATGGTGTAAGATACTGTTCAATGTCCAATTTCTGCCAGACTGATTTCTAGCTTTCTCAACAACTGTTACTAAATAATGAATTCTTATCCCAAAACTAGTTTTCTATTCTGATTCCTTCTCTTTCTTTTTCTTCTCTTACTGCTATTACCAATACAATATCAAATGATATTGGTGACAGTCTGGCTTATTATTAATGGGAAGCACACTGGTGGTGACTTGAAAGCTACAATATTAAAAGCATAGCCCCCAGGATTACACCTAGAACCTGAAGAGGGACTCAATTGGTGATTATGAATGCAAGCTGAGGGAGATGGTGTTCCCAGAAAAGGACATTATATATGCAAAGTAAATAAAAGGAAGGAGGGCACAAGTAGTTGGGAGATCAGGACATACTGCATGTAAAAAATAAACGCGGCATTTCAGCTGAGTTTTGAAGGAAATTAGAGTTAGTGGTGAAAAGGGAAGGGTATGTTCAAAGCATGGAGGACAGTGAGTGCAAATACATGGGGACGGGACTTGGAGCATTAAATCTGATGGAAGGCATGTAGGCCGGTATGACTGGACCTTGGAATACATGGAGGGTATAATATTTAAGAACATTGGAAAAGTAAGAATGGACCAGGTTATGAAGAGCTTTAAATGTCAAACAGTTCATATTTGACTCCCAAAGTAACAGACAGCCTCTGGAGCTAATTAAGTAGCAAGCTGACATGGTCAGACCTATGCTATAGAAAAATAACTTTAGTAACTGAGTGGAAGATAGAGTAGATGGGGTTGAGACTTGAGGTAAGGAGATCAATTAGGAAGCTTTTGTAATAATGAAGGAGAGAAGTGATCAGGGCTTGAATTGAGATGATTATTGTATGAGTGGAGAGAAGGATCAATGTGAGATGCTGTAGAGATAGAAATGACAGGATTTCACAAGTGAATGGATATATGCAATGAGAGGGTGGAGTCAATAATGTTACCCAAGTTTTGATCTTGGGTGACTAGAAGGAAGGTAGTGTCCTTCAGGGTGATAGGACTTGGAAGAGGGGATGGGTTTAGGGGAAAAGATAATGAATTGCTTAGGATATGATGAGCTTGAAATGCCCATGGAATACCCAATTCCAAATGTTTAGTAGGCAGCTGGTGACACAGGACTGGAGCTCAAGGGCAGAAACTAGGCCTGCACACAGAGATCTGGGAGTCATCATCTGTGTAGGGATAATGATTAAACTCAGGGAAGCTAGTGACGTCACCAAGTGAGTGTAGAGATGGAGTCCTGGGGCATACTTACAGTGTGTATGACATGAGAAATGACTTATCCAAGATCACATGAGCAATGAGCAGAGCCTAGGTTCAACTCTAGGTCCTCTGATTCCAAATCCAGGACATTTCCTACTACACAACTTAATGCAGGCTTCTCTTCAGCAAAGGCAGGGCACCTGGGTTTTATATCTCATTGGAGAGTATGAGTGCCTCAGAGAATTTCTCCAAGATATATCCACTGCTATCTTTAAAAATCAATGACATTCCTCTATCGGTGGCTTTAATCACAGGGATGAGGAGAGGCTTCCCTTTCATTCCTTCGGCCAAAAACTTTGCTCCCTACCTTCGGAACTAGTTCTAAATTATAAATCTTTCAGGTTGAAGCTTTCACTTGATCAGCTTAAGGATTCACGTATCATTCTTTGGTGCATCAGATTATTAATTTTTTTTAATTATGGTTTTCTATGACAGGGCTGGGAGAAGATCTGCATTTTTAATTCAGCACAATTCAAGCTGTGTCTCTTTGGTCTGGCATTGCCTTTGGCCAGGCTTTATTTGCATGAATAATTATTCACTCCATTAAGGAGTCTGCTCTACTCCTTCTCCCATTTTGAAGGCATTAATAAATATTGATCAGGCACAGTCCTGTTTGCACTTGCCAAAGTAATTCTGATGGATTCATCTTCTGATGTTATCAAATAATGAAATATGAAAGAGTGAATGGAATTAGCCTCTTGTTCTGTGATTTTTTATTTAGGTTCTTCATTTTAATTTCATAATGTACTTTTATAATTGTGTTTGTCTCACAGCTCTGTAAATGTTCTTTTGATTACCAAAAGGTGAGTCCAGGTTAAGGAGAGCTATTTTGTGCTGAATACCACTTAGGAAAAAAATTTTTTTTAAAAGGACTCTATCCAAAATTAGGTGAGACAGAATATATAGTGTTTTATAATATGCAGTTTAATATATAGTGAATCTCAAAGAAGTCTGTTAATTTGCCAGTTGGCATAATGTGTCTATAACTCTGATTTTTCAGATTAGGAATATCTGAGGAATTGCTGTGGCTTGCTGGATAAACCTGGCCCAGTGCTCTGCACACAGTAGGTCTATCATGCTCTTTACTGAATGATTTCTTACCTGAAATGTGGGGTCCTATTATATGCTTTCTGATTCTAAGTAGGCAAAAAAGTTATGTTGAATTCCTAAGGGATGCCAAGTATTGTTATAAAATTAAATCCTATCTCATCATCACTTTCACTTAGGAGGGGTACACATAATTGTGAATGTTACACATAAAGAGGACAGCATTCCTGCTTTCAATGTGTCCTTTTCAAAAAGTGAGCCAATGTGGATACAGAGCAAAGAGACCTAAAATATTGGGTCCGATACTTTAAAATAAAGCCAATGTGAGAGGTTGAAGAAACAGAGTCCTCTGCTTCCAATGACAAGCGTGGTAGGGCACTGGGTAGCAGATTTTACTTTGGGTCCAGGGTTAAGGCAGAGCTAATGAAGGGTAGGCATGAACATCCTTCTGATTGGCTCTCAGAGGGATGTTGGCTATTGGCTGCAGAACTTAGATGAGGTAAGATCCTTAAGAGAAATTTTCATTTTAGCCTGTCTCTGGATGCTGATGAGATCACTGAAGAGTTAGGTTTCTGACTGACTTTACTGTGGTTGTACTTTATATGTGGATCATGTGTCTGAAATATTTTCAGCTATAGATTTTTCCTCCACATGAGAAAGTTTGTGCATAAATCTATTGAGGCCATTTAAAAAAAATGAATGTTATACATTACTACTACTAATGACCACACTTGGCTGTAGAGAAAAGAAGATATAACATATCTCTTTCTTTTTACTGAAGAGGTGAGGGGCAACGGATGTGGGACAATGCGTATGTTGTCAAATGTTGATATATCAGTTGGTTTTGCTGAACAGCATTAAATTTTGTTTTGGTATAGACAGGCAGCATGTCATGGTGGACAGAAAACTGGCCTTGGAACCAAGAGACATGGGTTTAAATTACAGGCCCTGATATGTTTGTTGCATGACTCTGGCCAAGTCATTTAACCTCTCGTCCCCAGGCCACCCTTTAGGACTCTAAACTGTAGAGAAGGGATTGGTAGAGGAGTGTCCTTTATCCAGGAGTTCCCAGCTGAATGAAATCTCTGGTCCTGTCCTTACTCCAGCCCCTCTCTTCTGGTATAAGAGAAGGTTTTCTGAGAAGAGGAAAGATACTTGAGTAGAGGGAGATACTTGAAAATGAATGTTATATAAAAACAAAAGGCATTAGTAAGACAAAAGGAAACATCCCAGTGATTTGTGGGCACATTGGATTCTGTACATAGCACAGTGAGCACACACTGACTCAGGAATCAGAATACTTTAAGTTCTTCGAGCATGACACCAATTCAGGGTAATGGGGCCGATTCACTCATGGGCCACTTAGCTCTGCACATAAAACCTTCGTAGATAGCACCCTGACCCTAGCTCACCATCTCAAAAACAGGTGGTACGGTGAGGGGGAGGGAGAGGTGGCTGCATCAGTGACCTTACATGGCACACCAGAACTCATCCATATGTCTTAGAGATGACTCTTAAGCCAAAGGCCTACTGATCCTGAAGCACAAAGGTCAGTAATTCATTGATTAGCTTTCAGAGTAACTCAAGACCTTTAACCTTTTCATGTGTTACCTATAAAAGAGAGGCTCACAATTAAATAAACATTTATTAAGTTTTTACGGTGTGCCAGGCACTGTGCCAAGATTAGAGTTGTCAGCCCCAGTCCACCACTCAGGAAGGATGCCTGGGGGACTGGGTTTGATGGAAAGAACACTGGACTTGGGATCAGGAGAACTGCATTCAAGGTCTACCTCTGAACCCTGCTAGCTGGATATGAAAGTAGGCAGTTACTCACTTTTCTGAGTCTGTTTCCTCATCTGTAAAGTAGAAATAATAATTCTTGTATTCTCTACCCCACAAGGTTATTGTGAGAAAAGTGTTTTGCACATGGAAATGTAATATGAACTAATATGCCAGTATTTTCCTCTTATTGACATTAATTGACATTAGTGGCTACTTATGACTAAAGAACCAGGCAGGGAAATGTCCAAGAGGCAATAAACTCATTTTTTTTATGAGGAAAATGAAGGAAAGAAAACTATATTAATTAGGAATTCTTGGAGAACTTGCAAAAATAAGTGCTGAGAAAGTCAGGGGATGATATGGAGACTGTAAGCACATACAAATCAGCAGGTACTGGTGACAAGCATTCAAGAGTGTTTAGAAATGGCAAACTGGGGGTTTATGAAATCTTCAGTTATTCATCAAAGAGCAAAAACTTGGGGTAAGCCAAAGCAATGAAATGTGCCATCTGAGATTCAAGGGCAGATGAGTCAGACACGATGTCAATTAGAAAAATAATGGAATAAATAGGAGGAAGAAGCTAATGGAAACACGTACTATATCCAGCAGGGTTTAATTAAGAATCCAAATATGCTGACAAACCTGATGGATAGCTGTGGATAGCAATGTGAGCTTAGGGGGTGAAGACGCTGTTGCGGCTGCTCTCTATCTGGGTATCCTAGATCATCAAAAGCAACACTTGTAAAAAATGCAATGAGCAAAGTAAATTCCTTCTGAATGGTTATGCTGATAAGAAGAGGGAGGCCTGTGAGAGAAACAAAAGGCAAGGGATAACGGCAAGTGAACAGACTTGGAGGCAAAAGCATCCAGTTTGTATTGAGCACACTGGTTTCATGGCTTGTCTTGCTTAACTTCTTAATTGATGGGATAAACCTGATGCAGAGTGAGAGAACAGAAGCCAAAGAACAGTAAGCACAGTGACTGCAGTCCCATAAAACAACAATAAAAGGCCTTCGGGTTTAGATTGATGTATTGACCAATCTTGAGTTCAGAGGGCTGGTGAAGAAACACATTTCCCTCCTTTCAAGAGAGGTGGCTGGATATGAACTGAAGTGTTCCTGATTTCGGGCCCACCATTCTGTCTACTCTAACACTAGCTATTTCTGAAGGATCTCACAAACACGAATCCATCCAAATGCTTAGGGATTCCTCCTATGGTCATGTAGGAATTATGAGGGGCAAAATACATGAAGATGCACTAACTCAGAGGTCCACAGTCTCTTAGTTTGGCATAGTTTGCACGGGCTCCTCTTACTACAGTCCTCAACGTTATTTCAGCTGCTGCCTTTTCAGACACTTGAAGGGCCTGTTCCTTATGGCTTGCTCCCCTTACTTACGTCTTCAGATCCTGAGCAAGCGCCCCTAAATCTCCATCACCCAGGCTTGGCTTCCCCATTTCTAATCCTCTTTTCCTCTATTACAGCAATGCTAATAAAAGTAATAACTACCATGTGTATGGTGCTCCAAGCACTTCCTGTGTGTGTGTTGTCTCATTTGACCCTCACAACGAGCCTGTGTGATGGGCGCTGCTGATGATCCCTGTTTTACAGGTGACTTGCCAAGGGTCACCTATCTGTGAAGTATCTAAGGCAGAATTTGGATCCATGCCTTCCTGTCTTCGAGTCAGGATACTGTTGTCAAACAAGTTGATGTTGAAACTGCTCAACTCAAGGAGAGAGGCTAGAGACATCTAAAGACAGCCCTAGCACGGCCATATTCCCTGGGTCATTAGAACTCCCAATCTCATCGCAAGGTCATTGCTATTTATTGGTCAGAAATAAGATCTCATAAAGCACACCTTCAGCTCTCTATACTTTATTCTCTCTGTCTTGTCATACCACCTCCAAATCCACAATGACTGTGTGGCTAATAGCTTGCCATACGTTGGAAGAAAGGGTTGGAAACAAGAATTAAAGTCATAGGTTCAGAGAATCATGGGATTAGAACTGGAAGACACCTTTGAAATTATTTAATCTAACTCTTTCATTTTCTACATGAAGCAACTGAGACTCTGAGAGGTTAAGTGAGTCTCTTTAAATACAGTGGGAATTCTATCAACCAGTCGTTAAGGAAGGAAAAAAGAAGTGATCTTTCAGACCATTATGACTGACAGACAAATAGCTGTGTAGAGTGGGTTGGGGGGTCCTTTGGGAAAAGATACAGAAAAAAATGATTTTTATACTTTAAGGATACCAGTTATGTTTGGGGGTTTCAGATAGGGAGCTAGGGAAAATGTGATGTGATGGGAACAAACCAAAGGAAAATTCTGCCAGCTCATCAGCTACCTCTGGAGAAAGGCATGGGCTGCATTTGCATCCTGAGTAATCCTCTTTGGCAATTTTCTATTGATAGAGCTTGGGTTGTGACTTTGGGCAGAATAAATCAGCTACTACAAGGGTGGCTGTGAAAAATTTTTAAATGGCCCTTTCCAAATAAGAAGAAAAAAAAGCCTGATGTTGAAACTGCTCAGCAATACTGTTCTCCTAAGCACGCATATTAAGAAAAGAGACTTTAGGAAAAAGAATTATCTCTCTTGAATTCTTTTTGAGGAGGGAAAAAGAGTGTCTCGTTTGAAAAAAATTCCCTGAAAGGGCAAAGCTAAAAGAAGGAGGCCTCTCAGTGCTCTTAAAGCCTCTATTTAAATGCTAATACTAGCCTGGAGTCTTGGACCACACAAAAACACAAAGTTTCCAAAAGCGGTAAAGTGAATTCAAAATTAAACCCTAATTTCTTTAAGAAAAAAGGTTTTTATCTTTGAAGGAAAACACTGCCATTTGTCATACTGCATTTCCTAGGCAGAATATCACTGTGATTGGGAGGGGGAGCAGTCCCATTGAGCTGGTGACAATACAGGTCAGTTAATTATATGGACTCCCTAATACAGAATTAGCTCTGGGTGCCCTCTCAGTCACAAATGGGAATTTTCTTTCAACATCATTTCTCTTCAGAAAGCAACATTTACCACAAATTGTACCTGATTAAGTGTGGTCCTTTCTCCAAAGCTCCCACCCTTTGTCCCCACTGAACTGTTTCTTCTAACAATTTGAGCAAAGCAGGGGACTCACTAGGTAGAAAGTAGCCCTGCCAGCCAGAGCTCAAGACCACGGGAGTGAGAGGGCACAAAGGGAGACCTTGTATGTCTTTTCATCCATTCTTTGTTACACAGCGAGAAGGACAGGGCTTGGATTTGAAGTAGACTGTTTCATGTTTTTTTCCTACCTTCTTGGAAATATTAAGGAAGTATGAACTCTTCATTTTTTGTTCCTGAACTTCAGAGTCTAGTCATAATATTAAGAATAACCAAGTAAAGTGATTAAAACTTCAACTGCTTATTTGGAGTCAGAGGACCTATGTATAAATGTCAATTCTGTCACTAGCTGTGTGACCCTGAACCCTAAGCCTCAGTTTCCTCATCCGTAAAATGAAGGGGTTGGACAACATATCGTGTAAGGTCCCTTCCAATTATAAAACTATCATCCTATAATTTTCCATTAATCAGAATCATAGATCACTAGAGTTCAAAGGGGAATTTAGCAGCATCATGGAATATGGAAATATGAGAACAGGGAAAGAAGGATAACAGGACCAAAGGATTTAGGGCCCTTGGTCATAACGGAAAGTGACTGAAGTCATGGTTTGACTAGACTTCCTAACGCAAAATTCAGCATTCTTTCCATAATGCAGCGATTTGGGCCTTAGTGCTGGCTTTGTCATTATCCATTATAGAGCCTCAAGCTCCTCATTCATAACATGGGAATAACAGGACCGCCGTTACTATAAGAAATAGCTGCCAAAGCTTGCTATTTCTATCTTCCTAATGTCTCTGGCATCTGATCTTTTTATCCCCTTGGCAACCACCTTTAGTTCAGGCTCTCATCATTTCTTACTTAGCCTCCTAGCTGGTCTGCCTGCCTCAGGCCTCTCCTCTCTCCAAATATTCTACAAGCTGCTCCCACTCATTTTCCTCAACTCTGTGTCCAACCCTGTCACTTCTCTCCTTGATAAACTCCGGTGGTATAGTGGAGGTGCTTAATAAATACTTACTTGTTGATTAAATACTTCATAAATTAATGTTACTATAAGTGTAACTTAGTAGTAGTACTTGCCTGGCTGTACTAACATTGGACAAGTCAGTTTTTTAACTTCATAGGGCCTCAGTTTCCTCATTTTGTAACATATGTGAAATGTCAGATTAAGTAAATTCTCAGACTCTAAAAGCTGGGTCTAGCTAGTCTCTATTTTATTTGGGGAAAAGAACAAAGTAGGAGAACATAAGGGCTACTTAACAGCAGCTAATGCCTGGGAAAGCAGTGTAATTGGGAGTGGGGTGAAAATACAATCTCAACTCAGCTCTTATCTTAAGGCCATGGAAAGGCTAATTGTATTTGCTACATTATTGTCAGCAATACTCTCTCCACCCACGTAGACTGTATACCTTCCCTGTTTTCATCCTATGTTTTCTTTGCTTAGCACAATGATTGACACATGATAAGTACTTAAAAAATCTTCTTGACTGACTAGTTTCAGGGCGAAGAAGCTGTTGAAATAGATATGTCACTGAACTAGATGTAGATATGAGAACTGGAGAAGATGATTAAAGATTTGATTTGTATGTTTGCCTGTGCCAAGCTAAAGTGAGTAATGAGGATAATTGTCATTATTGCAAATGACTGACTGTGTGTCTATTATACTCAATCATAATAACTACCTAATCTTTTATGACTATAAAACAAATTATATTCGTGCAATTGGTAAGGGCCCAGTCCTTAAAGAACGTATGATGTTGCCTGCCTGGTTATCATACACATGGAGACTTGGTGAATCTACTTTTGGGCATGAATAATAGAGGAACCCTCCCCCCAGTTCAGAGCACACAGAAGCATCCTGTTAGCTTACTGCGCAGTAACAACAGCTTTTTAATTGACTTCAGAGCCCTAAATGAGTGTGGACACAAAAGGTTCCATCAGACGAGCTATCTCTTTCTTCTTGGCAGCCTTCAAGCAAGGAGGATTTCTGTGTTCCACCAGACTGGGGAGGGACAGGTGGCATTATAGCCTACCTTGCTTCCACATGTCTGTGAAGGTGGAGAACCTCTGATTCTTTTTTGTATTTATTCTTTCCTGATCAGATGAATGACAAGACTGGAAGAGTCACCCAAGTCCTTTGAGGTCTCACTGGGAGTCCCTAAGTAGGGTAGAAGCAGTTGCTGAGTCCAGTAAGGAGCCAGTACAGTCCCAAGGTGTGGCCTACCTGACCCAGGCAACCAGTGACTGAACCCATCAGCTTAGAGGGTGGAGCAAACACTGAGAAGTGAACTAAGTGGGGATTTTGGGAAGGTCTCAGGATATATTCCCCAGGTGAGAATAGGGAGTGTTTAGTATCTGCCACTTTAATTCTGAGCTGACTTTCTTTGGGGTGGTAGGGGGCGTGTGCCTCCCAGTTTGGGTGGGAGGGAGATGATTTTATACATCTATCCCTGCTGTACCTTATTAATAAGTATCTATCCCCAAAAGAAGACTGCACAGAAGATAGTACAGATTTTATATGCATTTTACAGATGAAGTTGAATCTCAGAGAGGTTAAATAGCTTGTTAAAGGCCACACAGACAGTAAGTACAGAAGCTGAAAACTGGAACCCCAAACTTCTAACTATCGTTCAGTGTTCTCTCCCTCTCACCAAGCTGCCATGAGGTCCCCACTGCCAGTGAGCTCAAAGAGCAAGATGATCAGTGATCCAATAGAATCTGGCTAGAGTAGCAGAACATTTATGAAACTTTTCTTGATGGAATAAAGAAACTGTAATGCTGGAGAAAAAAAGAAAGGATGGTACAAAAGTTTACACAAGTATGTACATGAGTCGGGTGGGGTCAAAGTTAATTTAACTAGGTCCTCACTTCCGGGTGGCTCCTCTAAAGCTGGTTCATCCTGGGTAATAGTTTGGAGCAATCTCACCATAGCGGTATTACCACCAAACTTATACAAAATGTGTCACCCCAAAGTATAAGAATAAAAATGTTGGAGAGTTGAGACAAAGTCACTGAAGGTGACAAAGTAGAATCACATTGTATCACAGAGGCAGGAGTATGGGACTAGTAGCCAGGAAGATTTAGACTCAAGTCCTGTTTCTGGCATTTACCAGGGGCATGTATGACCAGGGGCATGTATGACCAGGGGCAAGTGATTTGGTCTCAGAGCCTCAAATTTATCTACTTATTTTTAGATGGGCTTAGAATCCTTGATATATTGCATGAGATTTCACATATTACACACATGTTGTATGAACTATCTATTTGGAAACCCCAAGTAGTTTATCTGGATATCTCCTTTGGTCCAAGGTTTACTTTCACTGAGAATGTGTTTTATTGCAAAATATTTCTAGAGTTTTCAAGTTGAAAATGTTAGTTTGAACATGTTGGTTAAACCAAATATTGGTTTGTGGTCCAATGTTTTAGTAAATGTTTTCTCAGGTTTGGTGTGTCTTACTGGTACAGATATTTACAAAACTACTTGGGCAGTATGAACTGGAAATATATTTTCGAAAAAGTTATGTGGAATGAATACTATCACATATAGCCTGCATGTACTTTTATGTCATTAAAAAAAAAGTCTTCACGTTATTTACTTCATCCTTTTGACAGTATAGACATGGTCAAGATGTAATATTCCATATGATGCCATGGTTTTTACTTTCCCTTTCCCCATTTGTGCCTTTACACTAACCCCTCAGTTTCACTATTTATAGACACTTTCTTATCTGTGCCTACATTAAAAAGGCACCTTTGGGTTTTTTTCCCCCATTATGCATTGTCATTGAGTTTACATTTTTAAAAATATGCTTTTGGGAAGGGCATTGAGTACACATCTGGTAATGTGGTAGCTGTAACCTTATTTCAGTGCACATTCAATTGAAAATAATAGCAGCCCACTGTGATAAAGAGCAGTATTCTGCTTTGTAATGAAGATACAAAGCACTTAGTAGAAATCACATTCTTTTAAACTAATCTTCCTTGTATCCAGTACTAGCAATGCCGATATAAGAGAATTTAAAAGGGCTCTCTACAAATCAATTTACTTAAAGGACAAAGGCTTGAATGGAAGAAACACCAGTTGCTCAGGTGCTCCTGACTAGTCCAGTTCCTCCCCGTCTCTTTTCTTTATCCTTTTGAAGATATTAACTGAAGTATTTTCAAGTCTTCTTCAATGCCTTCTTCTCCCTGAGGTCCTAAGGAATTACTTCCTCCCCATCTTTTCTAACCACAAATCACAAGACCCCAGCAAGGAATATGCACTGACATGTGAGTCCTAGAAGTAGAAGGCAGAAGGCTCAGTGGGGGAAGAGGAAAATGAGCATTTAAAACCCTTTAAATAAAGATCATAACTGTTCTTGGACCACACAAAGATCCAGAGTAATTAAAAAGCTCTTCAAAGAATGGAATAAGTCCATTAAATCCTGTTAAATAATTTTTTAGAAACACTGTTTGAAACGCTTCTTGCTGTTTCACTCTCTCACAATGAACTGAAGGACAGAATATCTCATTTTCCAAATGGAACTTTATGGAGTTTTCAATAAGCCCCCTCAGCACTTATCTAAATCTTTAATTAGTTCTATAATATACTGATGATATCAAGCCTAATTAAATTTATACAGATAAGGCGCAATGAAATTCTAGCCAAGTGAGCTGGAAAGCATATATTAAATAGTAAATTTAATGGTTTCAGCTGATAAGTACAATTTTATATAAAAAAAATTAAATTCAATTTACATGTTGTATTCAAATTGATTTTGAGTGTGCAAATGATTGGAAAAATCTTTTACATATATCAGTAAAACTGCTAATCTAGACTGTTTAAATATCAGTTATTAATGTCCACATTGGCAAATAAGCCACATAGATTTGCATTTTTACTGCATATAGTAAAAAAGTTATCTAAACCATATGTCGGTTTTATAAAGAATATTAAGTGATTTTTCTTTTGGGCTCATGCATAAATTAGGGAGGAGTAGAAATGAACATAGGATCTAAAGACAAGGGAGTCAGCAATTCAATAGAAAGCAAGGCAAAAATTGTATTATTTCTTTTTTGCTGACTGAAGCAGTTCTAGGTGCCCTTTGGGAACAGCAACTACCATAGCAAAATTTCCCTTATTTAGAATCAACTGGTATGGAACCATACACAAAGGCCTGATGCCATAATCACAGAGACGTTGAAACATTCAAATTTGCTGGCATTTAACAGAGAGAGAAATGAATATTACTCTTTATCAGAGGGCAAAGGCATGACTCAATGAAGGTTTGACAAGTCAATGTGGGTACAACTGTGCTAAACATTCACTTGGAATTGGAACTTTACTCTTCAAAGAAGTAAACACGCCTACACAAATAACATAAACTAAAAAAAACTATGCAGCACAACACCCTCCACTGGCAAAATGCCTTCCTTGAGTCTTCTAAGTGCTCAGCTAACAAGATAGAATTGATTATGCTTACATTTTTCTTTTTGTTAACATGGTCAAGAAGCTACATATATTTTTAATTTGAGTTCAGAATCAAAGGGGTGTATGTGTATAACTATACACCATTCAATAAAACAGTGGATCTATGATTACAAGATGTGAGTATCCCTTCTATCAATGCAGGTGGCAACCAATCCATGCCCCCTCATCATACCTGCACTTGTAATGTCATACCATAAATTCTCCACAGGGTGTTCACCCAATGTTCTATGGGCCTTGGTATAAGGCCTACATCATTAGGTGAGTAGTAGTGCAAGCCACAAGCTATCCATCCCCTTCCCTTGCTACATATCTGGCCCACCTTCTTTTCTGATCATATATTTCTTAGATGGTACGTTATTTTTATGCTTACATCCTGTTTGTGAATTGTAACTGGTAATATGTTGCAATCTTTTCATGCTTACTACACATTTATCCATTGCCTTTTCAGCGCCCTACAATTTTGATTCTTTGGAGATGAGTCTCGCACGGTTATTAGCGGGTCGAGAGCTAGAGCTGAAGTCATGAGGCAATGTTCCTCGACAAGTCACTTCATCTTCCTCTGCCTCAGTTTCCTCATCTACAAAATGAGGATAATGATAGCCCCTATCTCATAGGGCTGCTGTGAGGATCAAATGAGGTAAAATAGGTAAAGTGCTTTGCAAACCTTAAAGCACTACAGAAACGCTAGTAATTATCTTTAAAATACATCAATGGAAGAATATTAAAGTTGTTGTTTTTCTTCAGGAAGAAACATATTCAATCGTGTTGATGGAACCCTAATAAAGCTGCCCCCAGCCCCAATATTCTAACTTCCTTATAGAGCCCACTGAACAGCAGGCCCACTGCCCCTCCCTAGCCACTGCCCCCCCCCAACATTCCTGTCTTCCTCACATATGCCTCACTGCTCACTAGAACAACAGGTATGTCTATGAACTCCTAGTTCTCACAGAAGAGCAGGTGTGTCCATGTGATGGGACCCCAGCCACTACCCCCAGACCTATTCCTTATATTTCCCACGGGAAAACCAGGTGTTTCCATGCACTCAACCACAACCACATTCATCTAATATCAGACAGGACCACAATGGCCAATCAGAAAGTAGCACACAGGATATAGACTCGAAAACAATAGAAGGGACTTTCTCTAAGTAGGCGCCTGTGCAGTAATAATAAGGAACTGACCTAGTGTGAAGTTATGATGTAGAGAAGCTTATTATAATATCATTACCATACATATCCCCAAATGTGTTTTTCTGTATGCATTATGGGTAATCACACATGCAGTTCTACTATATCTAAGACCTCTTCTCAATTACCCTTAACAAAACTTTCCTGCCTTTCTAATACTCATAATTTCTGTTATGTAATTGCATCTTTATCCTATAAAAATCCAGCTTGCTTTCTCTGAAGTGGCTGGTTCCTCTTGGAACTTTGCCTGCTTCATGAGAGGTGTCAATCTCAATAAATGGCTCTACTTGTATTAGATGTAGTCTGATTCTGAATTCTTTGAGATAGTTCTACCATAACACATCATTAAACCACAACAGTTTTTGGCATCCCTGGGTGGGCAGATTCAACAATATTGAATTCTTTGGACCCCATTTGGGGTTTTCTTGGCAAAGATCCTGGAGTTGGTTGCCATTTTCTTCTCTGCCTCATTTTACAGATGAGGAAACTGAAGCCAACAGGGTTAAGTGACTTGTCTAGTATTACACCAGCTAGTAATTAATTATCTGAGGGCAGATTTGAACTTAGGAACATAGTCTTTCTGACTCCAGGCTTGGCACTCTATCCACTGCACCACCAACCAGTCCTTTTAAAACTATATAATTTCTCAAATGCAATGTAAGCTATTCTCTTCCTCTTATATAATTCTGGGCTCAGTTTACTAAATATCTGTGGAGTATGCATTGATGTATCAGTTCAAAAGATCATCCATCCAACTGCACAGCATATATAAAGAGCCATAGGGAAAAAAGATGTTTATATCAGTAATAACTAAAACAACTCTGAAGTGCTACCTCACACTCATCAGTTTGAAAAAATTGACAAAAAAAGGGCAAGTAACAAATGCTGGAGGAGCTATGGGAAAACAGGTACTAACGTACTACTGGTGGAGCCATGAACTAGTTTAGCTCTTCTGGAAAGCAATTTGGAACTATGCCCTGAAAGTTATTAAACCGTGAATACCCTTTAACCCAGGGATAATATTACTAGGTCTAAACTGCAAAGGGTCAAAGAAAGAGAAAAAGGACCCATCTGTATAAAAATATTTATAAATGCATAGCATAATCTAAATAATACATTTTCTTCTTATATTTGGTTTTTCCTGTGTAAACTATTAGATTGTCCCAATCTGTTTCAGCTAGGTTTACTGGTCAAAATGCTAAAACAACAGGACTTTATTTTTCACACACACAAAAGAAAGCACACTGGCTAACTTGAGACATCCAGGGTATGAGGAGGTGGCCAAATGAAGAGAGGTTTAAGGCCAATCTGTCTGGATCATAACTTTCAGAGGGACAAGCATATACCTGGGTTACAGCCTTCAAAGGAATGAGAGGCACATGTAACTCAGCTAGTGAGGAGTGCCCCTGGGGTAAAGGAGCAATGATCTTTTGGCTCTGGCAGGAGGAAGGGGAGTGACAATCCTGCCAAAGGGGCCCTCTAGACCCAGCACCCAGGTTATGGCAAGCTCTTGTTGCTCTTGGTTTGATATAGGAGGCCTGCTCCCAAACAAAAGGCCAGCTCAGTGATGTGGTCAATAGTCAGCAGTTGTATAGGAAAGTGGGGGAACCTGAATCAGGCATGTCTGATTTATTTCCTAATTCTAGTGTCACCACCAGGGAACAGCCAGTTAATGAGCTTGGACGCTTCTAGGAGGAACAAGTTTCATAAAAAGGAGGGGGCTATCCAGGCAGGAAGCTGGGTCCTGCCTGAAGGGGAGGCAACCCGTTGCCTAAGAACCTTAAGGATCTCAATGAGGCCCAAGAGACCAGCACTTTAAGGGTTTCCAGATACTTTAAAAACATTAACTCTTTTGGTCTTCACAACAACCCTGTGAGGTAAGAAGTACTATGTTATGCCTATTTCAAAGATGAGAAAATAATTTAAGCCATTTGCCCAAGGTCAATCACAAAACAAGTAAGCTTAGGAAGGCAGAATTTGAATTCAAGTCTCTCTTGATTTTAAGCCCCAAACAACCATAACGTTGAAGTCATTTAATTGAACCTCAGACCTAATGCAGCAATTCCCTCTACAATATTTCTTAGATACTTAGAGTGTTGAAGTTTTAGAAAGTTCTTGCGGGGGAGGGGGGTGGTTATCTTTCTTCAGGACTGATTTGCACTCAAAGAAATGTATCTGGAGGCAGCCATACTCTTATTGGGTTTTACAATCCCTGAGTATGTATATCAATCACCTTCTATGTGAAGGGCACTATGCTACGCACTGGGGATAGAAAAATTACCTAGTCCTTACCCACAGAACCTGGGTAACTGACTAGAATAACTGTTAGTTCAGACTGAGATAGTAAACCTGTGTGCCACCTGACCTGCACAGCCATGGTATATGGCGATGGTAGTACATGCCAGTCTCATGATCATAATATTAATCAACATTTTCTGGTTTACAGTGTGTTTTTCCTACATACTTTCTGTGAAATGAGGAGTGTAGACATTATCTCCATTTTACAGATGAAGGTCCAAGTCATATAATCAGTAAATGGTAAGGGCCTAGGTTCAAAATTAGGTCTTCTACTTTCAAATCTCCAGCATCACATGGCTAGTAAGAGTTTAAAATGAGATGTGAACTTGGGTCTTGAGATTCCAAGTCCAATACTCTTTTCATCTTGCCACAATTCCATGCCCTGAAATTCAGCACTATATTCAAAATTTTATAGAATCTAAATACTGTGTTTTTTCTTGTAGGAAAATACATTTCAAGTTCCAGCTTAAGATGCTAATATGTCTAATTTTTGGTGGTGGTATTGGCAAATCCCTTTCTTTGTCTTCTTCTGACTTGCCTGATGGCAATCCACGGCATTGGTAGTATCTCCTATGGCCTTGGTTAGCGGCTCAACAAGGTGGAAGTTAGAGAAGGAGAGTGTACAGTGGGGGAGGGGAATCAGGAAGACGGAGACAGGATCAACACTGGGGTGCAGCTGGGAACTAGGGCCCTTGCTAGCATAAATCCAACCAATTTTTTTTGGTCTGGGATAGTTCACTGGCACATCATTTCTTTTTTTTTGCAGGTGCCAGGCACAGGTCTTATAAAGGAAGCAATGGCTGAACAGGTTATTTTCCTTTCTGGGCTTACAGGGTTTTTCCCAACAACTACCTCTTCTTTTGACATGCATGCTCTCCAAATACATCTTGCTCTATTCAGATCCATCTGGCAGATATTAGCTGTGTTAGGACTTGCATTTCCCTGACATAACTTCTTTTCTCTCACCTGTAACACACAGGAGTTTTCACCTAAAAGACAAAGCAGTCCTTGAGATCTGATTGATCTTAGCTTCCCTGATGAAGCTTTCTTCCTACTTCTTCAATCCCCCAGCCAACAAGGGGTAGGCCTGGGACAAAACTGCCTCTGGGTCCTGATTGGCCCTGGCTTCCCTAACATAGCTTTCTGGTCATCTAGGGGCATAAAAAGCTTTTGTCACACTGAGTCTGTGCAGCTCAGACTTAGCGAGTACCTAAGATCATGCCAATTGCTATACCCTGGTAACTTAATGACAAGAAGTGTTTGCAGATCGAGAGGAGGAGAGGCCATGTCCAGAGAATCTAAGTGTCATTATTCTTGCTGTATTAGGGCAAAGTAAAACTCCTTTGTTAAATGTTCAGTGACTTACAGGTGCTTCATTTTGCCCTATCAAACCTGAACTATGAGAATGCTGGTGTTAGAACCACACTTCTAATACTGGCCTCCAAGATATTTTTTTTCTTTCTCAAGAATTTCAATACCTGGTTTATAGTCTTCTTCACCCCAATCTTCACCCTTATACTGAGGGAATATCAACACATGTTGATTATCTGGCCTCCCAATTCATCAATTTCCTCAATTCCCATGACTTACAACTTTAGTACACTATGGCCATGCACAGGGAAGGTCACATCCTTGTCACCATCGCCCACACTTGTGGTATTTCTTTTTTTTAAATTTTATTTTATTTTTAGTCCTGAAATTCCTCCTTTCAAACTTCCATGCCTTCTGTCATTGAGAAAGCAAATTTATTTACCTGTTACAAATATGCAGAATCAAGCAAAACAAATTCCCACATTAGCCATATCCAAAAAAAAGTAAAGAAAAGGGAATATGCTTTATTCACAGACATCTGAAACTCAATATGACAAAAAAAAGAACTCATTACCTTTTCCCCTAAATTCCTCCTTATTCCAAATCTTATTTCTCTAAATAGTACCATTAATCTTGTCTCATGGATTCACAGCCTCAGTGATGATTGACTCACTCTCTTCATAACCTATAGTGAAGCAGTTGCTAAGTCTTGTTGATTTTCTGTCTACATCTCTTGTGTCCATCCCCTTCTGTACACCAATATGGCTACCACCATAGTGCAGGGGCTCATCACCTCTGTCTCCTCTACTGCAAGAGTCTCTTAAATGAGTTACATGTTTCACTGCTTCTCCTCTCCAAGTGTAAAGATGCCAGATAGATTTTTGTGAAGCACACTCCTCACCATGTTACTCTCCTGAAGTTCCAGTGGCTCCCCAGTGCTTCTACAACCAAATACAAACACTTTTTCACATTTAAAATGCTTCATAATCTGTCTTTAGTTTATTGACTTTTCTGGATTTAGTATACATTATTCCCCTTCCCGTAGTTTATGGTCCACTTAATTTGACTGTTTTGACCCTTACAAATATGGCAACCTGTTTAGCCTAACTACTTCCATTTAAAAACTGTCCACTTTTTTATGTCCAGGAAAGTATTAACCAGCTGTTGAAGATGCTTAATCTAAGTGACCCCTAGGAAACCATTAAGTGCCTGTCATTGTCTTAGTAACTGCCTATTCTCTTTGCTTGCTTAACAGGTATCCTGTCCTCTAGAACATACAATTTTTCTTTTCCTCTTTGTTGTGTTGATAACATACCCAAGCTATAGGAACTGCCTTTTAAAGACACAGGTTACTCAGCTGACAAGTGTTTTAATAAAACCTAGAGTAACGAGACTTACCAACCAATAACGTGGTCTTTCTTCCACGAGACACCCATCATGTTCTATCTCCTCTCTTTCTGTCTTTGCAAGGGTGTCTCCAATGCCTGTGACACACCTCTTTTTCTGAGAATCCCTAGCTTTCTTCAGAGCTCAGCTCAACCACTACCTTCTGAAACACAAGACCTTTCCAGATTCCCCATTTTCTAATGTCTCCTCATCCTGCCAAACTACCTCGTTATTTATTTTGTATACATTAAGCAACTTCTTGTGGGTCAAGATGTTAGTTTTCTCATAGAGTATAAGCTCTTTCAATCAAACATCAAACATTTAATTAAATGCTTACTATATATCAGACACTATGCCATGCCCTGACAAAAATAAATCGTTCCTGCTCACGGGTCTTACAATTCAATTAGGAAATTAAAAAAAAAATAAGCATATGTAGAATAAATAAAAAATAAATACCAGGCACTTTAGGAAAGAAGGGCACTAGCTTTGGAGGCAGGGGAATCAGAAAAGATTTAATGTAGAAAGTAGTACTTGAGCTGAATTCTGAAGGAATTGAGTCCATGGGGTGGAGTGAGAAGGGAAAGCAGTCAAGGAATGGGAGACAGCTATTGAAAAAGAAGGGAGGAGGGAGAGGAATTGTCATGAGGGAGGCAGAGTAAGGCCAGTTTGGGTGGCTGGTAGAGTGTGTAAAGGGCAGCTGGAAAGGGAAGAAGATAAGGCCAGGTTGTGAATGAAGGGCTTTAAAAAACAGAAGATTTGTAAGTGATTCCTATTAGAGCTTCTTGTGTGGAAGAATGATTTGGTCAGACCTTCACTTAAGAATCATTTTGGCGTGGAAGATGGCTTGGATTGGGTTTAGGCTTGAGTCAAGGAGGTCAATTAGGAGGCTGTTTTGACAGTCCAGACAAGAGGTGATGAGGGGCTGAACTAATGTGGTAGCTATGTGAGAGGTTAGAAAGGGATGACTGAGAGAGATGTAGAGGCAAGTGACTGCATGTATGGGATGAGGAGAGAGAAGAATGGAAGACAATGCTAGGGCAGTGAACTTGGGAGACTGGAAGATGGTGGTTTCTTCAACACAAATGGGCAAGTTCAGAAGAGAGCCTGAGGAAAGATAATGAGTTTTATCTTAGGCAGGTTAAGTTTGAGATGTCTCCAGCATATCCAGTTTCAAATTTCCAACAGGCAGCTGGTGATACAAGGGAAGAAATTCAGGAGAGAATTGGGATATATAAATTTGGGAGTCACTGGCATAGAGATGATAATTAAACCCATGGTCACTGATGAAGGCACCTAGTCAGAAAGTATATGATAGAAGAGAGAAGAAAAGATAACTCCTGAAAGATCTTCAAGTTATATCCACAATTAAGACATGATAAAGATGACGATCCAGTGAAAGACATTCAGCGGAGTGTCTGACAGACAGGAAAAGAGCCAGGAAAAAAGAGGGTCACAAAAACTCAGAGAAGAATGAATATACAAATGCTGCTGAGAGATAGGGCAAAAAGGATGAAAACTGAGAAAAAGACACTCAGTCTGGCAATGAAGAGATCACTGGTAATTTTGTAAAGAGCAGATGATGCCAGAAGTCAGACTGCAAAGGACTGAGAAGTGAGTGAAAGGGGGAAAAGTAGAAGCAATGTAGATAGATTTTTTTTTATCTTTAGGAAACTGTCTATGAAAGGGAGAAAAGATATAGGATCATAGCTTGATGGGATAGTAGGGCAAATGAGGATTTTATTTAAGAAAGAGGGAGACTTGTATGTCTTTCTAGGAGGCAAGGAGGGAGCAAGCAGATAGAGAAAAATGGAAGATGAGAGAAGTAGAGAAAGGGGACCGTTGTAGGGGCAATCTACAGAAGGAGCTAGGAAGAGATACTTTCAAAGGTCTGGGGAAAACAGCTGACCTTGCTTAGAAGAAGGGTTGCCTTTGCAGAGACAAAAAGAAACGTGGAAGTTATGACAAATGGCCTTTCAATTTTCAGTAAAATAAGAGGTGAAGTCCTTAGCTGAGGGAGTAGAAGGAAGTGAGAATATAGAAGGTTTGAGGAAAAGAGAGACAACTTGGAACAGCCAATGTGGACTAATTTCTATAGAAAAGCAGTTAAGGAAGAGTGAAAAGACTGTCTTAACTACAGTAAGAGCCCAATTGAAATTAGACATAATTAGTGTGAATTCGTAGTGATCTCAGCACAGCTGTATGACTTCTTCTAGTTCTGTTTATCAGATCCTGAATAGGACTCAAGGAAGTAGAGAGTGGAAATAATTCAGGGATAGTGTAATTAAGGAGATATCATTACTTCCACATAGCCCTGGGCTTTAGGATTTTCAAAGGGAGAAAGTAATACATTATTGGCTCCAAAGTCAGTCTCTGATACTCAAATAGAACTGAATCCTCTAGATCCCAGGTCCAGAGCTCTTTTCATTACACCATGGGAGACAAGCTTGATATTCTAACATCTGACAGTATGCAGTGCTTTCCTGAAGAGCATACACACGCACACACACACACACACACACACACAACACACACACACCCATATGTGTCTATAGTATCAAAACAGCAGTTGGGGAATTTTATAACCATATCTCTATATATGTATTAAAACCTAACACATCCTGAAATTAATAAGAGTTTAAATCATACTATGTGTTCACAACTTTCCCTGGCTGAAAAGCCTTGGCTCTCAGGGAGGAATTTGATTGCCATATCAGAGTCTGTGTGTTGAAATCCTACATCTGATGTGTGAAAGTTCAGCAATGCCAATCAGTATGGTGCAGATGCCACTCAACGAAATGTGCTCAGACAGTCCCCATCTGCCAGATATGCTAATGATTGTGTGAAATCAATACCTTACCTCCTTAACTCCATCTTTTCTACACCTGCTTTGGAATCTGTTGTCTGCCTCAACTAAATGCCCAAAGGAGGTGGAACAGATCCACACTGTACCGGTCCCTGTTTTAGTTCTTAAAGTTGAAAGATGTATCATGCAAAGGGCAAGTAGCCTCTTGTTTTAGCTCCTTCTCCAACTTGGAGTGGCAAGTCATTCCCAAATAATTACTCCAGAACCAAAGAAAACTGATGTGGCAGGTAACAATATCCAGAGATAAAAATATTATCTCTATACTTGGAACACAGACTGAAAGGAGGTGTCTTTTCCAGCTTCTTTGGCTACAGCGTGGCATTAGAACTAGTAAAAAGCAGATGGTGGACTTGGGCTCGTGTTGGCATTTCATTACCTTTTCAATAAACTGCCTCACAGTATGGGTGTCTGCAGGGGGAGCTAGGAGGGAGGAAGGAGGAAGTGTTGTTCTAAGGGCATAAGCACAGGAATTAAAGAGAACAAAGAAGAAGAGTTCTCCAACTTGGCACCAAAACCCTCCCTGAGGAGGTCAAGGACAGTTCATTTCTTATCCACTTTTTGAAAGAGGTTGCCCTATGCTTAAATTTTTTTTATAAAGCCAGAGATACCAAATTTGGAGGATTTCTTCCTTTGGGTATGTTCCTACATTCTACCAATTCTTCATCTACATCCCAGGAATGTGGTAGATGAATGAGAAAATACATCTGAAATGTTGAGCTCCAGGTTTAGGGAATTACAATATTTTTATTTTACTATTGACTGGAATGGAAACACTGTCCTGATCTATGTCTGATCTGAGTCAGTTTATTCTTCCTTAAGCAACCTGGTAGCCCTCCCTGCTCCCAGGGGCTCAACATGTTGGCGTTGAACTTTGTATAGATTCCCAGTTGACTTAGCCTTATTTAGCACATAACTCCTAAGTTCATACCTCAGCCTCCCTGGTAGCTTATGCACCAACATGCCTGGCATAACTTGTATTTTTGAAGGCAAGCTTTTGATACCTGGGAGTGTTATCACCAGCCACCCCAGATCACCAGTCCTGCTTCTAGCCCAGCCCACATAACCACCATCTGGGGAGATAGATAAGGAAACTATCAATCCTACCAAGTGCCATTCACATGAGAGACAAGCCAGCTTAGCTGAAGCAACAAAGGTTACCTGAGGGAAAGACAGGAGGCAGTACATGCCAGACAAGTCAAACCACCAATACCACCACTTTGACTATCATCTCCCCTCAGACCCTGAGACAGCCCAAGACCCTGAATCTAAGAACCTTGGATAAGAATGCTTCCATCCCAGTCACCATAGCCAATAACTAGGGAAGCAATCCCTGGGTAGGGGCAGCCAGACAACTGATCCTGCTGATGCTGTAGTCATATCTCTTGAAAACATTAAAGAGAAAATTCTTGTCACTGAACTCTTTGGCATCGTCAAATGGTTAACAATTAGAAACTGATGATTTTATCAGTGGAAAAGACATTAAGGAAGGTGCATTATGATCTGCTTTGCCACTGCACCTTGACCATGGGACCTTTCCATCTTATTTGCAGCTGAAACCTTCATTCTATGAGAGTGCTTTGAGAGACTGTCTTAATTTTCTGTTTGTATCCTAGCACTTTGCACACAGTAAACATGCAACAAATGCTTCAGGTATTTATTTATTTGGCAAGTTCTACAATCCTAGAAAGTTTTTGAGTATGATACCAGCAACAGAAGTTAGTCTGAGGGTCCGACTGTGTGTTCATCCTTCATTGCCAAAAAAGACCATGCCATCAGAGAAATAATGACATGACTTGCACTTGACTTTGTTTTGAGTGAGGGAGAGCTGTGCAGGTCACCAGCCTCACTTCTCCTCCAGAGCCATCTGAATCCAGTGACCAGATATTCCTCAGGATGACTGGAGATGACCCAGGATCAGGCAATTGGGATTAAGTGACTTGCCCAAGGTCACACAGCTAGTGAGTGTCAAGTGTCTGAGGTTAAGATTTGAACTTAGGTCCTCCTGACTCCTGTATTGGTGCTCTATCCACTGTACCACCTACTTGCTCGCTTGAGGGCCCAACTAACAACAGAAAGACTCATCACCAACAGGCTTGTGGTCACATAGTAGAAAATGTGGTTATGGTAACCTGTTATCAAATTTTTCTGATAAGGTTTTGATGTCTAAGATATAAAAATTCAATTCAATAAACATTTATTAAGTGCTTACTACATGTCAGGCACTGTGATAAATACTAGGGATACAAAAAGAGGCAAAAGACAGTCCCTAATCTTAAGGAGCTCACAATCTAATATGAAAACACAGACACACAAACACACATACACATAAGAGTTTTATATATATGTTTGTACATATACATATACATATATATAGTAAGCTGTATACTGACTAAACAGAAAATGAAAGAGGGAAAGCACTGGAATTAAGAGGGATTAAGGAAGCTTTCATATAGAAGGTGGGATTTCTTTTAAAAAAAGAAAAAATAAGAACCAAGTTCAGTCAATAAGAATACAAGCTAAGATCCTGCATAAAACTCCATGGGACAGGAGTCACTCAATTCTAAGGTCAGTGACCCCTTGTCCTCTCAGGGCTTAAGCAAGAAGAAGAGAATTGTAGAGTAAATTTGTAGACGCAAATTTCTGTGTTCAGTTTTCCATTTGTAGGAGAGAAAAAAATAGACACAAGACTGTAAATAAAGGCATTCTATTGTTCCTTTGGAGTTTGGTGTGTAGCTGAATTGAATCTGGAGAAAAAACAGACAGTATTCCTGTTTTATTAGCTCTAATGACCCAAAGATTCATTAATTGCAGAGACACAGCTTAAATACCATCAATAGAGATTAAAGGATCTAAGGACTAAGACTTAGGCTCATACCTAGATTCTTAGAATTTTCTAATGGCAGTCAGCACAATTAAGTAGCTCTGGGGACTTACAGCTGCCTTAGAGATATGCGGCTGTTAAGTGCCAGGATGGCTTTTGAGATAACATAGTTTAAATGGGAGACCCTCAGCATTTGAGTAGAGAATAAGAAGTAATAATGGTAGAAGTATAAGCTGACCTAGATACTGACTGTACTCAGATGCTATCTTGTTTTACATCTTGCTTCAAATGAGATCTTCTGTATCAGTACATTGATTTATTCTAAATCTGTATTATATAAACTTGGAGAGGGTAAGCTAACTGTTTGTGATTCTACTGCACCATCCTTCTCCTTTGGCAAGTGTAAGCACTTGCCTGCTTAACTCTTTGCTCTCATTCCCGTGTTTATAACATATATGGTGTGTGTATTACCTTGAAACCATAAACAAAACTTTAAAACTGTAAACAAAAAGTCACTGAGATACTGTAAGGGAAATGCTTGGCAAAAACAACCCATCCCAGTAATATGACACTTTATACATCCTTGGGCTTGATAAAGTCAATTCAATAATGTATTTACAGCCCCTATGAAGTACAATGTACCATGTTAAATTCTGGGGATCAGAACTAGGGGAGGGGTGAAGGGGCTTTATCACAGAGAGCTGAAATTTAGAGGGTGGTAAGAGTATCTGCACCCTTGCAGTATAGTAACAGCTGACTTTATCACCTAATTAGCAAGAATAATTAGTTAAAATATGATATCAAATGGCATGTTTCCTCCCAAGTTAAGGGCATACTTCAGATAAGATGTCTCTCTCGTGGAAGTCTCTTGAGCAGCAGCCTCATGATGTCCTAGGTTTTTTAATCTCTCTGGTCATTGAGCAATGTCTCCCTCCAACACACCCCAAAGGAACTGCCCTGGACATCCCAATTTCTAGTTATCATTTTGCTGGAGCTACAAAAATATGACACAGATCTTTTCTCAGGGAGCTTACAATCTTATAGAAGAAAGACATATATACATATATATATATATGTATATATGTCAACAGTTATGACAGAAAGGAGTATGTATTAAGTACAAACATTCCAGAAATGTTCAGGAAAAGTGCTTAGATAAATTTAAGGAGAAAGAGATCATCTGAGATAGTCAGGGAAAGTTTCCTCTTATCTTAGTTGAACCTTGGAGGAAGAGAAGAATTTTCATAGCTAGGAATTGGGATGGATGGGTAGGCCATTCCAAACAATGGGGATAATAAATACGAAGGCACAGAGACAGGAGACATTAGGATTAGAATTTGAAAGGGAAATTCAGGTTATTTTCCATTTTCACTGATTTACCCCAGAACCCCAATTTCTCTCCTTTGATATTACCTCCTAGCCTAATAACCACCTTATCTTCCTCCAAAACACAATTCAGCCTCAGACTGTGTGGTTTGGGGACAGGTCACCTAACTTCAGTTCCATCTGCAAAATGCTTTGGATCTTTAGGTAGAAGTTTGTATATAAAGTAATATCAAATTTCTGCGACTGCTCCTTTACACTTTTCCTTTTTCTTGTTTAATCTCATGCCTTTTAATGGGATATTGATTGACAGTGTTTCATTTAGTGAAACCATGGACTCATCTTTCCTATTGGGTTAATATTTTCAATGGGAAAATTTTCACATGAACATGTGAAATGGCATAATGGATGGTGAATCTTAAATGATGTTTTCAAAATCCACATGCTCTGTTAAAGGATATCCTAGTTATTGCAGATACTGATGCTCTGAAGACTTCTAACATCAAATGCATAAGGAAAATGCACCTTGTGCCCAGGAAATAAGACATTATTTGTGGCATCTGAGGAGTCTAGAGGAGGAAGGTGCTGTCAACAATGTTTGGACATAATCATCTCCTAATTATTTCCATTTGCTGACTTGAATAAACATTTATTTTTTGAAGGGATGAATAGAATTGAGATCCTCATTGATAGGAGTTTATTCCTAAAAGTAACAAGCCTTCTGAGTTTTCATGGTAAAAACCAGTCCCACACCTAGGTTCAATGGAGTTCAGAAGTTAGTGAAACCTGTGCCCCGTTTTGTCTGCCATATCTCAGAAGACTCAGAGATCTTGATGGAGTGATGGAGAGTCTTGATGGAATGGCACTATTATGGCCAACTTACCCAGAAGGCAGAGTAGGCAGTGCCAGGGTGAGCCCAAATTTGTTTTGTGGCTACAAGGTTGGTATTGGGCAGTAACTAGGAAATACATGAGTTGGATCTGAATCTGGGTTGTAGGTAGTTTCTCCACCTTGAAGCTACATGGAAAGAGGGCAGGAAGCAGTGCAGCAGCAAAAACAGAATGGTGTCAGTGGCAACAGTAGTCATTCAATAGAGGTCATACAAGTAATAGTAAGATGAAGTTGGCAGTACAGGGAATGGGACAGCCACAGCTGCAGGCCCTGAACATCTTCCATTAAAAAAAGTCAGTGCTGGAAAAGGAAAGTGACAAATGCTGGCAGGGATGTGGAAAGATTCAGACCCTAAAGTACTGCTGGTAAAAATGTGAACTAGTTCAACCATTCTGTAGAACAATCTGAACTACGTCCAACAGGCTATAAAACTGCATAACCTTTGACCTAGCAATAGCATTACTAGGTCTATATTCCAAAGAAATCAAAGAACAAGGAAAAGGATTGAGGGGATGCTTATCAATTGGGCAATGACTGAACAAGTTGTTGTATGTGTGTTTTTGTCCTTGGTTGCCGAAGAAGACCATGCCATCAGAGAAATAATGACATGACTTGCATTTGACTTTGTTTTGAGTGAGGGAGGGCTGTGCAGGTCACCAGCCTCACTTCTCCTCCAGAGCCATCTGAATCCAATGACCAGATATACATCAGGATGACTGGGATGACTGGAGATCACCCAGGATGAGGCAACTGGGGTTAAGTGACTTGCCCAAGGTCACACAGCTAGTGAGTGTCAAGCATTTGAGGTGAGATATGTTGTATATGATTGTGATGGAATACCATTGCGCTATAAGAAATGATGAGTAGAATGGTTTCAGAAAAACCTGGAAAGACTTACATGAATGAATGCATAATGAAGTGAGAAGTTATAGAAATAATGTAAAGATGATCAACTGTGAAAGACTTAGCCATTCTGATTGAGACAATGATGCAAGACAATTCCAAAGGACCCATGATGAAAAATGCTATCCACCTCCAGAGAGAAAAATAGTGAGCCCTTAATGCAGACTGGATCATACTTCTGAAAAACTTTTTTACTTTTATTATCTTATTTGTTTGTGTTTTCTTTTGTAACTAACATGACTAACATAGAAATATGTTTTACATATAATCAATATCAAATTGCTTACCCTCTCAAAGGGGGTGAAGGACTGGAGGGAGAGAGTTTGGAACTCAATTTTTTTTACATGTAATTGGGAAATATTTAATGAAATAAAATAACTGAAAAACCACAAGTCAATGTAAAAATAATCTTCAATATACAGAATTTTGCTAAAAAGACCATTCCAGATGGAACACAAATCCTTTCACATGATAGCTATATAGTGAAATCTCTTTACAACACTGATGTCAAGAGCCCTGATACAATTTGTTTGTTGCAAAGCTTACCTAAGTTCCAAAACTCTAGGGAGGATTTTTCGGTTTAGCATTTGAAGGGGTTCAATAATCTCTGAGGAAATGTCCTTGCAATTTAGAAATGTTGTCACCAGGTGACAGTAAAGATTCAGAGGAGGAGGGTTCAAAGGGATGTCAGAAATATAGTATGGCATGATTATGTTTTTAAAAAAAAAAGGCAAAAACAGGCAAAAGCCCCAAATTTGTTTATGAAACCAACTAGAATTTGTTTATTTAATATGACAACACAAACTTAGGAAAGATGACCTTCACTGCAAGCTGAAAATAAAAAATAACCTTCCCATGTTCTTCTCTAGCTGTTTAACCTTGGTCCCTGGCCAAAGTCACAAGGTCCCCAGCATAGTCTTACTGGCCACCTGGTAGCAAAGTTTCCTTTTCTAAAACCCCTATCGATTCATCCTCCTTCACTTTGGCATCCAAGAACCTTCAGCATCTGAGCATTCAACTCCTGCTCTTCATGAAACACTCATTTTGCTGCCCATGCCAAGTTGGTCCCAAAGGAAATGGTTCTTGAGCCTGAAAGATATTGTCTGTCTGCCTGTGTCTCTTCAGTTTCTCTATCTTTCCTTTAGCTATTTCCTTCAGTATTTGTTCTGTTTGGTGCCAGAGTCTGTACTAAAAAAGTCATTAGGAGTACAGAAGCATTTCTTTCTATCCAGTGAGCACAAAAGGAGTCAGAAACTTCAAGTCTCACTTTCTATAAAATCAGAGTGGGTTTTTCTGTCCTCTTACTTTCTTCAACCTTTGAAACAGAATCACTCCAAACTTTCTTCTTTTTACCAGGCTCTTAACCAACATCAAGTGAACTATGTTCATGATTCAACAACCCCTTGCCATTTTGGCCTGACAACCTCCAGCAAGAAATCAATCAAACTCCAGCCATTTCTATCAGAAATCAATCAATAAGAATTTATTAAGTGCCTGCTATGTGAATGCTTCACCTTGTAGAGTTTACTATCTTTTATAGCACATAAAAATGATTTCAACACAATATGATAGGCACACCATTTTTATTTTTACTGTATTTGTAGTTGCAGTTGCTAAATTTTGGTAGGGATGGGTTTTGGTCTATGTTATATCTGGATCTATATAACACAAAGGCATGTTACAGGTTGTAAACTATTTTCTTTAACAAAAACACATAAGGACCTTAGATGACCATTAGATTGCCATGAGAAAATATGGATATTATTAACACTGAGCCTGAATAATTTCCAGAAAAATCTCATTTTGTGTGTATGTGTATATATATATATATATATATATATATATGTATGTATGTATGTATGTATGTATGTATGTATGTATATAGTTATAACAACATGAGTGAGAGTATATTGGTGGTGAACAGAAAAAAACCTTTAGAATTATAGACTATTAGCCCTGGAAAGCATCTTGGAGACTGTAAGAATGCAGAATCTTGGATTAGAGCTGGACCCTTTAGAGGCCAAGCAGTCTGACTCTCTCCCTTTATTGATGTGTAAACTGTAGTATAGGCAGGCTATGCAAATTGCTCAGGTGAGCAAAGTTCTGAACTAGCAATTAAACCCAGGTCTTCCTTACTCAGAGACCAGGAATCTCTTGCTATACCACGTTGTCACTCACTGACTTTAAAACCTGTATTTTATAGCTGAGGCCATGGAAACCCACAGAGAAGCAGTGGCTAGTCCTAGGTCACACAGAGACTTAGTGGTGGGGTCAGGATTAGAATCCAAGTGTTTCTATTTTACAACACTGCATCCCTCAGGATGATTCCTATTTAGTCAGCAGCTTTATAGTTCTTGTTCTTAGAGCTCTGGAGGTCATCATTTATAAATCCATGCATCCTGTTCCAGTAAAGATAATGGGGTATCAGCAAGCACTTGTTCTAACCCTGGCTCCATGATTAAGTAGCTACGTGTTTCCTTCTCTTTCTTTCCTTCTGTGGCCTTCAGTCAAGTTAGTAAGCCTCAATGGGCCTTAGTTTTATCATCTATTAAATAAAAAAAAGAGTGCAGTGTTATCATTCTAAGGTCCCTTCCAGTGTTGAAATTTGTTGACTCTAAGAACTGAGCAGGAGAAAGCCAGGTTAACCAGAAACTACAATGGCCTCTTCTTACCAGTAAGTGACCTTTTCTCCAACCAGCAAGTGAGCCTCCTGATACAGATCTTCTTGGTACTTCCAAATTACAGTATATTTTTGGGGCAGTTAATCCAGTTCCCTCCCTTTTGTTCTTCTCTCTTAAATTTCCAACCCTGACTCATCTCCCTTCCAGGAAGAGATGCCTCTCCTCTCAGTACACAATGTCCGATATCTTAAAATGAGAGTGTGAAATAAAATTAATTCACACAGAGGGACATTTGCAGCTCCAGCAGGAACACATATGTACAGTCTGCCATTATTTCTAGTTATTTCCATCATCTACTGTTAATGAAAGTGACAGAGGCCCACAACTGTTGTTTTTTACAAAAAGACTTTCTTTTTTGATGGCAATCACCTTGAAAGCTTGCTTATTGTATCAGCCCCCTTGAACACTTTAAAAATTCCAGCTGTGTTTCTGTCACCTCTAAGGTCACAACAAGCCATCAGAGTTCTCCCACGGAACTAACTAAATTTGAGACTCTATCTTTATAGTTTGACATACCTATGCAGTCACTATGCTAACAGGGTTGCTGTCAACTCTCACCTCTCTCTCTCTCTCTCTCTCACTTTGTTGAAACACATTATTCTTTGCTCTCTATTTTCCTAAAGGCATAGTTTCAGGGGAGTAGCAGCATCCTAGCAATTACACTTTTCAGCCTCTGTTCTTCCTTACAGTGCCATTTTCTCCCAGGGAAAATACGGTAGATTGGAACAGAACAACTTCATACTTTTTGACTAACTCCGACCACACTAATGAAAAGATAGATTGTCCAATATATTCACTAGCAAATGGCAGGTGTCTCTCTCTGCTGCCAAACAGTAGATACAATATCTTAAACCACCAAAAGCTCATAAAAGTTTCCTGAAAATCCAAGATTTCAGATATTTATATTCTCCACTTCGATGGACTTAGTTGCTTTTCTTTATACTCTGGGCACTGAGGATTGGTTTCCTCATTTGTCTAGCATACGAGGCCCCTTTCAGCTCTAACGTTCGATGGAATCTCATCTATTTGCAATTTCTACTATCACCTTTCTGTGAGTGACCTTAATCCTTTTCACTCTAGACCTGATCTCTTTCCACTTCTGCTTATCAAACACTTCCCACCAGCAGCTCAAACTTAATTCATCACTTCCCTTGTCCTCCTCTTCTCCCCCACCTGCCTCCCTTCCTCCCAACCATTTCAAAGAAAGAACTGGCTCCCTCTTCGGATTTCTTGATTTATGTCAGTCATAATTCTTCTGGTCATTCAAACCTGAAATATAAGAAATCACCTTTGCCTTCTTCTTCCATCATTCTCCTAGTCAAACTTAAGTCTTCTTTCATAAATAACGTTTGTTGCTTCCATCCCTTCCTTTTCATTTCTACCCTCACAATAGAAGAGATCATCAACAAACATTCATTACTCCTTCTGCGAGTAAGGCCCTAGGCTTGGGAATACAGAAGCAAAAATGAAAAGCAGTCCCTCAAGGACTTGCCTTTAAGGAGTTTACAGTCTCCTTATATCATTCCTCTGCTCATAACCTCTCCTATATTCTGCTCGACTCTTTCCCCTCCCCAACACTCCCTGCTTTCTTACAAGACTGAACCTTGATTTTTTTGGTACATGAAAATTCAAAGCAGGTCAACAGTCCTTCTGAAACTTGGAACCTCAGAGTTACCAAGGGTTATACAGACTGTATGTATCCGATGTGAGATTTGATTCCAGGTATTCCTGACCCTGAGGCTGACTGTCTATGAAGTCAAGCTGTTTCTCATGAATACCTTTAAACTGCCATAATGCCTTTGGGAGTCCTGCCTCCACTATTTATTAGTTGTAGAACCCTGAGGCAAATTGCTTCATCACAGGAGCCTCCACTTTCTCATCTCTAAAACAGGAATAAAAATGACCCTCCCTGTCTATGCCACAGAGCTGTTATGAGGTTCCTATAAAATTATTATGGTGCGTGAAAATGCACTGTGCAAATGAAGCCCATTACTACTGCCTGAAGATACAATCCAATCTCCTTAGATAAGTCAGTGACCTCCATAAGAAGTGCTTACAACCTACTTTTCTAACATTATCTTTTATTATTTGTCTTCTTCACGAGTCTTCCATAGCAGTCAGACCAACGGATTCATTAAGTCCAGAATATCCTAGGCTTATCCACACAGCTCAGAGGGTTTGTTTATACTTTTCTCCCTGTCTGGAAAGGAATCCCTTCTCCTCTCAGTTGATAATTTTCTAATCATCCTTCAAGGCCAAGCTCAAGCTCCTGGATGATTCCTCCATGATGTCCTTTCTAATTAGTGCAGTGATCTCTTCTAAAGAACTCAAAGAACTCACAGCATTTATCGTCTATCCCGCCCATGGCACTAATTGCTGCCGGAAGATTGTGTTATTACTAGACTTTTTATATGCATAATCTTATCTCTCCATCTATGGTGCTGCTTTTGCCTAGGAGGCAATTGTTAGTTTTTATTATGTTCTGATGGGGCAGCTAGGTGGCAAAGAGGAGAGAGTGTCAGGCCTGGAGTCAGGAAGACTCCTTTTCCTGAGTTTAAATCTGGCCTCAGACACTCACTAGCTGTATGACCCTGGGCAGGTCACTTACCTTGTTGGCTTCAGTTTTCTCATCTGTAAGATGAGCTGGAGAAGGAAATGGCAAACCTCTCCAGTATCTTTGCCAAGAAAACCCTAAATAGGTCACAAAGAGTTGGACATGGCTGAAATGAATGGAGAACAAACAACAAAACTCCTTGGTTGACCAATTTCTTATCTTGAGAGTCAGGCCTGCCCAAATGTTTTCCCTCTACTTGTAAAGTTCAGAACTGTTATGACAAATAGTAGGCAGCTAGGTGATGCAGCCACTAGAGCAACAGTCTTAGAATCAGGAAGACCTGAGTTCAAATCCACCCTCAGACACTGACTTAGCTTTACAACCTTGGGCAAGTCACTTAACCTCTGCTTGCCTCAGCAGCCACCTTCAAAGTAGGTAAAATAACAGTACCTACTTCTAGGTCTGTTATTAGTATTAAATGAGATAATAACTGCAAAGCTCTAAACACTGAGCTTGGAGCATATTAGGTGCTGTTTAAGTGCAAGTATTTACGATTATGACTATTTTCAATACTAGCAAACAGTATATTAAAATTCCAAACAAAAGGTAGGCCTTATGAAATTGGAAGATTGCATGCTCTTAAGTTTATGCCTTTTTCTCACTGAAATTTCCTCCCTTACTTTATTTTGAATTTCCCTTTGTGGTTTGTACATACTCAGCTCTCAATAAATGTTTACTAAATTGAACTGGATTGCTAATTCTTGTTCCCCTCCCGCTAACCCATTTTCTAGTTCTTGATCTTGAGAGGCAGATCTCCTTTTTTGTTTTTATTTTTATTTTTTTAAATTTTCTAGCTGCTACCTTAGGATTTTCTCATTGGCTCCTTCTCTTGATAAGGAAGGTTTATTCTCTAGAGTTCTTACCTCTTCCAACTGACCTGAAGGCCTCCAGTTGGGACACTGGTCATCAACCAGAGGCTCAACTGGACACACAAAGGAACGGAATGGATACAAAAGTATTTACTGAGTGCTGATCACGTGCAAAACACTGGGGACAAGAGTAGAAAATCGAGATAGTGCCTGCTTTCAAGCAGCTTCTATTCTAATTAGAGAAGACACACAAAGAAGGGCTCCCATTCACTCGAGTCCACGGGAGGGGCATGCACTTCTATATCAGAACAAATACAAAACAATCACTAAGTCCTCTTGCTTAAGGAAAGAAAGTGACAAGGTCCTTCTCCCACAGGCCCTAAGAGAAAGGGGCAAAGCAGGAGGGAAACAAGTGGGAGCCACGAAATGACTTCAAGTGGATTCCTTTTCACAGTAACCACAAATAGTAAGTATGTACAATTTGCCAAATTGTTCATAGCAAACAGCTACACACCTGAAATAAACCAAGTATTTCCCTGACACGTATATCGGTTTCATATAGTTATCTTTTCCGTGATCTCATCCTACGAAGAAATATGAGACCAAGATGTTGAGAAGTAAAACTCCCACTACAGCAAAATAAAATTCCTTCTATGGTGTTTAATTAATGTTAACAAAGAGGGATAGACAGACACACACAGAGAGGACATGGGGGGGGGGGGGATGCTGGGGCTTGAAAAGACTGATTTACACCAAAAGTAATTACTTCATATTTTTCATAAACATTGGAAACCTATGATTATTTTCTCTACAGCACACATCAGCAGAAGACTGTCACCTAAGGGAGAAATGGGAAAGTGGCTTGTAATTAATTTCTGTTCAAATATATCAGCAAGCCTTTAATGCTTTGGATAGAAATGCTCTCCAATCATTAAGGTTCCTCAACCTCTCCCTTCCCCCTCTGCCTGACACCCCTAAATGTGTAATCAGCAACTTTGTGAAGTGTATTGCCTAAAGGAGAAGCCATTTGAATGTCTGTTGGAAAGTTCAACCCATTGATTCCCCTTCCCTCCCACCCAGCTACTGAACATATCCAGAGAGAAAAGTCAATCAGCCCTGCCTCCCTTATTTTTTTTCTTGTTTTCCTCCATGTCTGGTTTAGGAACATGGAAGCCCTACATTTCTCTGGAGGAATCCAAATATGGAGATGCCAGGCAGTGAAAAGCATTACAGCTGCAACCAAAAGCCTGCCTGTGTAAAGGTTAAAGCCCACAGATTAAGACTGCCTGCAGGAGAAACTGAAATGGCTGCTCTGAATAACACCTCTCCATCAATCGGAAAACGGCCGCACCACAAAAGAAATGAAGAACTACAGCAGCCTTGACATTTACATTTTTAGGTGCCTGCAGGTTTATATTTTCAACTATTGTTCCCTGCCGGAGAGGAAAATTATATGAGTTATGTACAGGTGACCGCGATGGCTGTCTGTCTCGGGTCCGCGCACTAGGCAGAGGAGCAGGACTCCTCCAGTGTCACCAGCCTGTCTTTCTGCAGCCAGCTTGTGGACAATTTCCTTATTTTCTTCCTGTGTTTCCAGAGGCTGAGTTCCCCTATGTAGCTCCACTAACCACTTCAGGAGAAGACCCTAGTCAAGAGATAATTATCCTCATGGAATCCTGGGAAGGGAAAGTTCAGGGGGACCTTAGAACTCAGCGTATCTGACTGCCTCATTTTATGGCTGGCTTAGATTTGTACTGGGGCTTTCCTGAGCTAGAGTATTTTTATCTCCCCTGTGCAGAGAGGGATGTGTGAAAGGTGACATGATTTCTCAGTAACAAGTAGCAGAGTTGTCTTCTCTTTTCCTTGTCCTTGTCCTTTCCCCTGCCTCCACTGCTTCTTAAGATCTCTTCCAGAACAGTGTCTGGGACACAAGAAAATACTTAAGGAATTCTTTTTGATCTGATTCAACAACCACAATAACAGTTGACTCTAGCCAGTGATATGTTTATAAATGTTTAACGTTAGCTCTCAGAAAGAAAAATGCATGCAAGGAACACTTCTAAGTTAATTTGTATCACTAATGTTTTCTCCAGCACTTTCTTAAGTCTAGACAATCAACAACACAATAAATCAAGCCCTAATTTGTAGCATTGCCAGTTTCCAAGGTGTAAATGATAATTGGTTCTAGGAGCCAGGTTGGAGCTGGCTTAATCACTGGCCTTATTCTAGCTCTGATCTATCACTCTGAGGAAGTTCCGTGCCTGACATCACATAGGCAGTGGGAGAGTCTAGTCATTGCATATCACTAAGATATACACGGTGGTCCTTAGACTTCACAAAATAAAGAGTGGGTGCCACCTCCAACCACAAAGAACTCGCAGGCTCAAACCATTCCTGCTTAACTCTACCTTTAAATTAAAAGAAATAATACTGATCTACCCTGAAGGGCTTTTATGAAGATAAATAAAGCATTGTAGAAAAGAACTTTGGAGTTAATCCAAAGGTGATACTGCACAAGAATTTCTGTGCTTATGTGAGTGGGAGAAAGAGGAGCAAGAGGACAGAAGGGAGCAGGCTATAGGAGTAAAGGCTTGACATTTAATAACTAGAGACAACTCAAGGTTGGTATACTGACTCTTTTACAAGCACAAAGATTTGAGTTTAATGAACGAGCCCCAGCCAGGTACCATGTGCAGGGATGAACCACTGAGTACTTCCTGGGCTATGATCCTGGGATCTGCTGCCCCTGCTCTTAGTCAGAAGGGAACCTGAGGCCCTCATCCGAAGGAAGCAATCTAGGGTACAGGCAGTAAAAAAAATTCTCAATGATCGGGACTATTGGTTATTGCTGCAAAACTGTTAATTAAGGCTAATTTAAATAGCATAGAGATCAGAGCTCAATGGAAACCAAGGGGCAGGGGAAGGGCAAACTAGACACATACAAAAGAAAAAAGAAAGGAAATAAAATGGAAGTGTTTAAGAACCAAGTTCCTAATAGAAAAATAAAACCACATTTCAATTAAAGGAAGCTAAACAGAACAGGAATCTGATATATACCACTGCACCACAATCCTGACTTTGCAAGTATGGGGAGGAGAGAGTTCTTACCAAGCACCTGGGCTGATCCCTGCAGAAGAAATCAGTCTTCCAGAAGCTATCTTTTCTATGGAGAAAAACTATGAGAGATCAACTTCCCTGATACTGGGAACCGGGAGAGAAAAACTAGGTTGGATCTTTAGCCTGCTCCCTATCAACCTAGGTTTGGTCAAAGATAGTGGCCAAAATATATGTGTAATTCAGACATAATAGCATTAAAAGAAAAAGAAAACAACATATGGCCTATAATGAATCTCTCAAATCACTTGGCACTTTCTATGTACCTAGCATTGAGGCAGGTATTATCAGGGGATATAAGCAAAAAAGGACTAAAGTTTATGATTAGAAATTTAAAAAAACAATGTGGTATATTATAGCTTATTAATTCTATAAGTGATAAGAGGAAAAGGAATTAGAAAAGGGGGCTGGAAGAATCCAAAGTGTTTGGAAGCAGCATGTACCAAGTGTGGCTGGATCACAACAAGCACAAAGGTAAAGCACAAGAACGGTGAGGGATAGGGGTGTTAAGGTAGGCTGAGGTCAGTTGTGGAGGGATTTGAATGATAGGCTGAGGACTCTGTATATTATCTTGTAGATAATAAGAAGTGTGGTATGATTGGGGATGAGAAGGAAAAAAGCGTACCTGATCAGAGTTGCGCTTAAGGATGTTTGATCTGGACGCAGTTCACAGGATGGCTGAGAGTAGATTAAAGGGGCTAAGAGTGAAGGCAGGGAGACTAACTAATTAGGAGGCTATTGTAGAAGTCCAGGTGAGAGACAATGAAGGTCTGAACATGTGTGGTGACGCTGGAGATGATATGATGAGAGGTAGAGACAAGAGATACTTCAGGGGAAGAACAGCAAATTTCTTCAAGGAATTTCAAGTAAATTTCCTGAAGAAATGCAAAAGAAGAACAATAGAGAGATGTCTCTGTAGACCAGAGGAGTCAGAATGGCTTCATCAAGGAGGTAGGCTTAAACGGAGTCCTACAAAGGTGCAGGGCTGTATGTAGGTTGGGGGTGGGGGGAGGGGTGGAGGTGTGCCAGGGACACTGCAGAGACCAAGCAGGAACTGAGACACGAAAGTAGGAATGATTATGTCATATACCAGAAAAAAGTAAGGAGACGGTCCACTTTGAAAAGGGAGCGTATATGGTCAATTAATGGAAAAACAAAGTTGGATAGGTATGGAGGGGACAGATTAGACAGCAAGAATATTAGCAGTCAAGCAGAAGCATTTAGACTTGCTAGGAGAAGCAAATGAGACTTAGTCACTGTGTGTTCTTAAGTAATCAATCAACAAGTACTTACTAAGGATGATCTATGGGTCAGACACCATGCTAAGTGCTGGAGCTGCAAGTACTAAGAATGAACCAATCCCTACTCTCAAGAAGTTTATGTTCTAATAGGGGAGATGAGATAACACATTCATATAAAATATATTTAGCATTACTATGAAGTGAGTAAATATGAAGTAGTTAAATATAAAGTAGTTTAGGGGATCAGGAAAGGCTTAAAAGGAGAGGGACCTAATGAGGCCACAGTAGGGAGAGAGTAAATTCCCTGGATGTAGAATGTGCCAAGCCAAAGAATCAGGAGCTGGAGCATCATGTGAAAGGAGGCCACAATAGGGAGAGAGTAAATTCCCTGGATGTAGAATGTGCCAAGCCAAAGAATCAGGAGCTGGAGCATCATGTGAAAGGAGGCCACAGTAGGGAGAGAGTAAATTCCCTGGATGTAGAATGTGCCAAGCCAAAGAATCAGGAGCTGGAGCATCATGTGAAAGGAACTGAGAGAAGGCATGTTGGGTTGAATGAGACAATGGATGAGGTAGAGTAATGTCCATTGAGCTGGGAGAGGTAGGTTGGAGCCAGAAAGTATAGGATTTTAAAAGTTAAACAGAGGAATTTATATTTTATCTTAAAGGCAATAAGAAGCCACTAGACTAGGAGAGTATCAAAGTCAGAACTGGGTTTAAAATAATTAATTTGGTGGCAGGGTGTTGGTTATAATGGACTAGGGAGAGACTGAGGCAAAGAGACCAGATAAGGAGCTGCTGCAGTAACCAAGAGGAGAGGTAATGAGGGTCTGAATTAAGGTGAGAGTCATGTAAACAAAGAAAACAGGTTGGATATGAGGTAGAAATGGTAGAAATGTGGGCCTAGGATGATGTAAGGGTATGTGTGGGAGGATGGAGGAGGGTTGAGAAAGAAATCCAGAAGTCAAAAGATCTCAATCTGGTTATCAGTAGAGGACCAGAGGAAGAAAAGTAGCCAACAAAGGCAAAGGGAAAACTTCAGTCAGAAAACCTGAGAGGTCAGAAGCATAGGAAGAGAAAGAGAAGACTGGGAAGCAACAGAAGCAGCAAGTTCTGGAGAGAGGTTAAAGACAAGGGAACTGTAATAGCGCAGGTGAGAAGTGATGAGGGTCTGACCTAGGGTGACTGGAAAGTGCATACAGAAGGAGCTGAACACAAGCTATGTGGACGGAGAATTGACAAGATCTGGTGACAGACCGGATATGTGGGGCCAAAGGTAGAATCAGGAGGAGTCAGACTGGGAACCAGGGGGGAGTTAAGAGGAGGGGTGGATTTAGGGTGACCTAAGAAGCAGCTGGGTTAGATGATCACTAAGGCAGAATCTTTCAGATTCTACGAGTCTATGCTTCTTCCTCACCTGGTAGGATATGGTTGATCAATTACAACAGATGCTGTAAAATGTATGAATGAATGAAGGGAGGAAAAATTACCTATTAAATCTGTACGGTTTCTCAGATACCATATATGTAGAGAATGCATGTTTTCTAGTGGCATCATTAGGAATCACTAGCAACATTAGTGTCTGAGGTGATCCTACTCCCCGACATAATATAACAAAAAAAGCAAAACACTCACAAACCCACATAAATAACAGCCATGGATCAAGAGCCTCAGAATCATGCTATTGGTGGAGGAGAAAAGTGTGTTTGGCTTGGTGTGGGAGAACCCAGGAGAGGAACAACTGGAGAGATTACTTCCTGCTCCCTGAGGGCTGAGATTGCCTATTGCCTTTTTCTGTATTCACAGCGTTTAGCACTAGTGCCTGAAACATGGTAGGTCCTTAATAAATAAATGTTTACTGATGAATTGATTGAGTGACTGGATGACTGGAAAGCATTCTAGTAACAAATGTATAGAGAAAAAGTCTACGTGAGACTCTGCTGTTGATTTTTTAAAACACCGAATTATTTGTAAAAAAATTATTTTCCCCGGAAGGCTTTTTTTTTTTTCAACAAAGCTACCCCCTGAAGCTTAACTCAGACACAACGTCTGCTCTCTACTTGGAACCTGAGAAGGGATCTTGAGGGATTCATCAGGTTCGAGTTCTGTGAAGGGATTCCAGTAGAGGGCAGCATGTTACTGCTAATCTCTCTCAATCACATCACCTGCTGGTCAATACAAGGAGGAAAACAGGAATCTTTCTTGCAGAAAATGAAAGCAATAATCTTAGGACCAAAGGGATATGGGAAATAGATCTTCCTGAAGCTCCTTCTGGGAGAAATTCACCATTCTTGGCTTTGTCAGAGAGAATCTGCACCTCGGGGAGGTTGTATGGCCTAAGATAAAAGCATTGCTTTAAGTCTGGAAACCTGGATTTCCATTTGGCTTTGCAACTGGCTGTAACCTTTGGGGAGGCATATAACCTTTCTGCCTCACATGGGAAGCTTAAGGGGGGGAACAAGAAAATGCTTGTGATTTATGAAGAAAAGTGCTACATAATCTATATCAAACTGCTTGCCTTCTTAAGGAGGGGAAAGCAAAGGAGGGAAGGAAAGAATTCAGGACTCACAAATTTAAAAAATGAACATTAACATTTTGTCTTACATGTAACTGAGAAAAATAAGAGGGAGAAAAAAGAAAAGTGCTACATAACTCATGGAAATAACCTTATTGATATTATTTGGGTGGTTATGAAGCTACCTGTGAATCCAGAGTCTAACAAATTATTTTTTCCTGAAAAAAAGAATATCTCCTTTGGACCACATGAAAGAATTTCCCAGCTTACTTGTGCAGAATTTTTAGTTTACAAGAAAGGCACAGAGAGCAATAGGGTGGGGCTGGGGTGTGCTGCTGTAGGAAGAAGACAAAAGGCACACAACTCTTTGGGTGGGGGATGGAGTGCCGCGGCCCCGCCCCCCAAGCAGCATGGATGCTTACTGCAAGACCAGCATGGCAGCTGAACAGGCCAGGGGCTATTTGTATAGCTTTGCAAACACCACCTGATAATAAGCTTAGGAAAGTGGACAAGATTCACAAGGGGCATCTATTTCCTATATAAGGTTTCTATTTACTATGGAAACTCTGCTGGGACACTGTTCTTTGGGTTTACTAGCTGTTTTAAGGGTTTGTTGTGAGGAATGCACTTTGTATAGCTCAAGGAACTACTTAAATATGAGTTACTATTTATTTCATTTATTATTTAACTCATTTATTATTTAACTCAGGCACAATGTCTGCGCTCGACTCGGAACCTGAGAAGAGATCTTGAGGGATTCATCAGATTTGAGCTTTGAGGATTTGATTTTCAACTAGCTGTTGGTTTGCCATGCCAAAATAGAATTTTTTATCTTCTTAACGTTAAGCTAAGCCATGCTTCTCCCTCCTTCCACCATCACCCTGAGGAGTCAGTCCAACCGTAGTTTTCTCTCTGGCTGCCCTGAGGTCCTAGTTTGGTTTCTTCCCCTTTGTCACTGCTAAGGTTTTGATGGTCAGGACATATGGAGGAAGAGCCACAGAAGTTCAGAGGTGGAAAGGATTTCAGAGTTCATTTAATCCAACCTGTCCTGGGCCAGAAATCCCCTCTAAAACACACCTGACCGGTGGTCATCCAACCTTTGATTAAAGGCCTTGGGAGGGGGAACCTTTTCTCTCCTGAATAGCTCTAATTGTTAGCAGTTTAACTTGAGGGCTCCTAAATTTGCTTTTTTTAATTTCTCCAACCCTCTCACTCCTAGTTCTGCCAAGCAGAATGAGCCTCATCACTCCTTCCCATGATGACTCTTCAAAAACCTCAGGAGAGACATCATATATTCCCCAAGTCTTCCCTTCCTCTAGCTAAATATCTCTAATTTCTTTGTATCATCCATAGGAGGCATGATTTTAAGAGCCGTCGTTGGCTGGTTGCCCTTCTCTAGATGTTCTTTGGCTTAGCGACGTCCCTCCTAAAATGGGGCACCCATAACTGAATACAGTTTTTCCTTCCACATCATGATTTTCCTATCACAGTTTTGCTATATCATGGGTCGGCATAAGAAATTAAATGGGAATTTTCAAGGAATTTTGCAGAAGCCCTAGATGACATGTGAAGGCAAATAGACAACACAGAAAAAATTCAGAAACTCAGAAATGCATAAAATATATGTACAGTATTGTACAATATCAACATATTTTTATCATTTAATACTATAATAATTTGAACTTCTTCTCTGGTATGAAGGGAAGGCCAACAAATTTTTCATGGATTTTCCAGACTGTCCCTATGATGTGGAAGGGATAACTGTATAATTCTTTGCTGTGTATTTGGTCTGGGTAGGACAGAGCATGGCAGTAATATCACCTTCCTAGTGCTGAAAACTGCTTCTCTTAATGAATCCTAAGGTGGCTAATATGGTACATTTCATATTGCTGGCTCACTGAATATGTATTTCACTTAGACTTCTGACATTTTTCAGCAAAACTTGTCTAGTCACATCTTCCCCTCTCTGTGACTCTTGAAGCTGATCTTTTGAATTTAAGCATAAGACTTTGCATTTGTCCCTATTAGATTTCATTTTATCATATTTAGCCCAATGTTCTTGCTTGTCCAGAGTTCGAGGAATACTGACTCTGTCATCCACTACTAGGTTTGTATTGTTTTCAAAGTTGACAAGCATCCCAATTATGCCTTTATTCCAGTCTGATAAAAATATTCCCGAGCACAAGGCCAAGCATAGATCCCTTAGGTGCTCCACTGGAATCCTCTTTCCAAGATGACACAGAACCAACAGTGATTATACTCTTTGGGACTGGCAATTAGGTCTTAATCTACTTAACTGTATGACCATCTAGCTTAAAGCTCTCTAGCTTTTCTGTATGAATGGCATGAGGGACTATTAAATGCTCTGATAAAATCTAGGTAAGCTACAACATTCCTCCATAGGAATTCTCTGTAGATCGACCAGTCTAGCAACTCTATCAAAAAAGGAATTAAATTAGTCTAGTATAATCTATTCTTGATGAAATCATGCAAGTTCATATGACCACTGCTTCTTTTTCTAGATGTTTACTAACTCTCCCTTTAATGGTATATTATAGAACTTTCCCAGGTATCAAATTCAATTGAGTATCTCTTGCAGTAGATGATACAAAGAAAAGTAAAACCACAGGCTTATTTCACCTCTGGAATAATAAAAATTCAAGAGATATGCTGGGTATATGCATGAAAACAAAGATGACTATGTTTGGGAGAAGCATATTATAAAGGTCTGTGTTGTAAGAGACACGACAGGTTCTGTTCAATCCACAAAGCCTATTCAATTTGAAGGGTGATACTGACAATTTAGCATTTTTCAGATCATACTCTGAGAAAGCCCTTAGTCTAACTGCACATTTACCTTCCATTCACCTTCCACTCAGACTCTAATACAGACGTGAAGTTGAGATTCCCACTGACACATCTCCATAAAGTGCTACTTCATTTAAAGTATATATGGAAGAGAAGGAAATACAACAATAAAGGATCTTGAAATATTTTCCTCTCATTTAGAGAGACTTGGGAATGTTTGGGTGATCTAAAACAAAAGAAGTAATCAGAATCAAGAAAAATGTATGTGTACGTATATATATATATATATACATATATATAATATATATGTATACATATACATATATATAAAATATATATGTGTGTATGTATTTATATGTGTATACACCTATATATTGAGATATATATGTACACTTCAAAAAATGCAGAGGAGAAAAACACTAAAGGACATCAGAATTCAGATCAAGGCAATGATCAGTCAACTCCAGAGGACTTAGGATGAAATATATACCCCTTTTCTCAATAGGAAGGAGGTAGGTAAGGAATGAGGCATACACTGAAAGGCATGGTCAGTGCAACAGTTTTGAATTGGTACTTCTTTGTTACTAAGTGTCTATGGGGAATGAATGGGGGCATTTGGAAGGAATATTACTAAAAAAAAAAAAATCAGTAAAACATTTTCCCCTCTAAGTCATGAGGATTTTTTTTTACTATCATAAATTAGTACTGCTCTCCTTGATTGCTTCAGAATTTCTAGCATCCATGTCTTTATTTACAATAACCTGATAAATGCTAGGCTGAAGAGAAAAGACATATAGCCCAATGACTGATAGGAATATAATATCTTTTATTAGATATCACCTGGTCCAATCTCTCTCTCTCTCTCTCTCTTTTAACAAATGAGAAAACCATGACCCCTGGAGGTTTAAGTGACTGGCCCAAGGTCAAAAGATACTAAGTCTTCTGACTTAAAATCTTTTCTCTTTCCATTAAGCCACATAGTCTCTACTGAGATGACTTGGGAGAAGAAAGCAGTGGGGACAGACAACTAGGGAAAAACAAAAACTACATTATGTAGTGAATTCAGCTACGAGGCAAACACGTGGCAGTGGATGGAGAGGGAATTCTACGCTACTTATCTTGAATACCACCTTTGTCTAAAAATCCTGCAGAGTCACAGTACCTTTGTTAAACATTGCCGTGAGGTACATATGGGTGCTTGAAGTCCAACATGGACATCTCCCAGTATAATGCAAGAATACTGAACATGTCTGTCAATACTTCTGTGAATTACATTTAGAAAACCACATCATAGCCTAGGCTAAGATAGTATCTGATGAAAGGAATTACAAAGCAGACGGATGACACCCTTTGGCTTTCTAGTTAATCTGCAGTGATTTCCCAGGACAAACTATCCTTCAGAGGGTGAAAATCAACAGCAGGGTCAAAGAAGTCAAGCCCATGTCAGGGTTTAAGTGACCATTACCATCGCAGACAGGGAAGGCTGCACCATTATTCCAGTAATGTTGCAAGGTGCTTTGAATCCTTTGTTCACCTGAGGGTTATCTTCCTGTTCACAGTTTAAATTATGGCATTGGTATTCAAAGAATGAAGCAACCAACTAAGAATGAGTAATACCTATCTATCACAGTCACAAATGCTGTAAAAATTCCCAAGGTATCCACAGTAGAATATTAATCATCACAGAAATTATCTTGATAGTTCCAACATAAATGAGATGACATAAAATCTTGTCCCATCCCCTTCCTGTCCTCTACCCCTTGGTTTTCCCAACTCCCAACCCCCAACTGTAACAGAAAAGGCTTTCCCTTTTCACTGGCCAAGGTCATAGAGCTAAAACAACAACAAAAATGGGAAACTATGAGAGTTTTGCAACTTCTTGTTAAAGAAGTTTTCTGACACATGGCAAACCAATGATTAATTACTATGCTTGAAGATAACATTCCTATAGAGAGTCAGAGGAAATACAGATGCTGTCCATGCTTGATTAGCCACTGTTTAAGGAGTGCTGAGCCACGCTCCTAACATTCTATTCTTGGCTATTTGGGTACTGCTGTTAGGTTTATCTTACATAGTTTGAAATTCAGTAGAACTAACGGGATACATTTTACAGAACCTGCCCCTCTCAGGAACAGCAAAGAGGGAAAAACACAAGGCTGGTTTCCATGTGTCCATGACTGAGGGATGCAGAGGAAAGCAAAGAAGAAAGGAGAGCTACATATGGGAACTAAATACATCCAGGCACATGTACACACACACACACACACACGTGTGTGTATGTGTATATGCAAGTGTGTATATACACATATTTTATATGTGTGTGTATATATATATATGTCTGCCTATCTATCTATCTACCTACCTACCAATCTATCTATCTTTGTTACAGTGTAGGTAAGTAGAAATTTCGTAGGCAATTTCATTGGTAATTTCATTTTCAGACGAATTAGAATTTGCCCACATCAGGGGCTATTAAAGCCTTTCTTAGATCCCTGATTAGCAACTTCAAAGTACTAAACATGAAATTTGTCATAACCTACCATCGAATAAGCCTTGACTTAACTGGCTCAAAACATCATCCCTTACATCTGTATATATTGTTTATGTTTCAATTGACTTTTAAATACATAGTCTCATTTGGTCTTCATGACTGAGGCAGATCTTATTATTCCTCTTTTATAGATGAGAGAATAGAGGTAAACAGAGGTTAAGGGACTTGCTAAGGGTCACACAACCAGAAAGGCAGGCATGAGATTAGATTTCTGCTCCTGGGGAACTGACAGTGAAATTCTCAGAGCACACAAGTAAATGATCTGAACTGCAGTTTGCAGTGTTGCTTGGGGGCACTCAAAGGGGCAATGATTTTTCCCAGGGTCACACAGTTGGTATGCATGAATAGACTGAACCTGAATCCAAGTTTTCATTATCCCAAGGCTACTCTCCCTTCACTAACCTAGGACCTAAAGGCTAAGATCCTGAACTGGTCTGACACCTTTTTGGGGAGAAACTTATCAGTCAAATCAAAGTCTGTGTATATAGATGACTTACCCTACCTTTCCAGAGAAAGGTTGCTCTGTGGGGAGAGGTGGGAGGAAGTCACCAAGGTCTACACTATGTCAGCTTGAAACGATCTTTAAGATCAGCTTGCTTACCCACCCTGCTTACCTCTTCTGTATGTTTATATCAACTTATCTGGTTCAAGAAGATGTCAGAAGAAGCTAGGTGAGAGCTGTCCTAGACAGAGAAGACCAAAGACATTTGGGAAAGGCAAAACTCAGTTGCCATTCGATGACTGCTTGGAGCAATGCTTCCCCAGTGCATAGTCCACTGATGCCAACCTCAGAACCTAAATATTGCTCAGTCAGCATTTCATTAACTCAGATGCCAGTTGCTATTAGCACATGTTCAGGCCCCACAATGTCTGCCAAAAACCATGCTAATTTACTTAACGTTTCAGCTAAAGAAAAAAAATCATTTAAAAAAGGATGATTGAATTTAAGAATTATATTCCACAGAGAATTAGTAATGGTTCTCAGTGTCCCTAAGGCCTCCATGTTCTTAACTTCCCCTTGTCAATGTTATTATGAATAGACTAATTCAATAATGAGATCATTCCCCATAAGAGAGGCCAAATAAATGCAACATTCAGTCACACCTGGTTTTCCTAATCTGAGTGAGGAAGGCTTTCCACTTAATTCAGTTTATCACACACACACACACACACACACACACACACACAGAAATAGGGAGAATATATGAGGACAAAGGAGGACAGGGAAGAAGAGAAATAGGTTCAACAGGGTCATATAATAAAAACCAAATGTTGTAATAACTTTCCATATGATGTGACATTTATTTATCTCTTTAAATGCCACGCTAAGAATTTCCCATCTCTCCTGAGTTTCTCTAGGAAGCAAAAAGTACCTTGTTAAATGAGAGACAGAGAGAACGGGAAGAAAGGTTCATTTCTTGACCACGAGTGTCACCAGATGGCTGTTAATGATGGACCTTGTGGATTCATCTTTTTTTTTTTTTAAATGTTATGTAGGGATATAGGATGTTTACTTATCTACTGAGAGGCAGCGTGGCACAGCACATGCGGTGCTGGACTAACAGTCAGGAAGACCTGGGTTAAAATGCTGCCTCTAGCACATACTGACTGTGATCCTAGGCAGCTGGGTGGCAAAGTGGATAGAGCACTGGGTCTGAAGTCAGGAAGATTTGAATTCACATCTTACCTCAGACACTTTACTAGTGCTGAGACCTTGCACAAGTCACTTGACCTCTGTTTGTCTCAGTTTCTTCATTGTAAAATGGGGAAAATAATAGCACTTGACTCACAGGGCTGTTGTGAAGCCCAAACACTATTATCTTTGTAAAGCACTCAGCACAGTGCCTGGTAGATAGTAGGCAACATATAAATATTAGCTATTATTGCTGATATTATTTTTAACTTTTCAATGTACTCAAATAAGTTTCTAAGGTCAAAAATTGTAGAACAAGGGTTAATCAACATCGGTGGAGGGAGTTTCCCTAGGAATAATTCCTTGTACTTGGGTCCAGTCCAACAAGGACTTGGCCACCAGTGGTAAGATGTGCTTGTTCTTCCATGACTCCCCAAATGGGCACAGTTGTATTTGGATGGAGCGCCATGGGAAAAGATGGAAAAGCCACTCGTGTTCTAGGACCTCAGGCTCTTTACAACTGCATGTGCTTGCTTGTTCATGAGATCCCAGGCTCCATGTATACTGCATGTTCATACATGACCCCAAGCTTTCCCTGTACCTTGCAAAGTCCAAGTCTGCCTCTCGTGACATGGTGATGTTGGTCAAGTTCTGCTGAAGCACAAAGATATTCCTACACATTTTCTTGATGCCAGATTCACTGATACGCCTGAAGTACTGGGCCCCATTGATCAAGATGCAGGAAATTAAGTGGCCCAAACCTGTTGGAACAAAGAAGGGTGGTGAATGAGATAGAGAGGGGGCAGGGCAGTTCTTCACCCTGACAGTCATATCAGATACATTTGAACAGATGCTTAGCACCTAAATGAATGACCACAGGAAAAGCATTTAATTTCCCTGGGCCTCAGTTTCTTCAACTATAAATGAGGGGGGGTTGTGGGACTAGATAACTTTTGGGGTCCCTTCCAGCTCCTGATCTATGATCTTTTAGTCTTCTTTAAACTGAAATGATGAGAGAGAAATCATCATCTTTCTGCCTGTCATCCATTTGGAAACTGTGTATGATCTAAGAAATTATAAATGAAGGAAGCTTGCACAAAATACAATGTCTGACTTCCTCTAATTTGGCATTGCCAGCTGCCTCGATGCTGCCATGCCAACAGCTCAGAGAACATCTTGTGAAATGTAAAACTGAATTTGAATCCCTGTTCCTCTGCTCAGGTTGCTGATCAGCTGATATGTAAAGAGAATTAGGCAGGATGTGATATGATTGGGGTGTGCTCCCTCTTCCTCACACTGTCAGAAAATAAACTGCTGAAAGCAGATGGGTAAAAGAAAGATATGAGGACCCTTTTACTGGCTGACTAGGAACACAACCAATGGATAGGCAGGAACATGCTAGAGTTTGATGACTTCATTCTTATTGGGTTATTGACCCTTTCAGTGTGTACACTTATTGCTAATACAGTAGGTATATTTATTACCAGAAGTAGTAAGTTGATAGGTTGAACACAGTGGCTGAAATAGAACAAGACAGTCTGGAAGCATGTAGATGGCCCAGTGTCCATGTGCCTTCTGGTGGGAAACTCAGCAGATCTGAATCTGGCTTATTCTGACATATAAAGAGTTATACATGGGCTCTAATAATCAATATCTCAGGTTGACAGTATATTACTTATAATTCAGTGGCAGCAGAATAGTATGATATGAATAACACGATGTTTCAAGCCATTTCTTGAAGCTGTTTTTCCCTTCTAAAATATACAAGGAGATGGAAAACTTAGCAGTTGGCATTCTAGACAGAGGACATGGTATCTGAAATGGGTGCAGATAAAGACGCTGATGGTGTTAGGTGAACCTGTAATGAATTCTGAACTACTGAAGACCACAGGCCTAGTTTGTTTTACATAGAATGAAAGCCTGAGCTTGGAGAATTCTTAGAGCCCACTACGTCTTAGAGGATGGGAAACTTCTCATCAAGTATGCTACTGTAGTATAGCAGGAATGGGCATTTTAAACTATCCAGATGAGGGGAAAAAGGGAACAAAGTTCTAAAAGCTATCAATATGGATTCAGGAATTGGAAACAATTTTTCAAAAGAAGAAATGATAGAATAGTGGCCAACTGCACAGAGGACATTTTTGAGCAATGTGTGGTGAAGGAAAAGTGAAGCTTATGTGGAAGACTCTAAGTCCCAACAGTCATGACATCTTTACTGGACCAGGACTGACAATCTACTATAGAGCTGGCCACCATATTAAGCTTATCACTATATTCAGTCTCTTATGACTAAGTTACCCACTTAGCCTACTGATGGTTCCTATTGGAACAAAGCCAAAGGGAAAACAAAAATCATTTTAAAGTCAAATTTTGTTTGACAGGAGGGATGCGCATGCATTGCTACTTTCCCCCCATCTTCAGACCACCACATTTCTTTGGATACCTACTTTCATGGAAATTAGCTACATTGTAAGGTAGAAGCCACCAGCTCTCACCACCAAGCTCTACATATGGCATGCTCCACATTAACCAACATGGGACTAAAGGAAATGCACCTTAATGTTCTGAAGGAACCTTGTTAATCAGAGGCATATGCTCTTTTCAGAAGACGTACTCTGGGAACACGGCATTCACAGTGGAAAGATGGTTTTTATAGCCAATGATAGCATTGATGAAGAATCTTTCAGGGTCCCCTCTCCCTATTTCCATTCCATTTTGTGTGAATTAAAACAGGGCCCATTCCCTACCTGTACCCAGACCTTATGAGCAGCATGGGATGGAGGCAGCAGGACTGCCATCTGCCCTATGTTTGATTAAATCTCCTTATCAATCAGGAGCAGATGGTAACCATATTTTGGTCTACCTAGCCACACACATGCACAATTTGTATCTCCAAACGTATAAGGGAAAAAATGCTTTCCCCAACAACTTCAAATTTAAGGCAGATAGAAATGTGTACAAATTCTATCCTCCCTCCTTCCAATCACATAAAGATCTGACCTTCAAAGATATACTGGAACTTGTGCTGCTGGAGACTGGCACTCATGGCCTCTTCAATGCCACTTATGTCTTTATTAAGACGGACCACCAGAGGGTCATAATCCATACTTTCCACATTAGCAACAATGGCATAATTCCCTTGCTTTGCCAGAGGGATGAGATAGTGAAAACAGTGAACTCTGGAAAGAAAAAGGAGAAAACAGGTAAGTTGTTAATGACAGATTTTACTGGAGAAAATCATGGTTTCTTTGTCACTTGAAAAGTATGAAGCCTGATAAATTTTGTTATGACTTAAAAACAAAACAAAACAGCAACAATAAAAATCCTCCCAAACAATACCATTTATTTTTTGGCCAAAACCACAACTTAGTTCTTTACAAACAGGTGAAATGCTGTGAATGGCATGGCAAAAGGCGTATCACTTCCCTGAGGAAAATTACATGGCATCTTTGGGTATTGGCTGGTCCCCAAGTGATTAGTCTTGTAAAAGGGCATTAATATGGTCACAAAGAAGTGTCAACTTCAAAAGGAAAATCCTGTGTTATTTTCTAACATAGGCAAGCTGCTGCTGACCTCAACATGACTTTGGCATTAAGGTTTTCTGAAAACACCACTGATTGCACAGCATGAGGGTTGATTTTCAGAAAGTGCACGCTTAGGCTACACCAGCTACAGGCAGTTGCTATTGCCCCCACGTTAAGCCCTCCTGATGGTGAAAAAAAACGGCTGATAAAGGTGACATTCTCATATCCTGACTCAAAGGGCAAGTTCATACTTTTCCTCGGGAGTTCAAATGGGAGGAAACCTCAACAATTTTTAATCCCTCTACAGTGTCTTTTAATAATGAAGGTGTCATTTGCCTATCCCCCTAAACTATGGAAAAGGGACTTCCCTGTGATTAAATATGACCTATGGTTTCTCAGGTAAAATGTCAAATGTTTTTCAGCTGGGTCCTCCAACTCATTAGAACCTGGTGACTTTTGTTAAGGCTTTCTGGCTTGAACTTTAACAATGCTAAAGAATAATGAGGACCACTAGTATAAAATTATTTGGAACAGGACTGAATTTTTTGGCATTTGATGTTTTTCTAATTTCCTGGCATGTGTTACCCATTTGCCTTTCAAATACACACATACATACACACATATTAATCATGGCTGCTTCTTGGATAAAGGTAAAAAGTCAGGATATTTTGAGATATTTCATTGGAGTATCCATTTCTGGAGGACAGGGCTTATATATAGTGTAGGTTTTTTTGTAACATATTCAGCAAATGAGAAGCACATAGTAAATATTTATTATGATGGCCAGGTGTGCTCTCAGTCTCTCTAGGCTTCTGTGTCTACCTTATGAGTATTGAGCAATATGAAAACAGCAGTCTCAAATGCATTTTACTTCTTTTAAATCTCAAAATAACGGTCCATATTGAATTTTATTTGACTCTCAGTTCAAACCAGATGACTTCTAATTAATTCACTGAAAAGTCAACGAATCAATTATTAATCAAACACCTACTTATGTGCCAAGAACCGTGCTAGATACTTCATTAAATGTGTTAATTCTTCCCTGGAAACTACCTTTATAATTCAACAAAACAGAGCAGTATGTAATAAAGAGTGTTGAGTCAAGGTTCAAAACCCAAAAGACCTGGATTCAATTCTTAGTTATGAACATTCTAGCTATGTAACCATCACTATGTCATGTCTATTCTCTGATCTCAGTTTCTTTGTCTTTAAAATGGAGATACTAATAGTTGTGATAGTTCCCTCGTAAGGTTGTTATAAGAAAAAATAGTTTGTAAATCTTAAAACACTATATTATTCCAAATTATTATGGTGCCCATCGGTATATTATTTGTCTAAGCTTTCTTTTATTATCTAATAAAGTAATGGAATTGGATTAAATGTTACTTTCAGTTCTTAAATTCTAAAATTCTATTATAAAAAACGTTACGTCCTTCAATGATTATGGCACTGACTAGGATTAAAATTAGCTTCTTTAGCCTTCAGAGTGTTGACAACATCACTTACGGCAGATGGAGTTTCTCTGGCCTTCCCTTCCTGGCACTTTAATCTTTGACTTTACCTATGGTGCCATTTTGGATTTCTTATTGGTTTTTTCAGGTCCCCAGTGCTACTACCCTTGACTCCCTTAATACTATCTTTGGTTTCTTTACCTTTATCTTTTTTTCTCTCACTTAGCACCATAACTTTAGATCTGGCTTGGACCTTAGAGATCATCAGTTCTAATCCTTTCTTTTATGAGTGAGGAAACTTAAGCTTAGAGAGTTTAAGAAATTTTCTCAAAGTTACATAGTTAATAAGGTATCAGGAACCCAGGTCTTCTGACTTGATGTCCAGCATCCTTCCCCACTGGACCACAGACTTCCACTGGGCTTCAGAGATAATGGTAATGGTTATAACACTAAATTTTAAACCCTGAGTCAAAGTTGTTGTCACTGATACACCTGGCAGGCAGACCACTCTCTCTTCCTCAGCACAGCAGCATGAAATAAATTAGACCTTTAAATGTGGCATCAGGTTCTAGGGATGAAGCAACACAACATAGTGAAATCTACTCACCAAATTCTTATTAATAATACTTGCTACACATAATAACATCTATATTTTAAAATCCTTACTTTAATGAATCAACATTGAATGTATTTCATTTTTAATTTCTTCTTTTTTCAAACTTTTTCTTTTTTAAATAAAAAAAATTTATTTAAGTTTTCAACATTCATTTCCACAAAAATTTTGAGTTCCAAATTTTCTTCCCATCTCTCCCCTTCCCCCACCCCAAAATGCCGAGCATTCTAATTACCCGTACCACCAATCTGCCCTCCCTTCTAACATCCCTCCCTTCCCTTATCCCCATCTTCTCTCCTCTCTTGTAGGGCAAGATAAATGTCTATACCCCATTACCTGTATTTCTTATTTCCAGTTATATGCAAGAACCATACTCAACAGTTGTTCCTAAAACTTTGAGTTCCGACTTCTCTTCCTTCCTCCCTCCCCATCCATCCTCACTGAGAAGGCAGGCAATTCAATATAGGTTACATATGTGTAGTTTTGCAAATGTCTTCCATAATAGTCATGTTGTTTAAGACTGACTATATTTCTCTCTATCCTATCCTGCCCCCCATTACTTCTATTCTCTCTTTGGACCTTGTCCCTCCCCAAGAGTGTTGACTTCTAATTGCTCCTTCCTCCCATTGCCCTCCCTTCCATCATCCCTCCACCCCGCTTATCCTCTTCTCTCCCACTTTCCTGTATTGTAAGATAGGTTTTCATACCAAAATGAGTGTGCATTTTATTCCTTCCTTGAGCCAAATGTGATGACAGTAAGCTTCACTTTTCCCCTCTCATGTCCCCCCCCTTTTTCTTGCCTCTTTTATGAGAGATAATTTGCCCCATTTCATTTCTTCCTTTCTCCTCCCAATATACTCCTCTCTCACCCCTTAATTTTATTTCTCTAGATATGATCCCTTCCTATTCAACTCACCCTGTGCTGTGTGTGTGTGCATGTGAGTGTGTGAGTGTGTGTGTGTGTGTAATCCCACCAACTACCCAGATACTGAAAAGCTTCAAGAGTTACAAATATTGTCTTTCCATGTAGGAATGTAAACAGTTCAACTTTGGTAAGTCCCTTATGACTTCTCTTTGCTGTTTACTTTTTCATGCTTCTTCTATTCTTGTGTTTGAAAGTCAAATGTTCTTTCCAGCTCTGGTCTTTTCATCAAGAATGCTTGAAAGTCCTTTATTTCATCGAAAGACCATTTTTTCCCCTGAATTATTATACTTAGTTTTGCTGGGTAGGTGATTCTTGGTTTTAATCCTAGGTCCTTTGACTTCTGGATTATCATATTCCATGCCCTTTGATTCCCTAATGTGAAAGCTGCTAGATTTTGTGTTATACTAATTGTATTTCCACAATATTCAAATTTTTTCTTTCTAGCTGCTTGTAATATTTTCTCCTCGACCTGGGAACTCTGGAATTTGGCCACAATGTTCCTAGGAGTTTCTGTTTTTGGATCTGTTTCAGGAGGTAATTGGTGGATTCTTTCAATATTTATTTTGCCCTCTGGTTCTAGAATATCAGGGCAGTTTTCCTCAATAAAAGATGATGTCTAGGTTCTTTTTTTTGATCATGGCTTTCAGGTACTCCCATAATTTTTAAATTGTCTCTCCTGGATCTACTTTCCAGGTCAGTTGTTTTTCCAATGAGATGTTTTACATTATCTTTCATTTTTTATTCTTTTGGTTTTGTTTTGTGATTTCTTGGTTTCTCACAAAGTCATTAGTCTCCATCTGTTCCATTCTAATTTTTAAAGAACTATTTTCTTCAGTGAGCTTTTGGACCTCCTTTTCCATTTGGCTAATTCTGCTTTTGAAAGCATTCTTCTCCTCATTGGCTTTTTGAACCTTTTTTGCCAACTGAGTTAGCATATTTTTAAAGATGTTATTTTCTTCAGCATTTTTTTTTTGGTCTCCTTTAGCAAGGTGTTGAATTACTTTTCATGATTTTCTTGCATTTCTCTTCCCAATTTTTCCTCCACCTCTTTTATTTGATTTTCAAAATCCTTTTTGAGCTCTTCCATGGCCTGAGACTATTGAATATTTATTTTGGATGTTTGGGATATAGAAGCCTTGACTTTTATGTCTTTCCCTGATGGTAAGCATTGTTCTTCCTCCTCTGAAAGGATGGGAGAAGGTATCTGTTCACCAAGAAAATAACCTTCTATAGTCTTATTTTTTTTCCCATTTTTGGGCATTTTTCCCAACCAGTTACTTGACTTTTGGGTCCTTTGTCAAGAGTAGGGTATACTCTGGGGAGCTATAAGATCTCAGTTCCTCCAAGGTGGTACAATCAAACCTGTACACTGGTCTGGGAGCAACTCTTTTGCACCCAGAATCTGGAAGTGGTAGAGTTTCTTCTCTACAACCACCTTGCTTCCAGTTCTGTCAAGCCAACAACACTAGGGGCTGAGATTCAGGTGAGCTGCTCAATTCCCCCAGGAGGTTTAGGTGGAGGCAGGGCCACCACACAGGGCTCAATTCCCCCAGGGGGTTTACAATGAGGCCTGGATGAGGGCTGCTGCCTGCCTTAGGAGCTCCTCCCACTGCTGCTGCCTCTGCTGCTGCCGCCTGAGGCCAGAGCTATGGGGACACCCTGCTCCCTTCTTGGCCAGCTAAAAAAAAACCCTCTTGCTGACCTTTGACCTGTGGGTTGAGGGATCTGTGCTGCCACTGGAGATTCTATCCCTGAAGCCTGCTTGGTCCTGCTACTCCCAGTGCCGTGTGGTCAAGGCTGGGCTGGGATCCGTGTCCAGTGCGACAGTCCTTTTCTGTCAGTCTTTCAGGTCACCCTGGGTTATAAATCTTCTCCACTTCCTTGTTCTGTGGCTTCTGCTGCTCTTGAATTTGTTGAGAGTCTTTCTTAATAGGTATTTTATGGGCTGTGGGGGAAGAACTAGTGTATATTCATCTTTCTACTCTGCCATCTTGGCTCCGCCCTGACCTTGTCTTAATATATTGGAAAAATGGTACTTTCACTAACAACAATGAACCATTTTTTTCTCATTCTAAGGTTTTTTGTAATGCTTTTTATTTTTACATTGAAAATAGACATTCACAGCCCAGTAATATTACCCTCTATTTATATCTTTCTTCTAGAATTTTTCTGGATATGATTTTAGTAAGTCTCCTGAAATCATGAGATTCAGTCCCCTTTGGAGTCTAGACATCAACAGTGGCTCCTGAAAGCCATGGAAGGGCATGAGTATAAAACTGCAAAACTCTTTCTGTTTAGACTGTTGCTTGAAGGAATCTTTTAGGCATCACAGAATCTCAGAGTTGGAAGAGATTGCAGAGACCAGTTTGTCCATTTCACAGCCCAACAGATATCCTTATATCCCAGACAAGAGATGGTCCAGTTTCTGCTAATAGACTCTAGGCACAGGAAGTTCACTATCTGTTGGGATAGCCCATTCTACTCTTTCAATCATCACTTACGAATGGCATCAGGTCAAAATCTATCTCTATGCAAATCTCATTCACTGAACCTCATTCTGTCTCATGGTGACAAATCAAATTCCCTTTTCCATGTGATAGTTCTTCAAATGTTAAAAGACAACTGTAGGGTTCCCTGAGTTGTGTCTCTTATGATTAAGAAAAATAACATAGTACCTAAGGGCTTCAAAATACCTTTACTCCTTTCAAACAATACCAGTGAAGAGGAAACTCTCAGAATTTCTCAGAGAAGATATTTCTTCAAGTTCTTAGAAGAAGTAAATAACCTTATCTTTCAACTTTACTTTTCAATGCACTTTAATATTTATTATATCTTACTAACTTATGTAATATTGACATTATTACCCAATTTACAGATTGGGAACACGGAGTAAAAAGAATTTAAGTGATATGCCTATGATCACCATGAGTGAGAGGCAAAGCAGAAACAGAAATCTAGGTCTTCAGATTTTTGGTCCTCTGCTCTGATGCTACTAAAGCTTTGGGAAACCTTTTGGGGTTGGGCAGGGAGAACTAAGGGATAGTGGTATTGAGAGTCTTGCCCAGTGACAGATGAGGAGAGGGAGAAATCCTTTCCCAGATTTTAGAGTTCAAAATATTCTTATGTGGTTACACTTTAATTCCTTTTCCTCCAGCTTTAAGTGCCCCTAAGAGCATCCTCAATAAGCCTTAGATGGAATGGTGTACAATGTTATGATGATTATTGCCAGAATGTGCAGAAATGAAGGGGAGGAACAGACATAGAGGAGTTAATGACCTACTCAATGTGTTTAAAATGTCTCTTGGGAATTAGCTACATGACATAGATAGTTCTGGCTTTAAAAAATATTGCACACTTACACAATCAATAACCTGAGTTCTGTGGATTCTGATAGTAATTAGTTTGGTGTTCTATTTGCTTCGCTCTGCAAATCTGCAATTTGGTACATCAGAAAGTTATTAGGTATTTTTTTCCTCAAGAGCTTGTTTCATTTGATCTATTCATAGAAGCGGGGGATACATTTAATTACTATCTTACAAATTAATAGAAAAAATTTCAAAATCGGTATAAAAGCAATAAGACAGGAAATGTCGCTGTTTCTGAAAAGCTCAAAAAGACAAGTTGTACTGCTGCTGTCGACGATGCTAACAACTCAGATTGCTTTAATACTTTAGAGCTTATATAACACTTTTCTCACAAATTTGTAGATGTTAGGACATGTATCAATATTTGCCTATTTTTCAGAAAGGGAACCCAAGGGGATTAAGTGGTCATAGAGTTAATATGAGTCAGAACCAGCATGTACACCTAGGGCTCCAGATTCCCAGTCTGCTGCTTTTACCCCCTATCATACTAAAGGAAATGATGAAAAAAGAGTGAATTCAAGAGTAATTGGGAATGAATGTTTTGTTTGGCCATCAAGTATCTGAAAGTACTTCCAAGTAGCAAGGACCTAGCCCCCTGGATATGTTAGGTGGCCCCTTCTCCATGAAGGCTCCCTGATTCTACATCTATATCTGTATCTACATCTATATCTATATACCATTGTGCTTCCTAGGGAGACAACGAGAAGCCACTCCATTCCAAAAGTTGAATCTAGTACTATGTCACTAGCTGCAAAATCTTGAAATTTATGATATCATAATTAAAGATAGACAGAAAAAAAGGTGAGTAGTGCGTAGAGACATTAAGGAAACAGAAGTAGGCCAAGAGGCAATATGGTATAGTGAATACCAAGATAGCTGCAGAGGCTGGTCATTGTGGGTATAAGTGCTGCCTTTGACATGTGCTGACTGTGATGCTGGGCAAGTGAGACACTAGACCTCTCTCAGTGCTCCAGGAAGCTTTTTATAGACCCGAGTTCCAGAGCAGTTGCAGATCCACGTGAGTAGAGAGATTTTCCTACCCGAGAGTTCCCTAAACTGATGAACTCAACACCTGGACAAAAAAAAAAAGAGATTAAACATGATGATCTAATGCATTCCCTAAAATGGGGAGATGCATGGATAAACAGAGATTGTTGGGTGGGCTAAGCAATAGAGCAGGAGGAAGAAGCACTGTGGTATAGTGGAAAGGTTATGAATTTGGAAACAAAGGACCTAGATTTGAATACTATTTCACCTGTGTGAGTTCCTGTTTGTTCACCTGCAAAGTGATGGGGTTGACCCGGATGATCTCTAAAGACCCCTCATGGTCTAAAACTCTTCAACTCCATGATCCTTTGGTTGGAAACCACAAATGTTGTACAGTTAAAATCCTTTCTCCTTTATGAAGAAGGTCTAATCTGGCCAACATTAATATCTCATTCCTTAGAACTTATAATCCTCTTTCTCCTGCTTGATAATTAATCATGGACAACCTTTATGGAATTTCTTGTGTTGTTATTTCATATTGTTTAACTTTGCTCATATTTGAGTTTTCTCTTTCCAAGCATGTTGTAGGGTAGAGTCTTATTCTGCACATCTCGAATACTGTTTAGTACAATGCCTTGCACATATGTAAGCCCAATTTGGAGAGAGACTCTGTCATTCACGTGTCATCTGTTAAATTTATGAAAATATCCTAAAGATCTCATAAAATGCTCCCTTAGAAACGAATGAGTGACATATGATTCCTAATGCATTCAACATGACAAGGACTCCTGCCCACAGTCGCACCTGACTTCCAAATGCAAAACCAGCAGGCAGCGGTCAGCCATTTCCTGGAAAGATTTGGCCAGTTCACTGAGAGTCTGCATGATCTGTTCCGACCCTGGAGGGAGATCCATGCTCATGTGGTTATCTTGACCAGGGGAGGGCACTGAAAGAAAGGGAAATGATAAAAACATGAACAATTTCACTTGGTGGGTAAAAACAAATTAAAAAACAAACAAATAAACAAATAAACATGGCATCTTTTCTCAAATCTTTCCTCATTGTCTTGACTAGTTTGGTTTCCTATGAATATATGAGGCACTGAGAGTACATGAAGAAACGACTGTTTTAGCAAATGATTAGACAGTGAAGCAAGTATGATAGGCTAAAATTAAGTGAGAACCACATAGGGTCACACACACCTACATGCTCAAGATCTAGTGAGTTGCTACTTTGAACTCCAGGGTGTTTTTCTTTTAATGCCATTACAGAGACTGGTCTGCACCGAACTCCATTTCACTTCCATTTATTAAGTGCCTACTATGTGATATTTATGGAGGACTCAAAGACAAAAACAGGCATGCTTCCTCTGGAAGGGCAAAGGCCCAGCATCTGTTTGTAGCCCTACTCTACAATGCTAGCAAGCATTCTGGATGAGTGATCAACCTCAAGATCCTGTCAAGGCTAGCGATAGACAGTGCTTTATATTGTCCAGGCCTCTGGGTTATGTAGGATAATCATGCTCTTCCTCAAGAAGAAGAGGAAGACAGAAAAAAGAAAAAATGATAGCAAACAATGTTAAAAGCTGAGCTTTGTTCAAGGCAGTTGATGTAAAAGGGGAAACAAGATTTAACAATGGACATTACTAGCCATGCTCACCTTTGCATCATCCCAAATGTATCTACTGGAGGCTAGATGTGTGATATTACACTCTCTCTATTATTATTCTATATCATATCAAAACAAGTGAAAATGCTTGGCTTACTAAGATTTTGAGGTCTTTCAATGAACCTCCTGACTCCTCTGTTGTGTGATATATTCGGGATGCATTCTCTGCAGCATAGAGAATTAAAGAAGCTATACATGTATAAATGACAGGAATTAGCAATAGGACAGAAATCCTGTTTCCAGTCTGAGATTCACGCTAGCTTCCTTATCAAAAGCTCAGAAATTCTAGTCTTTTCTGTTCCTATTGATAATGGTGATGATAAGCAATAATGATAATAGTAGCAAAATCAACATTTCATGTGGTAAACAAATGATCAACAGTTAAAGAAACTGATACAGAAGTGAGCAGACCCTGGCGAACACCACACTACACATAACAGCAATACTGTATGATGACCCACTTAGATAGACTTAACTCTTCTTAGCAATGCAATGATCTAAGACAATTCCAAAAAATTCATGATGCAAAATGCTATCCATAGCCAGAGAAAGAATTATGGATTCTGAATGCAGAGTGAAGTATGCTATTTTTTCTCTCCTTTTTTTTTTGTTTTTTTCTTTCTTGTGGTTTTCCCCTTTGATTCTAATTCTTTTTTCTTTATAAGACTAATGTGGAAATAAGTTCAATATGATTGTACACGTATAGCCCATATCAGGTTGCATGCCATTTTGGGGAAGGAGACAAAATTTAGAACTCAAAATCTTATAGGAGTGAAAGCTGAAAATTAAAAATAAATAAATAAAATTTTAAAAAAAGAAACTACTACAAAAAGAGGCACAGGTCTAAAGAAGCAGCTGAGTTCATACTGTAATAAATACGATGAAAGTATTTCAGTAAAGAAACTAGCTAGTGATGTATTTAATTTAGCTCTAATCTTTGGTGAAGGCATAGTGTGCTACTGAAAAAAACACTGAGCATTAAACCCAAGGCTTGATTAGAAAGCTGCTTTATGAACTCCTTAGAGCTCACTGAAATTTATGAAGTATTTTTTAAATGGCAGACAGTACTGAATAAAGAAATTTTGAACCAGGCAAACAGAGACAACCAAAATAATTAACTAGCTCCTAAATGTCAAATGGAAATATAGGAAGAAACAGCATTGGCAGACTAGAATTTGCTCAGGGTGACTGTAGTCAAGATTTGTGACATAAGACACATGCACACACATGCATCATTTTTACAGAACGTTTCTGTGCTATGATCTGAAGGACATATTTAACTGTTATTTACAAAATTTTATTCCTCTTTCAATATGTTCCTTTTAACACAACATTTTTGTTCATGTTCAAAGATGATATAAATGAGTCATCCCTGGTGGGAAGGACCCGAATTTTGAGTTGCCATTTCAATACCATTACCGAAGTTGGATTATATTGAACTCCAATTCAAGTACTTATTAAGAGCCTACTCTGTGCCAGGCACTGAGGATATAAGGATAAAAAAGTCCCTTTCCTCAAGAAGCTTGCATTCTACCAGGGATAAACAACATATATACAGATAAATAAATACAAAATAAAGAAAAACTAAATGCAAAGTATATTAGGGGTGGTGGTGGTGATGGAAGCACGTAGTGGGTAAGAGGACTGGGCAAAGTCTCTTTAAGAGACAGTGTTGAAATTTAACCTTCGGGGGTAACAAGAGATTCAAAGAAGCAGAGGTAAGAAGAGAGAACATTACAGGCAAGGGGGACAACCAGTGAGATGAAATGTTCTGAACAGGAGATGTAAAGTAGACCATTGGTCAAGAATATAGATTATGGGAGAGAGAGTAAAGGGAGATAACTCTGACTGGGTGGGCGGGAGTTAGATTGTAAATGGGTAAACAGAGGATATCCTTAAGACAGGAAGCCACTGAACAAAAGGAAACATGTAGCAACAGGAAGCAAGTGACATGATCAGATGTAGGCTTTACATGATCCCCTACCTCATAAAGACCAACAATGTACACTTGTGAGTCTATAGGTTAAATACAGAACACCTTTCAGGAAAACTGGAATGCTAGCTGCCATGGAGAAGCAATCAGCTGAGGACATTAGGAAGTCTCAGGTGGTTCCACATCCAAATATTAACAAGACCTAAATCTGTTTAGTTCTTAAAATTAGTCAAAATTGGACTCATTCAGCCCCAGAAGAGCATCTGTTTTCAAGGATGCAGCTGCTCTGCTTTCAATGGCAACTTACTGCGACTTCTTTAATCCATCCATATAAGGATATCCTTGTGCATCTGCAGCAGTATTAGCTGAATTTGTTATATTATGTACTGGTCCCAACTGGGGTGGGAGTGACAAACTGAAAAGGGAAAGATAGTTGTAGCAAGACAATGGAGGTTAATCCACTGAATCTAAGCTTTTTAGGAGACAGAAAGCTGTCAAAGAATAATCTCATATAATTTCCTCCCTGGAAAAATTTGACCACTCTCCTGAGTCCATTCTAGGTCTAAAATTCTATGATTCCTTTTCAGGTTTTCACAAAATTATGACATCCTTTCCTCCATGAATGCCTTCCTTGGATGCTTCATCATGGCATAGATATGAATTCAGTTTCTTAAAGCTTAGGACATCAGAATGCAAGTTCTGTTAAGGTCCTGACAAATTGAAAAAAACTTGGAGGAGAGTCTGGCAAAGGACTGTACATCTTTCATCTAAGGATCAGTCTAGACTAAGTATGGAGAAGCTCATCATCATAATGGTGACCAAAATGCAGGTGATGAAATTTTGTAACTCATAAAACCATCTCATAAGGCAACGGGGTCTACTGTGTCATGGACCCCACTGGCTATCTGGTGAAGTTTATAGACTCCTCAGAATAATTTTTAAAATGCACAAAACAAAATACTTAAGCTTTAAAAGGAAATAAGATACATTGAAATAAAGGTCTGTTGTTTTTTTTTTCTGACCTCAGATCATGTATTGTATGAAGGACTCTTTGAGGGGTCTGTGAACCCCAGGTTAAGCACCCTAGTCCTATGGCATGGAGGAAATGGGAGTACCTACTCTGATGACATAACAGAATTTCAAGAGTACTGGAGGAGGACAATGTTTAGTGACCTCTGCTCTGGATCACAACTCAGGAGGACATAAAGAAAGTAGGAACATTTCTGTTTCTTAGTGTTCCTTACTGAATAATGTATAGAGAATCAGCCTTGGAGTCAGAGACCAGGGTTTAAGTCCCTGGTCTGAAACACACTGGTCTTGTGTCTCTGGGCAAGTCTCTTAAACTGAGTGCTTCAGGCAACACCTGAAGATGACAAGCTACAGAGGAAATGATGGTTGGCACTGGTAGGACAGATTCCTCACTGTAAATTTCCTACACTGATCAACAGGAGATGAAATCACAGATCCAATCATAAAAAATTTATATTTCTGTCAGAGTTGATGTAATGACAGGGCTTAAAAATTCACATTCAGATCCTGAGATGTTATTACCTCATAGATTTCTTCTCTCACTGAATGGAGTCTCTGATTCATTCACTTAGTCAATCGAATATGCACAGATATCTGTGTAAAGAACTGATTGGATTTGCATTATCAAGGAAACCCAGGATAGGAAGCACTGAGTTAGTTTTCAGGGAAAGCCCTGAGAGAGAAGGTGGAGTCAAAGCTGATTAGGAAATGCTGAATCAGAGCAGGGGGAAATTGTAGCATTTACAGAAATAGGTAAGCAGAAACAGAGAGCTAATGTTGGTAAGAATAATGAATTTAGTTTTAGGCATGGATACTTTAAAAAGATGGAGAAATATCTCAATGGAAATATCTAACAGGCAGTTAGAGGAACTAGTAGACACATCAGAAGTTGTCTGGCAGTTATAGTAGAAAGAGCCCTGGTCTTTGAGTCAAGGCCTCTGTTTTTATTCTGTGCTCACAAGGAGCTCACAGTCTAATGTGAAAGACACACAGGCTGCTGCTGCTATTCATTTGTTTCAATCATGTCTGACTTTTCATGACCCTATCTGGAGTTTTCTTGGCGAAGTTACTGGGGTGGTTTGCTATCTCCTTCTCCAGCTCATTTTACAGGAATGAAATTTTTACAAGAGGAAAATGAGACAAAAGTGATTAAGTGAAGTGTCTGAAGCCAGATTTGAACTCATGAAGATAAGTCTTCCTGATTCCAGGTCTGATACTCTATCTTCTGCACCACCATTTTAACCTGCAAATCAAATGCAAAAAGTCCTAAGATGCTTAGGGCATCGCAGCAGGGTAAAGGTGATACCTCTTCCTTAACATCATTTCCTCTGCTAAAATGATAATTTTTTGATATTGAATAGAATTGACAAGGTCAAGAACTTTGGTGGCAAAAGTATCTTTTCTTTGTTTTTAGTAGTTGTGGTTGTAGCATCTGTAGAAACCAGACCACATCTCTTGATGGGCTGTTTCCCAGGGCAGCATCTGAAGACTGGAGGCATCCCTTTACTCAAGGCTTTTGGGTTTAGAAACCTGGGCCACTCCAATCCAAGGGAGATGGTGGCCTTTGACTTGTTTCTTGTCTTTCTCACAGGCTGCCTTGCTACTGTAAGCTAGGCTAGCTTGCTAGTTTCATGGGCGGCAGCTGGTTGACAGTGAGTGGGGACGGCTGACTCCTCCACAGGAATAACTTGTCCAGATGATCTTGATCTACATCCATTCTCTACTATCACTCATAAGTGCTTATCAATCTTGTAAAACAACTACCCTAAGCAAAGACCTCTACCTAGAGAAGTATGCTCAGTATCTTTAGTCCAGCTCCCAAGGCCCTCCACAAACTAGATTCAACTTAACTTTCCAGTCTTATCTCTGGCTACTTCCCCCAACTCAAATGGTCTACTCATCGCCCTTGTCTTCATGTTTTTACTCATGTTGTTCCCCTATCTGAAGGGCTCCCTTCTCTCTCGTGATCACCTATCTAAAATAGAAATGGGGGTCACTAAGCGGTAGGCCACATGTTGGCTAGAAAATCCCACATTAATAATATCTATGCTCTATTGTGTTTCTGTTTATTTTGTCAAATAATTTCCAATTACATTTTAATTTCAATTCCTGCATGCTGAGGAGTGTTGCAGGCCTCACCCTCTGATCTAAATGATAGCTGTCTTTCTTAAAGCCTATCCCTAACACAAGCCTTTCTTCCCTGATCATCCCAGTCCAGAATGATTCTCCTGTCCTCGGAAATCTTGTATTACTCATCACCTTTGGATATTCACTTAGTAGTTACCAGCAGATAGCACTTGACATTGAGTTTACAGGGGCATATAACACATGCGGGCTGGACTAGGTAACAACAACAACTTACATTCTAAGTTTATAAAAAGCTCTACACACAGTGCGCCACTGGAGCCTCATGACGACCCTGAAGATCAATAGCAGGATATTATTGTCTCCATTTTACAGAAGAGGAAGCTCACCCCACGAGTAAGAGTCTGATGGAAGACTTAGATCCAGGTCTTCCTGACTTCTACCCACGACACCGTGCTGCCTCTTACCATGTCATATCTGAAATCTTTCTAAACTCTTAAGTCTCTCAGTATGATATGGTACACAGGCTTCGGTTGCCAATCAGCTTTTCATGCATTTATATCTTACTTCTCTAACTGAACTGTAAGATCCTTTTGGTCAGGGACCATGTCTTACTTTACCCTTTATTGATTTCCCCATTTTCAGCACAATACATATTTATTCATTTTCCTAATACTTTGATGGCTCTCTGATCTCATCAGAGTGAACACTCCTTGTACCCATGTAGCTTGAAACCAATTCAAATATGAATATTATGTGACCTTCTGGATAAGACTATCCCTCTACTTTTGGAAACATATTATAGGTATAGATGTTGGTCTGTCTATACATTAGCCTTCATTTTTACTCCATGACTGTCCTACTTCTTTTTTTGCTAACCCATGTCCTTGCTAATGTCTTTTATGATAATTCTTGGACACACATTACTATTAGTACCATACTTAGAGACTAAGTCCTTTTCCCTTGAAGTGGTCCTGGGTTAAAGGTAATTTTGATTCCTCCAAGTTGATAGTGCTTCAAAAATTATAATCATGCAGCACCCCTTGAAAAATAATGCTGTTAGAAATACACAATTTTGGGGTAGCAAGAAGCTTGCATCATTGAAAATGCTATATAATTTGATACATCTTGAAGTTCTCTTCCATTCAGCTCTATGCCCAGATCACTGCCATATTTACAACACAAATATGTGGAGACTTTGAGTTAGTTGCCTAACTCAAAGGCAACTGCATGTCATGATCAAGACATGTAATCTTCTTTCATTTTCTCCTTCCTGTGTAGATGTTTTTTTGAGTGATCCAACACCAAAGAAAAATTAATCTTTACAAAGGAATCTCCAGATATTAGAAGGGCAAATTTTTCAATGAGTACTATCAAAACAAGAATGAAACTTAAATTTTTATTCCTACCATCCCCCTAAAAACTGTATAAAGCCTTCACCCAACGGTTTCCAAGAATTTTATTGATCAGGATTATTATTCACCTTCAATATTATCAAAACTAAAACTCCAAAGATTATAAAAATCAAACGTCATTGTCAAAGAAATGCTAGAAATAGAGATCGTGACGAAAATAGAAGCTTCATGCAAGGCCACTTTCTGAATAGTAAAACAGAAACAAAATGAAGGTAAAAGTGGACAGATACTTTCTAAGTTCTCACAAGGGAAAGTATTTTTTCCTAGAATCTGAGGCAATACCTGTACTCAGTACACGGCACAGCTCAATGCAACACTCTCTTAAGTCTCTTAGTACATATTCTTTGATGTTAATACAGATTGAGCAAGTCCCAGGCCTGCCGAGATACCAAGTTTTAGGTGCCTGCCAGCACACAGTACATAGCAGAAAACAGGTAATTCTCCAAAGAGACACAATTCCATCTCTCTTAAATCTCATGGGCCAAAAATACAGGGAATAGGCTCTTTCAGTCCTAAGGGAAAATAGCAGAATTCTTTTTTTTTCCTTCCTTTGTTCCAAATAATCCTCCTCAAGGGTTTGGCACAAATCTAATCACCAACTGAAATGATATGTAGTTATAGTAATTTAGCTACTAGGTCAGGAAGAGAAATGAGTGAGGGGGGGAATAAAACAAAATAAAAAATCAACAGGCTAATTTTAGCCATTTCCTGCAAGATACTATTTTAATGTTAAATCTGATTTCTTGTGAACTTTATAGCTAAATATTTTGCATTTCTATAAGATCTCAAATCAAAGAACAGCTTAAGAAATTAACAAACACCTGACCAGATTTTCCAGGGTGAATAAGGAAGTCGGGGTCAGGTCAGAAGCAATATTAAAAGGGCTGTATAGCTTGGTTTTTTTAGGCACAGTTACCATTCAGCAATGTGTTTAATGAATATCCGCCTAGATGTAGAGTTTAGCCACTTCTCCCAGTGCCTCAGGAGAACAGTTTATTCTCTAAGTGACTCAGAGACCAATGCAATTAAATTAAACAAATAACTCAGTGCCTGACTTTTGGGGGGAGACAGGAAGATTAGATAAGACACTATAGAAGCTATAAGGAACGAGCAATCCAGGAGGGGTAAGACACACACTTAAGTAAGCATAGCATATAATAAAAGCTATTCATTATGTCTGTGGCCTGTGAGCTCCTTGAGAGCATTTATTTTATTATATATTATTATTATATATAATATAAATAATATATATATTATATGACTATTTATAGACACCACTTTAAACTTTACAAAGCACTTTATAAACTGCTTGTCATAGAACTACAAAATGTCATCAGCAGGATTCATGTTCAGTTACACACAAAATAGAAGATACCCTTGTCCTGCAGTAAGAGTGAGAAAAGCCTCTGTGGTCCACTTGTACACCTTCAATATTAAGAGGAAGCTAGGAAGGGATCAGCACATCAGGATTCCTTGTGGGGAACCTATCCAGTCCCCCAGGTCTGCCAGCTCAGTATCATCCTCTGCTCACCGTCCTCTATCACCCCACATAACCAATCACCGGCCAAATCTTGTTGCTCTTTTTGCCTCAATATTTTCTCCTGTGTGTCTCCTCTCTACTCACACCATCATGACTCTAGTTCAGGCCTTTATCACCACTTACTGGGGAATATAGCAACAGCCTCCCTGCCTCAAGTGTCTCCCAATTCCAATCAATCCTCTACCCTGTTACCAAAATGATTTTCTTGAAGTGCATTCTGATCATGTCATAACAAATTCTAGAGCATATTACCTTAAGAGTCAAAGAGAAACTGTATTATCTGGCATTCAAATCTTTCTAGAACCTGGACCTTCCCTACCCTTTCAGTCTCCTGGCATTTTACTCCTTTTCTTGCATGCTGTATTCAAGCCATGGGGCAGCTAGGTCGTACAGTGGATAGAGCACCAGTGCAGGGGTCAAGAGGATCTGAGTTCAAATCTCAACTCAGATACTTGATACTCACTAGCTGTGTGACCTTGGGCAAGTTACTTAACCCCAACTGCCTCATCCTGGGTCATCTCCAGTCATCCTGATGAATATCTGGTCAATGGATTCAGATGGCTCTGGAGGAGAAGTGAGGCTGGTGACCTGCACAGCCCTCCCTCACTCAAAACAAAGGCAAGTGCAAATCATGTTATCATTTCTCTGATGGCACACATTCAAGCCATGCTGATCTATTGTAGATAGAACAATCTAAGGATACAATCTCCTGCTTCTCTGCCTTTGCACCAGTTATCCTCTGGGAAACATGGCCTCTCTTTTCACGTCTAGCCCTTAGAATTCTTGATTTCTGTTTATTTTTCTCCTTTTTTTTTTTTTTAACATTTTAGACTATTTCATTTCTATTATAGACTTTTATTTTTCTCCAATTTCCAATTCTCTCCTTTTCCTAACATTTCCTACAAAATAAGAGGGTAAGAATATCAAAACCCATTCCAAATATGTATAGTAATATAAAACCAATCTCTGCATTAGCCATTCTGTGGTTTCTTTTCAAGACTCAACTCAAGCAGTAGCTTCACAGACAGGCTTTTCTGAGTTCTCTTAGCTGCTAGTGTACCCTTTCCAAAAGAGCTTTGTATGTATCCTGTATACACTTATAGGTGAACAAGTTAACTCCCGCATCAGAATGTAAGTTCCCTGAAATCTTTCCTGCTGTCTTTTCAATCTCAGGACTTAGTATATGCTGATTGGTGGTTTTTTATTGATAGGAGTCATATATCATGGGTAGGTATAGATGGACTGTGAGTGATCTCTATCAGAGGGGTCAACCTCACTGTAGCTCCAGATTAGAACGTAATTGGGAAATGTCTGACAAAAGAAATAAACATACAATACAAAAGATATAATATTAATTAGTGGTTTTCTAAATGGATAGGCAGCTCTCAGGAATCTCTTTCTATTTGAATTTGATACCACTGCTCTCCACTGTTGGAAGGAATAAGTAAAAATCAGCAATTCATTTGGGTATTGAGGATTTTGAGTTATCAAAAGTCATTCTTGGGCTTCCTCAGTGAAATCCATGATTACTCAAAAGAGATCAGCCTACAAACCTTATAAGAAAAGCTATAGACAAAAAATAAATAAAACTGAATAATGTGAAATTGTAAGACAAGTCCAATGAATTAGTCTATTACCACATATATGTGGGACAGGGACAGTCCGTGCAGAAGGAAAATGAGAAGTTGTGATACTGAAAAACAAGAAATTGGGTTAGACTGCATATGAGAAATTGCATAGTGATTTTAAATGATATTAAGCTACTTTTCAGTAGAAAGGCATGACTTGAGAGGACAAAATTTTCCTAGTGGTGCTGCATAGTTACAAATCTTGCAACAGTATAGTCTCTGAAGGATAAAATTTGAGGGTGATCTGTGCAAAAACCAGAGAAGAGATGTATGGCAGGCTCAAACAGGCTTTACCTTATTTCTAGTGATTATTTGCTTACAAGAATCATGTAAGAGTTTTATACAGGAAATTTATGAATGAAAAAGGAGGTCAGTCTGGTCATTAGCAAGAGCAAGGCAAAATAGAAGGACCAAATGCTGCACTGGCACCCAGCGAATATAAAAAATACCTAGAGCAAGGCCACCAACAGAGGAGCTACAGAAGAAAACGAAGTAGGAGAATTAGGAAGGATGGGAGGATGCCCACATCAATTAAGTAACAGAGCCATTCAAGTGTTGAAGTATGGACCCCGACAGGACTTTATTCGTGCCTCCCATATTCTCTGTGCTAACTGTGTATATCCCATCCCCCCTACTGGAGGGATTTTACTTTATTAACCTTTTTTTCTCTGCATCCTCCCCGTGTCTCAACAATCTTTTCTGCTAAACAGCTTCAATTCCGGTCATTATTTCTTCCATGAACAAGTACATGTTTAGTTCGACATAACCAACATTATCAAATGGAACGTACAAGGCATATTGCTAGATGCTGGAATATAAAGACAAAAACAAAGTATCGTTCAGCCGCAAGGAGCTTACATTCCAATGAGGAGATAGAATATGTAAGTCCAAAGAGTTTCAGGATGGAGAAAATACAAATAACTCAGGTGGCATCTGAGCTGTACTAGAAGCTAGGGATTCTATGGCACAGAGGGAAGGATCTCTAGATATGAGGGTCTTATCTATGCAAAGACATGGAAACAGGGGATGGAATTTCACATACAAGAAACAGTTAACAGGTCAGTTTATCTGCTTATGAAAAAAGAGGTGTCCATACTTCTCTTTCCCCTTTCTCTTCATTTAGATGCTAACACATTTGGGCTCTCTCTGCTTAACTGGGGGCAAGAACTTGAACTAGGGTCATCCATAGTAGCAAGGATCACAGAAGCATGGATTTTTCTGATCTCTCATGTTGAATTACTCTAGATATAGAGTGTGGCTCACTGGTTTGACTGAAAGATGTCTTCTGAAATAGCTCTGGAATGGTCCTTAGACCAAGTCTGCACACACAGTCATGTTGGATAACTGTTCAGAGATGCCAGATGCTCTGGAAATGAGCATGTTAGAAAAGACGGGATGGGAAGACAACGAACCCCTCTGCACGCAGCATGGCATTTGTAAATGTGTAATCTTCTTAGTGGAATTTCTGATCTCTGAGAACAAGGGGAGACACCCCTCTGGTGTACTGTAAAGAGAACACCAAGGAGCTCCAGTTCCCTCTCTCTTGTGTCAAATGTTGCCTAAATGGTCTAAATTGATGAGCTAGTGACATTCACATATTGATTAATGTTTTGTGATGGTTAATAAAATACCACCATATTTCTGTCACTATTAATAGCCCATGAAGCCTGCTCTTACACCCATTTCAGACTCACCACATAGTCTGTGGAATTATTAATATTCTATACTCCCTCATTTCTGAACACTAGTATGTTTATAATCTGCGTCTGTACCAATTTAAGATGGAGTTCTTAAGTCATATACGGCAGAATAATTTATTAGTTGATTATTGAATGTCAGGCTGAATTACCTTAAAATCTAAATATCTTTTTTTCCTATATAAAGGCACTCTAAGAGAATACTAAGTTTAAGTTATGAACCCTGAGATTGACTCTCCCAGGTACATAAAACCTTCAAAAGGCTAGCTGTTATGAATCTCTATAGATCCTCTAAAGATAATAAGGCAGCACCTTTCAAAAATCAAGAAGACTTCCTAAAAACTTTGTACAAAGCATATATTAAGCACAGGGGCAAGATTAGAATAATTAGGCTTTGTTGCTCATACAGCTAATAGCC